>JAJQKJ010002120.1:0-633279 GCA_029574335.1 Rana kukunoris | reverse complement strand
GGGGGGCACATGTACCAAACATCACGTTGTCACACGTGACAGACAGTGGAGGGACAGGGAGCGTAGAGGTATAGAGTCTTATTGTGCGAGAGGACGGAGGGCGGGGGGGTAGCGTTGCAGGTAATGCAGCATGGTACGCGGGAGATGCGGAGGCCCATCCGGGAAGAATAGCAGCGGGCATGGGATTTCCGAGGGCGGGTGACAGTAGACAGAGCCACGGCGGGTCAATACGGTCCCTCGTATTGCGGGCGCCCGGGCCGGGGCTTCCACCGTTTTCAACAGGGCTGGTTAGAAAGGGGTGGAGCAGATCCCGGGTGGAGAGTCCCCAGCCATTCAGAGGCAATTGGGGGCGGGCGCAGGAACAGCCAGTCCGGGGTCCAGAAAAGTGGGGGAGTGACGCGGCAGCGTACAGGACCCTGGGAGTTGTAGTGTCCGGCGGGAGACCTCACTGGGTGGAAATGATGGAAGCAGCATGTCTTGAGCTGTTGTCCGCCATTTTAACTCAATTGAAAAAACAAAAGCATAGGGAGCCAACGGGTCCCGAGTCCAGGTTCAAGCGGCAGATCTGGAGGCAACTGGGAAATAAAGTAAAAGAAGTAGTAAAACACAGCAGTAAAACACAAGGGGGGGTTAATACGTCTGTACCTTCGCAGAACTGATTAAACATCTATTCTTGCTCGCCTGGCTCCCGGGGGGGGTCACTGGATCCCGTTCGCCTCGGGCGAGTTGAGAGCCCGTGGGGTGACCAGAGCGCAATGCGGGTCTCCTTCTGCGGTGCCTGGTGGTTTGGGTCTCCATGGGCACCTCCTGTGGTTTGCCCCACCTGCCCACCGCGCGCCTGTACGGTGCATACCACTCCGGAACTTGTACCAGCGGGATTCCAGGGTTTCGCAGAAACGGGGCAGATCTTCCGGGACCCTCAGTGCGGCATTGCGGCCTTGGTGGGATGCGGCAAGACAGAAGGGGAACTTCCACTTATAGCGGATGTCCTGAGCTCTAAGGACATCCAACAGCGGTCGGAGGTCCCTCCGGTGTTGTAGGGTGATCCCCGAGAGATCCTGGTAGATCTGGATGGGGGAATCGCCGTGAGAAAGCCGTTGTCCCCTGGCTCGTTGCAGTATATCCTCCTTTAGTGTAAAGTCCACTATGCAGCACACTACATCGCGGGGGGGGTCAGTATCACTGCCCCTGGGATGGAGGGCGCGATGGATGCGTTCCATGTCAATGCGGGAATGCGGGGGTCTGCCCAGTACGCCGTTGAAGATGGCCACGACTTCTTGCTGGACGAGGTTTCCCTCAATGGACTCCGGGAGCCCCTTTACCCTAAGGTTGTGGCGGCGTCCCCTGTGGTCCAGGTCCTCCAAATGGCGGTTGATGTCCCGGAGTTGGAGCGTGTGGTCATCTATCTTACGAGTGGACCGTTGCAGGACCTGGTCGTGCTCGTCTATCACCCGCTTGGTGGATGTAACCCTGTCTGAAAGGGTACGGATGTCGATCCGCAGCTCCGCAATGGCCGCCGAGAGAGTGTCTTTAATATCTGAGGCGATGGTGTCAGGGGTCAGGAGTATATCATATACAGAGGTCAGGAGTATATCATATACAGGGGTCAGGAGTATATCATATACAGAGGTCAGGAGTATATCATATACAGAGGTCAGGAGTATATCATATACAGAGGTCAGGAGTATATCATATACAGGGGTCAGGAGTATATATATCATATACAGAGGTCAGGAGTATATCATATACAGGGGTCAGGAGTATATCATATACAGAGGTCAGGAGTATATCATATACAGAGGTCAGGGTTCTACTGACAATAATTATAGAGAAAAGTCTCTCCTGTACGGTTCTCTCCTTGACATATCGTAGAATGAAGCCGTATTGTTCTTTCAGTGTCATCATCCCGTGTTCTGTCCATTTCCACACCGACACCAACATCTCCTCCACCATCCCGCTGTATTTGTTGTCTCACCATGTTTCCAATGATGGAGATCCAGAGACTGACCGGAGTCTTCTTCTCCATGTCACCAGACCACCTCTTCCTCTACTATTGGGGTGCTGGGCCTTTCTATGACTACTCAGGACCCCCAACCTCTTCTATAGGATTGTGAAGATTTCTATCCTATTTACTAAGAAGCTGAAGAAGATGTCCATGATGTAGATGAGGGTCACATATAGTATGAGCAGCATCACCCTTCACTCTGTCACCAAGAACTAGTCTGGCAATGCCCAGAATGATACCAATTAGTCTCTGACCAATCTCACAGGTTGGATGAACTTTCTTCTTTTCATTATTTCCAGGTGACCATGAATTAGAGTTCCAATATCTCCCCGTGTTCTGCAGACAGATATACATTTCCTGATGTCTTATGTTGTACGGATCCCTCATGTTCCCCGATACGAGATCATACATTGGACTTGTTCAACTTTCCAACCAGGAGGGAATGGACTGGGCAAGATTCTCTCCCCATGTTGGGGTATGTGGTTTGGAATGGTTCAGGATGATGCATGCTCACTCCCCACCCCCACCTTTCCCTGCCCAGTCAGGCTGCATACTCTAATAAGGGTCTAGTGTGAATTTCTTGGTGGTGGGGGGGTCCATACAGGTTTTTTTAGTACTTTTATTAACAATACATTCACCGACTGACCAGCAAATCCCCAGTTGACAGCTGAATAGGCCTGGTGGGTGTACATCACTGGGTGGGTGTGAGGACACTTGTGGCAACCAATCGCCTAAACAAGCGAAATTATGTTCAAACCCAGAGCTCATTTTAAGTGGTCGCTTTATTGGTCCATTACATTGGTGACCAATGGGAGAAGGACACCTTATATCAGTGGAGAAGGACATTCTTACATTCTCATTGGAGGGAAGACTGCCCCCCTTACAGATCATTGATGTTCGTTGCTCAAGGAACCCCTAAAACCCTTTAGAGGAACCCTGGCTGAGAAAGGCTGGACTAGGCAGTAATATATTTCTCCCCCTTGGTGGGAGTGGAGATGACCCATCTATAAGGATATACAGTACTAGAGGCGGCTCTAGGCTTTGTGAGGCCTCAGACAAAACTTGGACATGAGGCCCCACTCACACCCATAATGGGAAAAATACTTCAAGTGATAAAATGTATAAATTTCATATATAAAGAGCCCTAAATCCTTTGAACTATGAATTCACAGTTTCTAGAATTTTCTCTCACCAATAAACCAATTTAATCAAAGATCATTAAATATCGGTCAGATGGTCCTCTCTGGAATTCAGCTTGGTGGCTCCTCCTATATTCCTCTCTCCACAGTCCACACACATCTGACTCCTCCCGTGACCCCTGTCCTGGCAGCACTCCCACTCCTGACTCTTCTGTAGGCTCCCCCCAGAGACTGCAGACATGCCATTGATAAAAACAATGTTATTTAATAATTAGGTTCATGTATATTGTTTGGTGGGAATGTAACTTTATTATTTTATTAATATGTGGTGTATAATGTGTGCTGATTCCTGTTCAGCTTTTGTATTTGTCACTTCCTCACACTGTAATCCCGCTACATCACGCGAGATTACAGCGAGAGAGAAGCCGTTCTCAGGAGTTTCCAGCCGTTTGTAGATCGCTCCTCATCTCAACATGAGAATCGATCTACAAAGCTTCATAAACAGGCACTCGGAGGAGAGCGATCTCCCCTGAGAACTGAATAACGGTATTTTACCGCACTTTCATAAAAGGACACCCATGAGACGTTTCTCTGGGCTGCAGTTCCTCTGATCTCACACAAGATGGTGATCTCACTTCTACCATAGAGAGAAGAAGTCTCTATGGAAGACAGGAAGTGATGTCAGGGACAGACAGGAAGTTCCGGGTGAGAGGTGAGGCGGGAGGAGGAAGTAGTGAGGAGACATCTTTGGAATCGGTAGCAGAGGAGGTAATAAGATCTTATCTTCTATTTACACCCAGTAACCCGTCATGTCCGTCCTCTTCCTCCATAGTCACTGTGACGTCTTTTATCTCCAGCAGATGATAATACACACATATATAGTGTGGAGACCTAGATTAACCCCTTCAGGGGCAGAACATTCCCCCACTTACAGGGCCGGAACATTCTCTTCATTTCAGTTTATAGTAACAGATTATACGATAATACGGGGTGTGGGTTTTAGTTAGAGGTGGACTTATGATACTTGTGTTTGATTTTATAATCTTTATGGAGGAGGAAATAACTATTCCTGATGTCTGTGAAGGTTCAACACAAGGAATGTGTCTGGATGATGACTTTATCTTTGTAAGTATCAGGTAATGTCACTGTCTATTTCCCTATGTAGGAGGATTTAGAAGGACACAAGGATCTCTACAAGGACGTCATGATGGACAATCAGCCGCCCCTCACATCACCGGGTAAGAGGAGACTTTATTGTAAAGGAGAGAGCAGTACGGAGGCTCCACCCCCATCCCCCATCATCTGATAAACACATAGAAACAATGGATTCAGTCAGTGGTGTGTGTTTCCTACAGATGGATCCAGTAATGGGAACCCACCAGAGAGATGTCCCCGTCCTCTGTATTCCCGGGATTCCACACAGGAGGTCACACCATCCCCCACCATCATCAGGTAGATGAGGAACAATCACTGATCGTATCATTAGGATCTGTACATTATCTGCATTGTTACCATTGATGTCATTTTTATTCTATATTCAGAGTGGAGACCTGAGAGATCCTAAAGTTGAGGTTAAAGAAGAGATAAAAGAGGAGGATGATGAGGATGGGGGTGATGGAGGAAGAACACACCATCCCCCACCATCATCAGGTAGATGAGGAACAATTATTGGTGGTTATGATTTATACACAAACATGTTTGTTATAATGAATGTTTTATTATATATTCAGAGTGAAAACCTCGGGGATGATAATATTGATGTAAAGAAGAGTATAAAGAGGAGGATGAGGAGTATGGAGTGATGGAGGAGTTATCAGAAGGACACAAGGATATGATGGAGCCACCCAATACCAGGAACCCCCAAGAGAGATGTCCCCGTCCTCTGTATTCCCGGGATTCCACACAGGAAGGTCACACCATCCCCCACTGTTACAAGGTCGGTGGGGCGGAGCATCTAGAAACATGGACTGGTGGAGATGATGTGTGGGTTTTGTATGTAAGTTTATATTACAGATGATATTCTCTCTCATTCTCTTGGTTTAGAGTGGAGATCCAATCGATATAGAATTTGAGGTGAAATCAGAAGAAGAAGAGACGTATGTGAGGGATGATCAGCAGTCTATGGAGGAGGATGGAATAACGGGGACATTTATAGAGGAGGACACTCCTACAGAGATCAGCACAGGTGGGTCTTTAACACTAAATACACTACATACTCCTGACCCCTGCACTATATACTCTATGGTGTACATTACATACTCCTGACCCCTGCACTATATACTCTATGTTGTACATTACATACTCCTGACCCTCGTCCTATAATCCCCTCATCACTGTCACTCCTATAAAAAACAGTTCTCGTTGTTTCCTCACTCTCTGACTAAGGTCCATGAATAAAGAAATGGTCTGGTAGGAGATCAGAGGAGCCATTTACTAGTTACCTTGAGGGGGGAATTGTAAGATCCTCAGAGACAAAGCTGCCTGATGTGGGCGGAGTCTGGTTGAGGGGAGCCAATCAGCTCATGTCTAGTAATAATCTTTGTATTTCTATTTTAGTAGATGGGACGGGAGATGAGGAAAACCTCAGAGGATTGTCTCACTTTGTCTCCAGACTGTAAAGTAGAAGATGAGGACATCACACAGTATAGTCCAGGAGAAAACCCGACTACCTCAAATGTCCATCCGGCACCACACAGTGTAGATGGACCATCGTAATCCTCTTATCCTGAGGAACCTCAGACTGTGCGGGACGGTGCCGGACCATCGTATTCCTCTTATCCTGAGGAACCTCACAGACTGTGCGGGACGGTGCCGGACCATCATATTCCTCTTATCCTGAGGAGCCTCAGACTGTGCGGGACGGTGCCGGACCATCGTATTCTCTTATCCTGAGGAACCTCATACTGTGCGGGACGGTGCCGGACCATCGTATTCCTCTTATCCTGAGGAACCTCAGACTGTGAGGGACGGTGCTGTCTTTCCAACACATATAAGAGGTTTCCATGTCCTGAGTGTGGGAAATGTTTTTCAGTGAAGTCCAGTCTTTCCACACATCAGAGATCTCACACAGGGGAGAAGCCTTTTTCCTGTTCTGAGTGTGGGAAATGTTTTTCAGTAAAGTCCAGTCTTTCCACACATCAGAGATCTCACACAGGGGAGAAGCCTTTTTCCTGTTCTGAGTGCGGCAAATGTTTTTTACGGAAGTCCAATCTTTCCACACATCAGAGATCTCACACGGGGGAGAAAGCCTTTTTCCTGTTCTGAGTGCGGGAAATGTTTTTTTTACGGAAGTCCCATCTTTCCTCACATCAGAGATCTCACACGGGGGGGAGAAGCCTTTTTCCTGTTCTGAGTGCGGGAAATGTTTTTCAATAAAGTCCCATCTTTCCAGACATCAGAGATCTCACACGGGGGAGAAGCCTTTTTCCTGTTCTGATTGCGGCAAATGTTTTTTACGGAAGTCCAATCTTTCCACCACATCAGAGATCTCACAGGGGGGAGAAGCCCTTTTTCCTGTTCTGAGTGCGGGAAATGTTTTATATGGGAAGTCCTATCTTTCCACACATCAGAGATCTCACACGGGGGAAAAGCCATATTCCTGTCCCGAGTGCGGGGAAATGTTTTTTAGAGAAGTCCCATCTTTCCACACATCAGAGATCTCACACGGGGGAGAAGCCTTTTTCCTGTTCTGAGTGCGGGAAACATTTTTCAGAGAAGTCCCATCTTTCGCACATCAGAGATCTCACACGGGGGAGAAGCCTTTTTCCTGTTCTGAGTGCGGGAAATGTTTTTTAGTGAAGTCCAATCTTTTCAAACACCAGAGATCTCACACGGGGGAGAAGCCGTATTCCTGTCCTGAGTGTGGGAAATGTTTTTCACAGAAGACCCATCTTTCCATACATCAGAGATCACACACGGGGGAGAAGCCTTTTTCCTGTTCTGAGTGCGGGAAATGTTTTTCAGTGAAGTCCAATCTTTCCACACATCAGAGATCTCACACAGGGGAGAAGCCTTTTTCCTGTTCTGAGTGCGGGAAATGTTTTCCAGAGAAGTCCAACTTTCCAGACATCAGAGATCTCACACGGGATGTGAGCATGTGACGTATGTGGGCGGGCGCTGCTGCAATGCTGCTTGTATGAGATCCTAATCTCTCTCTACCGATGGCTCCTTCTCCTCGCTGCTGATTCAGAGGGTGTAAAGGACGGCAAGGGGTAGCGGTGGACTCCCCGTGGTAGCAGCCGTAAGTTGGAGGAGTTGGGGGGGGTTCGACAGTTGGATTGGACTTGATTTGAACTCCGGCTGGTGTCCTCTCTACGTGAGAAACAGCCTCCCCTTACATTTGCAGTCCCTCCAAGACACAGCAGGGAGGATTAGCAGGGTTGAATTACAGCTGGTATCTTTTTCCCTGTTGTATATGCTGCACACCCTGCATCCCTCTGGACGAGATCCCTTCCCCAGCACGGTTTGATACACAGTGAGGCACTGAACTTTTTCTACTAAACTCCAGCATTCCAGGCACCCAGAATTGCGGCTTATTTGAACTTACCTCTGTGCACTCTCCTGTTGTTGTCTGCTGACCGTGGCTGCTGTACGCTAGTTTGCCGTTTCTCCCACAGTGTGATCAGGACACCATTATCACTATATATCATCTATGTAAAGGCATCTGGACCCAATAAGGCATCAGACATGAGCTGGAGGACTCCCGCCCGCCTTGGAACAGACTGTAGAGATAAGTACATAACTGTGGCAATATTCCTATGTTTTTTGCTGATTGTCACTTATAAGTACTGCATGGCTACATGACTGCTGCATAACGCCGTTGTTAAAGGGACAGCACCCCTTTTTTTTTTCTTTTTTTCCCCCTTGGTGGCTATCACTGGGGCTCAGTGTTTTTGTCTGTGATTATCCACTGCTGCTAGGTGTCGCTGCGATTGCCTCTAATTCTAACTTTATCACCAACCTGCCGCTGAAGTGTGGAACTGGTGTGGAAAGTGCTGTATAAAGGACACTTTAGGGAGGGGAAAAAAAAAAACTACTGGGAACGGTAAATCTACCATAAGTGAACTGATATGAGGTTAAATGGCACCAAGTAAATCGCGAGCAAAAACGCATGTACCAGCAGTGACACCTTGTTCTTCCCCCCCAAGCTATGGCAGCAAAAACAGTTAAAGTGACAGGGGCTACAGGAAAATCTATACAGCCCGTACAATCCCCCAGAACTCCCCAGCAAAAAGGATATCAGAAGGGATTCAAGAGGGGAGAGAGACCGAAGGGAGCTGTGGTGGCTCAACGTGATTGGCACTGCGCTGACAAGCCATTCACCTCTTCAGCCAAGGGTTCGATCCCGGTCTCGGCTACATGTGAATTGAGTTTGGTGGTCTCGGCTCCCGGTGGGTGTGCTGTGCTTAGTACGCCCCCCCCCCCCCCCCACAAAAACCACCACACTTGCACGCACACGAAATTGGTTTAAAAAACACACGCACTTTGGTCATGCGGTCTCCTAAAATAAAAAAAAAGAGAGGCGAAGGACCTACGGGGCTGGCTGGGTGGGCTAGGCCCCCTCACTCCCTCATAGGGGGAGTCCCTCTGCCCCATTGGGGTCCCGTTGGGCCTCAGTTGGGCTCCCAAGAGGAGCAGGTAGGGTGGGGGGTGAGTGGGAGGCCCCCCTCACACCCGCCATTGCCACCAGGGGCATGGAGAAGGATGGCGATCGCCTCCGGGGGGAGGGTCTGCCTACTCCCAACTCCTGCAGTCCGGCTCCTCTCTCTCGAGTTCACGCACAAAATATACACTTTAAAAAAAAAAAAAGAGGGGAGGGAGGGGAAGATGGACTGTAGTGCCCCGGGAAGGAGATACTGGAGGCTATCAAGGCAAGCGGTGATGTGTGTTAAATAAAATCGATGCCCTGGCAGTGGATATATGCTCAATAAAACGAGAGTTCGATCAAATACAAAAAAAAACGGCAGAACCAGAAATAGAAACCCGCATCTCCAAAGTGGAAGAGGAAATAAAAAAGGATAGCAAAGGCTGGCATACACTGAAAAAACAAATAAAAGAACTACAGGACAGAGCTATAGATACAGAGGGCCGCATGAGGAGGAACAATGTACGTATCTTGGGCCTACCAGAGAGAGCGGAGGGAGACAATCCAGTTAAATTTGCAGAAAAACTATTAACATACTGAAATTAACAGAAGCAATTGTAATGTTTGTGGTAGAGCGAGCACATAGAATCTCGTTTCGTTTCCCCAAACCGGGAGCACCCCCCCCCGCCCTTTTTTGGTGCGTCTATTGAACTACAGAGACCGAGATCAAATCCTTTCAACGGCAAGAGTAAGGGCAGACATCCAATATGAGAACACAAAGCTGCTTTTTTTTTCCTGACTACCCGATGGAAATTCAGCAGCAAAGAAGAGAGTGTACAGAGATCCGTTAGAAGATAGAAGATTGAGAGGGAAAGGCTTAAAATACAGTCTACTATACCCCAGTAAACTACGAGTAACGGATGGGACACGTGTCCTTTTCTTTGAGACCCCAATTCAAGCGGGGAAGTGGCTCGATACCAAATAGAAAGACTGGGGATTTTTTTTTTTTTTATATGGGACATTATTTCTACTTTTGTTTCTAAATTTTTTTTTGGGGGGGGGATGGATGGAGGGGGGGGAGGGTGAAGGTATAAATTGAGCTATGTGGAGAAATTGTACAGTGTTTAACATATTCATCCAAGGAAGGAGGAAATATGTATTTTTTTTGTTGAATGAGTGATTAAGCACAAGTATGACAGATCGATAGCAGTTAATAACAGTTAATAAATAATGAGCACTTAAACACTTGGGTATTAAAGAATATGTGAGAGCACCACATTTAAATAGGAAATATATATTTGTTGAATGACGGATCAATTACGAGTATGGACTGGAATATGAACTAAGGCGGCGGCGATCAACAATAAATTATACACCTAAACACTCGATTAACCATGAGTAAGAATTGGAATATAAGTTATGGAGGATCGGTAATAATTAATAATAGTTTAATCACATGGGCGTCCGCTGAACTTTTTCCAGGGGGGGGGGGCATAATTTTACGGTCACCTATGCCACGCTTCTTTGACAATGTCATGAAGGGCAGGGGCTTAGTCATTATCCCATAAAGCCTTCTCCCTTAACTTGTACTCACAGTCCCCACTTGTAAGGTCACGGTGGTCTTCCTTCTCCCAAGTCCCGTTTCCACATGTCCCTTTGAAAATACATTACAGGCAGCAAAGCAAACACGAGGGGTGCACATACAGGAAGCAGCCAGAGGTGGCAGTAAAGAGCTCTGTAACTCAGTGACACTGATCTTGCAACAGCTGTGGAGCTGTGGAGCAACTCGCACAAACACAGAGAGTCAGCACAGCTAGAGATGCAAGCATGGCAGACCCTTGCCGATTCCAGGGGGGGTCACTGGCCCCCCCTTACTCCTATGAGCGGACGCCCATGGTTAATCAATATTCAATAATGAACACTTAAGCACTTGGATATTTAAAGATAATATGAGAGAGGTTTGCTTTCTGTTTTTTTTTTTTTTTAAGGAGTGATTAACTATGAATACGAATTGGAGTATTGGTTATAATTAGGTCATAATAATTAATGGAAAGCACGTAAGCACTTGGTCACATAAAAATATGGGTGGGATGAAAGGGGGTGTTTTTTCCCCCCTCCTTGGGGTTTTATTTTTTTTCTGGGGGAGGGGAGGCTTTAAGATATGAAGAAATATAGGTGTGTAGGGAGGATACGCAGTGAGTAGAGGCGCCCACCACAAAGTGAATGAGAGTTTTGAGAGCTAGGTGCTTCCCTTCCTAAAGCAGTAAGAAGCGGAAGGGAGGGTGGGGTATGTTAGATACTAGACCTAAAAAAGAGATTTGGGTCAGTGAAATAGGGGATAGAAGAAATTCCTCTCCACTCCCATCCGGGAATGGATGGAGGAAGCTACAAGAGAAGGGAGTGGGGAGGGGGTAGGGGCGGGGGGGAGGGGGAATGAATGTGGAAGTGAAGAGGAAATGGGAAAGACAATGGTGTGATTTAGGTACCCAAGAGGTATCACTTAAAAGAATGACGTGGCATAGTGAACAATGGAAGTATAAATCCTATATATATATATACTAGAGACCATGCCGGGGAAGGATAACTGCTTTTCCATATTATCCTGGAATGTTCGAGGACTGAATTCAAAGTATAAACGTGCATTAGCCCAGGTTCACACTGGGCTGCGGGAGTGAAGCCGTGCGAGTTCAGCTGAACTCGCACGATTTCACTCCCGCTGGCAGTCCCGATTTCAGCCGCCATTTAAGAGACATCTGTGCAGGTTTTTGCACAGATGTCAATGTAAATCGCGGTCTGAAATCGCAAAAAGTAGTGCAGAGACTACTTTTTGAAATCGGTGCAGCGCCGCAGATGCAGCGTCGCGCCGATTAGGACAGTGCCATTGCCGGCAATTTGCGGCAAAATCCGCCGTTTTGACATGTGATTTGACATGCCAAATCGCATGTCAAAACGCACCAGTGTGAACCAGGGCTAAATGTTTCAGTGTATAAAAAAGAACTCTCCCCAGTTGGTCGTACTACAGGAGACGCACCTATTGGGGAAAAAATTAATAACGTTAAAAAAAACCTGGATACAGAAAACATACCATTCCACGTATTCTTCGTATGCTAGAGGGGTGTCGATCCTAGTTAACAAATCTTTTATAGGAGAAATAGAGAAGGCCCATATAGATGTAAACGGAAAGTATGTTATTCTAGTCTATAAGATAGGTAAGCAGAGATATGTAACAGCTGCCGTATATATTCCACCCCCATTCTCGGTGGCAGTATTGAATGAGATAATGGAAAACACTATTCAGTATATGCCAGCGAGACTGATACTAATAGGAGATTTCAATGCTATCCTATCACCAGAGTTGGACAGACCAAAACCCCCTAAACAACATTCAACAGAACTATATAACTGGGCACAGGAAATGGGGGTAACGGAAGTTTGGCGATGGAAGAATCCAGGAGAAAGGGGATACTCGTGCTTTTCCACCTCTTACAAGACGGCCTCTAGAATAGACTTGGCATTTACGGATTCCTTGATGTTAGCAAATATCGAGGAGGCCAAATATCTACCAAGTGGTCTGTCAGATCATCCTCCCCTATTTTTGTGAGTACGTATTCCAACTTCTAAAAATGCATCATTGTGGAGACTAACCCCACACTGGGTAGAACACCCAGAAATAGGAGAGAAAATGGAATCAATAATGGGGGAATACTGGGAAAACAACGCAGGATCAGCCTCGGTAGGGATGGTATGGGATGCGTTTAAAGCCTATATAAGAGGGCAATATATATCAAATATTTCAACAGTTAATAAAAAACAGAGGAAGAAGGAACAGGAATTAAAAACACAGATTGACATACAAAGGGAGAGATATGGGCAGGACCCCAGTAGCATCAACTTTGAAATGATGGCAGCATGTAGAAATCTTCATCTTCACATAGAAGAAATAACAAGACTGGAAATGCATAAAAATAGACAGAGGGCCAGATTCTCAGAGGCGTTACGACGGAGAATCTCAGATACCCCGTCGTATAAAAATGGAGTCCTTCCCTCTCATTGGCTGAGTGCATTTTGTGGGGGAAGATTTCACAGACATTTAGGGATCTATTATAAAACAAATTGTAGAATGAATGTGACACGCGTTCCTCCAATCATGACAAATATCGGATCATCGGCTCCATCTAGTGGCAAAAATCTGCCCCTGTGGTATTAATACCGACCATTGACATAAAACAGAAAATACCACATTTGGCCATTAGATGGCGCTAAGTATTAATGGCCAAATGTGGTATTTTCTCCATCTAGTGGCCAAATGCAATCATTTCCATTGTAAATGGATGGAAACCGTTCGACCAGCACAGCAAATATCCTAATAACATTCATCTTTCCCCCATTCACACAGAAGGAATGTACATGGACTTTCCCCGGGGGAATTGCTAGGCACATATTTTATGAATAGACCCCTAAATGTCAGGAGACGTTTATATAAAGATGGGAAGTATGGAGCAGATAAATGAATAGACCTCCTAGCAATGTTATTACCAGGCTGCAGCTAGGGGGAGCTCTAATGTGTGAGCACAGCAGAGTGATCCCATCTAGCTCACATTAACCCTTTCACTGTCAGATGTTTTTGCATTATTTTGGGCCTGAAGATTGGATAAAACCCCCAAACATATATTATGTGATAGCAGAGGCCCTGGAGAATAAAATGGTGGTGATTGTTAAGGTGTTCCTCGTACACAAATTCCCCCTTAATATCCGGGTTTATTTTCTCCTTTTCCCCCCATTTTCTATGGTGTGATCTTTTCTACAATACTTTGTTATAATAATGTAACACGTTGTGTATTGTATGACTCCGCCCCCACATCACAGACAAGTCATTTTCCTGACCAATCGCGTTTCTACCTTTTTACTATTTCCTGATTCTATGACTGTAATCTGTTTAAAAGTAAAAATTATAATAAAAAAATGTATTAAAGAGAAAAAAAAGGTTGTGTGTGTGGGTGGAATGGGAAGAATTGCTGGTGGTGTTGTCACCAGGCCACCTCTTCCTCTACTATTGGGGTGCTGGGCCTTTCTATGACTACTCAGGACCCCCAACCTCTTCTATATGTAGCACTACCCCCGAAGGAGCTGCTGGTTTAGATTTGGGCCGGCCGTTACCTTACTGTTCACCACACTCGTCCCAGGGGTCCCTTTTGAAAGGTTATTCACAAATGTCCGCACCAACACTTAATGGGCCAGATTCTGAAACGAATTACACCGGTGTATCTACAGATACACCGGCGTAATTCGTATTTCCCACCGGCGTGTCATTGTTTTCTATTCAGAAAACAAGATACGCCGGTTTTAGGCTAAGATCCGACTGGCGTAAGTCACTTACACCGTCGGATCTTAAATGTAATCTTACGCCGGCCACTAGGTGGCGTTTACGTCGATTTCTCATTTGCCTATGCAAATGAGAAAGATACGGCGATTCACAAGCGGACTTGCGACGGCGTGTAGTTTTTTACGTCGTTTGAGTAAGCGTTAGACGACGTAAGGTTACCCCTGCTATAGCAGGCGCAGCCAATGTTAAGTATGGACAGCGGGACCGCGTCGAATTGTCCGTTGGCTACATCGTTTGCGTAAATCGTTCGGGAATGGGGCTCGACGTTCACGTCGTTTACATTGATAAAAATCGATTTCGCGCATTGGGCACTGGGAACGTCCAAGGACGGCGCCGTCCAAAAAAAACGTGAATTTACATGAATCACGCCCCCACTTCATTCATTTGAATTGCGCGGCCTTACGCCGTTCAGTTTACACTACGCCGCCGCATATTATGGAGCAAGTGCTTTCTGAATAAGGCACTTGCCCATAATATTTGCGGCGGCGTAGTGTATACATACGCCGCCGGACAGATACCCAAAAGGTATCTGAATCTGGCCCAATGTCTTTTTCTTCCAGGGTTTTATTAAACCAGGTTCATCAGAGGGGTGGAGGGATAGGGGGGATTCGGGTACCTTGCTTGTGGATCACGGGTACAGTCTTAGATCCAGAGGACAAATCGGTTCCACACTGGATTCAGCAACTACCGGATAGGCCTCTCTCACTGACCTAGCAGCCGGTGCGAAGCTCGTTCAAAGTCTCTGCCACAGACTTGATGGGTGTCGTTGAGTTGTCACACCGTCCTCTGCCACAAGATCATGTAACCACACACACACACACTCTGCAAAGCTCCAAAGAAAGCACACAGTCCACAGTGCCAGGATCTGTCAGCCAGGCCGGCAGCACAGTGAGGTAAATTGGCCAGGATTCGACCTCCATTTGAGTCCCCAATTGTTCGGCTTCTTCCCGCAGGCAAGACAGCACAGGACCACCCCTGGACCAGTAGGCCCCAAAAACTCCTGGGCCGACTCTCAGATGCAGAGCCTCGGGCCAGCAGGCCCCAAGACCGGAAAATACTGCTATCGCATCCCTGAAGCCAGGAGGGCCATCCGGTCAGGATCAGAAGACCCTGCCAGAACGGCGCCCGCCCCCAGAATGCACAGCGGGCAAACTTTGGCTCCTGGTGACAGCGACACCCACAGTCAAGTGGAAGATGTGCAACACAGCTGAACTAGAACAGAAACCCACAATTTGGCATAATATTCTGAGCCAACTACAGCTCAGAAACTAAATTTACTAAGTAGCACCTACTCAACAGGAACAGGGCGCTACATATAGGATTGTGAAAATTTCCATCCCATTTACTAAGAAGCTGAAGAAGATGTCCATGATGTAGATGAGGGTCACATATAGTATGAGCAGCATCACCCTTCACTCTGTCACCAAGACCTAGTCTGGCAATGCCCAGAATGATACCAATTAGTCTCTGACCAATCTCACGGTTTGGATGGAATTTCTCCTTATATCAGTGGTCAGTGTAGTGGTCCCTTACATTGGTGACCAATGGGAGAAGGACCCTCTTATATGTCATCAGTGGGAAGACTGCCCTCCTTACAGATCACTGATGTCAGTTGTTACTGAGAGACAGAAATTGTCCATTGCTCAAGGAACTCCTAGAACCCTTTGGAGGAACCCTGGCTGAGAAAGGCTGGACTAGGCAGGAATATATTTCTCTCCCCCGTTGGTGGGAGTGGAGATGACCCATCTATAAGGATATACAATACATACACACACAGCACAAGGCCGTGGTCACACTATGAGATGTTTCTCGGGGATGCAGGTCCTCTGAGCTTCACAAGGTGGTGATTTTCTCACTTTACCATAGAGACAGGAAGTCTCTATGGAAGACAGGAAGTGATGTCAGATACAGACAGGAAGTCTCTATGGAAGACAGGAAGTGATGTCAGGGACAGACAGGAAGTTCCGGGTGAGAGGTGAGGCGGAAGGAAGTAGTGAGGAGACATCTTTGGAATCGGTAGCAGAGGCGGTAATAAGATCTTATCTTCTATTTACACCCAGTAACCCCGTCATGTCCGTCCTCTTCCTCCATAGTCACTGTGACGTCTTTTATCTCCAGCAGATGATAATACACACATATATAGTGTGGAGACCTGGATTAACCCCTTCAGGGGCAGAACATTCCCCCACTTACAGGGCCGGAACATTCTCTTCATTTCAGTTTATAGTAACAGATTATACGATAATACGGGGTTGGGGTTTTAGTTAGAGGTGGACTTATGATACTTGTGTTTGATTTTATAATCTTTATGGAGGAGGAAATAACTATTCCTGATGTCTGTGAAGATTCAACACAAGGGATGTGTCTGGATGATGACTTTATCTTTGTAAGTATCAGGTGATGTCACTGTCTATTTCCCTATGTAGGAGGATTTAGAAGGACACAAGGATCTCTACAAGGACGTCATGATGGACAATCAGCCGCCCCTCACATCACCGGGTAAGAGGAGACTTTATTGTAAAGGAGAGAGCAGTACGGAGGCTCCACCCCCATCCCCCATCATCTGATAAACACATAGAAACAATGGATTCAGTCAGTGTGTGTGTTTCCTACAGATGGATCCAGTAATGGGAACCCACCAGAGAGATGTCCCCGTCCTCTGTATTCCCGGGATTATTCCACACAGGAAGGTCACACCATCCCCCACCATCATCAGGTAAATGAGGAACAATCACTGATCGTATCATTAGGATCTGTACATTATCTGCATTGTTACCATTGATGTCATTTTTATTCTATATTCAGAGTGGAGACCTGAGAGATCCTAAAGTTGAGGTTAAAGAAGAGATAAAAGAGGAGGATGATGAGGATGGGGTGATGGAGGAAGAACACACCATCCCCCACCATCATCAGGTAGATGAGGAACAATTATTGGTGGTTATGATTTATACACAAACATGTTTATTATAATGAATGTTTTATTATATATTCAGAGTGGAAACCTCGGGGGTGATAATATTGATGTTAAAGAAGAGTATAAAGAGGAGGATGAGGAGTATGGAGTGATGGAGGAGTTATCAGAAGGACACAAGGATATGATGGAGCCACCTAATACCAGGAACCCCCCAGAGAGATGTCCCCGTCCTCTGTATTCCCGGGATTCCACACAGGAAGGTCACACCATCCCCCACTGTTACAAGGTCGGTGGGGCGGAGCATCTAGAACATGGACTGGTGGAGATGATGTGTGGGTTTTGTATGTAAGTTTATATCTTACAGATGATATTCTCTCTCATTCTCTTGGTTTAGAGTGGAGATCCAATCGATATAGAATTTGAGGTGAAATCAGAAGAAGAAGAGACGTATGTGAGGGATGATCAGCAGTCTATGGAGGAGGATGGAATAACGGGGACATTTATAGAGGAGGACACTCCTACAGAGATCAGCACAGGTGGGTCATTAACACTAAATCCATTCCTCCACCCATACTGCTCACTGATTGGTCCAGAGTAGGGCGGGGGCTGGGTGATATCAGCCTGTAATCCCCTGGTCACTTTCCTGAGCTGTGTTCCCCGTCCTGTATTCCTGTATTTCTCTCGGATAATCTTCCTTCTCTGTGCTGCAGACACAATTTATGTCTCTAGACTGGATTTATGGAGATTCTGGGGTTCAGCCTGCAGCAAAATGTTGATTTTCCCCATAGGGTTTGCTTGACCTAGACACCTGGGGTATGTACCTTGGGTCTTGTGCCCCATGCCCAGGTCTAGTGAGATCTCTGACAGAACAATTCTCCCGGGTTACTTTCTCTGTTATTTGCTGGCTGTGCCGGGTGGAGGGATATGTCTGTATAGTCTCAGACCCAAGTCACTGAGTGCAGTCTCAGGAGATGGGAGGCAGCGGTGTGGGATCTCTGCAACGTGTCTCCAGTAATCATTTCACCCACCACTGATTACTGAACACCAATATCATGAGTCCTGACCAGGGATGGGCGAATGGTTTGGCCTGAGCAAAAATTCGGGCCAAACTTTCGTTGCTCGTCGTTCAGGGAAACTGTCAAACTTCTGGGATATTCGACCATTTGTTTCGGCCCCTCGAACCGACCACAATGCATTGCGGTGCTGAACAGTGCATTGCAAGCCCTGATCGGCTGAAGCAGTAAACACTTCAGCCAATCAGGGCACAGAGCACTGTCAGAGTCATGATTTGGACACTGTCATCATGACTTTATCCAATCATGGCTCATTCCCACCCCACAGTATGAAAGTATTCTTGCATTGGCAGCCATTTCAATTGTGATTTTGGGGTGGAGAGAGATAGGACGGGGCTCTGTTCTGTGCTATTAGTTAGTTAGTGTGCTATACTGTGCTATTTTACTTCAATTGTCAGTGTAAAATATTAGTTTAGTGTCAGTCTAGGGATAGTGTGAGTGTAGTGAGGAGGACCATCATTCAGCTCTGAATGGTGTGCAGCTAGAGTAGAGACGGATCAGATACTTTCACTGTATTGGAGTGAGACCGTCATTTATACATACATTAGTGTGGAGTAGGGACAGCTCAGGTAGTTTCACCGTCTATTTCAGTGCGTTACTGCCAGTATAACGCCATTTACTTCTGTGTACGTTACTGCCAGTTTATTCCCCATATAGTTCTTTGTGTGTTACTGCCAGTTTAACGCCATATAGATCTGTGTGCGTTTCCCTGTACTGAGTGTGGGAAGCATTTCCATTTTAAGTCACGTCTCAATTTGCATAAAATATCTCAGACGGGGGAGGAGCCTTTTTCCTGTTCTGAGTGCGGAAAATCAGCGGGTAACCAATCAGCTCATGTCTAGTAATAATCTTTGTATTTCTATTTTAGTAGATGGACGGGAGATGAGGAAAACCTCAGAGGATTGTCTCACTTTGTCTCCAGACTGTAAAGTAGAAGATGAGGACATCACACAGTATAGTCCAGGAGAAAACCTGACTACCTCAAATGTCCATCTGGCACCACACTGTGTAGATGGACCATCGTATTCCTCTTATCCTGAGGAACCTCAGACTGTGCGGGACGGTGCCGGACCATCGTATTCCTCTTATCCTGAGGAACCTCAGACTGTGCGGGACGGTGCCGGACCATCGTATTCCTCTTATCCTGAGGAACCTCAGACTGTGCGGGACGGTGCCGGACCATCGTATTCCTCTTATCCTGAGGAACCTCAGACTGTGCGGGACTGTGCCGGACCATCGAATTCCTCTTATCCTGAGGAACCTCAGACTGTGCGGGACGGTGCCGTCCGTCCAACAGATAAGAGGTTTCCCTGTACTGAGTGTGGGAAGCATTTCCATTTTAAGTCACGTTTCAATTTGCATAAAATATCTCACACGAGGGAGAAGCCTTTTTCCTGTTTTGAGTGCGGGAAATGTTTTTCAGAGAAATCCAAGCTTTCCACACATCAGAGATCTCACACGGGGGAGAAGCCATTTTCCTGTTCTGAGTGCGGGAAATGTTTCTCACAGAAGTCTGATCTTTCCAGACATCAGAAATCTCACACGGGGGAAAAGCCTTATTCTTGTCCTGAGTGTGGGAAATGTTTTTTAGAGAAATCCAATCTTTCCACACATCAGAGATCACACAAGGGGGAGAAGCCTTTTTCCTGTCCTGAGTGCGGGAAATGTTTTTCACAGAAGTCTTATCTTTTTATACATCAGAGATCTCACACGGGTGAGAAGCCATATTCCTGTCCTGAATGTGGGAAATGTTTTTCAGATAAGTCCAGTCTTTCCACACATCAGAGATCACACACGGGGGAGAAGCCTTTTTCCTGTCCTGAGTGCGGGAAATGTTTTTCAGAAAAGTCCAGTCTTTCCACACATCAGAGATCACACACGGGAGAGAAGCCATTTTCCTGTTCTGAGTGTGGAAAATGTTTTTCAAAGAAGTCCAATCTTTCTGTACATCAGAGATTACACACGGGGGAGAAGCCTTATTCCTGTCCTGAGTGTGGGAAATGTTTTTCATTAAAATCCAAGCTTTCCACACATCAGAGATCTCACACGGGGGAGAAGCCTTTTTCCTGTCCTGAGTGCCAGAAATGTTTTTCACAGAAGTCCTATCTTTTTATACATCAGAGGTTGCACACGGGGGAGAAGCCGTATTCTTGTCCTGAGTGTGGGAAATGTTTTGCACTCAAGTCCCATTTTTCCAGACATCAGAGATCTCACATGAGGGAGTTGCCTTTTTCCTGTTCTGAGTGCGGGAAATGTTTTTCAGAGAAGTACAGTCTTTCTACACATCAGAGATTACACACGGGAGAGAAGCCTTTTTCCTGTTCTGAGTGCGGGAAATGTTTTTCCGTGAAGTCCAGTCTTTCCACACATCAGAGATCTCACACGGGGGCGAAGCCTTTTTCCTGTCCTGAGTGCGGGAAATGTTTTTCACAGAGGTCCCATCTTTTTATACATCAGAGATCGCACATGTGGGACAAGCCATATTCTTGTCCTGAGTGCAGGAAATGTTTTGCACAGGAGTCCCAGTTTTTCACACATCAGAGATCTCACACGGGGGAGAAGCCTTTTTCCTGTTCTGAGTGCGGAAAATGTTTTTTACAGAAGTCCAATCTTTCCACACATCTGAGATCTCACACGGGGGAGAAGCCTTATTCCTGTTCTGAGTGTGGGAAATGTTTTTCAGTAAAGGCCAATCTTTTCAGACACCAGAGATCTCACACGGGGGAGAAGCCGTATTCCTGTCCTGAGTGAGGGAAATGTTCCTCACTGAAGTCCTGTCTTCCTGTACATCAGGGATCCCACACAACCCTCGAGGTGTATTAGTGAGTGCGGGAAATGTCTTGTATATGAATGTTGCTGAACATGTGGGGAAGAAGCACACCCTGATATACACCTCAGATATACTCCATGGCTGAACTTCATCATGTAAGAAACACTTCATAAGGAGATCAGAGATCACCAAAGACATGGATGAAATGTTGTACCGTGTTGGCCATTGATAGCAGGATAAAAATAAAAATGGAGTCCTTCCCTCTCATTGGTATATTTTGTGGTGTAAATTAATGCAAGAGGTCTGTTTTCTCAAGTCGTCTTCCAGGACGAAACGCGTTAACCCACCACTTAACCTCCCTGGCGGTATGATTATTTCTGATGCTGAAAGCGGTACTATTAGTTTGTATGGAAATTTGACGTTTTTATATTGTAGGCCTGTAAATTCTTAGGAATAACTCACCTAAATCTGTCCAAACCAGAGTCTCGTAGACATCTCAGGTATGATAAAGTTTGAAACACAAAATCATAAATGATATAATATAATAAATAATTACAAATAATAATAATACTTTTTATTCAATATATTTTAGTAAATAATATAATCAAAAAACACTGACCTTTTTTTTTGGCCCAACAAGGGTGCAATCTTAGTAGTGGTATTGCTTCAGTAAACGTCCCGGGTACGGAGAATTGTAAAACAAGGTACAGCACAAAGTCCGACGTCACAATCGGGACAATGGAACCGGGATTCTTCTCTGATTTTCCTTCCGGTGTCGTCACACTTAGAGCAGCAAACCAGACACATCCTTGTGGGTCCCGACTTCTCTATATGGAATGCGGTCCGTAAAGTGACGACCAGTCAGGCGTTCCGGGGTCACGACGCCGGCAGCACGACGTCCAGATCTGTTTACAGTCGTCGGTGTTTGAGAAATAGAAGTTCAGCAATTTTCCAAACAAAGTCCACATGACCCACCGGCCTGTCACTCTTTTTTAGGAGAATGAAGGAATTTCACAAACGGTTCAAGAAAATGCCTGAAGATTTTTTTGTAATATTTTTTATTGTTGTTTCCTCATCGCTGGGTAAAATGTCATATCCTGGCCAGCTCTGTCTGCACCCAGGGCCGTCATCAGAGGGGTACAGTCATCACAATTGTAAGGGGCCCGCAGGAGAACGAAGATTTGCAGTGCAAGGACCACGGCTATGGAACGCTCTACCCGCGGACATCCGTATGGAAGAAAACTAGGGGTCATGAGTATATCATATACAGAGGTCAGGAGTATATCATATAGAGTGTTCAGGAGTATATCATATACAGAGGTCAGGAGTATATCATATACAGAGGTCAGGAATATATCATATACAGGGGTCAGGAGTATATCATATACAGAGGTCAGGAGTATATCATATACAGAGGTCAGGAATATATCATATACAGGGGTCAGGAGTATATCATATACAGTGGTCAGGAGTATATCATATACAGGGGTCAGGAGTATATCATATACAGAGGTCAGGTGTATATCATATACAGGGGTCAGGAGTATATCATATACAGAGGTCAGGAGTATATCATATACAGAGGTCAGGAGTATATCATATACAGAGGTCAGGTGTATATCATATACAGGGGTCAGGAGTATATCATATACAGAGGTCAGGAGTATATCATATACAGAGGTCAGGAGTATATCATATACAGAGGTCAGGTGTATATCATATACAGAGGTCAGGAGTATATCATATACCGAGGTCAGGAGTATATCATATACAGGGGTCAGGAGTATATCATATACCGAGGTCAGGAGTATATCATATACAGGGGTCAGGAGTATATCATATACAGAGGTCAGGAGTATATCATATACAGAGGTCGGGAGTATATCATATACAGAGGTCAGGAGTGTATCATATACAGAGGTCAGGAGTATATCATATACAGGGTCAGGAGTATATCATATACAGAGGTCAGGAGTATATCATATAAAGAGGTCAGGAGTATATCCTATACAGGGGTCAGGAGTATATCATATACAGAGGTCAGGAGTATATCCTATACAGTGGTCAGGAGTATATCATATACAGTGGTCAGGAGTATATCATATAAAGGGGTCAGGAGTATATCATATACAGAGGTCAGGAGTATATCATATACAGTGATCAGGAGTATATCATATACCGGGGTCAGGAGTATATCCTATACAGAGGTCAGGAGTATATCATATACAGGGGTCAGGAGTATATCATATACAGAGGTCAGGAGTATATCATATACAGTGATCAGGAGTATATCATATACCGGGGTCAGGAGTATATCATATACAGAGGTCAGGAGTATATCATATACAGAGGTCAGGAGTATATCATATACAGGGGTCCGGGTCTTCTACTGACAATAATTAGAGAGAAAAGTCTCTCCTGTACGGTTCTCTCCTTGACATATCGTAGAATGAAGCCGTATTGTTCTTTCAGTGTCATCATCCCGTGTTCTGTCCATTTCCACACCGACACCAACATCTCCTCCACCATCCCGCTGTATTTGTTGTCTCACCATGTTTCCAATGATGAAGATCCAGAGACTGACCGGAGTCTTCTTCTCCATGTCACCAGACCACCTCTTCCTCTACTATTGGGGTGCTGGGCCTTTCTATGACTACTCAGGACCCCCAACCTCTTCTATATGTAGCACTACCCCCGAAGGAGCTGCTGGTTTAGATTTGGGCCTGCCGTTACCTTACTGTACACCACACTCGTCCCAGGGGTCCCTCTTGAAGAGTTATTCATAAAAACCAACACTTAATTTCTTTTTCTTCAAGGGTTTTATTAAACAAGGTTCATCAGAGGGGTGGAGGGATTGGGGAGATTCAGGTACCTTGCTTGTGGATCACGGGTACAGTCTTAGATCCAGAGGACAAATCGGTGCCACACTGGATTCAGCAAATACCGGATAGGCCTCTCTCACTGACCTAGCAGCCGGTGGAAATCTTGTTCAAAGTCTCTGCCACAGACTTGATGAGAGTCGTCGAGTCGTCACATAGTCCTCTGCCACAAGATCATGCAACCACACACACACACTCTGCAAAGCTCCAAAGAAAGCACACAGTCCACGGGCCGGCAGCACAGTAAGGGAAACTGGCCAGGATGCGTCCTCCAATTGAGTCCCCAATTGTGCGGCTTCTTCCCGCAGGCAAGACAGCACAGGACCACCCTTGGACCAGTAGGCCCCAAAAACTCCTGGACCCACTCTCAGTCACGGAGCCTCGGGCCAGCAGGACCCGAGACCAGAAAATACTGCTAAAGCATCCCTGAGGCCAGGAGGGCCATCCGGTCAGAATTGAAAGACCCCCAAGCACCCTCCCCCAGAATGCACAGTGAGCAGACCACACCCACTGGGCTGCTTCTGGGAAGAATGCACTCAATACACCCAGCCCATTGCGATTCTGACCTTTGACTCCTGGTGACAGCAACACCCACAGTCAAGTGGAAGATGTGCAACACAGCTGAACTAGAACAGAAACACAGAATTTGGCATAATATTCTGAGCCAACTACAGCTCAGATAACTAAATTTACAAAATAGCGCCTACTCAACAGGAGCTACATATAGGATTGTGAAAATTTCCATCCTATTTACTAAGAAGCTGAAGAAGATGTCCATGATGTAAATGAGGGTTACATATAGTAACCAAAACCTAGTCTCACGGTTTGGATGGAATTTCTCCTTATATCAGTGGTCAGTGTAGTGGTCCCTTACATTGGTGATCAATGGGAGAAGGACCCCCTATATCAGTGGTCAGTGTAGTGGTCCCTTACATTGGTGACCAATGGGAGAAGGACCCTCTTATATGTCATCAGTGGGAAGACTGCCCTCCTTACAGATCATTGATGTCAGTTGTTACTGAGAGACAGAAATTGTCCATTGCTCAAGGAACCCCTAGAACCCTTTGGAGGAACCCTGGCTGAGAAAGGCTGGACTAGGCAGTAATATATTTCTCTCCCCCTTGGTGGGAGTGGAGATGACCCATCTATAAGGATATACAGTACATACACACACAGCACAAGGCCGTGTTCACACTACGAGACGTTTCTCGGAGCTGCAGATTCTCAGGAAGTCTCTATGGAAGACAGGAAGTGATGTCAGGTACAGACAGGAAGTCTCTATGGAAGACAGGAAGTGATGTCAGGGACACACAGGAAGTTCCGGGTGAGAGGTGAGGCGGGAGGAAGTAGTGAGGAGACATCTTTGGAATCAGTAGCAGAGGAGGTAATAAGATCTTATCTTCTATTTACACCCAGTAACCCCATCATGTCCGTCCTCTTCCTCCATAGTCACTGTGACGTCTTTTATCTCCAGCAGATGATAATACACACATATATAGTGTGGAGACCTAGATTAACCCCTTCAGGGGCAGAACATTCCCCACTTACAAGGCCGGAACATTCTCTTCATATTGGAGATGTATGAGGGGTCTCATTTAGATATGAAGGGCAAAGGGAGAGTCTCGCAGACCCCAAAAGCACAACAAATGCTAAAAAGAATGTTCCTCTGTGTGTAATATCATTGGGGGCTGTTCTTCCCTGATACACCCTCATATTACCTACCCCCGTACACCCCCATTCTAATATTATACAGTGCATTCCACGTCATTCTCTGTTATTAATTATTGGTCTACAGGAAACCTGTATACATCACATGACCAATGAGGATGGAGGAGGACCGGAGTCACATGACTGAGAGGATACTAAACCTCACCCTGGAGATCATCTACCTGCTGACCGGAGAGGTGAGGAGGATTCTGGGAGGTCACATGACATCACTCTTATCTCTATTAATAATACAGACCTGACCGGAGAGGTGAGGAGGATTCTGGGAGGTCACATGACATCACTCTTATCTCTATTAATAATACAGACCTGACCGGAGAGGTGAGGGGGATTCTGGGAGGTCACATGACATCACTCTTATCTCTATTAATAATACAGACCTGACCGGAGAGGTGAGGGGGATTCTGGGAGGTCACATGACATCACTCTTATCTCTATTAATAATACACAGACCTGACCGGAGAGGTGAGGAGGATTCTGGGAGATCACATGACATCACTCTTATCTCTATTAATAATACAGACCTGACCGGAGAGGTGAGGGGGATTCTGGGAGGTCACATGACATCACTATTATCTCTATTAATAATACACAGACCTGACCGGAGAGGTGAGGGGGATTCTGGGAGGTCACATGACATCACTCTTATCTCTATTAATAATACAGACCTGACCGGAGAGGTGAGGAGGATTCTGGGAGGTCACATGACATCACTCTTATCTCTATTAATAATACAGACCTGACCGGAGAGGTGAGGGGATTTCTGGGAGGTCACATGACATCACTCTTATCTCTATTAATAATACAGACCTGACCGGAGAGGTGAGGAGGATTCTGGGAGGTCACATGACATCACTCTTATCTCTATTAATAATACACAGACCTGACCGGAAAGGTGAGGAGGATTCTGGGAGGTCACATGACATCACTCTTATCTCTATTAATAATACAGACCTGACCGGAGAGGTGAGGGGGATTCTGGGAGGTCACATGACATCACTCTTATCTCTATTAATAATACAGACCTGACCGGAGAGGTGAGGGGGATTCTGGGAGGTCACATGACATCACTCTTATCTCTATTAATAATACACAGACCTGACCGGAGAGGTGAGGAGGATTCTGGGAGGTCACATGACATCACTGTTATCTCTATTAATAATACACAGACCTGACCGGAGAGGTGAGGAGGATTCTGGGAGGTCACATGACATCACTCTTATCTCTATTAATAATACAGACCTGACCGGAGAGGTGAGGAGGATTCTGGGAGATCACATGACATCACTCTTATCTCTATTAATAATACAGACCTGACCGGAGAGGTGAGGGGGATTCTGGGAGGTCACATGACATCACTATTATCTCTATTAATAATACACAGACCTGACCGGAGAGGTGAGGGGGATTCTGGGAGGTCACATGACATCACTCTTATCTCTATTAATAATACAGACCTGACCGGAGAGGTGAGGGGGTTTCTGGGAGGTCACATGACATCACTCTTATCTCTATTAATAATACAGACCTGACCGGAGAGGTGAGGAGGATTCTGGGAGGTCACATGACATCACTCTTATCTCTATTAATAATACACAGACCTGACCGGAGAGGTGAGGAGGATTCTGGGAGGTCACATGACATCACTTTTATCTCTATTAATAATACAGACCTGACCGGAGAGGTGAGGGGGATTCTGGGAGGTCACATGACATCACTCTTATCTCTATTAATAATACAGACCTGACCGTAGAGGTGAGGAGGATTCTGGGAGGTCACATGACATCACTCTTATCTCTATTAATAATACAGACCTGACCGGAGAGGTGAGGGGGATTCTGGGAGGTCACATGACATCACTCTTATCTCTATTAATAATACACAGACCTGACCGGAAAGGTGAGGAGGATTCTGGGAATCTAACATGATATTCCTATTGGTTCCCCAATACAGAGATTTCCTCTTGTGAAATCAGGTGATCACATGACCATCACAGTGCCTCCATGTGACTCCCTAAAACCCGAGAGACACAACATGGAAAAAATTCTAGAAGTCACCAAGAAGATGATGGAGCTGCTGACAGGAGAGGTGAGGAGGATTCTGGGACATTATCCAGTAACAGACAAGGGGTGTGTCTGGATGGTGACTGTATCATTGTGTGTGTCAGGTTCCTATAAGGTGTCAGGATGTCACTGTCTATTTCTCCATGGAGGAGTGGGAGTATTTAGAAGGACACAAGGATCTCTACAAGGACGTCATGATGGACAATCAGCCGCCCCTCACATCACCGGGTAAGAGGAGACTTTATTGTACAGGAGAGAGCAGTACGGAGGCTCCACCTAGATCCCCCCACCCAACAAATGAGGGGGAGATACTGTACACCATATGAAAGGTCCTCCTCCATTCCCCCAATATAACGTCATGTTCCCAACAAATGAGGAGGAGATACTGTACACCATATGAAAGGTCCTCCTCCATTCCCCCAATATAACGTCATGTTCCCAACAAATGAGGAGGAGATACTGTACACCATATGGAAGGTCCTCCTCCATTCCCCCAATATAACGTCATGTTCCCAACAAATGAGCAGGAGATACTGTACACCATATGAAAGGTCCTCCTCCATTCCCCCAATATAACGTCATGTTCCCAACAAATGAGGAGGAGATACTGTACACCATATGAAAGGTCCTCCTCCATTCCCCCAATATAACGTCATGTTCCCAACAAATGAGCAGGAGATACTGTACACCATATGAAAGGTCCTCCTCCATTCCTCCAATATAACGTCATGTTCCCAACAAATGAGGGGGAGATACTGTACACCATATGAAAGGTCCTCCTCCATTCCTCCAATATAACGTCATGTTCCCAACAAATGAGGGGGAGATACTGTACACCATATGAAAGGTCCTCCTCCAATATAACGTCATGTTCCCAACAAATGAGCAGGAGATACTGTACACCATATGAAAGGTCCTCCTCCATTCCCCCAATATAACGTCATGTTCCCAACAAATGAGGGGGAGATACTGTACACCATATGAAAGGTCCTCCTCCATTCCCCCAATATAACGTCATGTTCCCAACAAATGAGGAGGAGATACTGTACACCATATGAAAGGTCCTCCATTCCCCCAATATAACGTCATGTTCCCAACAAATGAGGGGGAGATACTGTACACCATATGAAAGGTCCTCCATTCCCCCAATATAACGTCATGTTCCCAACAAATGAGGAGGAGATACTGTACACTATATGAAAGGTCCTCCTCCATTCCCCAATATAACGTCATGTTCCCAACAAATGAGGAGGAGATACTGTACACCATATGAAAGGTCCTCCCCCATTCTCCCAATATAACGTCATGTTCCCAACAAATGAGGAGGAGATACTGTACACCATATGAAAGGTCCTCCTCCATTCCCCCAATATAACGTCATGTTCCCAACAAATGAGGGGGGGATACTGTACACCATATGAAAGGTCCTCCTCCATTCCCCCAATATAACGTCATGTTCCCAACAAATGAGGGGGAGATACTGTACACCATATGAAAGGTCCTCCTCCATTCCCCCAATATAACGTCATGTTCCCAACAAATGAGGGGGAGATACTGTACACCATATGAAAGGTCCTCCTCCATTCCCCCAATATAACGTCATGTTCCCAACAAATGAGGGGGAGATACTGTACACCATATGAAAGGTCCTCCCCCATTCCCCCAATATAACGTCATGTTCCCAACAAATGAGGAGATTGATGAACGATGTAAATCCTTTGATGATGATACAATGTTTCTCTCTCACAGATGGATGTGATGTTCGGAATTCCTCGGAGGCGTCACGGATGTCCTCTGCAGAGCATGTCGCAGAAGATAATGGTATCGGAAGAGATTCTCAGAAGGAAAGAACTTTTTGGTGCTCGGAGTGCGGTGAAAGTTTTAAATGGAGAACAAGCCTGCAAAGACATGTGAGAGTTCACACTGGTGTGACTTTTCCATGCGAAGTGTGCGGGAAATGTTTTTTAATGAAGGATAGACTCACAGCACACCTGAGAATCCACACTGGGGAACATTTGCATACTTGTACAGAGTGCGGGAAAGGTTTCTCAATACAAGGGAACTTAAATAAACACATGAAGATCCACACTGGGGAGAAGCGGTTCCCCTGTCCGGAGTGCGGGAAATCCTTCACTCAAAAAGGTGAACTTGATATTCACATGAGCAGTCACACAGGCAAATATCGTTTTTTATGCTCAGAGTGCGGGAAAGGTTTCTCTCATAAGGAAAAATTTCATAGACACCAGAGGACCCACACGGGTGAGCAACCTTACACCTGTTCGGAGTGCGGAAAAGGTTTCATACAGAATTCGCAACTTCTTGAACACCTAAGACGCCACACAGGAGAACGCCCATTTCCATGCTCAGTGTGCGGGAAAAGTTTTAAACTGAAAAATGCTCTTGTTAAACACCAGAGCAGGCACACAGGGGGGGGGGACGTCCTGATTCAAACAAATCTTAGACTGGGAAAGCACGTGTCCGGAAAAAGCCACGCTGGTCAGCGTCCTATTTCCTGACCTAAGTGGGGGAGATGTTTCATTGCTTTTTTTGTCAGAGAGCTTTCTCGTGCTCTGAAAGGAGAATACAATGGAAGCTGCAAGCCAAAAAGAGTCCAAAATGCTTTAAGGGTTCTTCAGCAACATCGCATGAAAACCCCCCAACGCGTTTCGTCCAAAAGCTCCTCCTCCAAAAATTAACTTGTATCGACTCAGGGATATTTTTTTATCGGAAAATGGAAACCTACAAAAAGTTATATTTTCTGAGAGAAGAGACCCCGTGGAATAAAACGTTGACAATTACAATTCTTTTTGACGTCGTACACAATATCTGCACAACTGTTGATCACATTTATATTTCCAGGAAAAATACAATAAAATGAAGTTTAGTGCACAGAAATACAATACAATCTTCCTTTTATGGGGGAATATAAAGGACGGGGTTTGTGTCGAGTAAATAGATACCAAACACGCCAAGCCTTAACATTGGTGGATTTTTCGGGCCCTCCTAGCCTGACTACTGGGGACTTGTCCTGTAGCATCAACCAGACGCTCACCAACACACCGACAGTGACATACAGACAGATTGGCTACTGACTAATGGATGTCAGGCAGGACAGACAGACAGCTACCTAGAAGTTTCTTCACACCGTGACCTTTAATCTGTGACCAGCAGTTTGTAGTTATTAACCTTCAAGCAGGGACTGGCAATTTTCGAAGAAGGACTCTTCATCTTAGTAAGGAGGACTTCATACAAGGTGATGTCCATCAGGCAGCTCAGACAGAAAGCTACATTTTTAAGTGTCTTCAGGCCGTGACCTTTAGGCTGTGGCCAGCAATTTGTAGTTATTGGCCTTCAAGCCGGGACTGGAAATTAGTTGAGAAGGACTCTTCTTCTGAGGTGCCGTACACACGGCAGAGAACCTCGACGGGCAGAACACATCGTTCCGCCCGTCGAGGTTCTCTCCCGGCCGTCGGATTCGGCGACCCGCCCGTCAGGAATGGCAACCAGCCATTCTTCCAGGCGGGCCGTCGAGGAAATAGAGAGCGTGCTCTCTATTTCGGCTCGACGGGCTTCCCGACGGGAAGCTCGCTGAGACCGTACACACGGCCGAGGTCCTCGCTGGAATGTGCATTCCAGCGAGGTTCTCGCTGATTTTCAGCGAGAACCTCGGCCGTGTGTACGGGGCCTTACAGTGTTTCCCCGAAAGTAAGACTGAGACTTATATTAATTTTGTCCACAAAATACACACTAGGGCTTACTTTCAGGGTAGGGCTTATTTATTTACGGAATGTACACATTTTATAAAGATTCTGTGTCCCCCTGTCAACCCCCCCCCCCCCAACTGTCAGGTCAGGAGTCATTACGGTATTTTGAGAAAGACATCTTGGCACTGTATAAGGTGCAGTACCATAGAAAATACCTTTTACCGTAGGGTATACAGCTCGCTGGTGTACTGGTATTCACCTGCTCGTCTTTCGTCATCCGGTAGGAGTGAGTGAGAGAGAAAAGATCCCGCTGACGTCAGCCCGCCCTGCTCGCTGATCATAGTGGGGTTCTCATTAGTGGTGCATGGGATCAACTCCTTCGGATCGGCACACACTGTGTTCCGCGGATTGCCACCGTGGCCATAACATTAGGAAAGGCCGTCTTGGTACACCAGGCGGCGCCCCTCCTCTCTGTTTACACCCACAGAGGAGGAGGAGCCTGCACTCGTAGGACACACACCGCTGGGAGCTGTAATACTGCGCGAGTGTCTAATACTGCGGAGGTGTCTGTACTGCTGCTGGGGGTGTCTGTACTAATGCGGGGGGGTGTCTGTACTAATACGGGGGGGTGTCTGTAATACTGCGGGGGTGTCTGTACTACTGGGGGGTGTCTGTACTACTGGGGGGTCTGTACTGAATGTGGGGGATGTAGGCAGCCATGTACGGAGACTTCACTTTGCATACAGTGGCTTCCCGTCCGCAGTACATTGCAAGATACAACAGTAAAAGGAATGTACAGCACACTCCTCACTATATTCAGCTTCCTGGGTTCCCCTGTTGAAAAGATGGGGCCCAGTCACTGTACAGGAGGGCCAGCGGTATCCCCTAATTGGTAGCCCTGGACCTAAAGACTTTGATGTGAAGAGAGGATAGAGGACTCTGATTGGGGTAGGGTGGGTGAGGACTTTACTGGTGTTAAAGAAGGAACCGAGGACACTGATGTGGGGGGGGGGGTGAGGACTCTGGTGTGGGGGGGGGGGGTGGACTGAGGAGCCTCATGTGAAGAAGGGATCGAGGAATCTGATGTGAAGAAGGACTGAGGACTCTGATGCGAAGGGGGACTGAGGACTCAAATGTGAAGGGGGACTGAGGTCTCTGATGTGATGGGGGAACTGAGGACTCAGATGTGAAGGAGAGATTGAGGAATCTGATGTGAAGGGGGACTGAGGTCTCTGATGCGAAGGGGAACTGAGGACTCTGATGCGAAGGGGAACTGAGGACTCTGATGCGAAGGGGAACTGAGGTCTCTGATGTGAAGGGGAACTGAGGACTCCCCTCCTCTGCACCAGTGGTGCCCTGATCTCCCCTCCTCTGCACCAGTGGTGCCCCGATCTCCCTTCCTCTGCACTGGTGGTGCCCCGATCTCCCTTTCTCTGCACTGGTGGTGCCCCAATCTCCCCTCTGCACTGGTGGTGCCCCGATCTCCACTCCTCTGCACTGGTGGTGACCCGATCTTCGCTTCCTCTGCACTGGTGGTGCCCCGATCTCCCCATCCTCTGCACTGGTGGTGCCCCGATCTCCCCTTCCTCTGCACTGGTGGTGCCCTGATCTCCCCTTCCTCTGCACTGGTGGTGCCCCGATCTCCCCTTCCTCTGCACTGGTGGTGTCCCGATCTCCCTTCCTCTGCACTGGTGGTGCCCCAATCTCCCCTCTGCACTGGTGGTGCCCCAATCTCCCCTCTGCACTGGTGGTGCCCCGATCTCCCCTCCTCTGCACTGGTGGTGCTTCAATCTCTCTTCCTCTGCACCGGTGGTGCCCCGATCTCCCCATCCTCTGCACTGGTGGTGCCCCGATCTCCCCTTCCTCTGCATTGGTGGTGACCCGATCTCCCCTTCCTCTGCACTGGTGGTGCCCCGATCTCCCCTTCCTATGCACTGGTGGTGTTCCGATCTCCCTTCCTCTGCACTGGTGGTGCCCCAATCTCCCCTCTGCACTGGTGGTGCCCCGATCTCCCCATCCTCTGCACTGGTGGTGCCCCGATCTCCCCTCCTCTGCACTGGTGGTGCCTCAATCTCTCTTCCTCTGAACCGGTGGTGCCCCGATCTCCCCATCCTCTGCACTGGTGGTGCCCGATCTCCCCTCTTCTGCACTGGTGGTGCCTCAATCTCTCTTCCTCTGCACCGGTGGTGCCCCGATCTCCCCATTCTCTGCACTGGTGGTGCCCCGATCTCCCCTCCTCTATACCGGTGTTGCCCCGATCTCCCCTCCTATGCACTGGTGGTGCCCCAATCCCGCAACTGAATCAGCTGTAGACCGGAGACGGTCTTGGCACTTGCTGGACTTTTTTGGGTACCCTGAAGCCTTCTTCACAAAAGCAGTGGAATATTTTTCTACGGCATTAAGTTTGTTTTCATGGCAAGACAACTTTTGGCCCGGGCTGTACATGTGCTTTTATTAGCTCCAATCATAATATAGATTCTATCCAACATGGCCGACATGCTGGGCTGGTAGCATCTGTAGAGCTTGGGATGCCGCATTTGTTCCACTAAAGCAGTGGTCTCCAAATGCGGCCATTATTCGACCCCTGAGGCACTATTCTCCCACTGATACGAGACACTATACTGCCAACTCACATCAACAATGGGGCACCGTTTACTGATGTGGGGGGGGGACTCTGTTGTGGGGGGGGGGTGGACTGAGGAGCCTCATGTGAAGAAGGGATTGAGAAATCTGATCTGAAGAAGGACTGAGGACTCTGATGCGAAGGGGGACTGAGGACTCTGATGTGAAGGAGAGATTGAGGAATCTGATGTGAAAAAGGACTGACGACTCTGATGCGAAGGGGAACTGAGGACTCTGATGCGAAGGGGAACTGAGGTCTCTGATGTGAAGGGGAACTGAGGTCTTTGATGTGAAGGAGAACTGAGGACTCCCCTTCTCTGCACCAGTGGTGCCCTGATCTCCCCTCCTCTGCACCAGTGGTGCCCTGATCTCCCCTCCTCTGCACCAGTGGTGCCCTGATCTCCCCTCCTCTGCACCAGTGGTGCCCCGATCTCCCTTCCTCTGCACTGGTGGTGCCCCGATCTCCCTTTCTCTGCACTGGTGGTGCCCCAATCTCCCCTCTGCACTGGTGGTGCCCCGATCTCCACTCCTCTGCACTGGTGGTGACCCGATCTCCCCATCCTCTGCACTGGTGGTGCCCGATCTCCCCATCCTCTGCACTGGTGGTGCCCCGATCTTTCCTTCCTCTGCACTGGTGGTGCCCCGATCTCCCCTTCCTCTGCACTGGTGGTGCCCCGATCTCCCCATCCTCTGCACTGGTGGTGCCCCGATCTTTCCTTCCTCTGCATTGGTGGTGCCCCGATCTCCCCTTCCTCTGCACTGGTGGTGTCCCGATCTCCCTTACTCTGCACTGGTGGTGCCCCAATCTCCCCTCTGCACTGGTGGTGCCCAGATCTCCCCTCCTCTGCACTGGTGGTGCCTCAATCTCTCTTCCTCTGCACCGGTGGTGCCCCGATCTCCCCTCCTATGCACTGGTGGTGCCCCAATCCCGCAACTGAATCAGCTGTAGACCGGAGACGGTCTTGGCACTTGCTGGACTTTTTTGGGTACCCTGAAGCCTTCTTCACAAAAGCAGTGGAATATTTTTCTATGGCATTAAGTTTGTTTTCATGGCAAGACAACTTTTGGCCCGGGCTGTACATGTGCTTTTATTAGCTCCAATCATAATAGAGATTCTATCCAACATGGCCGACATGCTGGGCTGGTAGCATCTGTAGAGCTTGGGATGCCGCATTTGTTCCACTAAAGCAGTGGTCTCCAAATGCGGCCATTATTCGACCCCTGAGGCACTATTCTCCCACTGATACGAGACACTATACTGCCAACTGACATCAACAATGGGGCACCATTTCTCTCATTGACACCAACAATGGGCCTCCCAATGATGGGGAACTATTCCTCTATAGGGTTGCCACATCATCCCTTTATTCCAGGACACACATGAAGTACGCAGGAAAACAAGGAAAGGGGGATGGGACTATAGCGGTGCGTAATAAGGCAATACCATAACAATGGAAGACTCAAATACAATTTGAATAAAAAGTACAAAATGATTTATTTTTAATTATACGAGGTTAGTAAAAAAAAAAAAGAGCGATAACACAATATCGATCATTCACAATAAAGTGGTTCTGAATGGCGGTTGCGTTAAAGATTTGGTGGTAGGTTGAGTGATCATACGTTATGCCGACATGTTTCGCCTTTAGGCTTCATCAGGGGGTGTATGCGTCAACCATAAACGGAGAAGGCAACTATATAAATATGAAGAGAAAAAAGAAGATGTATAATAAAGAAATGACACATATATATATATATATATACATTTGTTTTGGAAATCTACCTGTTGACAAGTCCACCAATAAGAAAGGGAACTTACCACCAAGGGCCCTAGTGCCCCTATGCAGAAGGAAAATGCCACAGGGGCTTAGGAACGGGGAAGACCACCCGAGCGGCGGGGGCCAAACCCCAAGCAACTATGCAAATGAATTGAATCATGAAATACACGAGTTCTGAGGCTAATTTAATGCTGCAGATGAGGCACCAAGTGAGTTTAAAGCGGGGGGGGGGGGGGGGGTTCACCCTAAAAAATAATTCTAACATTACATTGAGCAGACTCCTGAGAGTGGGAGCATGCTGCGCCTTTTTTTTTTTTTGTACATACCATTTTAGCGATATTTTCACCCCCGGCTTCCGGGTAGTGAATCCCGCGGGAGTGGGCGTTCCTATTAGCAGTCTAGGTGATTGACGTGCTTCCGACCGGCGCATACATCGCGTCACGACTTGCCGAAAGAAGCCGAACGCCGAGTCGGCTCTATACGGCGCCTGCGCACCGACGTTCGGCTTCTTTTAGCAAGTTGTGACGCTACCCTAGGGTGACCAGACGTCCCCGGTTCCCGGGGACAGTCCCCGGATTGAGGACAATGTCCCCGGGCCAAGTCTGTCCCCAGTTTTGTCCCCGGATTTGATTTGAACAGGGGCTGCAGTGATCCTGCATTTCTGGGTATTGGAGCCAATCATTGGCTCCGGCGGACTCGATGTCCATCGGTACCCGCTGATCGTTATGAACACAGGCAGAACGGTGGTCTGGCTATGTAAACAAGGCAGATTGCTGTTCTGTCAGTATGCAAAGCAGATACAGGGATCTATGCCTTCCCTTAGTAAAAGTATCTCCCCCACAGTAAGAAAACACTTGTTAGGCACACATTTAACCGTTTGATTGCCCTAGATCAGTGATGACGAACCTTGGCACCCCAGATGATTTGGAACTACATTTCCCATGATGCTCATGCACTGTGCAGTGTAGCTGAGCATCATGGGAAATGTAGTTCCAAAACATCTGGGGTGCCAAGGTTCGCCATCACTGCCCTAGATGTTATCCCCTTCCCAACCAGTGTCATTACTACAGTGACAGTGCATATTTTTAGCACTGATCGCTGTATTGGTGTCACTGGGTCCCACAAAGTGCCACTTCGTGTCCGATTTGTCCACCACAATATCGCAGTCCGGCTATGAGATGCTTACCAGTAAAAAAAATGTCCCCAGATTTCATTTAAAAAATCTGGTCACCTTACTGTACCCTATAATACCAAAGGTGACAATGTTTACTCCCACTGATGCCCCCCTAAAGTCTGAAGGAAGATAAACTGGCCCTTTGTTTAGAAAGTTTGGAGACCCCCCTGCACTAAAGGAACACCAATTCTCTTTACACGAGATGGTTCTCAGGGGCTGCAGTTCCTCTGAACTCCACAAGATGGAGATCTGACTTCTACCCAGACAGGAAGTCTCTATGGAAGACAGGAAGTGATGTCAGGTACAGGACAGGAAGTTCCGGGTGAGAGGTGAGTCGGGAGGAAGTGGAGGGAAGACATTGTTGAAAGTGGCAGTAGAGGAGGTAATAAGATCTTATCTTCTATTTACACCCAGTAACCCCGTCATGTCCGTCCTCTTCCTCCATAGTCACTGTGACTTCTTTTATCTCCAGCAGATGATGATACACACATATATAGTGTGGAGACCTAGATTAACCCCTTCAGGGGCAGAACATTCCCCACTTACAGGGCCGGAACATTCCCTTTATTTTGGAGATCTGCGGAGGGTTAGGGGGTCTTTATTTAGACATGAGGGGCAGAAGGAAAGAGGCTCCTGGACATAGCGTTGTCACCTTTAAAATTGAACATATATGAAATACACGGGTTCTTAGGCTAATTTAATGCAAATAAGGCACAGATTGAGGTTAATTACCACCTAATCGGCCTCAGAACCTGTGTAATTAATATGTGTTCGAGTTCAAAGGGATTTTTTTTTTTTTGAAAAGCCTATGGCGTGTGAAACACACTCAAAAAACTCCACCCGGTGCAGAAAAAATGTGCACACACATAAAGAGTGTTCACAAAAACGTGCAGACGGGTGCAACGTCAAGTGGTCCTTCTGTGCGGAAGGGACCCAAACCCTGATCCCCCGGGGCGTTAGGCTCCAGACGGGGACTGAGTTACTATGGCCCGAGCAGCCGAAGCCGACTCGGACCCAACTTCCCTGGAGGGACTGCCGAAACAGAACCCTCCAAGTACTAGGTGGGACTCCCCCGAAGGGAGACCCCATGAGAGCAGGTGAACTAAGCCAAAAGGCCATGTCCACCCACTCCCAAGACGTTCAGGGCTGGCCCGAGGACCGGCACCCTACTAATCACACAGTGAACAAAACGTGCACAAACAAAAAAAGACAGAAACGTGACAAACATAGGCAATAAATTAAATAAAGTGGGGGAAAGGGATAGTGGAGAGGAGAGTGAAAGAAGTGGTCATTGTGATCAACAATGACCAGGCCCTCCGGCCAGGAATAAAAAATTCCTCCGGTCCTGGCCAAAAGGCCCGGCCCAGGAGGCAGGTGCTAAAAAAGCGTGTAGCTGGTGCAGTGACCGTGGTGTCGTTAAATCAAAGTGACCCTCACTCACAGTGATTCTCAGACACCCCTGGACTGCCACTCGAGTTCAAAGGGATGAGGTGGAGACCTTACCTGGACCCCAAAAGCATTGCAAATGCAAAAAAAAAATTCCTCTGTGTGTAATGCCACCGGGGACCATTTTTATGTCATAGAGACCCTCATATTACGCCCCCCCCCCCTCCTAATATTGTATAACGAGTACAGCCCTCATCATTTTCTCTAATCAATTCTTGGTCTACAGGTAACCTGTATAGATCACATGACCAATGAGGATGGAGGAGGACCGGAGTCACATGACCGAGAGGATACTAAACCTCACCCTGGAGATCATCTACCTGCTGACCGGAGAGGTGAGGGGGATTCTGGGAGGTCACATGACATCACTCTTATCTCTATTAATAATACAGACCTGACCGGAGAGGTGAGGAGGATTCTGGGAGGTCACATGACATCACTCTTATCTCTATTAACAATACAGACCTGACCGGAGAGGTGAGGAGGATTCTGGGAGGTCACATGACATCACTCTTATCTCTATTAGTAATACACAGACCTGACCGGAGAGGTGAGGAGGATTCTGGGAGGTCACATGACATCACTCTTATCTCTATTAATAATACAGACCTGACCAGAGAGGTGAGGGGGATTCTGGGAGGTCACATGACATCACTCTTATCTCTATTAATAATACACAGACCTGACCGGAGAGGTGAGGGGGATTCTGGGAGGTCACATGACATCACTCTTATCTCTATTAATAATACACAGACCTGACCGGAGAGGTGAGGAGGATTCTAGGAGGTCACATGACATCACTCTAATCTCTATTAATAATACAGACCTGACCGGAGAGGTGAGGGGGATTCTGGGAGGTCACATGACATCACTCTTATCTCTATTAATAATACAGACCTGACCGGAGAGGTGAGGGGGATTCTGGGAGGTCACATGACATCACTCTTATCTCTATTAATAATACACAGACCTGACCGGAGAGGTGAGGGGGATTCTGGGAGGTCACATGACATCACTCTTATCTCTATTAATAATACAGACCTGACCGGAGAGGTGAGGGGGATTTTGGGAGGTCACATGACATCACTCTTATCTCTATTAATAATACACAGACCTGACCGGAGAGGTGAGGGGGATTCTGGGAGGTCACATGACATCACTCTTATCTCTATTAATAATACAGACCTGACCGGAGAGGTGAGGGGGATTCTGGGAGGTCACATGACATCACTCTTATCTCTATTAATAATACACAGACCTGACCGGAGAGGTGAGGAGGATTCTGGGAGGTCACATGACATCACTCTTATCTCTATTAATAATACAGACCTGAACGGAGAGGTGAGGAGGATTTTGGGATCCTAACATGACATTTCTGTTGGTTCCCCAATACAGAGTTTTCCTTCTGTGGCGTTGGGTGGTCAGGTAACTATTAAAGTGCCTTCACTTCTCATCCTGAAACCTTGGAGAAAAAATGACAAGAAGATTCTAGATGTCACCAACAAGATCATTGAGCTGCTGAAAGGAGAGGTGAGCGCTGCTGGGAATTCTTGGCCAATGAATGTGTTGGGTCGGTGATTGTATCATTGTGTGTGTGTCAGATTCCTAAGAGGTATCACTGTCTATTTCCCTATGTAGGAGGATTTAGAAGGACACAAGGATCTCTACAAGGACGTCATGATGGACAATCAGCCGCCCCTCACATCACCGGGTAAGAGGAGACTTTATTGTACAGGAGAGAGCAGTACGGAGGCTCCACCTAGATCCCCCATCATCTGATAAACACATAGAAACAATGGATTCAGTCAGTGTGTGTGTTTCCTACAGATGGATCCAGTAATGGGAACCCACCAGAGACGTGTCCTAGTCCTCAGGATTCCCCACAGCAAGGACACACCATCCCTCACCATCATCAGGTAGATGTGCTGAAACACAATGTTCTTGTATTTTGTGCAACAACTACATCAGCCAGCAGACAGCAGTGTTTTGAAGTTTGTAGCTCCTCTATGGTAAACTCTATGGGCCAGATTCAGGTAGATGGGCGCATATTTGTACCGGTGTAGCGCAGCGCATATACGTTCCGCCGGCGCAAACTAGTGTGGCAAGTACAGTATTCACCAAGCACTTGCTCCTAACTTTGCGCCGGCGTAACGTAAATGTGAAGGCGCAAGCCGGTGTAAGTGGAAGTGGGTGTGAACATATGTAAATGATGCCCTGAGCCCGGCGCAGTGACTTACGCCCGGCGTATAATCCACAGCGCATGCTCACAACTACGCCGGCCCAACTTCCTGGGATACGCCGGCGTACCGTCTTACGCCAGGCACATAAATATGCCCAGACATGCGCCAGTCCGACGCAAAAGTACTTCCTGTTTCTCCCCCCGAGCATTGTATTTTTGCTTGATGATGGCTACTAGCGTTCCCCGCAGGCAGAGGAGGAAGAAAAATTTTAACCAGCAAGAGCTGTCAACCCTCATCTCTGACATGGAGAGGTATGACACCTTCCTCCATGGTGCCAAAAGTCGTCGGACCAGCAGGGACAGGAAGCAGGCCATCCTGGAGACCATTGCTGGCCACATTAACAGCTTTGGTTATGAGACCCGGACAGCCAATGACATTAATAAGAAAATGAATGATGTTAGGCGCAAGGTCCGGGAGAAGCTGGCTGCCATCTGGAGGCACGAGAGGGGCACGGGGGTGAACCCCCATGTGCGGTGACCTTGACCCCGGAGGAGGAGGTGGTCGCCCGGTGTCTGGAGAGGGATCAGTTGGAGGGCGTGGAGAGATTTGATTCCGTGGATGAAGCCTCGAGGACAGGTAAGTGCTTTTTATCCCCTATTTGGTGTGTAGCATGTGGGGGGGGGGGGTGGTGGAAGAGGACATGTGCCAAGTGTGTGGGTCCACCAACATGTGTATGCTTTGTGTTATCCACAGATGTGCTTGAGGGAGCTGGGCCATCATCTTCCGGTGGCCATCCCACACCATCCCCCCCAACTGCATCCTGAGACAGACACCCTCGGTAGAGAAGACGCAGCGGTGGAGGGGAGTGCCCACACCTCTCCTGTTGAGGTGGTTGAGGAGGAGGCGGTTGTGTCGGACCAGGAGGTCTTTCTTTTTTTGGTGGAGTCTTCCCCTTCTGCCAGGCCCTCTCGCATCTCCTCCCCCATCAGGGGAAGCCCCTCAGGGTCCTCCCCCATCAGGGGAAGCCCCTTAAGGGCGTCACCTTACCCCTGGGTCCAACCATCTCCTGGCCCCAGGAAGGCGACTCGTAAGACCAGGGGGGTGTCAGATGTGGTCCATGACCAGATGGCAAGGGACCAGGCCTGGCAGACCCAGCATATTGGGGAACTAGTCGGGCACCTGGACCGGGTGGCTGCCAGCCTGTCCTCCGTGGCCCAGATGACAGAGGCAGTGCAGGACGTGAGCTGCAACTGTGCTGCAGTAGTGACCGGCCTGGGGGAGGTGCAGGCAGATGTTCACACCCAGCTGCTATCCGGGATCAGGGGAGGCAGAGGCAGCGGGACCAGCGGCATAATGTGAACCATCAGCTGAGGATGCAGGCCCAGACGAACCACTTCCTCAGCCGGATTGCCGTGGCCTTGGAGGGCATGCAGCCAACACATGCCAGGAGTGGCCCACACCTCCAGATGCCCCACTGCCCCCACCCGAGTCTTCCTTCAGGCAGCTGAGGAACCAGAGAGGTCCCACCAGAAGGAAAGAACAGGCATGTTCTCACTTTTATAGATGATTACTCCAGGTATACTACATGTAGCACCCTCTAGTGTGTGCTAGAAGTAGTATAGGATGTGTTAGATTAGGTCAATTCTAGCTGGCTCAGGGCAAAGTCTGAGCCATGGAATCTGGGTCAGGATTCAGAGAAATTCAGGGATGGGTGACTCGTCCTGGCAGCTCTCTGGTGCCTCCCCTCGGCCTGGAAGGCTGGAGAATCTTCTAGAATTAGTGGGTGGAGGTTAGGAGGAGCTGCCTTGAATACTTAGGAGGCCTTAGCCATTCCCCAGTAATGGGCTGGTAGGAGGCATAGCTTATCTTATAAGTAGATATGGGCCATGCCAACAGGGGCAGTGAGGTGGAAGATGAAGATACAGGACCTGAGGAGGCTGTCGGTGGCCCTCAGGGCTGTACCCTAGTCTAGGGGGGTGTGTCCTGCAATGGGCTGTGGCTCGGATGCTGGAAGGATCAGGATATGCAGGATTACATAAGGCACACCTTGGAAATGGTTGAACGCCAGAGAGGTATAGGAGAAGAAATAAAAGATCTTCACGTTGCAGCACTATTACTGAGTGGCTTATCAGAAAGTTGTGAAATGTTAAGGGCAAGCGTGTGAATGAATAAAAACAGAAAACATTAATGGGAGGAAGCCCTTCCTGGAGTCACAAGAGCAGAAGAGAGTAAGTAGATCAGCACTGTTGGGGACTAACAAAGGGGGGAGACTGTAACCAGTTTTCCTGAAGACAACGGTGTGCTTAAGTCTTCACCCTTCCTAGAGAGATCTCCTGAGAGTCAGCCGGGTGGGCTGGTGAAGAGTCCATTGGGTAGACTGGTGTGAAGAGTTAGCCTGGCGGGGCTAGAGAAAGGGGCAGCTGCAGCCAGAACCATGCTGTTAGATGGAGATATGCCAACCACATACTGGGGGGAGGCAATTATCACTGCATGCTATCTCTAAATTCAACTACCAGGAAAATCAATGGAGAAAACTCCATATGAACTGTGGAATGGAAAAGCCCAGAATTTGAACCTCCAAATATTTTTTGGAAGCAAAGCCTATGTGTACGTCCCAAAGGAAAAACGTACAAAATGGGACGCTTGCGCAAAGGAAGGTGTGCTTGTGGGGTACAGCGAATCTCAAAGGGAAATACAGGGTTCTACACTAAGGCCGCGTACACATGATCGGAAATTCCGGCAAGAAAACCGTGGATTTTTTTTCCGACGGAATGTTGGCTCAAAATTGTGTAGCATACACACAGTCACACAAATGTTGTTGGAAATTCCGACCGTCAAGAACGTGGTGACGTACAACACATACGACGAGCCAAGAAAAATGAAGTTCAATAGGCAGTGTGACTCTTCTGCTTGATTCCGAGAATGCGTGGATTTTTGTGCGTCGGAATTGCATACAGACGATTCGAATTTCCGACAAGAACTTTTGTTGTGGGAAAAACTGAGGGCCGTCTCTTAAATTTTTGTTGTCAGAAATTTCCTACAGAAAAAGTCCCATGGAGCCTACACACGGTCGGCATTTCTGACCAAAAGCTCACATCGAACTTTTCTTGTTGGAATTTCCAATCGCGTGTACGCAGCACAATCAATGTGACCACCAGTAGAAGTGTAATTGTCGATTAAGCTTCAGTGTGTTCAAAATGTCATGAAATAACACAAAAGCTTCAAAAGGAGGGAAATTCCACATACATGTCACACATGAAGATAAACAACAAAGTGACTCGGGAATAGAAGGTAACGCAGACAATCCAAATGCTGTCAAAGAAGATACCAGGCCACAAGAAGCTTCAATCTGGAAAATCCACCAGAACCAATAAAGTGCATCCCAGCCAAACGTCTGTCCTGGCAAACCAGAGCCAGATTCATGGGATGAGACGCAAACACTTCTACGAGAAACAAGAGTGGATCAGATGCTTTAACAAAACCGCTTACAAGAAACAGATTCGTAGAACTGAGATCCAAAATGGGATCGATAGAGTAGTGGTTGAGTGGGGGTGTAGGAATAGATTGTTTGGGGGGCGTGGCCTGGAAAGCAATGGAGTAGGTCGCCTGCAGTGAGAGCTCCGCTGCCCATACGCCTATCATTTGCATCCTGGTGGATTTTAGCCATCCTCTACACCCAGGGATCCATCCTGCTCCCTCCACCGTCTGTGGAGCCTGCTGGCCTGTTGGAGTGTCGCCTAAAACCGTGGACATGCGGCTTCCTAGTCCTGAAACAGCGCTGGGAAAGGCCACGGCTTCTGCCTAGTTCCCGGCCTGGTGGCCATCTTGCTTCACCCGGCGGCAGCCCCAGTAAACAACCCTGGCCTCCATGATCGCCGGCATGCCTGGAACAGCCCCTGGACTGCCTGGGGCCACGGAAGTGGGGAATCCACAACCTGCATCTACCTTAGGACATCTCGGAGCGGCGACGGCCTGGGTAAGATCTCCTGTCCCTCCTGACTGTCCTGGGCTCTGTCCTGCCCTAAAACAACACCCAGGCTGACTGTGACTGCTACCGAGCCACATCCTCATCCTCCATCTGCTTTGGGGGTGTAGCGGGAAACTGGCCTGATGTCTGAAAGGATGGCCATCTTGCTCCACCTGGGGACGGCCTTGGTGGGCTCCCTTGTCCCCCCGACTGACCTGTGCTCCGTCCTCCCCTGACCCAACACCTGGGCTGCCTGTGACCGGTGCCGAGGCGCATTCATATCCTTTGGGGTCTACTTTGGGGAAAGAGAGTGGTCCCGGCCAAAGGCCATCTTGCCTCACCGGGGGGCAGCCTGGTAGTCCACACACCGGAGCAGCGAGGGACCATGTCTCTGCTGAAATACATTGTTTATGTATTTTGTGCAACAACTACATCAGCCAGTAGATGGCAGTGTTTATAAGTTTGAAGCTACTCTATAGTAAACTCTGTGTCTCTTCTCTGTATAATAAAAGTTCCTGTTTGCAATTAAGCAGCAAAACCCTTGTGAACTGTCTGTTCTGTAGAGGAAAAATACAGAATTTCTAACAAGATGAGGAACAATTTATTGGTTGTTATGATTTATACACAAGTTTGTTTATTATAATGAATGTTTTATTCTATATTCAGAGTGGAAACCTCGGGGATGATAATATTGTGGTTAAAGAAGAGTTTACAGAGGAGGATGAGGAGTATGGAGTGATAAAGCAGCTTTCTGAAACACACAAGGATCTCTTTAAGGATATTATGATGGAGCCACCAGAGAGATGTCCCCGTCCTCTGTATTCCCGGGATTCCACACAGGAAGGTCACACCATCCCCCACTGTTACAAGGTTGGTGGGGCGGAGCATCTAGAACATGAAAGTTGATATTTACCTTTTGTAGTTTTATATCTTTAGTGTTTATACGTTATATCATTCTCTTGGTTTAGGATGAAGAGCTGATACATATAAAAGTTGAGGTTAAAGAAGAAGACGAGGAAGAAGAAGAGACGAATATGAAGGACGATCAACAGTTCGTGGAGGAGGATGGAATAACGGGGACATTTAAAGAGGAGGACACTCCTACAGAGATCAGCACAGGTGGGTCATTAACACGAAACACATTCTTCTCCATTCCCCCAATATAACGTCACGTTCCCAACAAATGAGGAGGAGATACTGTACACCATATGAAAGGTCCTCCTCCATTCCCCCAATATAACGTCATGTTCCCAACAAATGAGGGGGAGATACTGTACACCATATGAAAGGTCCTCCTCCATTCCCCCAATATAACGTCATGTTCCCAACAAATGAGGAGGAGATACTGTACACCATATGAAAGGTCCTCCTCCATTCCCCCAATATAACGTCATGTTCCCAACAAATGAGGAGGAGATACTGTACACCATATGAAAGGTCCTCCTCCATTCCCCCAATATAACGTCATGTTCCCAACAAATGAGGAGATACTGTACACCATATGAAAGGTCCTCCTCCATTCCTCCAATATAACGTCATGTTCCCAACAAATGAGGAGGAGATACTGTACACCATATGAAAGGCCCTCCTCCATTCCTCCAATATAACGTCATGTTCCCAACAAATGAGGGGGAGATACTGTACACCATATGAAAGGTCCTCCTCCATTCCTCCAATATAACGTCATGTTCCCAACAAATGAGGAGGAGATACTGTACACCATATGAAAGGTCCTCCATTCCCCCAATATAACGTCATGTTCCCAACAAATGAGGGGGAGATACTGTACACCATATGAGAGGTCCTCCTCCATTCCCCCAATATAACGTCATGTTCCCAACAAATGAGGGGGAGATACTGTACACCATATGAAAGGTCCTCCTCCATTCCCCCAATATAACGTCATGTTCCCAACAAATGAGGGGGAGATACTGTACACCATATGAAAGGTCCTCCTCCATTCCCCCAATATAACGTCATGTTCCCAACAAATGAGGGGGAGATACTGTACACCATATGAAAGGTCCTCCTCCATTCCCCCAATATAACGTCATGTTCCCAACAAATGAGGAGGGGATACTGTACACCATATGAAAGGTCCTCCTCCATTCCCCCAATATAACGTCATGTTCCCAACAAATGAGGGGGAGATACTGTACACCATATGAAAGGTCCTCCTCCATTCCCCCAATATAACGTCATGTTCCCAACAAATGAGGGGGAGATACTGTACACCATATGAAAGGTCCTCCTCCATTCCCCCAATATAACGTCATGTTCCCAACAAATGAGGGGGAGATACTGTACACCATATGAAAGGTCCTCCCCCATTCCCCCAATATAACGTCATGTTCCCAACAAATGAGGAGGAGATACTGTACACCATATGAAAGGTCCTCCTCCATTCCCCCAATATAACGTCATGTTCCCAACAAATGAGGAGGAGATACTGTACACCATATGAAAGGTCCTCCTCCATTCCCCAATATAACGTCATGTTCCCAACAAATGAGGAGGAGATACTGTACACCATATGAAAGGTCCTCCTCCATTCCCCCAATATAACGTCATGTTCCCAACAAATGAGGAGGAGATACTGTACACCATATGAAAGGTCCTCCTCCATTCCCCCAATATAACGTCATGTTCCCAACAAATGAGGAGGAGATACTGTACACCATATGAAAGGTCCTCCTCCATTCCCCCAATATAACGTCATGTTCCCAACAAATGAGGAGATACTGTACACCATATGAAAGGTCCTCCTCCATTCCTCCAATATAACGTCATGTTCCCAACAAATGCGTTCAGTAAGGAATAAAATTGAGGAGACTTAGAGGATGACATAAGAACATCGTCGATGTATCTACTCCACAGCTGAATTTTCCTTATAAAGGGACCATCTCTATCCCTCCAATATACAAATGAGGAGGAGATTGATGAACGATGATGATCCTTTGATGATGATACAATGTTTCTCTCTCACAGATGGTGGTGAAGCTCGGAATTCCTCGGAGGGGCTCCGTGTTTCGGTGGATTATGACGGAGAAGACGACGGAGTCTCGGGATATTCTCGTAAGGACAGGCCGTTCTCGTGCTCAGAGTGTGGTCAAAGCTTCAAACGGAAAGACCATCTGCAGAGACACGTGAGGCTCCACACCGGGGAGACGTACGCATGCACCGTGTGCGGGAAAAGTTTTTTGCGGAAAGATAAACTCCACATACACCAGCAGACCCACACGGGTGAAAATCTGCATAGGTGCAAAGAGTGCGGGAGATGTTTTATACGAAAAGAGAGACTTCTCGCCCACCTGAAAACCCACACTAGTGAAAGGCTGCACACCTGTGCGGAGTGCGGGAAAAGTTTTGTACGGAAAGAGGTATTCATGTCGCACCTGAGAACCCACACGGGCGACAAGCCGTATTGCTGTCCAAAGTGCGGGAAACACTTCAGCTACAAAGGGAGTCTCAACCAACATCTGAAAATTCACATACATGAGAATTCCATGTCGTGCCTGGAGTGCGGGAAATGTTTCGAAAAGAGATCGGAACTGATCGTGCATCAGAGAGCCCACGCTGGGAAGGCGATCTTCTCGTGCTCGGAGTGTGGGAAGTGGTTTCAAAATCAATCGACGCTTATTGTACACCAGAGGAGCCACACGGGCGAGAAGCCATATTCATGTCCGCAGTGCGGGAAAAGTTTTTCGATTATCGGGCACTTCAATGTCCACATGAAACTGCACAGCGGAGAGAAGCCGTTCTGCTGTCCAGAGTGTGGGAAATCTTACAGCCGGAAAACCGGGCTCGTTGCCCATATTAGAAGCCACACAGGCGAGCGTCCTTTTTCATGTTCAGAGTGCGGGAAAAGTTTTGCACTGAAAACCCGTCTCTGCAAACACCAGAGAAGTCACACGGGCGAGCGGCCTTTCTCCTGCTCGGAGTGCGGGAAATCTTACAGGCGGAAGGACGAACTCGTCGTTCACATGAGAAACCACACAGGTGGGCGACCTTTTCCCTGTTCGGAGTGCGGGAAATCTTACAGGCGGAAAGAGGACCTTGCGGTTCACATGAGAAGCCACACGGGCGAGCGACCCTTTTCCTGCTCGGAGTGCGGGAAAAGCTTCTCACAGAAATCGCAACTTCTCGTACACCAGAGAAACCACGCAGTCCAGCCTCCTCTTCCGTGATAGGAGTGCGGGAAATGTTTTCCCACCGAAATCGCAACTTCTCCTACAGCAGATAAAAACCACGCCGTCGAGCGTCCTTTTTCCGGAGTGCGGGAAGTGTTTCCTTTACAAAAGAGATCTTGTTTTTATTCGGAGAAGTCATATGGGAGAGCAGCTTTTAGTGCGGGAAACGTTTTTTAGAAATGCCACAAAGGGTCAACGTCGTCTTTTTCCTGTCCAAAGTGTGGAAAGTGTTTTTATTGATAAATAGGACCTTGCTGTTCACCAGAGAAGTCATTTTTTTCATAGTGCGGGAAACTTTTGACTTATAATGACAAAATTCATGGACATCAGTAATACAACCAGAAGTTCGGAAGACTTAATCATCGTGTTTTGTGGGCTCAGGAGAAACTTTTCATCATCGATGGTGGAGATGAGCAAAGATTGGAGAGGACAATGTATGGAGATCAGTAATAGTGGGACGGGTAGTGCTGAGCCCCAGAAATGCGTTGGGTATACACTACATTACCAAAAGTATTGGGACACCGGCCTTTACACACACATGATCTTCAATGGCACCGCAGTCTTAGTCCGGAGGGTTCAATATTGAGTTGGCCCCGCCTCCTTTGCAGCTATAACACCTTCACCTCTTCTGGGAAGGCTGTCCACAAGGTTAGGGGGTGTGTCTATGGTAAGGCCGTCCACAAGGTTTAGGGGTGTGTCTGTGGGAAGGCCATCCACAAGGTTTAGGGGTGTGTCTATAGGAAGGCCGTCCACAAGGTTTAGGGGTGTGTGTATGTTAAGGCCGTCCACAAGGTTTAGGGGTGTGTTTGTGGGAAGGCCGTCCACAAGGTTTAGGGGATGTGTCTGTGGGAAGGCCGTCCACAAGATTTAGGGGTGTGTCTATTGGAAGGCCGTCCACAAGGTTTAGGGGTGTGTCTATGGGAAGGCCGTCCACAAGGTTTAGGGGTGTGTCTATGGGAAGGCCATCCACAAGGTTTAGGGGTGTGTCTATTGGAAGCCATCCACAAGGTTCATTGTATCTGGATTTAGAAGCTAGGCTTCTCCTATTCATATGCTAATAAACTTGTTGGACTGGTTCAAGAAGCTCAAGGCACAGGAAAGATTTTTCATTAAAATGTAAGTACTCGCAAACCTACATTATATCACCAAAAGTATTGAGACACCTATCACAGCTTCAACTCTTCTGGGAAGGCCGCAACAAGGTTTAGGAGTGTGTCTATGGGAATATTTGACCGTTCTTCCAGAAGAGCATTTGTGAGGTCAGGCACTGATGTTGGATGAGGAGGCCTGGCTTGTAGTCTTCACTCAAATCCATCCCAAAGGTGTTCTATCGGGGTTGAGGTCAGGACTCTGTGCAGGCCAGTCAAGTTCCTCCACCCCAAACTTGCTCATTAATGTCTTTATGGGCCTTGCTTTGTGTACTGGTCCAAATCTTTTGGTGGGGGATTGTTCCTCGGGTTGGACTTGGCCCCTTAGTTCCAGTGAAGGGAACTCTTAAGACGTCGGCATACCAAGACATTTTGGACAATTTAATGCTCCCAACTGTGAGGGAAAAGTTTGGGGACGGCCCCTCCCTGTTCCAACATGACTGCCCACCAGCACACAAAGCAAGGTCCATAAAGACATGGATGAGCGAGTTTGGGGTGGAGAAACCTGACTGGCCTGCATAGGTACTGAATTGGACAAGAAGGCCTGGCTCGCATTCTCCGCTCGAATCCATCCCAAAGTTCTTCTATCGGGGTTGAGGAGGTCAGGACTTTGTGCAGGCCAGTCAAGTTCCTCCACCCCAAACTCGCTCCTCCGCATCTTTATGTACCTTGCTTTGTGCACTGGTGGGCAGTCATGTTGGAACAGGAAGGGGCCATCCCCCAAACTCCTCCCACAAAACTGGGGGCATGAAATTGTCCAAAATGTTTTGGAATGCCGACGGTTTTAGAAAATTGTATCTGAAGTGGCGGACCATCCCGGACCAGAAAAAGATGCATCATCCGTCAGGGGGGGGGGGGAGGGGTCTCCTCTACCAGACTAAGGAGATCTACCAAGAGACTTCTGTATTCAGAATCGAAGACTCCGAAATTTCGGATCCTTTTTATGTCCAATTTGCTGGATTCCTCCAAAAGAAGGCGGGACTTGGCTGTCATTTGTCTTCTGTTTGCGCTCGTATTATTGTCTCTGTAATATATTATTACTCTGTAGATGTTTCTTCTGCACTCATTTTACTTTTTCTTATTAAACAAAATTTTTTGAAAATTGTCCCAATTATTCGTAATGTGCGAAGTCAGTAAAGAATTCCCGTCTCTTCTGAGAGCTCCAAGATGGTGAAAGAATACGTCAAAAAGTTCAGGGACGAAGGCATCTGCTCCCTGCCAGCAGACCCCCACTACCACCGGGCCAGGGTTGTGGGGAAGAGGCCCTTGACCCAATCCTGGGAGGAGGCACCTTGATCCAATCCTGGGAAGAGGCGCCTTGACCCAATCCTGGGAAGAGGCGCCTTGACCCAATCCTGGGAAGAGGCGCCTTGACCCAATCCTGGGAAGAGGCGCCTTGACCCATTCCTCGGAAGAGGCCCTTGACCCAATCCTGGGAAGAGGCGCCTTGACCCAATCCTGGGAAGAGGCGCCTTGACCCAATCCTGGGAAGAGGCGCCTTGACCCAATCCTGGGAAGAGGCGCCTTGACCCAATCCTGGGAAGAGGCGCCTTGACCCAATCCTGGGAAGAGGCGCCTTGACCCAATCCTGGGAAGAGGCGCCTTGACCCAATCCTGGGAAGAGGCCCTTGACCCAATCCTGGGAAGCGGCGCCTTGACCCAATCCTGGGAAGCGGCGCCTTGACCCAATCCTTTGAAGGGGCGCCTTGACCCAATCCTGGGAAGGGGCGCCTTGACCCAATCCTGGGAAGAGGCGCCTTGACCCAATCCTGGGAAGAGACGCCTTGACCCAATCCTGGGAAGAGACGCCTTGACCCAATCCTGGGAAGAGGTGCCTTGACCCAATCCTGGGAAGAGGCGCATTGACCCAATCCTGGGAAGAGGCGCCTTGACCCAATCCTCGGAAGAGGCCCTTGACCCAATCCTGGGAAGAGGCGCCTTGACCCAATCCTGGGAGGAGGCGCCTTGACCCATTCCTGGGAGGAGGCGCCTTGACCCATTCCTGGGAGGAGGCGCCTTGACCCAATCCTGGGAAGGCGGCACTCATGGGTGGTACTGATGGGTAGTTATGTATGTCACAGATGGACACTGAGGGGTGGCACTGATGGCATTGCTGGGCATCACTTTTGTATACCATATTGTGCCAGTCAGTGCCCATGTTGCCAGTCAGTGCCCATTTGTAGGCACTGATTGGCATCCATTCTCTTTTTTTTCTTGTTTTTATATTGTTGCCCCCTTCCCTGGTGGTCCAGTGTGGGCATCCGAGGGGGAAACATTCGCTCCGATCAGCGGCTCTTCCCGTTTACATCGTGATCAACCGTGATTGGACACGGCTGATCATGTGGTAAAGAGCTTCCGCTGGAGGAGACTGACACCCCGCATCACCGATCGCTGCGCGCCCCCACGGGCGCATGCCGGCATGTTATCCTGCTGGATGTCAATAGACGTCCAGTCAAGATTACATAACCACTTCCCAGACGTCAATTGACTATTGACCGGACGGGAAGTGGTTAAATTCATCAAGACTAATGGCCAGATTCTGAAAGGAGATACGACGGCGTAACTCCTGATACGCCGTCGTATCTCTGTTTCTGGCCCTGGGTATCTATGCGACTGATTCTTAGAATCAGTTACGCATAGATTTGACGTAGATCCGACTTGGGTAAGTCACTTACACCGTGGGATCTAAGTTATGCTGTTATGTTATGCTGGCCGCTAGGTGACGTTCCCATAGATTTCTGCGTTGAATATGCAACTGAGCGTGATATGCCGATTCCCGAACGTATTTGCGCCCCGTCGTCGTAGTTTACGTTGTTTGCGTAAGCGTAAAGTTACGCCTGCTATATGAGGGGTAACTTTGCATAGGTCCGGCGTACGCCATGTTAAGTATGGACGTTGGGACAGCCTCCTGTTTTTCCGTCGTTTACGTAACTCGGCGCGAATAGGGCTGTGCGTTAATTACGTTCACGTCAAAACCAATGTATTTGCGGCGTACTATGGAGCATGCGCACTGGCTATGTTTACGGGGGCGCGCTTAATTTAAATACAAGCCGCACCCTTTGAATTACACGGGGATACGCCGGGCCATTTACACTGCGCCGCCGCAAGTTACGGAGCAAGTGCTTGGAGAATACGGCACTTGCGCCTGTAAGTTGTGTCGGCGTAGTGTAAATGGCTTACGCTACGCCGCCGCAGATCTACAAGAATCTGGCCCTAAGTATATTGAGGTAGTCCACATTCCGACCTTCGTTGTTCTTACCCCTCCTGGATGCACGGACAACGTACTTTCTTTTTACTTTCTTTCTTATTAAAATAAACCAAAAAAAACCCAACCCAAATAATAAAGAGAAGAGAGAAAAAAAGGGGGAGGGAGAAAAAGGAAAGAGAGGGTGGGTACAAGGCCTAGGGCCAATCTAACTGTTGGCAGGGGTGGTGGAGGACCCCTTGGGCCTCCTCTTCTTCTCACTCGATTTACAATGACCTCATGGTACAAAAAAGGAACTTCCCTTCCTCCGAGAATTTATAATATGTTCCATTTGGCCCAAGTTTCTAAATAAGTCGATTTTGAGCCGATAATAACAGGTCCTCCATCTTATTCACCTCTTCCATAGAAAGATTGTGTGTGTGGGGGGGGGGGGGGGGGGTCTCGTATCTCTCCACTGCTTGGCAATGCACAATCTGGCAGCATTAATAAGATGGCGCAGGATTGATTTACTGTATATTTCCCCCCCGGGAAGTTCGAAACATGTACCAGAAATAAAGCCGGATCTTCCGGAAGGTTATACTCCGAGAATTTCTGGACTGTTCCTCCAAAAGTAATCCCGTCTCGAACAAGACCAGAAAATGTGAAATAAACTCCAGGGCCGATCCTACGGTCACAGACTCCTGGGTGCAGAAATATTGCTGGCGCCCCCACATGGGCGTGGTCATCTTACTAACTGCTCCTCTTTACAAATGTTTCTATAGCTACGACTCAAACACAGATTCTCCCCTAAGAAGTCTTCATTAGTGTCCCCCATCAGAGCCCCCCCACAGCAGGTGTCCCCCATCAGAGTCCCCCCACAGCAGGTGTCCCCCATCAGAGTCCCCCACAGCAGGTGTCCCCATCAGAGCCCCCCCCACAGCAGGTGTCCCCCATCAGAGCCCCCCCACAGCAGGTGTCCCCCATCAGAGCCCCCCCCCACAGCAGGTGTCCCCCATCAGAGTCCCCCCACAGCAGGTGTCCCCCATCAGAGCCCCCCCACAGCAGGTGTCCTCCATCAGAGCCCCCCCACAGCAGGTGTCCCCCATCAGAGCCCCCCACATCAGGTGTCCCCATAGATCAATACTTGTCCAATGGATCCCTGTAGCTCGGGCGCGCTGGGAGCAGAAGCACATTACAGGTGGCGGGGCATACATGGCATCTTTGGTTACTTGGAGGGTGGCACTCGGAGAGCATTTCTGGGAGTGCAGGGGATGATGGCAGCAGCTCTGGCCAACCCAAAAGCCTCCCATCACACCGCCTATGGGAGAAGAGCCGACACACGCAGAGGGGGCGGGGCAGACAGGAGACTGCTCCACGCGCAATGGACAGAATTAGTTAGTGGAGCCTACTACTGGAACGTGTTCTGGTAATGGGCTCCGGTGCAGTACCCAGCCCGGTGCAGAGACAGCAAGCGGGATGGGGAACCGCAGCACCCGCTACATGCGCTCCGCCTCTGGACACAGACAAGGAGGAGGGAGGGGAGCACTTTAGAGCTTCGGCGCCCCCACCTCTGCAGCGCCTGAGGTGGGCGCACCCTGCCAAGGATCGGCCCTGATAAAGTCCCTCTTTCTTCCTGACACCTCTGGCATGTGTCCGAAATCGAGGGTGAGTATTTGTTAAGTAACAAAGGCGTACGGTACCATCTTTTTTTTTTTTTTTTTACATTATTAGTAAAAATTATATTTACAGTAATTGCTAACAAATATAATAATAATAATAATCTCTGTCTGTTTCCAATTTTTTTTTTATAATACGTTAGGGTAGACCACAAAACCCAAAACATATAATGTGCTGGACTGAGACATCACCAAAATGTAAAAAAAAAAAAAAAATTGTGGAGAAAAAGGCCCCCGGGTTGACTAAAATGTGACCCGGCAAGATGTACGAATGCTCAACGACCGCAGTGCCTGTACTTGCCACAAGATGGTGATATCGCTTATTACGAGGGGACGTTCACAGCAAGTCTCTATGATACCTACCGACAGGAAGTGATGTCACGTATAAATAAGTTCCAGGTGAGAGGGAGGAATTAGAGAGGAGACGTTGTCGGGACATACGAGGAGGCAAAAGGATATTATCGTAAGTAATATAATGCAAATCTAATAACTACCATCACAGAAATGAATATATAAATCTGATATTTACCGCCACACACCCACGTTATCAATATTTACCGCCACACACCCACGTTATCAATATTTACCGCCACACACCCACGTTATCAATATTTACCGCCACACACCCACGTTATCAATATTTACCACCACACACCCACGTTATCAATATTTACCGCCACACACCCACGTTATCAATATTTACCACCACACACCCACGTTATCAATATTTACCGCCACACACCCACGTTATCAATATTTACCGCCACACACCCACGTTATCAATATTTACCTCCACACACCCACGTTATCAATATTTACCGCCACACACCCACGTTATCAATAATTACCGCCACACACCCACGTTATCAATATTTACTGCCACACACCCACGTTATCAATATTTACCGCCACACACCCACGTTATCAATATTTACCGCCACACACCCACGTTATCAATATTTACCGCCACACACCCACGTTATCAATAATTACCGCCACACACCCACGTTATCAATATTTACCGCCACACACCCACGTTATCAATAATTACCGCCACACACCCACGTTATCAATATTTACTGCCACACACCCACGTTATCAATATTTACCTCCACACACCCACGTTATCAATATTTACCACCACACACCCACGTTATCAATATTTACCACCACACACCCACGTTATCAATATTTACCGCCACACACCCACGTTATCAATATTACCGCCACACACCCACGTTATCAATATTTACCGCCACACACCCACGTTATCAATATTTACCGCCACACACCCACGTTATCAATATTTACCACACACACCCACGTTATCAATATTTACCTCCACACACCCACGTTATCAATATTTACCTCCACACACCCACGTTATCAATATTTACCTCCACACACCCACGTTATCAATATTTACCGCCACACACCCACGTTATCAATATTTACCTCCACACACCCACGTTATCAATATTTACTGCCACACACCCACGTTATCAATATTTACCACCACACACCCACGTTATCAATATTTACTGCCACACACCCACGTTATCAATATTTACCGCCACACACCCACGTTATCAATATTTACTGCCACACACCCACGTTATCAATATTTACCGCCACACACCCACGTTATCAATATTTACCTCCACACACCCACGTTATCAATATTTACTGCCACACACCCACGTTATCAATATCCACACACCCACGTTACAATATTTACTGCCACACACCCACGTTATCAATATTTACCGCCACACACCCACGTTATCAATATTTACCACACACACCCACGTTATCAATATTTACCGCCACACACCCACGTTATCAATATTTACCTCCACACACCCACGTTATCAATATTTACCGCCACACACCCACGTTATCAATATTTACCGCCACACACCCACGTTATCAATATTTACCGCCACACACCCACGTTATCAATATTTACCGCCACACACCCACGTTATCAATATTTACCGCCACACACCCACGTTATCAATATTTACCTCCACACACCCACGTTATCAATATTTACCACCACACACCCACGTTATCAATATTTACCTCCACACACCCACGTTATCAATATTTACCTCCACACACCCACGTTATCAATATTTACCGCCACACACCCACGTTATCAATATTTACCGCCACACACCCACGTTATCAATATTTACCGCCACACACCCACGTTATCAATATTTACCGCCACACACCCACGTTATCAATATTTATTTAATCCATATAATATATATATTAAAAAAACAATCGGATCTATTTTTGGAGCCCACCAACGTATACCTTACTTACCATGTCTGGTTGTAGTTATATGTATCCACCAGCACCAGGAGCCGATATTCTCAGCGTCAGGAACGTGGAAACAATATAAAGAAGACTCGTCTGAATCTGCCCTATGAAGGCCACCATGTGACATCACTACGTACGTAGCGCCTCACACCAGGACATGTCCACCATCTGACACACTTACCGATCAAGTCGTGCTTCAGGGTTCCTGGTCATCCAGGTCAGTCTTTGAGATTGTATATGTCTTGGGTTGTGGCTTGGGCTGTTCTGGGTAGGATGGAGATATTGGTGATGTTTGGGTGGAGCTTATTTGAGAGGCTGATACGGGTTGCTGTGAGTGGTCAGGAAGGTTAGCGGTGACCAGGACTTTTGGAGAACTTAATATGTTCTAGTTGTTGTAGACCACGGGTTTGGGGAAGACTGGGATGGGTCTTTGGTCCAAAGAAGGGGTGGATTTTCTGGGTAGGATGGAGATATAGGTGATGTTTGGGTGGAGCTTATTTGAGGCTGATACGGGTTGCTGTGAGTGGTCAGGAAGGTTAGCGGTGACCAGGACTTTTGGAGAACTTGATATGTTCCAGTTATTGGAGACAACGGGTTTGGGGAAGACTAGGACGGCTTTTTGGTCCAAAGGAGGGGTTGATGTTTTGGGTAGGATGGAGTAGGTTATGTTTGGGTGGAGCTTATTTGAGGCTGATACGGGTTCCTGTGAGTGGTCAGGAAGGTTAGAAGTAACCAGGAATTTTGGAGAACTTGATATGTTCCAGTTGTTGGAGACAACGGGTCTGGGGAAGACAAGGATGGGTCTTTGGTCCAAAGGAGGGGTTGGATTTTCTATATTTGACTGTTTTGTACATAGCATGTTATATGGGGACAACAAATGGCCAATTATTCCCCTATAGAGCCAAAAAAAAGCCTCTCTTTATGCAGCAACCCCCAAGCCCCCTCAGCATCCCTTCTTTGCATTGAAATACACCCCAGACTTCAGATTTAGCTGCACCCAGCAGATTGAGACAAGACCTCCTAATCTTCTCCTTGACTGTGTCGTGTACATGGGCGTCCACAGGTTGGGGCAAGGGGGGGCAAGCGCCCCTCCCTGGAATCAGGGATCAGCAAGGTGTCTGCCATAGGCGTGGGTATGGGTTGTACACGCCTGAAATCTGCACCCTGTACATAGCACACGTCTGGGTTCTGCACCCTGTACATAGCACACGTCTGGGTTCTGCACCCTGTACATAGCACACGCCTGAAATCTGCACCCTGTACATAGCACACGTCTGGATTCTGCACCCTGTACATAGCACACGCCTGGATTCAGCACCCTGTACATAGCACACGCCTGGATTTAGCACCCTGTACATAGCACACGCCTGGATTCTGCACCCTGTACATAGCACACGCCTGGATTCTGCACCCTGTACATAGCACACGTCTGGATTCTGCACCCTGTACATAGCACACGCCTGGATTCTGCACCCTGTACATAGCACACGCCTGGATTCAGCACCCTGTACATAGCACACGTCTGGATTCTGCACCCTGTACATAGAACACGCCTGAATTCTGCACCCTGTACATAGCACACGCCTGGATTCTGCACCCTGTACATAGAACACGCCTGGATTCAGCACCCTGTACATAGCACACGCCTGGATTCAGCACCCTGTACATAGCACACGCCTGGATTCTGCACCCTGTACATAGCACACGCCTGGATTCAGCACCCTGTACATAGCACACGCCTGGATTCAGCAACCTGTACATAGCACACGCCTGGATTCTGCACTCTGTACATAGCACACGCCTGGATTCTGCACTCTGTACATAGCACACGCCTGGATTCTGCACCCTGTACATAGCAAATGCTTGGATTCTGCACCCTGTACATAGCAGGCGCCTGGATTCTGCACCCTGTACATAGCACATGTCTAGAATAAAGTCTGCCGTTTCCCCGTTAAAAATAAATACTTGCAAGTCGCAGCTGAGCCCCTCCCCTTCATGACATTGTCAAAAAGGGAGCGGGGCATGGGTGACCTTAAAGAGATGCCCCCTCTGAAAAAAGTTCTGCGTACGCCCATGGTCATGTAATACATCAAAACCGAGGAGGAGCTTAGGAGAACTTTCCTTTCCTGTGTTCCTGAGATCTAACAGGGGTTGGTACTGTAGAGCCGTAGCAGAAATGTGCGTGAGGGAGTTCACTCGCCATGTTGGCGGTGCTTTGGGACCACACCCCAACCCCCACCCCCCACTGAACACACAATCAAAGGGTTTCCTTTTTGTTTTCTTTTTGATACTCAGAATAATGAGCACAGTCAGCACAGGAAGTCCCCGAGTTACGAACGGGTTAGGGACTGTAGGTTTGTTCTTAAGGCGAATGTGTTCGTAAGTCGGAAGAGCATTACGCAGAACGGCAATGACGTTGTTTTCTGATGTTATGTCAAAAGTACTTGTCATCGAAAAGTGGCCGCGCATGCGCAGAACGGCAGTGACATCACACCACCTCCCATTCGCAAGTCAGATGTTCGTAAATCGGGGACTTCTTGTACTTTTATTGTGGAGTGAACTTGGATGTAAAGATAACAAAACTGATCTAATATTTTCAGTTCATGACCCATCTACGAAAAGCAACGTCCTGTAAAGATCACATGATCACCTTAATGAGGATGGAGGAGAACCGGAGCCTGGAGAAGATTTTACACTTCACCCTGGAGATCATCTACCTGCTGACCGGAGAGGTGAGGAGGATTCTGGGAGGTCACATGACACCACTCTTATCTCTATTAATAATACACAGACCTGACCGGAGAGGTGAGGGGGATTCTGGGAGGTCACATGACATCACTCTTATCTCTATTAATAATACACAGACCTGACCGGAGAGGTGAGGGGGATTCTGGGAGGTCACATGACATCACTCTTATCTCTATTAATAATACAGACCTGACCGGAGAGGTGAGGGGGATTCTGGGAGGTCACATGACATCACTCTTATCTCTATTAATAATACAGACCTGACCGGAGAGGTGAGGAGGATTCTGGGAGGTCACATGACATCACTCTTATCTCTATTAATAATACACAGACCTGACCGGAGAGGTGAGGGGGATTCTGGGAGGTCACATGACATCACTCTTATCTCTATTAATAATACAGACCTGACCGGAGAGGTGAGGGGGATTCTGGGAGGTCACATGACATCACTCTTATCTCTATTAATAATACAGACCTGACCGGAGAGGTGAGGAGGATTCTGGGAGGTCACATGATATCACTCTTATCTCTATTAATAATACACAGACCTGACCGGAGAGGTGAGGGGGATTCTGGGAGGTCACATGACATCACTCTTATCTCTATTAATAATACACAGACCTGACCGGAGAGGTGAGGGGGATTCTGGGAGGTCACATGACATCACTCTTATCTCTATTAATAATACAGACCTGACCGGAGAGGTGAGGGGGATTCTGGGAGGTCACATGACATCACTCTTATCTCTATTAATAATACACAGACCTGACCGGAGAGGTGAGGAGGATTCTGGGAGGTCACATGACATCACTCTTATCTCTATTAATAATACATACCTGACCGGAGAGGTGAGGAGGATTCTGGGAGGTCACATGACATCACTCTTATCTCTATTAATAATACAGACCTGACCGGAGAGGTGAGGGGGATTCTGGGAGGTCACATGACATCACTCTTATCTATATTAATAATACAGACCTGACCGGAGAGGTGAGGAGGATTCTGGGAGGTCACATGACATCACTCTTATCTCTATTAATAATACAGACCTGACCGGAGAGGTGAGGGGGATTCTGGGAGGTCACATGACATCACTCTTATCTCTATTAATAATACACAGACCTGACCGGAGAGGTGAGGGGGATTCTGGGAGGTCACATGACATCACTCTTATCTCTATTAATAATACACAGACCTGACCGGAGAGGTGAGGGGGATTCTGGGAGGTCACATGACATCCCTCTTATCTCTATTAATAATACACAGACCTGACCGGAGAGGTGAGGAGGATTCTGGGAGGTCACATGACATCACTCTTATCTCTATTAATAATACACAGACCTGACCGGAGAGGTGAGGAGGATTCTGGGAGGTCACATGACATCACTCTTATCTCTATTAATAATACAGACCTGACCGGAGAGGTGAGGGGGATTCTGGGAGGTCACATGACATCACTCTTATCTCTATTAATAATACAGACCTGACCGGAGAGGTGAGGAGGATTCTGGGAGGTCACATGACATCACTCTTATCAATAATAATATACAGACCTCACCGGAGAGGTGAGGAGAATTCTGGGAGGTCACATGACATCACTCTTATCTCTATTAATAATACAGACCTGACCGGAGAGGTGAGGGGGATTCTGGGAGGTCACATGACATCATTCTTATTTGTTTCTTAATACAGAGTTTTCCTCTTGTGAAGTATGGAGATCATATGACCATCAAAGTGCCTCAATATCGCTCCCTAAAATTTAGGGACCAGAACAGACAAAAGATTTGTCACATTATCAGAAAGATATCTGAGCTGCTGACAGGAGAGGTGAGGAGGATTCTGGGACATTATCCAGTAACAGACAAGGGGTGTGTCTGGATGGTGACTGTATCATTGTGTGTGTCAGGTTCCTATAAGGTGTCAGGATGTCACTGTCTATTTCTCCATGGAGGAGTGGGAGTATTTAGAAGGACACAAGGATCTCTACAAGGACGTCATGATGGACAATCAGCCGCCCCTCACATCACCGGGTAAGAGGAGACTTTATTGTAAAGGAGAGAGCAGTACGGAGGCTCCACCCCCATCCCCCATCATCTGATAAACACATAGAAACAATGGATTCAGTCAGTGTGTGTGTTTCCTACAGATGGATCCAGTAATGGGAACCCACCAGAGAGATGTCCCCGTCCTCTGTATTCCCGGGATTATTCCACACAGGAAGGTCACACCATCCCCCACCATCATCAGGTAGATGAGGAACAATCACTGATCGTATCATTAGGATCTGTACATTATCTGCATTGTTACCATTGATGTCATTTTTATTCTATATTCAGAGTGGAGACCTGAGAGATCCTAAAGTTGAGGTTAAAGAAGAAATAAAAGAACGGAATAATGAGAATGGGGCGATGGAGGAGTCAGAGATTAGAAAAGAACACAAAGATCTGTACCGGAACACCATGGGGGAGTCATCCAACTACGGCAACCCACCAGAGAGATGTCCCCGTCCTCTGTATTCCCGGGATTCCACACAGGAAGGTCACACCATCCCCCACTGTTACAAGGTCGGTGGGGCGGAGCATCTAGAACATGGACTGGTGGAGATGATGTGTGGGTTTTGTATGTAAGTTTATATCTTACAGATGATATTCTCTCTCATTCTCTTGGTTTAGAGTGGAGATCCAATCGATATAGAATTTGAGGTGAAATCAGAAGAAGAAGAGACGTATGTGAGGGATGATCAGCAGTCTATGGAGGAGGATGGAATAACGGGGACATTTATAGAGGAGGACACTCCTACAGAGATCAGCACAGGTGGGTCATTAACACTAAATCCATTCCTCCACCCATACTGCTCACTGATTGGTCCAGAGTAGGGCGGGGACTGGGTGATATCAGCCTGTAATCCCCTGGTCACTTTCCTGAGCTGTGTTCCCCGTCCTGTATTCCTGTATTTCTCTCGGATAATCTTCCTTCTCTGTGCTGCAGACACAATTTATGTCTCTAGACTGGATTTATGGAGATTCTGGGGTTCAGCTGGCAGCAAAATGTTGGTTTTCACCATAGGGTTTGCTAAACCGAACATAAACCATCAATATTATACATTACATACTCCTGACCCCTGCACTATATACTCTATGTTGTACATTACATACTCCTGACCCCTGCACTATATACTCTATGTTGTACATTACATACTCCTGACCCCTGCACTATATACTCTATGTTGTACATTACATACTCCTGACCCTCGTCCTATAATCCCCTCATCACTGTCACTCCTATAAAAGACAGTTCTCGTTGTTTCCTCACTCTCTGACTAAGGTCCATGAATAAAGAAATGATCTGGTAGGAGATCAGAGGAGCCATTTACTAGTTACCTTGAGGGGGGAATTGTAAGATCCTCAGAGACAAAGTTGCCTGATGGGGGCGGAGTCCTGGTCTAGGGGAACCAATCGGCTCATGTCTAGTAATAATCTTTGTATTTCTATTTTAGTAGATGGACGGGAGATGAGGAAAACCTCAGAGGATTGTCTCACTTTGTCTCCAGACTGTGATAAAGAAGACATCTCACCACACAGTGTAGATGGACCATCGTATTCCTCTTATCCCGAGGAACCTCAGACTGTGTGGGACGGTGCCATCCTTTCAAAAATTGTCCATCCGGTACCCCACAGTGTGGATGGACCACCATGTTCCTCTTATCCTAAGGAACCTCAGACTGTGCGGGACGGTGCCGGACCATCGTATTCCTCTTATCCTGAGGAACCTCAGACTGTGCGGGATGGTGCCGGACCATCGTATTCCTCTTATCCTGAGGAACCTCAGACTGTGCGGGACGGTGCCGGACCATCGTATTCCTCTTATCCTGAGGAACCTCAGACTGTGAGGGACGGTGCCGGACCATCGTATTCCTCTTATCCCGAGGAACCTCAGACTGTGTGGGACGGTCCCGGACCATCTTATTTCTCTAAACCTCAGACTGTGAGGAACAGTGCCATCCTTTCAAAAATTGTCCACCCGGTACCCCACAGTGTGGATGGACCACCATGTTCCTTATATCCTGAGGAACCTCAGACTGTGCGGGACGGTGCCGGACCATCGTATTCCTCTTATCCTGAGGAACCTCAGACTGTGCGGGACGGTGCCGGACCATCGTATTCCTCTTATCCTGAGGAACCTCAGACTGTGCGGGACGGTGCCGGACCATCGTATTCCTCTTATCCTGAGGAACCTCAGACTGTGCGATGCGGTGCCGGACCATTGTATTCCTCTTATCCTGAGGAACCTCAGACTGTGCGGGACGGTGCCGGACCATCGTATTCCTCTTATCCTGAGGAACCTCAGACTGTGCGATGCGGTGCCGGACCATTGTATTCCTCTTATCCTGAGGAGCCTCAGAATGTGCGGGACGGTGCCGTCCTTCCAACAGATAAGAAGTTTTCCTGCAATGAATGCGGGAAACATTTTCGTTTTAAATCCAGTGTTAACGTCCATAAAAAATCTCATACAGGTGAGAAGCCGTATTCCTGTCCCGAGTGCGGGAAAAGTTTTTTACGTAAAGTAGGTCTCACTAAACATCAGAGGACTCACACAGGAGAGAAGCCGTATTCATGTTCTGAGTGCGGGAAAAGCTTTTCAGATGAGTCCTATTTTTCCATACATCAGAAATCTCACACAGGCGAGAAGCCGTATTCCTGTTCTGAGTGCGGGAAATGTTTTCTCCGTAAAGGAGATCTCACTAAACATCAGAGGTCTCACACGGGGGAGAAGCCGTATCCCTGCCCTGAGTGCGGGAAGCGCTTTTCAGACGTGTCCTATCTTTCCATACATCAGAAATCTCACACAGGCGAGAAGCCGTATTCCTGCTCCGAGTGCGGGAAAAGTTTTCTGTGGAGATCCCAACATATCAGGCATCAAATATGTCACACGGGCAAGAAGCCGTACTCGTGTGCTGAATGTGGGCAGTGCTATCTGAATAAATCGACACTTGTCACACATCAGAGGACTCACACGGGGGAGAAACCATATTCCTGTCCTCAGTGCGGAAAACGTTTTTCAGACAAGTCCTACCTTTCCAAACACCTGAAATGTCACATGGGCCAGAGGCCACACCCCTGTTCTGAGTGCAAAAGAAGCTTTGCGCAGAAATCAGAACTTATCAGACATCTGAGGACTCACACGGGGGAGAAGCCGTATTGTTGTTCTGACTGCGGGAAATGTTATTCACTGAAGTCCAATCTTACCGTACACAAGAGGAGATCCCACTCAACCCCCAAAGGCGTATCTGTGTCCCGAGTGCGGGAAATGTCTTCTATATGATGTCATGTTTTGCCGCACATCTGAGATCTCATGTGGGGAAGAAGCACGCCTTGATATACACCTCAGAGAACTCCATGGCCGATCTTCGTAACCTAAAAAAAAACAGTTCAGTAATCACATCCGTGAAGTGTTGTATAGTGTTAGCTATTGATAGCCTTTCAAAAAATTATATCATTACCGTTCATTGGTTGAGTATATTTTGTGGTGTAATCTTTCACAAACACTTAGGGGATCTGTAATGGTCAGGGGTTAACGTCGTTCACGATATTCCATTCCACCAACCTAAGACAGCTTATCCAACACCCCACAATCCGGCAGACACGACCCATTCTATTCCCCAGGATAAACGAGACACAAGCTCTGTTCTCTGGTTCCAAAACGAATGAAAACTCTAATGGTAACTCAGCTTGTTATATACAGTTAGAAACCCAAATATGGACAATGACTCAACTCCACCCACAACATGACACAAGGAGCTTCAATACACATTCTTTTAGATAATGACATTCCACATCTGTCATCAATAGAATTCACACCAAACAGTATTAGCATCACACAATGAGTTCCTAATGAGTCCCCCTCAATCCACATTTTAGACAGACGTCCTGACGTCCTGACTCCTGACGCCATGACACCTGTTACATAACGTGCATTCCTTTGTAGACGTAATTGACATGCTAATCCACTACAGCTGAGAAGTCAGACATCTGAACTTTCAGACTTAATTAGCACACTAGACAACAGAATGCAATCACAGCAAGCCCCATCACTACAGCCAGGTAGACTTAATTAGCACCTCAACAGTCTATGTTACACATTGAATGAGTCATTCTCCTATTAACCTGTTAAGTTCAGAATTTAACAACTTGTAATATTTCAAGATATCCTGCAATACATGAATTATCATTATTGTCCCATCTCATGTAATCCGAAATATAATTTCTCAGTCATCTAATGCCCCTAAGGGACATAAGATGACCCAAGAGTCATTGGGGAAGCTGGCACAGGAGTACCCCACATCCTTCAAGAATCTCTGGGTATCCCGTTACAGGATCCATTTAGAAAAAAGAAAATCGTTGGACGAATGTCATAAGTATTCGCCCAGCCATCACAGCCGTATTTTGCCTTCTATGTTGATTTCCTATAATCGCCAGCACCACCCTGTGGCCATTATGTTATTTTTTTCTTGATATGAGGATAGGTGGAGCTGACCAATTTAGGAGATCAACGAAGCAAAGTACGGTCAGAATTTGAGATGGCTGGGCGAATGCTTGCGACATTCATCCAATACATTTTGTTATAAGAAGTCCCCTTTGTTTCCTTCATCAGGTCTGGTGTCATTCAAATCACTGATAAATCATAATCGTGAGTACAGCAAACAATGGAGAGCACAAGTAAATTAAACCAACAGTAAGCAAGGGAGATTTGTTACGGGGACACAGGACAGGGGACACAAATGAGTCCCGGCAATAAAGTGGGGGTCCTTTTATTCCTTTAAAACCAGGGATCTCCAACCTCGGCCCTCCAGCTGTTTACGGAACTACACGTCCCATGAGGCATCATAAAACTCTCTCGATGACGTCAGTTATGACGAAACTAGAAGGGTGGAGTTTACGCTCAGTTACACCAAGCTAGTTTGTATTGCGATCTGTTTTTTCTCCAGGATTATTCTATCCATGCCTTGTTCGATTTGTGACATTTTATATTTTCAATAAACCATCGTAGTTCACAAATACGTCCAGGCAATAAAGTGGAGGTCCTTTTATTCCTCTAGAACCAGGGATCTCCAAACTTTGGCCCTCCCAGCTGTTTACGGAACTACACGTCCCATGAGGCATTGTAAAACTCTCCCGATGACGTCAGTTATGACGAAACTAGAAGGGTGGAGTTTACGCTCAGTTACACCAAGCTAGTTTGTATTGCGATCTGCAGATTGTTTTTGCATTGTCCCCCTGTCAAAAAGTTACATAGTTAGTCTGGTTGAAAAAAAGACCCAAGCCTATCTAGTTCAACCAATAGGGTTGGTGGGGACTGCAAGGAATCATGCTGACACACAATGGGCAGGAATGGTCCACCAATGTCACCATCTGGTAGCTGGTCCTGGACAATGACATGCAGCTGATATTGTAGAGAGGAATTGACTGAAAGACACCGGAGGAGATCAGCAGCACCAAGATGGAAGAAAACACTGTGATCATATGTGATGATAACACATTGTACAGAGCATACTATACGTCAGTCGTGGTTTAATAAACAGTAATGTTGTATTTAACGACTCTTGTGTGCCTTGTCTCTATGATGTAGGATTCTCCTTTAGGAGGTGGTGAGTAGAGACACTCGGACCGAGGCCGGAGCATTCATCGTGTTTATAATATATTAATACTATCCATTTATAGTTGATAGCATGGTAAGATAAGAGACTTTGGTCACTAAAAATTTGTGTAAATCTCGTACTCACTTCTCTGGGGTCCAACATCAACCAAGCTCTATGACAATGATTCACTCCACCCTTCTGGAAAACAAACCCCCATAGTGTACACGATGCTCAGATAAGATTATTCAGTCAATGGTTCTTACAAGCCTTTTCATTGTGTCTCGGTTGGGTTGTCTCTAGGCTGACCAAGTTCTGGAGGACATGTGTAGATGTGTCACCTTAAAAATTGGAGATCTTAGATTGTACCAAGCAATCTGTAAGTTGACACATCTCCACAATTTGGTCAGTACAGAGACAACCCAACAGAAACCCAAAGAGAAAGGCTTGGAGTCCATGTTCTGCTCATCATGACCTCCCCTGTGTTGGAGATGCAACAAAACTTCAGCTTAGCCTTTTACTGTATATCAGATGCAGTTTACAAAAAGGACACAAGATGTCGGTAATGCTTAATGATATGTATACTATATGATGTTGTATCTTCTATCCCCAGTGTACTTGTTGATTTCTTTTTCCTGCCTGGTTGTCTGTGTGTTGTTCTTCTTACCATGATGCGGAGATATCTTTGTCTGTGTGATGATGTTCCAATAAAGAAGCCAGTTCCTGTTACTACACAAAGTCTGATCTCAACTGACTCCGCTGCATCTATCAATCGTACTCTGCAACAACCTGTGTGGAGGTACTTATCATCCGGAGATCCATGATTGTCCCAGTCAATGTGTAAGGTGCCACATCTACACATTTTCTCCACAAAGTGGTCACCATATAGATGACCCAACAGAAACCCAAAGAGAAACGCTTGGAGTCCATGTTCTGCTCATCATGAACCTCACCTGTGTTCCTCCACATAGGTGAGGTCATGATGAGCAGAACATGGACTCCAAGCATTTCTTCATTTGTCTTTGTTGGGTTGTCTCTGTGCTGACCAAGTTGTGGAGGAAATGTGAAGATGTCACCTTACAGATTGATTGGGACAATCACAGATCCCCAGATGAGAGTTTCCTCCACACAGGTGAGGTCCATGATGAGCAGAACATGGACTCCAAGCCTTTCTCCATGTGTCTCTGTTGGGTCATGAATGAATGAATGAATGAATGAGAAACTTATATAGCGCGGCACCTGCGAACTGAATCGCCTCTGGGCGCTTGTTGTTTCTGTGTCTCTTGTCATCAAAAGAGCAGAGTTTTTATCTGTCTTCTGAAGGTCAGGTGGTTTTCTTCCAACCGAATACTGGTTGGTAAAGCGTTCCATAGTCTGGGACCTTGGAACGCAAACCTTCTTTCTCCTTTGGACTTGTATCTGGCTTTGGGTATCTTGACCAGTTTTTGGTCGGTGGATCGGAGAACGCGATTGGAATGGTGGGCTTCTATCTTTTCGCAAAGATATTGCGGGGCCTTTCCATGGATGCACTTATGAGTCAGACAGAGTGCTTTGAAAGCAATACTGTCTTTTACTGGCAGCCAGTGGAGGGCTCTCAGTGAAGGTGAGATTGATTCCCAGGGTTTTTTCCCAGTCACAAGTCTGGCGGCCGTATTCTGAACGACTTGCAGACGAGCGATTTGGTACTTAGGGAGTCCGAGGTAAAGGGCATTTGCATAGTCCAATCTGGAGTTCACAATTGTTCCCACCACGACTGCTACATCTTCTTTGGGGATAAAAGGAATAAGTCTGCGTAGTAGGCGCAGCAGATGGTGAGACCTGCTGACTACTGCCCCTATTTGTGCGTCCATTGTCATGTAGGTGTCGAAAATGACTCTGAGACTTTGGAGCTAGGGGCGATGATCTGGCCCAGAATGGGCGAGGGTATCCAAGTAGTTACCAGTTGGTTCTTGCGACTGGCATGAAACAGAAGAAGTTCTGTTTTGGAGTTGTTGAGTTTAAGATAACTCTTGGTCATCCAGTTTTCTATCAAAGAGAGACAATTCTCTAAACTGGGATGATGATCCTTTTTGTTGCAGATGCGAAAGTATAGTTGTGTGTCGTCTGCGTATGAGTGATAAAGTAGTTGTTGGCTACTGACTGATTTCAAAGAGCGGACGAAGATAAATGTTGAAGAGCACCGGTGATAGGGGGGATCCTTGAGGGACTCCTCATGACACTGTGCGTTTTTCAGAAGTGAAAGGTCCTAATTTCACTGTTTGTGATCGGTTTTCCAGAAAGGAGGAGAACCATGATAGATCACCTTCTGCGACTCTGGCTACCTCAGTCAGCCGAGTCAGTAACAGTTTGTGGTCTACAGTGTCAAAGGCTGCGCTTAGGTCCAACAGAACCAGGAGACAAGATTCTCCTTCGTCTGCGGCCTCAAGAGCGTCGTCCCATATTTTAAGCAATGCTGTTTCTGTTCTGTGTCTGGGACGGAAGCCTGGTTGCAATGGATCAAGTAGATTATGGGTATTTAGATGCTGTTGCAGCTGTTCTACCACTACTTTCTCTATTATCTTGGATATATTGTTTAGGCCTGTTATGGGACTGCGGTGAGTAGGATCCTTGGGGTCTAAAGTGGGTTTCTTCGAGATGGGCTGGATTGTGCCCTCTTTCAGCAGGGAGGGCACTATGCCTTCCATGAATGACTGGTTAATGAACTGCGTGATAGAAGGTGCCAGGATGTCGGCACACTCCTTCAGCAGCTTAGTGGGGATAATATCATTAGGCGCTGTGCTGTTTCGCAAAGTACCGATGATATTTCTTGGGTCATATATATGGTGACCACTTTGGACACGTGTTGATGTGGCACCTTACAGATTGACTGTGACAATCATGGATCTCCAGATCAGAAGTTCCTCCATACAGGTGAGGTAACTCTTTAGATATTAACACTATGAATAAGTGATCAGAAGGTGTGGTGTGTCTTCCCACCACCCAGAGAAGCAGCAATATATAAAGATATGGGCCACCAGAAAGGTAAATATAGATGGGGTCTTCTACAGGCTTTGGTGCACATGATGGTCTTAGCGTGTCTGTGATTGCTGGAGGACCGAAGGTAAGTGGTTTCAGAGGAAAGGTTGCATATATATGATGATGCCTGTGGAAACAAGGGAGTAAGGAGGCAAGGAGAAGGTAAGTAAAACTAGACCCAAGTTCTGCTTCAATTAGTCAACCCCCTTGGTGTATATCATGATGAGTTCTTTCAATCAGTGAGTTGTGTAAGCTTTGGTACAATCAAAGATGAGAAATTCCTCCACACAGATGAGGTCCATGATGAGCAGAACATGGACTCCGAGCCTATTCTATGTGTTTCTGTTGGGTTGTCTCTGTGCTGACCAAGTTGTGGAGGAAATATGAAGATGTCACCTTACAGATTGATTGGGAATATCACAGATCCCCAGATGAGAGTTTCCTCCACACACATGAGGTCATGATGAGCAGAACATGGACTCCAAACTTTTCTCCATGGTTCTCTGTTGGGTCATCTATATGGCGACCACTTTGTGGAGGAAATGTGTCGATGTGGCACCTCACACATTGACTGGGACAATCATGGATCTCCAGATGAGAAGTTCCTTCACACAGGTGAGGTCATGATGGGCAGAATACGGACTCCAAGCCTTTCTCCATTTATCTTCCTCGGGTTGTTTCTGTTCTGACCTAGTTGTGGAGGAAATGTGTGGATGTCACTATAGGGTATGTTTGTGGCACTCCTCCACATTAATGAGGTCCATGATGAGCAGAACATGGACTCCAAGCCTTTCTCCACGTGTCTTTATTGGGTTGTCTTTATGCTGACCACTTTGTGGTGTAAACGTGTAGATGTGTCGGCTTACAGATTCATTGGGACAATTACAGAGTTTCCTTCACATAAGTAAGGTCATAATAAGCAGAACATCCATGCATGTCTTATGCCGCGTACAGACCATCGGACACTCCGACAACAAAACCGTGGATTATTTCCGACGGATGTTGGCTCAAACTTGTCTTGCATACACACGGTCACACAGATGTTGTCGAAGATTCCAAACGCCAACAACGCGGTGATGTACAAGATGTACGACAGCACTATTAAAGGGAAGTTCAATACCAGTCATGTTAAGTAGAAGTTTGGTGATAGACGATTTGTGCTTTTCAGTCCGTTACAGCGTGACAAATGTGCTATCTCCATTACGAATGCTAGTTTTACCAGACCGAGCGCTTCCGTCGCGTACTTGGCTAAACACGATCGGGATTTACAAAAACTGATTTTGTTGGCAGAAAATTTGAGAACCAGTTCTCAGATTTCTGCTGTCGGAAAATCCAATGTCTGATGTAGCCTACACGGTCGGAATTTCCAACAACAAGCATCCAATGGAACATTTGTTGTCAGATTGTCTGTATGGGGCATTACTGTGTGTGGCTCTGTTGGGTTGTCTCTATGCCAGGGGTGTCAGAACTTTTTTCAAAAAGGGCCAGATTTCATGAAGTGAACATGCATGAGGGCCGACCATTTTGGCACTGTGACATTTCCATATCTCTGCATCTACGGATTGCATCTGCAGAGATCGGGGAAATGTCACAGTTCCTGTGATTGGCTCTGTCAGCTTCATAGTGGCTCTGGCAAATAGACTTGTGAACACGCCCCATTTATCCTAACAATGATAGCGGCGCTCATGATTTGTCATGCTGAAGATGTATCCAAAATAACAAAACAAATAACACGCGGATATACTTGGGGGGCCACTTTATAATGTATATGTAAATCCCAAGTGAGGGCCGCATCAAACCGGGACGTGGGCCGCAAATGACCCAGTGGGCCACACTTTGGACATGCCTGGTCTAGGGTATTTTTTTTTTTATTGGTAGAAAAGGAAAGGATTAGTGAGATACTCCAACTTGAACTATACAAACATGAGGACAACTCTCACTTGACCCCATTAAAATGATGAAGATTGCAGATTTCCTGCTGAACCACACTATAGCTCTGTGTCCTTCGATTGCTCTGACTTAATACTTCACTTTTCCTCAGGAGACTTACCAGTATCTCCTTTAGCCTTGGGGTTATGTTGGCAATCTCATAATCAACACGATCATGAGTTCAAATCCACAGGTGGTCGCCTTTCCAGCTTTATTTCTTTCTAGATTTGTTCTACAAATCTAAGGGAGAACGAAGATTTGCAGTCCAAGGACCTCGGCTCTGGAACGCTCTGCCCAAGACCCACGACAGTGTATAGGCACTGGTATGTTGCATGGAAGAAAACGAAAGACCCACCTCTTCTGAAGGATCAGGACGACACTGGATGCAAAAAGCACCTTGCGGCGATTCAGTTCGCATTTGTAGCGCTATACAAGTCACTCACTCACACAATGTCACACAAACTGCTGAAACCAATAGCAACCAATCTTCTTCACATCGGTTACTGTGATTTCGGATGTATAGGCACTGTTGTCAGGTTTGAGCGTCCAGGTCTATGGCGTGGCACGTAGAGCCGTAGAGCAGCAACGTTGGAGCCTTAAAGGCTGTGAGTTTGATTCCCAAGCAGAACAAGTGTCTCCTCAGAGCTGTCTGGGGTGGGAACAGCAACTATGCGCTTGGTGGCAAAGGTGGTGTCTCGTAATCAATTTTTCATTTGTTCCCATCACATCGTCTTCGGTATATAGTTCTACAGAGAAGTCACACTGCCAGCTAGAGACTGTGGCGCATGGTGTTGGTGTGCTTCTGTTGTCTGTAGAACGTTGTGGATCCATTAGTTCGAATCCCTGGTGTGTTATGTTTTTAATGGGTTAAAAAGTCTAGATCCCTGATATAGGTGTACTAGCAATGAGCTTGTGTGTCTTCTGGTTCTGTGGCGCCGCATGTAAGCTCCTGAAGCTTGAATCAGAAGGTTGTAGGTTCGATTCCCATGAGAGAGTAAAAATGGTTCCCTCAAAGTAGCCTCCAAGACTTTGGAAACTGTGTGAAGGCCGGATGGAATTGTAAAACTGCATTCAAATGCTCAGACCTGACTATGGTGGTGGTGCAGTGAAGCTTCTCTGTAGCACTATATATTGAAGACAACATGGTGGCAACAGACATGCTTCTTCTATCTTAATGGTAGATAAGGTTCCCTTGTATGACACATTTTTGTTGGTATTTTAACAAAAAATCTCATATCTTTCACCTGCCCCCATTCAGAGGTTGATTGCATAGATTTGACTAATCCCACACCTACAGCCAATCAGAATGGAGTATGCAAGTTAGGGGGACCTAAATCAGGACCATAATCCTCTAAAATAGCCAAAACGCTCTCCCTAACCTGCACCGAGACCTAACAGAGTGCGGGTCAACTAGAGCCATTCAACTTGGTAAAGTGTGCACATTTTTCCTACACTGGGGTGAAGTTTTTGGGTTGTGTTTTGCACACCACAGGCTTTTCAATAGAATAAAAAAGATGGTTCCTTCTTGTAGCCTCCAAGACTTTGGGTGATGTGTGAAGGGTGGATAGAATTGTAAAACTGCTTTGAGAATGCTCAGGTCTTGACTAAGTTGGTTGGTGCAGGACCACCATTGGTTGGGCTTGAGTCAACCTCTGAATGGGTGCAGGTGAAAGATATGAGATTTTTTTGTTAAAATACCAACAAAAATATGTCATATACAAGGGAACCTTATCTACCGTTAAGATAGAAAAAGCATTTCTGTTGCCACAATGTTGTCTTTTATATATAGTGCTACAGAGAAGCTTCACTGCACCACCAAGCTTAGTCAGGTCCTGAGCATTTTAATGTAGTTTTACAATTCCATCCTTCACACAGCTCGCAAAGTCTTGGAGGCTACATGAAGGAACCATCTTTTTTATTCTATTGAAAAGCCTGTGGCGTGCAAAACACAACCCCAAAAACTTCACCCGGTGCAGGAAAATAAAGAGGTGCAACAAAAAACTGTGACGGGTGACATCATCACTTGGTCCTCCAAAAAGGACCCAGCTTTGATTCCCCCGGGGCGTTAGGCTCCTGGCAGGGAAAAGAGTAATCTGTGGTCCATGCAGCCGAAACCACATGAACCCAACATCCTTGGTGGGACTGCCGAAACAGAACCCAAAGGGAGAACCCCCCATGACTCTAGTTGACCCGCACTCTGTTAGGTCTCGGTGCAAGTTAGGGAGAGCATTTTGACTATTTTAGAGGATTATGGTCCTGATTTAGGTCTCCCTAACTTGCATACTCCATTCTGATTGGCTGTGGGATTAGTAAAATCTATGCAAATTTGCTTGACTATTTCCCACCCAGAAAACCCCTATCTTTTCCCAGATGCCCGCTCGGTTTGTTGGGTTGCTTATCGGGATGGATCGTCCCACCCACCATCCCCTCGCTTCCACTGTGTGCCATATTTTTGGACCTTATGTTTTGCACTTAGGGAGAGCAGTTTATCTAATTTACATATTAGAAGACTGGCTGATATCTTTGTATTTTTTTTATAGAATATCATTTATTTATTTTTACTACAATTTCATTTAATTCTCTTTATAATAAAATCGTTTTTGTTTTTAATTTAATAAAAAAAAAAATATTTAAAAAAATATATATTTTCTCCCTAAGTTTGATGCCTTCCTGATGATGATAATGATGGTCATCAGGTGGCGCTGCAACAACATGGGTGAGAAAAGCCTGTGTTCCTAAAGGGGCAACCTAGTGGGGGATGGGGGATGATGATGAGTGGGGTATTTTATTTTTGTTGATTGTCTACATGTTTTGTTACAGTGTGATAAGTACCTGTCGAGTTCTCGGACCTGTCCTGAATGTCTTGGGAGGGGGTGGACATGGCCCTCTGGCTTAGTTCGTCTGCTCTCATGGGGTCTCCCATCGTGGGAGCCCACCTAGTACTGGGAGACCCTCGGCAGACCCTCCAAGGAATGGGGTCCGTTTCGGCTTCAGCTGCACGGACCATGTGAGTACCTTAGTCCCTGTCAGGAGCCTAACGCCCCGGGGGATCAGGGTTGGGTCCTTCTTTATGGAGGACCAATTGACGTAGCACCTGTCTGCACATGGGAACGTTTTTTTCTATTGAAAAGCCTGTGGCGTGCAAAACACAACCCAAAAACTCCACCCGGTGCAGGAAAAATGTGCACACACATAAAGAGGTGCAACAAAAAACAATGACGGGTGCATCGTCAATTGGCCCTCCAAAGAGGGCCCAACCCTGATCCCCCGGGGCGTTAGGCTCCTGACAGGGACTGAGGTATCTGTGGTCCATGTAGCCGAAGCCACATGAACCCAAAAAGGCCCATGCAGCCGAAGCCAACACGGACCCAACATCCTTGGAGGGACTGCCGAAACAGAACCCTCCTGGGTGAGGCTCCCCCGAAGGGAGACCCCATAAGAGCGGGCGAACTAAGCCAGAAGGACATGTCCACCCACTCCCAAGACGTTCAGGGCAGGCCCGAGGACCAGCACCCTACTGATCACACATAAAGTGCAGTGCACCAAACATAAAAAGAAGTAACGTGACACACAGGGAAAAATAAATAGAAAGTGGGGGAGAAGGAAGGTGGGAGAGGTGAGTGGAAAGTGACCAACGTGCAATACGTAGGGCGGCCCTCCGGCCAGGAAACAAAAATTCCTCTGGTCCTAGCCAAAAGGCTCGGCCCTAGAGGCAGGTGTGAAAAGTGTGTTGTGGAGGTTAGTGGCCAAAAAGGTGCCACACGTTGAGTGTCCCTCACACACTCAGTGCAATGTATGGCACCCCTGGACTGCCACTCCAGGGCTTTCTCCAAAGGCTTTCCCCAACTCCACCAGGAAGGATCAGGAGCTGCTGGAGGCATAAGTGTGCACCTTACGCCCCTTTCGCTTCTTACCTAATTATGCTCGTCGAGGTACTAGACCTCACCCCTAGGAGTGAGGTCCACGTTCCCTCTAGAGCAACTGGCAGGGTCAGGTTAGGAACCGCATCAAATCCAGGCCAGAAGACCAGGGGCCCGGCCCTTCAGCTTCGACCTCATGCCTCTCTGCCCCGATCAGAAGGTTTTCACCTCCACACCAACAGGCTTAGCGTCTGCCGACTGCCATCCCTTTCCCCCTTGCCGAGTACTGGGGACAGTCAGCTTAGCACCACCTATTGGCAACTGATAAGAACAGATACTACACTTGATCTTAGCCAATAGGCCGAGAAGCGCATGGGAAAGTTCTTACAGCTAAAAACATCTACACACATAATTATTACAGAACAACAGCATCATTCTGATCTAAGAAATTGACCTCCTGTAGACCAAGACTGCTGGAGTCAGTAAGAGGCCCATCTGGGTGGACTGTGTGACTGGTCTGGTTGGTGTAAAATTATTCTAGAGGAGGCAGTCGGGTCCTGTCTGCTGTATGACTGGTCTGCTGGTTGAGCAATGATTCTAGAGGGGCTGGTCGGGAGCCTGTCCACTGTAATTGGGCAATGATTCTAGGGGTGCCGGTTGGGTCCTGTCCGCTGTATGACTTGTCTGGTGGGTGGAAAATTAGTCTAGAGGGGCTGGTCGGGTCCTGGACAATGATTCTAAAGGTGCTGGTCGGCTTTTGTCCGCTGTATGATTGGTCTTGTGGTTGGGCAATGATTCTAGAAGGGCTGGTCAGGTCCTGTCCGCTGTGTGACTAGTCTGGTGGTTGGGCAATGATTCTCAATGACTTACGCCAGCGTATCTCCACGTACGCCGTCGTAAGTCCGAATCTGCGCCATCGCATATGCGCGCCTGATTCTCAGAATCAGTTACGCATAAATTCAGCCAAGATACAATCGGCGTAAGTCTCCTACGCCGTCGTATCTTGGGTGCATCTTTACGCTGGGCGCTTGGTGGCGCTTCCGTTGATTTCCAGCGTCAAATATGCAAATGAGCTAGATACGCCGATTCTCAAACGTACGTGCGCCCGTCGCAATTAGTTAAGCCAGTTACGTAAGACATACGCCAGCGTAAAGATAAAGCTGCTGTCTAGGTGGCGCAGCCCATGCAAGGTATGGACGTCGGAACAAGCGTATCTTTTTACGTCGTTTGCGTAAGTCGTACGCGAATAGGGCTGTGCGTAAGTTACGTTCACGTCGTAGGCAGTTTTCGACGTTTCTTAGGCATTCTATCTGACACATGCGCACTGGGATACGTCCACGGAAGGCGCATGCGCCGTTCGTTAAAAACGTCAATTACTTGGGGTCACGATTACCTTACATAAAACACGCCCACCTCTTCCCCATTTGAATTAGCCGCGCTTATGCCGGGACATTTACGCTACGCCGCCGTAACTTAGGACGCAAGTGCTTTGAGAATACTGCACTTGCGTCCTAAGTTGCGGCGGCGTAGCGTAAATACGATGCGCTACACCCGCTTAGAGTAACGCTGCCCTACATGAATCTAGGCCATAATGTCTAATCTTTTCTCTCTATAATGTTGAATCTTTTCTCTATAATGTCAAATCTTCGTGTCTCTATAATGTTGAATCTTTTCTCTATAATGTTGAATCATTTCTCTCTATGTCGAATAATCTCGGACTAATAGAGTTAAGGTTAGGCACATTCAACCGCAGATCCGATAGACACCGATCGCTATTGTCACCGCCATGTTGAATTTTCTATCTGTATCAAACTGTTGTCACAACTAAACGAAAATAAAGCATATATTTATTTTCGATCTTTCGGATTTCAGATTCTAACAAATGCTAACGAACGCGAAAATTTGTACGAAAACGAATGCACAAGTCTACAAATACAACACGGTGCGAATAATTGAAGAACATTTGGTGGCTCATGAAACCCAAAACTGGGTTTTCCACATGCAGATTTGAACACACAGCCTTTAAAGGGGTTGTAAAACTTTGTGTAGAACACTTACACTCTCCGGCCCCCCCGAGCCCCCGTTTTACTTACCTGAGCCCCGAATCTCCATGGGTGCGATCTCGCCTTGCTTTCCTCCAGCTCTTCATTGGATGATTGATAGCAGCCCACCCATTGGCTCCCACTGCTGACAATCAAATCAATGTTTTTATTGAAAAGCCTATGGCGTGCAAAACACACCCAAAAAACTCCACCCGGTGCAGAAAAAATGCGCACACACATAAAGAGGTGCGACAAAAACGTGCAGACGGGTGCAACGTCAACTGTCCTCCTGTGAAAAAGGACCCAAACCCTGATCCCCCGGGGCGTAATGCTCCAGACGGGGACTGAGGTACTGTGGTCCGAGCAACCAAAGCCGACAAGGACACATCTTCCTCGGAGGGTCTTCCGAAACAGAACCCTCTCAGTACTAGGTGGGGCTCCCCCAAAGGGAGACCCCATGAGAGCAGGCGAACTAAGCCAGAAGGCCATGTCCACCCACTCCCAAGGCGTTCAGGGCTGGCCCGAGGACCCGCACCCTACTAATCACACAGTGAACAAAAAATGTGCACAAACAAAAAAAGACAAAAATGTGACAAAACACAGGGGAATATAAAAAAAAAAAAGGTGGGGGAGAAAGAGAGATGAGGAGAGTGAAAAAGTGACCATTGTGCAGTACGATGGCCGGCCCTCCGGCCAGGAATCAAAAATTCCTCTGGTCCTGACCAAAAGGCCAGGCCCTAGAGGCAGGTGTTAAAAAGTGTGATATAGTGCCGTGACGAAGGTGCCAAGAAGAAAATGTGCCGGTAAAAACACTAGTGCAATTACAGCACCCCTGGACTGCCACTCCAGGGGCACATCACCATAGGCTTTTCAATGGACCCTGACCCACAGCCCGGACAGTAACAGCCCCCTGCCCACCAGAAAGAATCAGGAGTTCCAGAGGCTCAGGGAGAGTGGCCGTAAGCCCCTTTCGCTCCTTACCTATTTATACTCAAGAGGTACTAGCCATCTTCATGGACCCCCCCCCCCCTTAACAATAGAGTGAGGCCGACGTTCCCTCTCGAGAAACTGGCAGGTTAGGACCGCATCAAATCCAGGCCAGAAGGCCAGGGGCCCAGCCCCTCAGCTTCGACCTCATGCCTCTCTGTCCAAATCAGAAGGCCTCCGCCTCCACGCCAGCAGGCTTAGCATCTGCCGACCACCATCCCTTTCCACCTCACCATGTACTCAGGACAGTCAGCAGAGCACCATCTACTGGCAACTGCTAGGAACAGATACTACACTTGATATTAGCCAAAAGGCCGAGAAACGACAATCAAATCAATGACTCGGCACGGCGGGGCTAAGTGATACACTCGACGGGTATAACCACCGACTGTATCATGGGAGAGTGCCGCAAGCTAACCCCTTTGGGAGAGAGCTTCCCAGACTCCAACTCAACCAAATAATAATAAATTCCAAAACAATATACAATGCACTGGCGGCCAAACAGGAAGTGTGTACTGAGACAGCATTGAATGTAACGAGCGCATGCTTGTCGTAGTCGATAACATCACGGCGGTTCTTTTGAATGGCCATGTGTACACTTGGCAAGCAAGGAAAGCTTGCCAGGAATCCCATCAGGAAAACTGACGAGATTCCCGGCCGTGTGTACGAGGCTAGAGCTTCAAAACGGGAGGACATTTTTATGCACATGTAGAACTGTAGGGGTTGCTGAGTATGGTCTTTCCATGGGCCTGCTCTGATTTTCCTGCAGCCAACCACTTGGGTATTTTCAGACTATCACCCTCACACTCTTCCACTCGTTATCCAATGATCAGTCTAGGCCTATGCTAACCACTTTGTGGAGGAAATGTGGCCTTACAGATTGATTGAGACAATCACAGATCCCCAGATAAGTTCTTCCACACAGGTGAGGTCATGATAAGCAGAACATGGACTCCAAGCCTTTCTCAATGTGTTTCTGTTGGGTTGTCTCTGCGCCAGGCCAAGTTGTGGAGGAAATGTGTCACCTTACAAATGTGTCATCTTACAAATTTATTGGGACAATCCCAGATTCCCAGATAAGAAATTCCTTTTCACAGTTGAGGCCATAATGAGAACATCTTCCATGGAGAGAAGGAAATTTGACTGACCTGTAACGGTATGGCCTGTGGGACCCAGAGGCTCTTGAAGGATGCGGGGTACTCCTGTTTCAGCTTCATCAATGACTCTTGGGTCTAGGGCTTGGGTCTCCAAACTATGGCCCTCCAGATGTTCAGGAACTACAATTCCCATCATGCCTAGTCATGTCTGTGAATGTCAGAGTTTTACAATGCCTCATGGGATGTGTAGTTCCGCAACACCTGGAGGGCCGTAGTTTGGAGATCCCTGGTCTAGGGTCATCCTATGTCCACTAGGGGCATAGGATGACTGATAAATTATATCTTGAATTACATGAGATGGGACAGTAATGATAATTCACAATGCATTGCAGGAAATCTTGAAATATTACAGGTGGTTAATTCTGAACCCAACAGGTCAATAATAGAGTGATTTATTCAATGTGGGAACACATACTGTTAAGGTGTTAATTAAGTCTGGCTCCAAAGACCGGTTCATTGTGTGATGCTAATTAACACTGTATTGTGTGAAAGTTCTATTGATGATAATATGTGTGGTGAATTAGCACACTCTAAAGGTCAGACGTCTGACTTATGTTTACTAAAGGAATGTGTATTGTGTAGCAGGTGAAAATAGCTTATCACAGAGTCAGAATGTCTGTTTAAGGCCTCGTACACACGATCGGACATATCCGATGAAAACGGTCCGCGGACCATTTCCATCGGATATGTCCGATCGGGACATCACCGCCACGTCACCGCACCAGGAAGTTAAACACTTCCGCGCATGCGCCGAATCCATTCGGCAGCGGCGCGGCGGCGGTGGGGGACGACATGTCTGCTGGTAAGTGTACTAACCAGCAGACATGTCGGGCGGACAGATTCCCACCGGATAGATTTCAAAGCATGCTTTGAAATCTGTCGGGTGGAGAAATCTGTCCGCTAGCCCATACACACGAGCGGAGATGTCTGCTGAAACGGTCCATCGGACCGTTTTCAGCGGACATATCCCCTCGTGTGTACGAGGCCTAAGATGTGGATTGAGGGGGACTCGTTAGTACCCATTGTATGATGTTGTGGTTGGAGTGTGTCATTGTCCCTTTGGATACTGCAGCATGCTTTTGGTTGCTAACTGTATAACCACTTCCCGCCCGGCCAATAGCAGATTTACGGCCGGGAAGTGGTTATGAAATCGTGACTAGCCGTTCTCAAACGTCTAGCACGATTTCAATGCCGCGCACGCCCGTGGGGGCGCGCAGCGCGGCGATCGGTGATGCGGGGTGTCAGTCTGACACCCTGCATCACCGATCTCGGTAACGAGTCTCCGGCAGAGGCTCGCTACCACGTGATCAGCCGTGTCCAATCATGGCTGATCACAATGTAAACAGGAAGAGCCGCCGACGGCTGGATTGTGAAGTGTCAGATAAGCTGTCGTGGGTTGGTGGAATGGAATATCGTAAACGGCGTTAACTTCTGACCGTTACATGACCTATTAATGAAAATGTATCCCAGTAAGATGAAACACTTAAACTTGTCATGATTCGCTCATAGGCCTAGCAGAAGCTAAAGCTTGTAAACGCTAATCTGGGGATGTGTCCCCCTGTCCCCACAGGATCAGAAATCCCACAAAGATCTGTACTTCGATAACCCACCATCTTATGCATACATCAGAAACCATTTCATTTGCATGTTTGGACAAAGCTCTTCTTTGGTACAAACTTAGGGCCAGACTCTCTAAGAAATCCGGCGGCGTAGCGTAAGCCATTTACACTACGCCGGCGCAACGTAACAGAGCAAGTGCCGTATTCCTCATGCACTTGCTCCGTAGTTTGCGGAGGCGTAGTGTAAATCGCAAGGCGTAAGGCCGCGTAATTCAAAGGGGGCGGCTTGTATTTAAATTAAGCGCGCCCCCGTGTCGAACGAACTGAGCATGCGCCGGCCGGGGAAAAAGCCCAGTGCGCATGCTCCAGCTCACGTCGGAAAACGTGAATTAAAAACCGACGTCAAAGTCACTACGCAAGTCCCTATTCGCGAACGAGTTAGTAAAACGACGTAAGCGACGGAAAAAGCCGACGCTGACCCGACGCCATACTTAACATGGCATCCGACGGTACTTCGTAAGGTTACTCCTCATAGAAGCAGGGGTAACCTTATGCGAACGAAAACAACAAACGCGACGACGGGGCGGCGTAAAAGCGATCGGGAATCGGCGTAGTAGCCTCATTTGCATAGGCAAATGAGAAAACAACGTAAAGGCCACCTAGTGGCCGGAGTTGTCATTACAACTACGATCAGCAAGTGTAATGGTTTTATACTTGTCGGATGTTCAAGCGTATCTATGCCAAAGTAATGCTAAGAATCACTCGCATAGATACCCGACAAAAAAAACGGCGATACGACGGGGTATCTGAGATACTCCGTCGTAGCGCCGCTGAGAATCTGGCCCTTAGAACCTCCATATATCAGAGGTCAGTGTAGTGGCCCGTTAGATTGGTGACCAATGGGAGAAGGACATCCTTACATTATCATCAGTGGGAAGACTGCCCTCCTTACAGATCATTGATGTCGGTTGTTACTGAGAGACAGAAATTGTCCATTGCTCAAGGAACCCCTAGAACCCTTTGGAGGAACCCTGGCTGAGAAAGGCTGGACTAGGCAGTAATATATTTCTCTCCCCCTTGGTGGGAGTGGAGATGACCCATCTATAAGGATATACAATACATACACACACAGCACAAGGCCGTGTTCACACTACGAGACGTTTCTCGGGGCTGCAGTTCCTCTGAGCTCCACAAGATGGTGATCTCACTTCTGCTCCAACAGGAAGTCTCTATGGTAGACAGGAAGTGATGTCAGATGATAAATAGGAAGTTCCGGGTGAGAGGTGAGTCGGGAGGAAGCAGAGAGGAGACATTGCTGGAACTGGCAGCAGAGGAGGTAATAAGATCTTATCTTCTATTTACACCCAGTAACCCCGTCATGTCCGTCCTCTTCCTCCATAGTCACTGTGACGTCTTTTATCTCCAGCAGATGATAATACACACATATATAGTCTGGAGACCTAGATTAACCCCTTCAAGTTTAGAAAATTATATATCTTCATTATCAATTATTATCCGTACCTGTCTAGGCAAAAACCTGTATTGATCAAATGACGGTCCGAATGAGGATGGGGATGGAGGAGGACCGGAGCCACATGACTGAGAGGATACTAAACCTCACCCTGGAGATCATCTACCTGCTGACCGGAGAGGTGAGGAGGATTCTGGGAGGTCACATGACATCACTCTTATCTCTATTAATAATACAGACCTGACCAGAGAGGTGAGGAGGATTCTGGGAGGTCACATGACATCACTCTTATCTCTATTAATAATACACAGACCTGACCGGAGAGGTGAGGAGGATTCTGGGAGGTCACATGACATCACTCTTATCTCTATTAATAATACAGACCTGACCAGAGAGGTGAGGAGGATTCTGGGAGGTCACATGACATCACTCTTATCTCTATTAATAATACACAGACCTGACCGGAGAGGTGAGGAGGATTCTGGGAGGTCACATGACATCACTCTTATCTCTATTAAAAATACAGACCTGACCGGAGAGGTGAGGAGGATTCTGGGAGGTCACATGACATCTCTCTTATCTCTATTAATAATACAGACCTGACCGGAGAGGTGAGGAGGATTCTGGGAGGTCACATGACATCACTCTTATCTCTATTAATAATACAGACCTGACCGGAGAGGTGAGGAGGATTCTGGGAGGTCACATGACATCACTCTTATCTCTATTAATAATACACAGACCTGACCGGAGAGGTGAGGAGGATTCTGGGAGGTCACATGACATCACTCTTATCTCTATTAATAATACAGACCTGACCGGAGAGGTGAGGAGGATTCTGGGAGGTCACATGACATCACTCTTATCTCTATTAATAATACAGACCTGACCGGAGAGGTGAGGGGGATTCTGGGAGGTCACATGACATCACTCTTATCTCTATTAATAATACAGACCTGACCGGAGAGGTGAGGAGGATTCTGGGAGGTCACATGACATCACTCTTATCTCCATTAATAATACACAGACCTGACCGGAGAGGTGAGGAGGATTCTGGGAGGTCACATGACATCACTCTTATCTCTATTAATAATACAGACCTGACCGGAGAGGTGAGGGGGATTCTGGGAGGTCACATGACATCACTCTTATCTCTATTAATAATACAGACCTGACCGGAGAGGTGAGGAGGATTCTGGGAGGTCACATGACATCACTCTTATCTCTATTAATAATACACAGACCTGACCGGAGAGGTGAGGAGGATTCTGGGAGGTCACATGACATCACTCTTATCTCTATTAATAATACAGACCTGACCGGAGAGGTGAGGGGGATTCTGGGAGGTCACATGACATCACTCTTATCTCTATTAATAATACAGACCTGACCGGAGAGGTGAGGAGGATTCTGGGAGGTCACATGACATCACTCTTATCTCTATTAATAATACACAGACCTGACCGGAGAGGTGAGGGGGATTCTGGGATTCTAACATGATATTCCTATTGGTTCCCCAATACAGAGATTTCCTCTTGTGAAGTCAGGTGATCACATGACCATCACAGTGCCTCCATGTGACTCCCTAAAACCCGAGAGACACAACATGGAGAAGATTCTAGAAGTCACCAAGAAGATGATGGAGCTGCTGACAGGAGAGGTGAGGAGGATTCTGGGACATTATCCAGTAACAGACAAGGGGTGTGTCTGGATGGTGACTGTATCATTGTGTGTGTCAGGTTCCTATAAGGTGTCAGGATGTCACTGTCTATTTCTCCATGGAGGAGTGGGAGTATTTAGAAGGACACAAGGATCTCTACAAGGACGTCATGATGGACAATCAGCCGCCCCTCACATCACCGGGTAAGAGGAGACTTTATTGTAAAGGAGAGAGCAGTACGGAGGCTCCACCTAGATCCCCCATCATCTGATAAACACATAGAAACAATGGATTCAGTCAGTGTGTGTGTTTCCTACAGATGGATCCAGTAATGGGAACCCACCAGAGAGATGTCCTAGTCCTCTGTATTCCCGGGATTATTCCACACAGGAAGGTCACACCATCCCCCACCATCATCAGGTGGAAAAAATGGATGAGAAACCCTAAATCTACATTACGTTTTATATATATTAAATAGTGATTGGTCTATTTTTGTTATTTTGTGTAATTAGGATGAAGATCTGATAGATATAAAAGTTGAGGTGAAATCAGAAGAGGAAGAGACGTATGTGACGGATGATCAGCAGTCTATGGAGGAGGATGGAATAACGGGGACATTTATAGAGGAGGACACTCCTACAGAGATCAGCACAGGTGGGTGTCATAATATATTCTTCTGTTGTCTGCTCTGTTACTGCACACCGATTGGTCCAAAAGAGGGTGGGAGTGAAATCAGAAAATAATAATATCAGAATGGTCGCCTCCCTCTTTCGATCTTCCTCTCTCTCAGATAAGCTCCCTTGGCTTTGTTACAGTAGCTCAGATATGACAACCCAGGTTGAGTCTCTTAGGTTGGTCCCTCTTTTTCGAGCAGACCTATAGTTATATGTTACCAGAAAGCTCTGTGTACGGCCTTGCTGGGCTGGGAAAATAAGAAGTAACGGAGAGAGAGGGACCCACTGGTCTTTCCTGGGGAAACTGTTCCCTCGGGTGCTGCTCGTTATCAGAAGCCTCAGCATTTGACGATTGATTCTGATGATGAAGGGGGAGGGTCCGCCAGACTAAACTCTGATCCTCCTCTGTAGCGGGGACCACAAGACCGCTGGCCTAGGCTTGTAGTTGTACTTACAGAATTGGTTCTCTCATATTTCGACACGGTTGCATGAACATACAGTGATCTGCGAGGAAGTCCAAAGGCCCTTTTCGTCGTTTTTATGGAACGAAAGAGTCTCGGTTGGTTGGGACTTCCTTTAGAGAACATCTCCTCACTCACACCTACCTGATCCAGATGAAATCTTGATGGAAGTGTAGGACCCTCTCATATCTATTGATGATGTTTTTCTTTTTTCCCAGGACAAGCCATGGAGAAACCCTCGAAGGATCGTCTCGTTTTCTCTCCAGGTTGTAAAATGGAAGATGAGGAGATCACAGGAGATGGTGGAGGAGAAAAGACAATGAGCTCCTCTATGGATGGAGGACTTCACAGTGTGGATAGACCATTGAATCCCTCTGAGGAACCTCGTACTGTGAGAGGCGGTGGTGGAATTCAGGGGGAGGAGCCATTTCCCTGTCCTGAATGTGGGGAAAGTTTTAGCTCTGAATCAACTCTTACCGCACATCAGAGATCCCACACGAGGGAGAAGCTTCATTCTTGCCCTATGTGCGGGGAAGGTTTTCTACGTAAATATCATCTTAGTGTCCATCAAAGATTGCACACGGGGAAGACGCTTCATTGCTGTCCTGAGTGCGGGAAATTTTTCCTTACAAAATCAGAACTGGTAACACACCACAGATCCCACAAGGGTGAGAAGCCGTATTCCTGCCCTGAGTGCGGGAAACATTTTTCACGGAAGTCCTATCTTTCTGTACATCAGAGATTGCACACAGGTGTGAAGCCCTTTTCCTGCCCCGAGTGCGGGAAATGTTTTGTGCGTAAACAGTTTCTCACGGCACATGAGAGGTCTCACACGGGTGAGAAGCCGTATTCCTGTCCTGAGTGCGGGAAACGTTTTGTACGTAAGCAACTTCTCCAGACACATCAGAGGTCTCACACAGGGGAGAAGCCGTATTCCTGTCCAGAGTGCGGAAAATGCTTCTCACAGATATCGGAACTTGTCACGCATAAAAGGTCCCACACTGGCGAGAAGCCGTATTCCTGTCCTGAGTGCGGGAAATGTTTTTCACAAAAGCCCCATCTTTCTGAACATCTGAAATGCCATACGGGTGTAAAGCCGTATTCCTGCCTCGAGTGCGGGAAACGTTTTGCGCGAAAGTCGCAACTTGCTAGACATCAGAGATCTCACACGGGAGAGAAGCCGTATTCCTGTCCAGAGTGCGGGAAATGCTTCTCACAGAAGTCCCATCTTACGGAACATCAGATAGGCCACACAAGGGAAAATCTTTTTTCCTGCTCAAAGTGCAAGAAATGTTATTTGCGGAAATCAGAACTTGCCACACATGAGAAGTGTCACACGGGTGAGAAGCTCCGTGTTGCGGTTACGCCATCGTCTTGTGTAGAGAGCGACATCGGCTCGTAGAAGGTCATCTGCTGGGTGAACGTTGTAGATGTGAACTTTCCCGATGTAACATTTCACATGAATCTGATCAGAAACACAAACAGCAAATTTCTTAATATGGAACAAATAAAGATACAATAAATATTTATTACTAAAATAGTTACATTGTTTGTAAGTTAATCAATACGTTTCGACTTTAGATATTAACTACTTACCGACCGCCGCACACCGATATACGTTGACACTTTGCCATAACCAAGGTATCCATCTCTTCAGGCGGTGGTCCGGTTAACGATAATGGTGGTCTCTGCGGCGGATTCGCAGCAAGATCCCAGTAATCAGCGGCGGGAGAGGGGCTTCCCCTCCTGTGCCCTCCGCTGCTTACCGGAGCCGTCGGCAATGGCAGAAGCGATCGGGTGCTCTTCCTACCTGGGTATGGAGACGAGTTAGGGCAACTCCCATAACATAGCAGGGAAGAAGCGACGTCAAAACATCACTTCCGCCCATACCTCTTATGCCACGTACACACGATCGGAAATTCCGACAAGAAAACCGTGGATTTTTTTCCCAACCGAATCTTGGCTCAAACTTGTGTTTTGCATACACACGGTTACACACAATTCCGACGGTCAAGAACACGGTGACGTACAACACTACGACGAGCAGAGAAAAATTAAGTTCAATGCTTCCGTGCATGCCTTAAATTGATTCCGAGCATGCGCGGAATTGCATACAGATGATCGGAATTTCCGATAAAAACCAGCTCTCAAAATTTTACTGTCGGAAATTCCGAAAAGACCGAAAGCTCACATCAAACTTTTCTTTTCAGAAATTCCGATCGCGTGTACATCGCATAAAAGTGATTTTTTTTATTGCATTTAAGTCCAAATATGAGATGTGACTGTACTGCCTGTACTGCCTCATTATCAACTGACCCCACTGTATAGAGGAATACGGACCTCCTTCCTCCTCCTGATGAAGACCCCTCTAGTGATATAAAGATCTATATAGAGGAATCAGGACCTCCTTCTGATGATCCCTCTAGTGATATAAAGATCTATATAGAGGAATCAGGACCTCCTTCCTCCTGCTGATGACCCCTCTAGTGATATAAAGATCTATATAGAGGAATCAGGACCTCCTTCCTCCTGCTGGTGGTCCCTCTAGTGATATAAAGATCTATATAGAGGAATCAGGACCTCCTTCCTCCTTCTGATGATCCCTCTAGTGATATAAAGATCTATATAGAGGAATCAGGACCTCCTTCCTCCTGATGAAGACCCCTCTAGTGATATAAAGATCTATATAGAGGAATCAGGACCTCCTTCCTCCTGCTGGCGACCCCTCTAGTGATATAAAGATCTATATAGAGGAATCAGGACCTCCTTCCTCCTCCTGGTTACCCCTCTAGTGATATAAAGATCTATATAGAGGAATCAGGACCTCCTTCCTCCTGATGAAGACCCCTCTAGTGATATAAAGATCTATATAGAAGAATCAGGACCTCCTTCCTCCTGATGAAGACCCCTATAGTAATATAAAGATCTATATAGAGGAATCAGGACCTCCTTCCTCCTGTTGGTGACCCCTCTAGTGATATAAAGATCTATATAGAGGAATCAGGACCTCCTTCCTCCTGATGAAGACCCCTCTAGTGATATAAAGATCTATATAGAGGAATCAGGACCTCCTTCCTCCTGATGAAGACCCCTCTAGTGATATAAAGATCTATATAGAGGAATCAGGACCTCCTTCCTCCTGATGAAGACCCCTCTAGTGATATAAAGATCTATATAGAGGAATCAGGACCTCCTTCCTCCTAATGAAGACCCCTCTAGTGATATAAAGATCTATATAGAGGAATCAGGACCTCCTTCCTCCTCCTGGTGATCCCTCTAGTGATATAAATATCTATATAGAGGAATCAGGACCTCCTTCCTCCCGCTGGTGATCCCTCTAGTGATATAAAGATCTATATAGAGGAATCAGGACCTCCTTCCTCCTGCTGGTGACCCCTCTAGTGATATACAGATCTATATAGAGGAATCAGGACCTCCTTCCTCCTGTTGGTGACCCCTCTAGTGATATAAAGATCTATATAGAGGAATTAGGACCTCCTTCCTCCTGCTGGTGACCCCTCTAGTGATATAAAGATCTATATAGAGAAATCAGGACCTCCTTCCTCCTGCTGGTGGTCCCTCTAGTGATATAAAGATCTATATAGAGGAATCAGGACCTCCTTCCTCCTGCTGGTGACCCCTCTAGTGATATAAAGATCTATATAGAGGAATCAGGACCTCCTTCCTCCTCCTGGTTACCCCTCTAGTGATATAAAGATCTATATAGAGGAATCAGGACCTCCTTCCCCCTGATGAAGACCCCTCTAGTGATATAAAGATCTATATAGAGGAATCAGGACCTCCTTCCTCCTGCTGGCGACCCCTCTAGTGATATAAAGATCTATATAGAGGAATCAGGACCTCCTTCCTCCTGCTGGCGACCCCTCTAGTGATATAAAGATCTATATAGAGAAATCAGGACCCCCTTCCTCCTGATGAAGACCCCCCTAGTGATATAAAGATCTATATAGAGGAATCAGGACCCCCTTCCTCCTGCTGGTGACCCCTCTAGTGATATGGAATTTTCTAAAATTGTAATTAATTGGCACTATAGAATAGGGGACTGGCCAGAGAGGGATCAAACTGACACGTCTGACCAACTTGAAGACGTATTGCAGTGTATGTGAACCAAGAATTTTGTTTTTATGCAAAAGTTTGCTAGAAACATGTACGGTATATAGCGGCGTGCGGAGGGTTAATTCAGAATGTTCAGTGATAGAACGCAAAGAAAAGGAATGCAACAGGAAGTGATGGAACGCAAAGACAGGAAGTGATGGAACGCAAAGACAGGAAGTGATGTAAGATGCCAAAAGGAAGTGATGTCGCATTCAGAGAGGAAGTTCCGAGCGAGAGGTGAGTTGGGAAGAAATAGAGGGGAGACATTTTTGGAAATGGCAGCTGAGGAGGTAAAAACATTTTAGCCTTTTTTACGATCCAGGGGATCAAGAAGGCGACTTCATCTTTGATCAGGTAGGTGGGAATGAGGGTCTAGAATGGAAAAGTGACTAAACTGTAGGAGATGATATCCCTTTTATGTAGTTTTATCACATGGATATTATTTTTGTTAATTTAGCTGATGGACATCAATGTTGGGCACGAAGACGAGAGGTATGTCTACGGAGGAGAATGTGGAGATGGTGACAACTAAACAAGAAGAGTCTTCACTAAATATCGGCACAGGTGAGCGATGAAGACATTTTCATTTTTCTTTTAGAAGGAATTGTGTTGATATTTGTGGTTACTTTTGTAAAATCAATGGAAGGAAAGTGGTGGAACCAGCTGGTGGAGAGAGAAGGTCTATGGTTAATCGGGGGTCACGGAGAATTCTGAACAACGGGTATTTTTTTTTTTAACTGAATCTTCAATCATCATTACAAGAAGACAACTACGTACAATGAATGGAGGATCTGTAGACCTTCTCACCGTCAGGTAAGATTATCTCTACAAGGACTTCATGATGGACAATCAGCCGCCCCTCACATCACCGGGTAAGAGGAGACTATATTGTACAGGAGAGAGCAGTACGGAGGCTCCACCCCCATCCCCCATCATCTGATAAACACATAGAAACAATGGATTCAGTCAGTGTGTGTGTTTCCTACAGATGGATCCAGTAATGGGAACCCACCAGAGAGATGTCCCCGTCCTCTGTATTCCCGGGATTCCACACAGGAAGGTCACACCATCCCCCACCATCATCAGGTAGGTGAGGAACAATCACTGATCGTATCATTAGGATCTGTACATTATCTGCATTGTTACCATTGATGTCATTTTTATTCTATATTCAGAGTGGAGACCTGAGAGATCCTAAAGTTGAGGTTAAAGAAGAGATAAAAGAGGAGGATGATGAGGATGGGGGGATGGAGGAAGAACACACCACCCCCCACCATCATCAGGTAGATGAGGAACAATTATTGGTGGTTATGATTTATACACAAACATGTTTATTATAATGAATGTTTTATTATATATTCAGAGTGGAAACCTCGGGGATGATAATATTGATGTTAAAGAAGAGTATAAAGAGGAGGATGAGGAGTATGGAGTGATGGAGGAGATATCAGAAGGACACAAGGATATGATGGAGACGCCTAATACCAGGAACCCACCAGAGAGATGTCCCCGTCCTCTGTATTCCCCGAATTCCACACAGGAAGGTCACACCATCCCCCACTGTTACAAGGTCGGTGGGGCGGAGCATCTAGAACATGGACTGGTGGAGATGATGTGTGGGTTTTGTATGTAAGTTTATATCTTACAGATGATATTCTCTCTCATTCTCTTGGTTTAGAGTGGAGATCCAATCGATATAGAATTTGAGGTGAAATCAGAAGAAGAAGAGACGTATGTGAGGGATGATCAGCAGTCTATGGAGGAGGATGGAATAACGGGGACATTTATAGAGGAGGACACTCCTACAGAGATCAGCACAGGTGGGTCATTAACACTAAATCCATTCCTCCACCCATACTGCTCACTGATTGGTCGAAAGCAGGGTGGAAGTGAGAAGGAAATCGGCAAACAATAGTTTTATAATGGTCACCTCCCTGTATTGGTACCTATCCTGTCCATCAGATCTTCTTCTTCTTTTTTCTCAGATAGCTCTCTTCTTCAGGGGCGGACTGACCATTGAGAAACTCGGGCACTGCCCGAGGGCCCTATGCCACTAGGGGGCCCCATCAGGGTTGCCAGGCTCATAAAAACCAGGGACAGTATGTAAAAATCTGTGTTTTTTTTACATCTGTCCCTGATATGTCCAAAACCTACATGCTTTTGATGTGAAAATCCCAAGATTTTAGCTGCCCCGCCTCTGTACTGCCACCTGGCTTGGTGGCCATCTGTAAGCCCGGGGGCCCCATAATCTTCTATTGCCCGGGGGCCCCATGAGTTGTCAGTCCTCCCCTGCTCTTCTTCATACACAGGTTGAGCCTTTCTTAGGTTGGTCCCCCTTTTTCAAGCAGACCTATAGCTATATGTTACCAGAAAGCTCTGTGCACGGGCTTTGCTGGGCTGAGAAAGTAATGCCGCGTACACACGACCATTTTTCGGGTTGTAGAAAATGTTTTTTTTTTTTTGTCATTAAAAACAATCGTGTGTGGGCTCCAGAGCATTATTCACAACGTAAAAAATGTGCATTAAAAAATTTCAAACATGCTCTAATTTTTCACAACGTTTTCATGATGATAGAAGTTATCTGGGAGGAGGATTCAAGGCTTTTGGGGGGGAAAAGTCCCACATGGTTGGGACCTCCACAGAAAACTCATATCTACCTGATCCAGATGAAGTGAAGGAACCCTCTCATATATATTGATCGTGTTTTTATTATTTTTCTAGGACACGCCATGGAGAAACCCTCGAAGGATCGTCTCATTTTATCTCCAGGTTGTAGAATGGAAGATGAGGAGATCACAGGAGATTGTGGAGGAGAAAAGACAACGAGCTCCTCTATGGATGGAGGACTTCACAGTGCGGAGAGACCATGGAATCCCTCTGAGGAACCTCGTACTGTGAGAGGTGGTGGTGGAAATCAGGTGGAGGAGCCATTTCCCTGTCCTGAATGTGGGGAAAGTTTTAGCTCTGAATCAGCTCTTACCGCACATCAGAGATCTCACACAGGGGAGGAGCTTCATTCCTGTCCTACGTGCGGAGAAGGTTTTCTTCACAAATCTCATCTTAGTGTCCATAAAAGATTGCACACCGGAAAGAAGCTTCACTACTGTCCCAAGTGCAAAAAATGCTTTCTTCGAAAATCCGAACTGGTCCGGCATCAAAGGTCCCACAAGGGTGAGAAGCCGTATTCCTGCCCCGAGTGCGGAAAATGTTTTTCACGGAAGTCCAACCTCTCTGTACATCAAAGATTGCACACAGGTTTGAAGCCGTATTCCTGCCCAGAGTGCGGGAAATGTTTTATACGTCAACTATTCCTCACGACACACCAGAGGTCTCACACGGGGGAGAAGCCGTATACCTGCCCTGAGTGCGGGAAATGTTTTGTCCGCAAACAACTTCTCCAAACCCATCAGAGGTCTCACACGGGGGAGAAGCCGTATCCCTGTCCAGAGTGCGGGAAATGCTTTTCGCAGAGGCCCCATCTTTCTGAACATCTCAAATGCCACACGGGTGAGAAGCCGTATTCCTGCCTTGAGTGCAGGAAACGCTTTGCCCGAAAATCACAACTTGACAAACATCAGAGATCTCACACGGGCGAGAGGCCGTATTCCTGTCCGGCCTGCGGGAAATGTTTTACACAGAAGTCCCATCTCACCAAACATCTGAGGAGCCACTCAACCCTGCAGGTGTAATAGTGTCCTGAGTGCGGGAAATGACTTCTACGTGAATCCTCTAGTGCCGTACATCAGGGATCTCACGCTGGGAAGAACCCAGACCTTCAGAAATGGTGTGTGAATGGAGGAATTTTCCACTGGGCTAAGCTTCCTTCTCTTGCTAGTCGGCCCCGCTGGCTCTCAACCTAAACAATACCGGCACCCAATCAGAATGTTCAGGTATTGTGAGAGCCGGCGGGGCCGACTAGCGATATGGAAGCTTGGGCCAGTGTGAGATTCTTCAATCCACACAGTTCAACGTAGATAGAGGAATCTGTACCACTGACCATAGAAAATCTGCAGATAATCTATAGGTGTGTGGCCAGTCTGAGGCCTCGTACACACGTGGGGGTTTTTCTCGGCAAGAACCAGCAAGGAAACTGCTGCGTGTGTACGAGGCTTTCAGGTTTTCTCGAAAACTGTCTAAAATCTCTATGAGAAAAATAGAGAACCTGCTTTCTACTTTCCCGTCATGATTCTCGGCGCGAGCGTGTGTATACTTACCTGTCGCCGTGGAAACCCCCGCATGCTCGAAATGACGCATTCGCGGTAGATTCTTAGGCATAGGTAGGGTGCAGCAAGATGGCGGCGATGACATTGAATGTGACAAGCGCATGCTCGTTGTACGCGATGACGTCACTGTGGTTCTTTTGAATGGAGTGTCTGTACACTTGGGTGGCAAGAATCTCTTTAGCCAAAACAATGTTTTTTTCCTGACGAGATTCTGGCCCGTGTGTACAGGGCTTTAATCTGCTAGGATAGAGGGAGGAAGGGAGGAAAGGATGTGTTCCTTTAGGACGACTATCTCCTGCCATGTAATCTGATCTCCCCTGCTCTTCAGCAGAAGCCTAATTTTAGGAAATCCTGATGAAAGAAGAGCTGGACGTTTTTTGATGAATAAAGAACAGACTACTAATGTACTCCTCAACAAAGAACTCCCTGAAGAAGACCTGCTTTAGTCGAAACGCTAGGATAGAGGAGGAAATAGTGTGTTCCTTCAGGATGACCATCTCCTGCAGTGTAATCTGATCTCCCCTGCTCTTCAGCAGTAATCTGATATTAGTGTCAGGTCACCTGTGGCCAGATGACCGATGCACCCTGTTAGAGTCAGGAGTGCACCACAAGATAGTAAACCTTATGGCAGACTGCTACGGATGGACTACAGAGTGGATATGGGGGACAGGTCCACTGGAGCACAAACAGGGATCCCAGAATTCCCCAGGGCGCAGAGTCTAAGATCCAGCTGGTATTCATCAGAGCCTCTAGTGGCGAGGATGGCCTTAGCTGCAACTGGATCCAGGTCACGGCCCCCAGAGTCCCCCAGGTCACGTTTCCGTAGGGAGAGAAGGGAAGCAGCCACTAAGGACACGAGAGATAGTGAAGGGTTAAGCCAAGGTCGGGGAGACAAGCAGACAAGGATAAACAAGGGACAGGCCAAGTGTCAGGGTCACAGGCAAACAAGAGTAGTCGGGGACAAGCCAAGATCGGTACACAGAGATAAACGTAGCACACGGAAAGCAGGAACCCAAACACACAATGCTTAACAAACAACGTTGATCAGCCAGGCAGACCTGCAGTGCAGTGGTTAATATAGAGTTCCTGGAATGGCCTGGGGTGGAGCCATACAGGGAGGAGAGATGATAAAGGCAGCCAGGTGAGACGGCCTGGCCTCTAAGATGAACACATGAAGAGCAGGGTAAGCTGCCAGACATTACTGCATATCCACGACAATTAGGAAATCCTGATGAAATAAGAGCTGGATGTTTTTTGATGGATAAAGTATAGACTACTATTGTACTCCCCAACAACGAACTCCCTGAAGACGACTTGCTTTAGTCGAAACGCGTAGGGAGGGGTTTTGTGTCATAACACTTCTCTTTTTGAGGAAAGACTTCATGTACCTTTTCTGTTTTTTGACATGTGTTGCTCAGAAGTGACTAGCTTAGTGTTGCGGTTTACGCTATCGGCCTGCGTGGAGGGCGACATCGGCTCGTAGAAGGTCACCTGCTGGTTGAGCGTGAACTTTCCCGATGTAACATTTCATACGAAACGCAATAAAAGGCTTATTTCTTAATGTGAAACAAAGATACAAAATATATATTCCTAAAATAGTTCTATTGTTTGTAAGTTGATCGATTAGCTTTGAGTTTAGAGATTGACTCTACAAGTAAAACGAGAAAAAAGGGGAAAACTGGGCGGGACTTTGGGGGCCCAAAAGACACTTGGGGTAGGAACAATGGTTTTGAATAAAAGAGTTTTATTGATGCAAACATTTAAAATCTTGTTTTGTGGAGGATCGTCGCCATTCACCAGGAGGATTTTGTATTGGGTCTTTTTTTGGGGGGTCTTTTGGTTGGACAATCCCTTTTGCCTCGGTCTGAACTTGCCCGGTCAGTGGATTCTTACTACTGAAGCCACAATATTTATTTTGTGTCTACTGGTGAGCTTGGCTTGCCCGTGTCTACTGGTGAACTTAGGTTGGCTGTCTACTGGTGAGTTTAGGTTGGACGTGTCTACTGGTGAACTTAGGTTGGCTGTCTACTGGTGAGTTTGGGTTGGACGTGTCTACTGGTGTGTTGGTCTGAACTTGCCTGGTCAGTGGATTCTTACTATTCTTGCATAGTTGTACCGGCTCCTCCCCTCCAGTCTTGCACAGGTGTACCGACTCCTCCCCTCCAGTCTTGCACAGTCGAACTGGCTCCTCCCCTCCAGTCTTGCACAGGTGTACCGTCTCCTCCCCTTCAGTCTTGCTTAGTTGTATCGGCTCCTCTCCAGTCTTGCACTGGTGTACTGGCTCCTCCCCTTCAGTCTTGCATAGTTGTACTGGCTCCTCCCCTTCAGTCTTGCACAGGTGTACCGGCTCCTCCCCTCCAGTCTTGCACAGTTGTACCGGCTCCTCCCATCTAGTCTTGCACAGGTGTACCGGCTTCTCTCCTCCAGTCTTGCACAGCTGTACCGGCTCCTCCCCTCCAGTCTTGCACAGCTGTACCAGCTCCTCCCCTCCAGTCTTGCACAGGTGTACCAGCCCCTCCCCTTCAGTCTTGTATAGTTGTACCGGCTCCTCCCCTCCAGTCTTGCACCGGTGTACCGGCTCCTCCCCTCCAGTCTTGCACAGTTGTACCGGCTCCTCCCCTCTAGTCTTGCACAGGTGTACCGGCTTCTCTCCTCCAGTCTTGCACAGCTGTACCGGCTCCTCCCCTCCAGTCTTGCACAGCTGTACCAGCTCCTCCCCTCCAGTCTTGCACAGCTGTACCAGCCCCTCCCCTTCAGTCTTGTATAGTTGTACCGGCTCCTCCCCTCCAGTCTTGCACCGGTGTACCGGCTCCTCCCCTCCAGTCTTGCACAGTTGTACCGGCTCCTCCCCTCTAGTCTTGCACAGGTGTACCGGCTTCTCTCCTCCAGTCTTGCACAGCTGTACCGGCTCCTCCCCTCTAGTCTTGCACAGGTGTACCGGCTTCTCTCCTCCAGTCTTGCACAGCTGTACCGGCTCCTCCCCTCCAGTCTTGCACAGCTGTACCAGCTCCTCCCCTCCAGTCTTGCACAGGTGTACCAGCCCCTCCCCTTCAGTCTTGTATAGTTGTACCAGCTCCTCCCCTCCAGTCTTGCACAGGTGTACCAGCCCCTCCCCTTCAGTCTTGTATAGTTGTACCGGCTCCTCTCCTCCAGTCTTGCACAGGTGTACCGGCTTCTCCCCTCCAGTCTTGCACAGGTGTACCGGCTTCTCCCCTCCAGTCTTGCACAGGTGTACCGGCTCCTCCCCTCCAGCCTTGCACAGGTGGATTCAGTGGATTCTTACTATTGGAGCCACGGTATTTCTTCCTATTTGTTTGCTCCATAAACCCAGGACTCCATGATGTCGGTCTCATTAGACCTTTGTGGATGAATGATGTCCATTCAATGTACTCCTAATCAAGGAACTCCCTGAAGAAGACGTCTTTAGTCGAAACGCGTAGGTTTATTGTTGTGTCATAGCACTGCTCTTTTTGAGGAATGACCTCCTGTACATTTCCTGTACTTGACCTGTATGGCTCACTCTCATCACTCGCATCATGGTTCAATGTTATATGTTTTTTAATGTTTGTATCAATAAAGTTCTTTAATTCAAAACCATTGTTTCTATTCCGAGTGTCTTTTGGTGACTCCAAAGTCCCGTCCAATTTCCCCCTTTTGTTGTCCTAGCATTATTGGGATGTGGCATCTTTTTTTTTTTGCAATAAAAATTATACTAAAGAGAAAAAATAACGTAATCAAAAGACTCAGAGAAATAACGATGTACAAAATATGGATGACAAGGACTGTAGGGCCACAATGGGCCAAAATATTGTCTTCCCACCGCCCAGAGAAGAAGCAACACGTGAGGACGATTTCTCAGGTTGGACCATCAAATGACCTCACCTTCCATGGCAATGCTTGGGTGAGTTTGGGTTGGCTGTGTCTACTGGAGAGTTTGGGTTGGCCGTGTCTACTGGTGAGTTTGGGTTGGCCGTGTCTACTGGTGAGTTTGGGTTGGCCGTATCTTACTGGTGAGTTTGGGTTGGCCGTGTCTTACTGGTGAGTTTGGGTTGGCCGTGTCTTACTGGTGAGTTTGGGTTGGCCGTGTCTTACTGGTGAGTTTGGGTTGGCTGTGTCTACTGGTGAACTTAGGTTGGCCGTGTCTACTGGTGAACTTAGGTTGGCTGTGTCTACTGGTGAACTTAGGTTGGCCGTGTCTACTGGTGAACTTAGGTTGGCCGTGTCTACTGGTGAACTTAGGTTGGCCGTGTCTACTGGTGAACTTAGGTTGGCCGTGTCTACTGGTGAACTTAGGTTGGCCGTGTCTACTGGTGAACTTAGGTTGGCTGTGTCTACTGGTGAACTTAGGTTGGCCGTGTCTACTGGTGAACTTAGGTTGGCCGTGTCTACTGGTGAACTTAGGTTGGCCGTGTCTACTGGTGAACTTAGGTTGGCCGTGTCTACTGGTGAACTTAGGTTGGCCGTGTCTTACTGGTGAGTTTGGGTTGGCCGTGTCTACTGGTGAGTTTGGGTTAGCCGTGTCTTACTGGTGAGTTTGGGTTGGCCGTGTCTTACTGGTGAGTTTGGGTTGGCCGTGTCTACTGGTGAACTTGGGTTGGCCGTGTCTTACTGGTGAGTTTGGGTTGGCCGTGTCTACTGGTGAGTTTGGGTTGGCCGTATCTTACTGGTGAGTTTGGGTTGGCCGTGTCTACTGGTGAACTTGGGTTGGCCGTGTCTTACTGGTGAACTTGGGTTGGCCGTGTCTTACTGGTGAGTTTGGGTTGGCCGTGTCTTACTGGTGAGTTTGGGTTGGCCGTGTCTTACTGGTGAGTTTGGGGTGGCCGTGTCTACTGGTGAACTTAGGTTGGCTGTGTCTACTGGTGAGTTTGGGTTGGCTGTGTCTACTGGTGAGTTTTGGTTAGTTGTGGATTGTCACTTGCCCTGTTGCCCCCCCCTCTGGATCCGCCCCTCCTCCTGTTAGCAATGATCTGCCTGCAATGCATAGAGAAGAACAGAGACCCGGTGATGACATCACTAAATTTAAAGTAAAGTATGAAATGACATCAGAAAGTTTTTATATAGAAAAGAATAATTGGACCCTCGGTTCATACTCTACTGTAAGGAGCGGCAGATGTAAACCGACTTGTGTCCTACCTCCAATCCCATCCGAGTATAGCGGGCTGTGTCCGTGTCCGTGTCCGCTCGGTGGCCCTCGCCCTTCAAAAGATTGGGCACCCCTGACCCATACTGAGAGCATCACCAGGGGGCGCTCACCTACACCAATAGGAAAGCACATGGGCTCGTTTTCCTGGGACCCTCCATGGTATTACTCGGACAATGTGAGGTTCAGGAAGAAGCAGAGGCTGCATGGAGTAAAGACTGTCAGAGACTGCGGAGACTGTTCCGGGGTCTACCTCTCGCCACTTACAAGGTGGTCTGGAGGAATGGGCACAAAGACCTGGCATGGAAGGTTCCCTTCGAGGACTTTCATGCCTCCCGGAAACCCGTCCCGATACAGGCCCCGCCCCTTCTACGTCATAAAAGAAGACACTGCTTTGTCATGTATGTCCCCCACATATTGCAGCCATGTCCCCCCACATATTGCAGCCATGTATGTCCCCCACATATTGCAGCCATGTCCCCCACATATTGCAGCCATGTATGTCCCCCACATATTGCAGCCATGTCCCCCCACATATTGCAGCCATGTATGTCCCCCACATATTGCAGCCATGTATGTCCCCCACATATTGCAGCCATGTATGTCCCCCCACATATTGCAGCCATGTCATGTCCCCCCACATATTGCAGCCATGTCCTGTCCCCCACATATTGCAGCCATGTATGTCCCCCACATATTGCAGCCATGTCCTGTCCCCCCACATATTGCAGCCATGTATGTCCCCCACATATTGCAGCCATGTCCTGTCCCCCACATATTGCAGCCGTGTCATGTCCCCCACATATTACAGCCATGTCCCCCCACATATTGCAGCCATGTATGTCCCCCACATATTGCAGCCATGTCATGTCCCCCACACATTGCAGCCATGTATGTCCCCCACATATTACAGCCATGTATGTCCCCCACATATTACAGCCATGTATGTCCCCCACATATTACAGCCATGTATGTCCCCCACATATTGCAGCCATGTCATGTCCCCCCACATATTGCAGCCATGTCATGTCCCCCCACATATTGCAGCCATGTCATGTCCCCCCACATATGCAGCCATGTCCTGTCCCCCACACATTGCAGCCATGTATGTCCCCCACATATGCAGCCATGTCCTGTCCCCCACACATTGCAGCCATGTATGTCCCCCACATATGCAGCCATGTCCTGTCCCCCACACATTGCAGCCATGTCCTGTCCCCCCACATATGCAGCCATGTCATGTCCCCCACACATTGCAGCCATGTCCTGTCCCCCACACATTGCAGCCATGTCATGTCCCCCACATATTGCAGCCATGTCCTGTCCCCCCACATATGCAGCCATGTCATGTCCCCCCACATATGCAGCCATGTCATGTCCCCCACACATTGCAGCCATGTCATGTCCCCCACATATTGCAGCCATGTCATGTCCCCCACATATTGCAGCCATGTATGTCCCCCATATTGCAGCCATGTCCCCCACATATTGCAGCCATGTATGTCCCCCATATTGCAGCCATGTCCTGTCCCCCACATATTGCAGCCATGTATGTCCCCCATATTGCAGCCATGTCCTGTCCCCCACATATTGCAGCCATGTCCCTCATACCTGTAGATATGATGCCGCCGCCGCATACCGCCGTTAATCCCCCTGCATTATAGCGCAGCGTGCATTTCAAGCTTTCGTTCTGAATACTTGTAATGCCCGCGCCGCCATGTATAGACACTCCCCTTCTCGGGATTGGAGGGATCCGTCCAATCCCGAGCAAGGGGGAGTGTCTATACGCGGATTCGTGCATAGACACTCCCCCTTGCTCTGGATTGAATGGATCCCTCCAATCCCGAGAAGGGGAGTGTCTATACATGGCGGCGCGGGCATTACAAGTATTCAGAACGAAAGCTTGTAATGCGTGCTGCGCTATAATGCAGGGGAATAACGGCGGCGGCGGGCGGCATCATATCTACAAGTATGGGGGACAGGACATGGCTGCAATAGGGGGGGGGGGGAGTATTCTATTTTGGTATCGGGGGTATTTGGGGAAGTACAAGTACTCCCGCAAATACTTGGCATATAATATTTCTTTTCTGTTCCTTTATTTTCTATTTTATTTTATACTCGGAAAACGATTCAAATTTGAAAAATATTCGAAAACTTTTTTGAATTCGATTTTCGTTATTTTGGATTCGTTTTGAATTCGCTGCTCTTCTAATAACGAAAATTTGTTCGAATTTTTATTCCGAACGAAACGAACTGCACGTGTCTACTGCTTCGCATGTCTTCTGGGAAGAGAAGCTTCAGACGGGGCCCGCTGAGGCCGGCCCTGAGAACCAGAACTTTAAAGTCTTTGGGCCGGATTCAGAAAGAATCTACTCCTGATACGCCGCCGTAAATTCAAATGTGCGCCGTCGCATCTTTACGCCGATTCTGAAAGCGAGATACGCCGAAAAACATGGCTTCAGTGGTCCGGCGTAACTTGCCTACGCCGGCGTATCGTGGGCGCGTAGTTACGCTGGACACATTAGAGGTTCGCATTAAAAATATGCAAATGAGGCTAGATACGCCGAGTCACGAACGTAGTTGCGCCCGGCGTATCGATATACGCGATTTGCGTAAGCCGTTCGCCCGGCGTAAAGTTACCCCTGCCATATGAGGCGCAGCCCATGTTAAGTATGGTCGTCGGAACAGCGTCGAATTGTACGTCGTACGCGAATAGGGCTGTGCGTAAGTTACGTTCACGTCGAAAGCATTGAGTATTTGCGACGTGATTTTGGAGCATGCGCACTGGGATACGTCCACGGACGGCGCGTGCGCCATTCGTTCGGGCCCTCATTTGCATGGGGTCACGGCTAATTTTACTACAACACGCCCACTGCCTTGCTACTTTGAATTACGCCGGCCCATTTACACTACGCCGCCGTAACTTAGGGCGCAAGTTCTTTCTGAATACGGTACCTAAAAAAAAGGAAAAAAGCGGCGCCCTCTAAGCGTAGTATGAAATTTATTTAAAATAGATCAATAATACAATTCTTATGAGATGGGTACTCACAAGACTGCAGGGGGTCAAAGTGCATCAATATACAGTATCATCCGTGGGAGACATCCTCAGTTCGTGGGGTCCGCTGGAGCGATGAAGTGGTGACAGCTCTCTTTGCAGGCACGGCGTCCAGTTTCCACAGCCCGTGGGGGTTTCAACCGCTATGTAAGTCCCTAGATGGAATTCGGTGCTGATTCACCGGGGGAGAGAAGCGGGTGAGCCGTGTGGTTTCCTTGTCCGGTCTGTGGAACGCAGCCCTGGAGCGCAAAACAGCGCGACGTCACTTCCGGGATGAATCACGGGGCGGTGCACGCGTTCGAGGCATGCGTGCCTCTTCGTCAGGCTCTATGGGGGCCATATTGGATGAGGGACCTAAGTATAGCTTAAGCGGAGCTGATTGGTTGTGCCACACGAATTACACACAGAGATCAGAAAAAAGCATTACATGGAAAGGAAAAAATTGTCAACTTAAATACAACTAATAAAGAACGAAGTCTGGGACTGAATCTAATATAATATTTAGAGCTGGAATGGAAAAATGTATAAGGGGATATATATATGTGCATAAAGAGAGATAGAGATAAAAGAGACTCGCTTAAAATCGCTTAAAATCAATTGAGAGGTAGATGGGGTGGACTTGAATATAAAATCATATAGTCGTATTGTCACATAGTCACAAATACTATAAACGAAGGTTGATACCCTATTGTGGACATACTGTGTGTGTTTTAGAAAAAGGACTTAAAGAAGGGAGGGAGGGTTTTATTTTAAAAAACACACACAGAACATAACTGTATATAGAAGAGATTCCATTTTATTATTCTATTATATTAATGGGGTAGGGTGTTAGAGTAAGATGTTGATCTCTAAACCCTCATTTAACCCTCGAGGCGATAAGCAATCTAAGGTGAAAATCCAATAGTTTTCCCTTTCACACAGTTTTTTATATCTTTCTGCTTGAGGGAGAGATTTGGGGATGGCTTCTATAACCCAAACCCGAAGCTCGGAGGAAGATTCATGGTGGAACTCTTTGAAGTGTCTGGCGACACTGTACTTATCAAGCCCTTTCTCTACAAAATTACGGTGCTCGCCAAATCTCTTCCGTAGGGTCCGAATCGTACGGCCCACATAGAAGAGACCGCAAGGGCAGGTGAGACAGTATACCACATATTCGGAGGAACATGTGAAAAAATCGGGTAGAGTATACTCCTTACCCTTGCACGTAAAGCTCTTTTGGCGATGCGTTACGTGAGGACAGGTAAGGCAACGCGCTTTCCTACACTGGTACATCCCTTTAATATAGAAAAATGTTAAGGAGGGGGAGGCATCGGTGATTTTAATTTTGTTATTGGTTTTACTCGGCGCTATACTGGCCTTCAGATTTTTGGCTCTTCTATAGCTTATTGTCGGGCGTTCAGATAGAGAGGATTTTAGATGGGGATCCTCTTTTAGTATAGGCCAATGTTTATCCAGAATCCTCTCCATCTGTCTGAAGTGACTATGGAATTGTGTCACAAAACGCACTGGTTGGAAGTTTTCTTTTTCGTCCTGTATCTTAGGTATTTTGGGGACTAAATCAATAGTAGAATAGTGTTGAAAAGCACTTTCTATTAGTTCATCTGGATAGCCTTTTTCAGAAAACTTGTCCCTAAGTTTAAGACCATGGGTAATGTAGTCATGCTGTCTAGTACAATTATGCTTTAATCTGCAGAATTGGCTTTTCGGGATATTTTTTATCCATCGCGGATGATGACAGCTCTCAAAGTGAAGGAAGGAATTGCCAGCGGTAGGCTTGACAAAGTTTTGGGCACAGATGTTGGTATTCTCAAAAAAGAGCTCTAAATCCAAAAAGGATAGAGTTTTGTCATCTGTAACTGCTGTAAACGATAGGCCCATGTTGTTGGAGTTGCAGTGTTCTAGGAACTTGGGGATTAGAGTGTCAGGGCCATCCCAAATGATTACTATATCATCTATGTATCGGCCGAAAAATACAAGATGAGAGGCAAAGGGGTTGTTGCGCCAAATATGACACAATTCCCAATAGCCCATAGTTAGATTTGCGTAACTAGGTGCAAAATTGGCCCCCATAGCGGTGCCATGGATCTGGATAAAGTACTCACCGTTATTTTCAAAATAGTTATGTGTGAGACAAAACCTAAGCATTTCCAATAAAAAATGAACTTGCCGTGGATTGAGCAGAGGATCTTGGTTGAGGAAATACTCAGTGGCGTGGAGACCAACGTCATGGGGTATTGACGTGTATAATGATACCACGTCCAGGGACAACCAACGATAGGTCTTTTCCCATCGATAAGGTTGCAGTGTCTGAAGTAGATGTATACTATCCTTTATGTAGGAGGGAAGGTTGACCACTAGGGGCTGTAGGAAGTGGTCTATATAGATGGAAAAATAACTGGTGACACTCTCCATTGCTGCAACTATGGGTCTTCCTGGTGGATTGGATACGCTTTTATGGACTTTGGGTAAATGGTAGAAGTATGGCCTCTTATAGAAATCATGTAGTAGAAAGGCGACTTCAGTTTTTGTCACCAGTCCTTCAACCTTAGCTGCATTAACCAATTCATGTGCCTCCTTTGAGAAGGCCAGCAGGGGGTCACTATTGAGTTTTTTGTACGTTGAGGTATCAGACAAGAGGCGTGAGCTCTCTGTCTGATAGTCAACCAAGTTCTGGATCACTATACCTCCGCCTTTGTCAGCTTGACGTATAATAATAGACTTATTCTCAGTCAATCTCTTGAGAGCAATATTTTCTGCTGCCGAAAGATTGGAGGAACGTTTGTGGATGGTGGATTGTTCACACATACGTAGGATGTCACTATAAACTACCTGGTAGAAAGTTTGTATGTAAGGTCCTTTAGAATAAGTGGGGTAGAATATAGATTTAGGTCTAAACTTAGTTTGTACTATCGGTGGTGATGTGGAAAGGTGTTGGGTGAGTAATTCTACATAATCATCTGAATCCTCTGTATACAAGAGTTCAAGATGGTCTAGGGCCATTCGTTCAGGGACACTACAATTCTGAAAAAGGTCTTGACTAATAGGACAAGACTCCATGGAGTCTATTTCACTATCCTTTGCTGCTTTGGTAGTTTTGAGGTTAAAAAAACGTTTTTACCGTAATGTTACGGATAAACCTGTTAAAATCTAGAAATAGGGTAAAGGGATTAGGTTGAGCCGTGGGTGCAAATGTTAGGCCGCGAGCTAACAAAGACTCCTCAGGAATGGTTAGGGTGTGGTCTGATAAATTGAAGATTTTGATAGTTTTCGTACCTTTCCCCTCCTTTGGGCGTCTCTTTCTGCCCCCTCTTCTGCCTCTGTATCTAATTTTCTTTTTGGACAGGACAGGGGGGCAACCACTAAAAAAGGAGAGATTGGAGGTGCAGGATCTGAGGGTACTGTAATGTCAGTTAGTGGATCAACTCTCTTTACTAAAGGTAGTGCCTGTGGAACAATAATGGAGACACAACTGGTCTCCAATGTGGAGGTGATGATGGTACCTTCTGACACAGGACTAAAAAGAACTGGGGATTCAGGAGGAGTATGATGAACAGTGGAATGGGCTTCAATATGAGCCTGAGCTCCAACTTGAGCCGGAAGATTATTGGAGGCTATGATTGGAGCCTTAGTGTGCTCCAATCTAATAGCGGAAGGATCAAGGATGCACCCTGGTTGTTTCACAGACCTAGATGTAGAAAAACATCTATTGTTGGAAAAGCCATAGGGATAACGGGTTGGTCTAATGGTAGGTCTGGGAACACAGTCCATAAGGGGAATGAGACCCATCTGCCCATCAGGACCAATGAACTCATGGTCCAAATGAGGATGGTGGGGGATTGACGATTCCTTTTCCAACAGAATATCCGGTTGGAATTGTAATCATCAAAGTCTCTCCGGATTTTGTGGAGTTTAGTGCCCAATAGAAGATCTTCCTGGAACTTCGTATTAAGTTTAAGCTTCCTCAACCATGAGGAAGGCAAAAAAGAAGTCATGGTATGAAGATTGGAAATGGATTCTTTAATTTTTGTTATAAGCGTTTGGTATTGCAAGTCTCTTTGTTTAATTACTATTTGCATCCACTTTTGTGTACAAAACTCTGAGATATCTGCCCACTCTGTAGTGAGTGCTACACTGAGGAAAGAGCAGGTCTTTGTGTTTCTTAGACCTCTGGGTGATATCTTATATTTAGAATATAGGGTAAGAAAGAACTTATCCCACCACTGCTGGTTGGCGGAGACAATAAGATCCTCTATGTGTCTAAACTTAGCACATATTAACTTATAAGTGGATCTGGGAATAGAGGTTGTAGAATTAAAAAAGAGGACCGGAAACAAAGTGTACAAATGATCTAAAACTTCATATTTAGCTGACTCTATGTCATGAATGATCTCCATGGTGAAAAATGAGGAACAAGAATATAATAAAATAAAATAAAATAAAATGTGAATGGTCAATGGGAAAATAAAAATAAAAATAAAAATAAAAATAAAAATAGAAAGTACCACAAAAATGTATACATGTATATATACTTCCTCCGATAGCTGCTCGATAAAGCCTCACAATAGGAATATCACAAAAACAAACAATTGAATCAAGCGCTGTTCAGAAGAGGTAAAATTGTTTAGGTAAATAAAGAATCATATAAGCAGATATATACTTATATACAAAAAAGGGGGGAGGGGAAAAAAGACACCAAATGTAAGGGCAAGGGAAATGGCATATTCAAGGAATGGTTGATATAAAATGTGGAAAAATGTATAAAGTATATAAAATAGTTCAGTCCAATGGATCACGTTTATATAGTACTAACAAGGAAATAAACTGTTGCTGGGAGGGCAGCCGACTTGTCGAGAAGAAGCAATTCTGAAAATATAAAAAAAAGGAAAAAAGCGGCGCCCTCTAAGCGTAGTATGAAATTTATTTAAAATAGATCAATAATACAATTCTTATGAGATGGGTACTCACAAGACTGCAGGGGGTCAAAGTGCATCAATATACAGTATCATCCGTGGGAGACATCCTCAGTTCGTGGGGTCCGCTGGAGCGATGAAGTGGTGACAGCTCTCTTTGCAGGCACGGCGTCCAGTTTCCACAGCCCGTGGGGGTTTCAACCGCTATGTAAGTCCCTAGATGGAATTCGGTGCTGATTCACCGGGGGAGAGAAGCGGGTGAGCCGTGTGGTTTCCTTGTCCGGTCTGTGGAACGCAGCCCTGGAGCGCAAAACAGCGCGACGTCACTTCCGGGATGAATCACGGGGCGGTGCACGCGTTCGAGGCATGCGTGCCTCTTCGTCAGGCTCTATGGGGGCCATATTGGATGAGGGACCTAAGTATAGCTTAAGCGGAGCTGATTGGTTGTGCCACACGAATTACACACAGAGATCAGAAAAAAGCATTACATGGAAAGGAAAAAATTGTCAACTTAAATACAACTAATAAAGAACGAAGTCTGGGACTGAATCTAATATAATATTTAGAGCTGGAATGGAAAAGATGTATAAGGGGATATATATATGTGCATAAAGAGAGATAGAGATAAAAGAGACTCGCTTAAAATCGCTTAAAATCAATTGAGAGGTAGATGGGGTGGACTTGAATATAAAATCATATAGTCGTATTGTCACATAGTCACAAATACTATAAACGAAGGTTGATACCCTATTGTGGACATACTGTGTGTGTTTTAGAAAAAGGACTTAAAGAAGGGAGGGAGGGTTTTATTTTAAAAAACACACACAGAACATAACTGTATATAGAAGAGATTCCATTTTATTATTCTATTATATTAATGGGGTAGGGTGTTAGAGTAAGATGTTGATCTCTAAACCCTCATTTAACCCTCGAGGCGATAAGCAATCTAAGGTGAAAATCCAATAGTTTTCCCTTTCACACAGTTTTTTATATCTTTCTGCTTGCGGGAGAGATTTGGGGATGGCTTCTATAACCCAAACCCGAAGCTCGGAGGAAGATTCATGGTGGAACTCTTTGAAGTGTCTGGCGACACTGTACTTATCAAGCCCTTTCTCTACAAAATTACGGTGCTCGCCAAATCTCTTCCGTAGGGTCCGAATCGTACGGCCCACATAGAAGAGACCGCAAGGGCAGGTGAGACAGTATACCACATATTCGGAGGAACATGTGAAAAAATCGGGTAGAGTATACTCCTTACCCTTGCACGTAAAGCTCTTTTGGCGATGCGTTACGTGAGGACAGGTAAGGCAACGCGCTTTCCTACACTGGTACATCCCTTTAATATAGAAAAATGTTAAGGAGGGGGAGGCATCGGTGATTTTAATTTTGTTATTGGTTTTACTCGGCGCTATACTGGCCTTCAGATTTTTGGCTCTTCTATAGCTTATTGTCGGGCGTTCAGATAGAGAGGATTTTAGATGGGGATCCTCTTTTAGTATAGGCCAATGTTTATCCAGAATCCTCTCCATCTGTCTGAAGTGACTATGGAATTGTGTCACAAAACGCACTGGTTGGAAGTTTTCTTTTTCGTCCTGTATCTTAGGTATTTTGGGGACTAAATCAATAGTAGAATAGTGTTGAAAAGCACTTTCTATTAGTTCATCTGGATAGCCTTTTTCAGAAAACTTGTCCCTAAGTTTAAGACCATGGGTAATGTAGTCATGCTGTCTAGTACAATTATGCTTTAATCTGCAGAATTGGCTTTTCGGGATATTTTTTATCCATCGCGGATGATGACAGCTCTCAAAGTGAAGGAAGGAATTGCCAGCGGTAGGCTTGACAAAGTTTTGGGCACAGATGTTGGTATTCTCAAAAAAGAGCTCTAAATCCAAAAAGGATAGAGTTTTGTCATCTGTAACTGCTGTAAACGATAGGCCCATGTTGTTGGAGTTGCAGTGTTCTAGGAACTTGGGGATTAGAGTGTCAGGGCCATCCCAAATGATTACTATATCATCTATGTATCGGCCGAAAAATACAAGATGAGAGGCAAAGGGGTTGTTGCGCCAAATATGACACAATTCCCAATAGCCCATAGTTAGATTTGCGTAACTAGGTGCAAAATTGGCCCCCATAGCGGTGCCATGGATCTGGATAAAGTACTCACCGTTATTTTCAAAATAGTTATGTGTGAGACAAAACCTAAGCATTTCCAATAAAAAAATGAACTTGCCGTGGATTGAGCAGAGGATCTTGGTTGAGGAAATACTCAGTGGCGTGGAGACCAACGTCATGGGGTATTGACGTGTATAATGATACCACGTCCAGGGACAACCAACGATAGGTCTTTTCCCATCGATAAGGTTGCAGTGTCTGAAGTAGATGTATACTATCCTTTATGTAGGAGGGAAGGTTGACCACTAGGGGCTGTAGGAAGTGGTCTATATAGATGGAAAAATAACTGGTGACACTCTCCATTGCTGCAACTATGGGTCTTCCTGGTGGATTGGATACGCTTTTATGGACTTTGGGTAAATGGTAGAAGTATGGCCTCTTATAGAAATCATGTAGTAGAAAGGCGACTTCAGTTTTTGTCACCAGTCCTTCAACCTTAGCTGCATTAACCAATTCATGTGCCTCCTTTGAGAAGGCCAGCAGGGGGTCACTATTGAGTTTTTTGTACGTTGAGGTATCAGACAAGAGGCGTGAGCTCTCTGTCTGATAGTCAACCAAGTTCTGGATACTTAGGTCCCTCATCCAATATGGCCCCCATAGAGCCTGACGAAGAGGCACGCATGCCTCGAACGCGTGCACCGCCCCGTGATTCATCCCGGAAGTGACGTCGCGCTGTTTTGCGCTCCAGGGCTGCGTTCCACAGACCGGACAAGGAAACCACACGGCTCACCCGCTTCTCTCCCCCGGTGAATCAGCACCGAATTCCATCTAGGGACTTACATAGCGGTTGAAACCCCCACGGGCTGTGGAAACTGGACGCCGTGCCTGCAAAGAGAGCTGTCACCACTTCATCGCTCCAGCGGACCCCACGAACTGAGGATGTCTCCCACGGATGATACTGTATATTGATGCACTTTGACCCCCTGCAGTCTTGTGAGTACCCATCTCATAAGAATTGTATTATTGATCTATTTTAAATAAATTTCATACTACGCTTAGAGGGCGCCGCTTTTTTCCTTTTTTTTATATTTTCAGAATTGCTTCTTCTCGACAAGTCGGCTGCCCTCCCAGCAACAGTTTATTTCCTTGTTAGTACTATATAAACGTGATCCATTGGACTGAACTATTTTATATACTTTATACATTTTTCCACATTTTATATCAACCATTCCTTGAATATGCCATTTCCCTTGCCCTTACATTTGGTGTCTTTTTTCCCCTCCCCCCTTTTTTGTATATAAGTATATATCTGCTTATATGATTCTTTATTTACCTAAACAATTTTACCTCTTCTGAACAGCGCTTGATTCAATTGTTTGTTTTTCTGAATACGGTACCTGCCACTCTAAGTTACGGCGGCGTAGTGTATATGAGATACGCTACGCCCGCCGAAATTTACGCCAGTCTTTCTCAATTTGGCCCTATGTACCACAGACCGCCATGATGAACCCATGTTATGTTTTTTTGCCTATGGCGCGCAAAACACGCCCAAAAACGCCACCCGGAGCAGAAAAAATGTGCACACACCTAAAGAGTGATACACACAAAACTGTGACGGGTGCAAACGTCAAGTGGTCCTCCGAAAAGGACTCAAACCCCGATCCCCCTGGGCCGTTGGACTGAGGTACTCGCATGGTCCGAGCAGCGGAAGCCGACACGGACCCCATTCCTTGGAGGGTCTGCCAAAACAGAACCCTCCCAGTACCAGGTGAGGCTCCCCCTGGAAGGGAGACCCCATGAGAGCAGGTGAACTAAGCCAGAAGGCCATGTCCACCCACTCCCAAGACGTTCAGGGCTGCTCCAAGGACCGGCACCCTACTCATCACCCACAGTGACAAATAACGTGCACAAGCAAAAGAAAGATACAAAGTGACGCACACAGGGGTAAATAAAAGAAGTGGGGGGAGAAAGAGAGAGACGAGGGAGAGTGAAAGTCACCATCGTACAGTACGTTGGCCGGCCATGAAGCCGATTTGGGGTGCTGAACGGAGTATTTTGTGGTGTTTCTGCACTTGGAGGACATCGATGGCCCCTGACGGGTGACGCGTTGCTTTGAGGACACCTCGTGGTGAAGCATCTCATCCCCCCGGGAGAGGAGGTCCATTGTGGACGGTCACAGACTGGAGACTATAACCTTTATAAGGAAGAGGACTTCTGAAAAGCTTTCCCCTCCCCCACTCTCTTGTATGTGTCTTTGTCCTTTCAATAAAGCTTCGGGCCTGTGAGCTCTTCCCCCTCCCTTATTCCCCCTCCTCCTCTCCCCATCACACTTGGTTCTTATTGAAATGCTAATTGAAGTGCTCCGACCCCCCCCCCCCCAGTTGTCTGACTAAGTCCCGAACATGTCTGAATCCACTTCCTCTGCTGGAAGTCCACTCCGAGCATCCACTACTCTTTTGGTAAAATAAAATATTTTTTAAGTTTAGTGTTGAACGTTCCTCCTGCTGGTTGGGAGGTCATGTTCTTTATCCTCATAATAAAAATCCGTTCCTCCTGGACCTCCTTCGCGGAGATAAGTACGGGAACTCATCTATATTGGGGCAGCACAGTGGTGTAGTGGTTAGCGCTTTGACCTAGCAGCAAAAGGGTTGCTGGTTCGTATCCCGACCACGAAATCATCTGCCTGGAGCTTGCATGTTCTCCCTGTGCCTGCGTGGGTTTCCTCCAGGGTAAGACTGCGCTATATCAAGATACCTGTCAACTCAACTTATATGGCTGCAGTTGTCCCCTACCAACTCTGAGAGCAAGACCTGAGCAATCGCATAACCACTGATTACTCCATTCTCAGTCTCCAGGAAGCAGAGAGCTGTAACTGTCAGTCACCACTCTCTGCTCTGGACCCCCAGCACTCACCTACACTGGGAGGAACACAGAGCAGACACCACCAGGGGTCACTCACCTACACTGGGAGGAACACAGAGCAGACACCACCAGGGGTCACTCACCTACACTGGGGGGAACACAGAGCAGACACCACCAGGGGGAACTCACCTACACTGGGAGGAACACAGACCAGACACCACCAGGGGCTGCTCACCTACACTGGGGGGAACACAGACCAGACACCACCAGGGGTCACTCACCTACACTGGGGGGAACACAGAGCAGACACCACCAGGGGGCACTCACCTACACTGGGAGGAACACAGACCAGACACCACCAGGGGGTGCTCACCTACACTGGGAGGAACACAGACCAGACACCACCAGGGGCTGCTCACCTACACTGGGAGGAACACAGAGCAGACACCACCAGGGGTCACTCACCTACACTGGGGGGAACACAGACCAGACACCACCAGGGGCTGCTCACCTACACTGGGAGGAACACAGACCAGACACCACCAGGGGGCACTCACCTACACTGGGAGGAACACAGACCAGACACCACCAGGGGCTGCTCACCTACACTGGGGGGAACACAGAGCAGACACCACCAGGGGGAACTCACCTACACTGGGAGGAACACAGACCAGACACCACCAGGGGTCACTCACCTACACTGGGAGGAACACAGAGCAGACACCACCAGGGGTCACTCACCTACACTGGGAGGAACACAGACCAGACACCACCAGGGGCTGCTCACCTACACTGGGAGGAACACAGACCAGACACCACCAGGGGCTGCTCACCTACACTGGGGGGAACACAGAGCAGACACCACCAGGGGGAACTCACCTACACTGGGAGGAACACAGACCAGACACCACCAGGGGTCACTCACCTACACTGGGAGGAACACAGAGCAGACACCACCAGGGGTCACTCACCTACACTGGGAGGAACACAGACCAGACACCACCAGGGGCTGCTCACCTACACTGGGGGGAACACAGACCAGACACCACCAGGGGGCACTCACCTACACTGGGGGGAACACAGACCAGACACCACCAGGGGGAACTCACCTACACTGGGAGGAACACAGACCAGACACCACCAGGGGCTGCTCACCTACACTGGGGGGAACACAGAGCAGACACCACCAGGGGGAACTCACCTACACTGGGAGGAACACAGACCAGACACCACCAGGGGCTGCTCACCTACACTGGGGGGAACACAGACCAGACACCACCAGGGGGCACTCACCTACACTGGGAGGAACACAGACCAGACACCACCAGGGGCTGCTCACCTACACTGGGGGGAACACAGACCAGACACCACCAGGGGTCACTCACCTATACTGGGAGGAAAATAGACCAGACACCACCAGGGGGCACTCACCTACACTGGGAGGAACACGGACCAGACACCACCAGGGGCTGCTCACCTACACTGGGAGGAACACAGACCAGACACCACCAGGGGCTGCTCACCTACACTGGGAGGAACACAGACCAGGGGGCGCTCACCTACACTGGGGGGAACACAGAGCAGACACCACCAGGGGGAACTCACCTACACTGGGAGGAACACAGACCAGACACCACCAGGGGCTGCTCACCTACACTGGGGGGAACACAGACCAGACACCACCAGGGGGCACTCACCTACACTGGGAGGAACACAGACCAGACACCACCAGGGGTCACTCACCTACACTGGGGGGAACACAGACCAGACACCACCAGGGGGCACTCACCTACACTGGGGGGAACACAGACCAGACACCACCAGGGGGCACTCACCTACACTGGGAGGAACACAGACCAGACACCACCAGGGGCTGCTCACCTACACTGGGAGGAACACAGACCAGACACCACCAGGGGTCACTCACCTACACTGGGAGGAACACAGACCAGGGGGCGCTCACCTACACTGGGGGGAACACAGAGCAGACACCACCAGGGGGAACTCACCTACACTGGGAGGAACACAGACCAGACACCACCAGGGGCTGCTCACCTACACTGGGGGGAACACAGACCAGACACCACCAGGGGGCACTCACCTACACTGGGAGGAACACAGACCAGACACCACCAGGGGTCACTCACCTACACTGGGGGGAACACAGACCAGACACCACCAGGGGGCACTCACCTACACTGGGGGGAACACAGACCAGACACCACCAGGGGGCACTCACCTACACTAGGAGGAACACAGACCAGACACCACCAGGGGCTGCTCACCTACACTGGGAGGAACACAGACCAGACACCACCAGGGGCTGCTCACCTACACTGGGAGGAACACAGACCAGGGGGCGCTCACCTACACTGGGGGGAACACAGAGCAGACACCACCAGGGGCTGCTCACCTACACTGGGAGGAACACAGACCAGACACCACCAGGGGGCGTTCACCTACACTGGGAGGAACACAGACCAGGGGGCGCTCACCTACACTGGGAGGAACACAGAGCAGACACCACCAGGGGTCACTCACCTACACTGGGGGGAACACAGAGCAGACACCACCAGGGGTCACTCACCTACACTGGGGGGAACACAGAGCAGACACCACCAGGGGTCACTCACCTACACTGGGGGGAACACAGAGCAGACACCACCAGGGGGCACTCTACACTGGGAGGAACACAGACCAGGGGGCGCTCACCTACACTGGGGGGAACACAGAGCAGACACCACCAGGGGGTGCTCATCTACACTGGGAGGAACACAGACCAGACACCACCAGGGGGCGTTCACCTACACTGGGAGGAACACAGAGCAGACACCACCAGGGGTCACTCACCTACACTGGGGGGAACACAGAGCAGACACCACCAGGGGTCACTCACCTACACTGGGGGGGAACACAGAGCAGACACCACCAGGGGTCACTCACCTACACTGGGGGGAACACAGAGCAGACACCACCAGGGGTCACTCACCTACACTGGGGGGGGGGGGACACAGAGCAGACACAACCAGGGGGAACTCACCTACACTGAGAGGAACACAGACCAGACACCACCAGGGGGCACTCTACACTGGGAGGAACACAGACCAGACACCACCAGGGGGCACTCACCTACACTTAGACTAGACACCACCAGGGGGCGTTCACCTACACTGGGAGGAACACAGACCAGGGGGCGCTCACCTACACTGGGGGAACATAAACCAGACACCACCAGAAGGCACTCACCTTCACTGGCAGGGACACAGAGCAGACACCACCAGGGGGTGCTCACCTACATAGGGAGCCACATAGACTAGACACCACCAGGGGGCATTAATCTACACTGGAAGGAACACAGACCAGGGGGCACTCACCAACACTGGGAGGAACACAGACCAGACACCACCAGGGGGCACTCACCTACACTTGGAGGAACACAGAGCAGACACCACCAGGGGGCACTCACCTACACTGGGAGGAACACAGACCAGACACCACCAGGGGCTGCTCACCTACACTGGGAGGAACACAGACCAGGGGGCGCTCACCTACACTGGGGGGAACACAGAGCAGACACCACCAGGGGCTGCTCACCTACACTGGGAGGAACACAGACCAGACACCACCAGGGGCTGCTCACCTACACTGGGAGGAACACAGACCAGACACCACCAGGGGGCGTTCACCTACACTGGGAGGAACACAGACCAGGGGGCGCTCACCTACACTGGGAGGAACACAGAGCAGACACCACCAGGGGTCACTCACCTACACTGGGGGGAACACAGAGCAGACACCACCAGGGGTCACTCACCTACACTGGGGGGAACACAGAGCAGACACCACCAGGGGTCACTCACCTACACTGGGGGGAACACAGAGCAGACACCACCAGGGGGCACTCTACACTGGGAGGAACACAGACCAGGGGGCGCTCACCTACACTGGGGGGAACACAGAGCAGACACCACCAGGGGGTGCTCATCTACACTGGGAGGAACACAGACCAGACACCACCAGGGGGCGTTCACCTACACTGGGAGGAACACAGAGCAGACACCACCAGGGGTCACTCACCTACACTGGGGGGAACACAGAGCAGACACCACCAGGGGTCACTCACCTACACTGGGGGGGAACACAGAGCAGACACCACCAGGGGTCACTCACCTACACTGGGGGGAACACAGAGCAGACACCACCAGGGGTCACTCACCTACACTGGGGGGGGGGGGGACACAGAGCAGACACAACCAGGGGGAACTCACCTACACTGAGAGGAACACAGACCAGACACCACCAGGGGGCACTCTACACTGGGAGGAACACAGACCAGACACCACCAGGGGGCACTCACCTACACTTAGACTAGACACCACCAGGGGGCGTTCACCTACACTGGGAGGAACACAGACCAGGGGGCGCTCACCTACACTGGGGGAACATAAACCAGACACCACCAGAAGGCACTCACCTTCACTGGCAGGGACACAGAGCAGACACCACCAGGGGGTGCTCACCTACATAGGGAGCCACATAGACTAGACACCACCAGGGGGCACTAATCTACACTGGAAGAAACACAGACCAGGGGGCACTCACCAACACTGGGAGGAACACAGACCAGACACCACCAGGGGGCGTTCACCTATACTTGGGAGGATTACAGACCAGACACCACCAGGGGGCACTCACCTATACTGGGAGTGGAACCAATCAGATTTAGAATACTTTATGAAGTAAAAAACAGAATCACTTTTAAAGCACTCTGTCTAACGCATAGATGTATCCATGGGAATGCCCCCCAAGATCTATGTGAAAAAATAAAAGCGCATAACCCCAATCGCATCCTGCGATCCACCAATCAGAACCTACTCCAGATTCCGAAAGCCAACTACAAGTCCAAAAGAGAAAGAAGATTCGCGATCCAAGGTCCCAGACTATGGAACGCTTTACCAACCAGCATTCGGTTGGAGGAGAACCACTCAGCGTTCAGGAGAAAGATCAAGACTCATCTCTTCTGATATCAAAGGAGAAGGAACACCCAGCGCCCAGAGGAGATTTAGTTTGCATGTGCCGTGCTATATACGTTTTCATTCATTCAATCCCAAGGGATATTACTTAGGTACAGTAACATTCAACAACAAAAAATCCCCATAACAAGACACAACAACAATAAAATGACCAATAACAGCAATCAATATCACATAAAACTAAAAGAATACCGTACTGTAATCGGCCATACCAGCCTATTACAATACTACGTAGACTAAATAACACTGATTGGAAAAAAATAAATAACAGATAATCAAACTACGAAGGTACAAATATTTCACCACTTCCTCGAAAATGAGCCCCAAATCATGACACAAAGGTAACCCAATACCAACATAATATAAAAACTACATAAAAATCCGGATCATAAACCAGATGAAATCCTCCCATCCAGACACGAGGGAGGAGGAGACAGGAAATGGTGGAAGAAATGTCCGTTCAAGTATTGGCACTCAGCATCATAGAGTTGGGACTGGCTTGGCCAGATAGGGATGTGACCAGTACTACGTATTTCTATATATGTCACCCAAAAATCTCCGTATTTATACGATGCTCAGCTAGAGACGTGTACGGGTGGAGAGCCGTGTGCAAAGGGTTAAATCTGAGAGTTCAGTGATGGAACGCAAACACAGGAAGTGATGTAGGATGCCAGCAGGAAGTGATGTTGGGTACAGACAGGAAGCTATGGGTGAAAGGTCAGCAGGGAGGAAGTAGGGAGGAGACTTTGTTGGAATTGGCAGTAGAGGAGGTAAAAAAATTTCAGCCTTTACGACCCCCCCAACATCATTCCCGTCATAACATAACCCAGATAACTCTTCATTATCCATCTACAGGAGGAACAACCAAACCCCCGACTATGGAGGAGAAGCCGAGCCACACGTCCAACAACATACTGGACCTGACTCTGGAGATCGTCTACCTGCTGACCGGAGAGGTGAGGGCGATTCTGGGAGGTCACATGACATCACTCTTATCTCTATTAATAATACACAGACCTGACCGGAGAGGTGAGGAGGATTCTGGGAGGTCACATGACATCACTCTTATCTCTATTAATAATACAGACCTGACCGGAGAGGTGAGGGGGATTCTGGGAGGTCACATGACATCACTCTTATCTCTATTAATAATACACAGACCTGACCGGAGAGGTGAGGAGGATTCTGGGAGGTCACATGACATCACTCTTATCTCTATTAATAATACACAGACCTGACCGGAGAGGTGAGGAGGATTCTGGGAGGTCACATGACATCACTCTTATCTCTATTAATAATGCACAGACCTGACCGGAGAGGTGAGGGGGATTCTGGGAGGTCACATGACATCACTCTTATCTCTATTAATAATACACAGACCTGACCGGAGAGGTGAGGAGGATTCTGGGAGGTCACATGACATCACTCTTATCTCTATTAATAATACACAGACCTGACCGGAGAGGTGAGGAGGATTCTGGGAGGTCACATGACATCACTCTTATCTCTATTAATAATACAGACCTGACCGGAGAGGTGAGGGGGATTCTGGGAGGTCACATGACATCAATTTTATCTCTATTAATAATACACAGACCTGACCGGAGAGGTGAGGGGGATTCCGGGAAAGTATATATTGATAATGATCTCTATGTTCTTCTGCTCAGGATTATGAAATGGTGAAGAAGGCATCTAGTGACAGCTCCCCCATGACAATGACCCCACCGGACTCCTTGACACCCAATACAAACAATGATAAGAAGATTCTAGAAGTCATCAAGAAGATGATTAAGCTGTTGACAGGAGAGGTGAGGAGGATTCTGGGACATCCAGTAACAGACAAGGGATGTGCCGGGGTAAGGATTAATGATGTCACTGTCTATTTCTCCATGGAGGAGTGGGAGTATTTAGAAGGACACAAGGATCTCTACAAGGACGTCATGATGGAGGACCACCAGAAGGATCTGAACATGGAAGTCATGATAGACGAACGGCAGAAACCACACAAAGACAAGAAAGTCGTGAAGGAGGACCACCAGACCCTTCCGTCTCTGGGTAAGAGGAGACTTTATTGTAGAGGAGGGTCTGGAGGGTCCACCTAGATCCCCCATCATCTGATAAACACATAGAAACAATGGATTCAGTCAGTGTGTGTGTTTCCTACAGATGGATCCAGTAATGGGAACCCACCAGAGAGATGTCCCTGTCCTCTGTATTCCCGGGATGATGACTCCATCTTTGATCAGGTAGATAAGGAATGAAGGTCTCTAAACTGTATGAGATGATATTTCTTTTATGTCGTTTCATCATATGGAGATCATTTTTTGTTAATTTTAGCTTGAAGAACTGATGGACATCAACATTGACGTCAAAAGGGTAGAAGAAGAAGAAGAGAGGTATGTGAGGGACGGTCAGCAGTCTACGGAGGAGGATGTGGTGATGGTCACAGGTGAGGAATGAACACACCTTTATTTATTTTCTAGAAGGAATTTCTATTGAACTTTTATAAAAATGTTAGAAATATAATAGTGAAATCAGCTGGTGAGGAGACGAGGTCTATGGCCAATGAGAGGTCACGATGTATGTGTTTCGAGAATTCCAATAGATAGGGGAACCTCAGATTACGAGGATAATCCGTTCCAGGAGAATGCTCGTAATCCAAAGTACTCGCATATCAAAGCGAGTTTCCCCATAGAAGTCAACGGAAATGAAAATAATTTGTTCTGCATTGACATCAATGGCATGCAATACCGCATGTGGCCAGAGGCGGGGGGCGCCAGAGAGCCTTGGAAACAGCTGGAAAGGCCAGAGAACAGCTCGGCTGACCTCGGCAAGCCTCAGAAAGACTTTGTTCCCGAGAATTGCCAAGGTCCTCGGGCCTCTCCGTGCATTTCCAAACGCTGCCAATCGGCGACGTTTGGTTCTGCTCGGCTCCGGTCCCCCCCCCCCCACCCACCTCAGGCCAACCGCGGTACTGCACACCGCCTTGGCCTGAATTGTGCTTGTCTTGCGAGACGACACTCGCAAACCAAGTTACGATTTTTAAAAATACAAAGCTTGTATTGCGAAGCGCTCTTTAACTGGGTTACTCGCAATCCGATGTTCCACTGTGGTGGAATAAGTTGGAGAGGAGACAAGGCCTATGGCCAATGAGAGGCCGCGCTGTGTGTCGAGAATTCCGATACACAGATCCATTTTTATAAAACGGAATCTTCCAATGTTACAAGAAGACGAGGAAGTTTTGAGGATCTGTAGACCTTCAGGTAAGATTATCTCTACAAGGACGTCATGATGGACAATCAGCCGCCCCTCACATCACCGGGTAAGAGGAGACTTTATTGTAAAGGAGAGAGCAGTACGGAGGCTCCACCCCCATCCCCCATCATCTGATAAACACATAGAAACAATGGATTCAGTCAGTGTGTGTGTTTCCTACAGATGGATCCAGTAATGGGAACCCACCAGAGAGATGTCCCCGTCCTCTGTATTCCCGGGATTATTCCACACAGGAAGGTCACACCATCCCCCACCATCATCAGGTAGGTGAGGAACAATTATTGGTAGTTATGACTTCTACACAATCGTGTTCGTTACAATGAATGTTTTATCTTCAGAGTGGAAAGTTCCAGGGTTATAATATTGTTGTAAAAGAAGAGTTTAAAGAGGAGGATGAGAAGTATGGGGTGATGAAGGAGCTTTCTGAAGAACACAAGGAGATTATGAAGAAGCCAACTAATAAGAGAAACTTACCGAAAATAAGTTCCAGTCCTCTGGACTCCGGGGATTCCACACCAGAAGGTCTTCGCTACACACAATTTTCTCAGGTAGAAAGAGACGAACGAGACCCCAGTTGGTGTGAAATGAAGTTCTTTTCTGTGGAGTCGGCTGATATTTAATTTTCTTAATTTAGACTGAAGATCTGAGTGATATGAAAATCGAGATCAAAAAGGAAGGAGAGACGTATGCGAAGGGGGATCTGTCTACAGAGGAGGACGGGACAACGGTGACAGTTAAAGAGGAGGACTCTTCTCTAAATATCAGCTCAGGTGAGAAATGAAAACCAAATGTCGAAACTGATACAGCAGACCATGACGTCACCGAGATCGGACTGATCAATAAACTGTACACCATATGAAAGGTCCTCCTCCATTCCCCCAATATAACGTCATGTTCCCAACAAATGAGGGGGAGATACTGTACACCATATGAAAGGTCCTCCTCCATTCCCCCAATATAACGTCATGTTCCCAACAAATGAGGAGGAGATACTCTACACCATATGAAAGGTCCTCCTCCATTCCCCCAATATAACGTCATGTTCCCAACAAATGAGGGGGAGATACTGTACACCATATGAAAGGTCCTCCTCCATTCCCCCAATATAACGTCATGTTCCCAACAAATGAGGAGGAGATACTGTACACCATATGAAAGGTCCTCCTCCATTCCCCCAATATAACGTCATGTTCCCAACAAATGAGGAGGAGATACTGTACACCATATGAAAGGTCCTCCTCCATTCCTCCAATATAACGTCATGTTCCCAACAAATGAGGGGGAGATACTGTACACCATATGAAAGGTCCTCCTCCATTCCCCCAATATAACGTCATGTTCCCAACAAATGAGGAGGAGATACTGTACACCATATGAAAGGTCCTCCTCCATTCCCCAATATAACGTCATGTTCCCAACAAATGAGGGGGAGATACTGTACACCATATGAAAGGTCCTCCTCCATTCCTCCAATATAACGTCATGTTCCCAACAGTCTGAGGAGGAGATACTTCCCATATGAAAGGTCCTCCTCCATTCCTCCAAATAACGAGTTCCCAACAAATGAGGGGGAGATACTGTACACCATATGAAAGGTCCTCCTCCTCCCCCAATATCCATTCCAAATGAGGAGGAGATCTGTACAATATGAAAGGTCCTCCTCCATTCCCCCAATATAATGTCATGTTCCCAACAAATGAGGGGAGATACTGTACACCATATGAAAGGTCCTCCTCCATTCCTCCAATATCCAAGTTCCCAACAAATGAGGAGGAGATACTACACCATATGAAAGGTCCTTCATTCCCCAATATAACGTCATGTTCCCAACAAATGAGGAGGAGATACTGTACACCATATGAAAGGTCCTCCTCCATTCCCCAATATAATGTCATGTTCCCAACAAATGAGGAGGAGATACTGTACACCATATGAAAGGTCCTCCTCCATTCCCCAATATAACGTCATGTTCCCAACAAATGAGGAGGAGATACTGTACACCATATGAAAGGTCCTCCTCCATTCCTCCAATATAACGTCATGTTCCCAACAAATGAGGGGAGATACTGTACACCATATGAAAGGTCCTCCTCCATTCCTCCAATATAACGTCATGTTCCCAACAAATGAGGGGGAGATACTGTACACCATATGAAAGGTCCTCCTCCATTCCCCCAATATAACGTCATGTTCCCAACAAATGAGGGGGAGATACTGTACACCATATGAAAGGTCCTCCCCCATTCCCCCAATATAACGTCATGTTCCCAACAAATGTAGTTCCAAAACATCTGGAGTGCCAAGGTCCACCATACATGACTCCAGACTGGAGAACGTGAAATATGAACAGGCTTCTAAAATGTAATAAAATTATCTTTCCAACAGATGATGTCACTGTCTGGAATTCCTTGAAGGGACATCCATTTCTGGAATATAACACTAAAGATAAAGGTGCAGCACAATATTCTCCGGGAGAAAACTTTGCTAACCCAAAAATATATCTAAAACCTGAGAGTGCCGATAAAGCCACCGATCCCTTTCGCCCCGGAGACCATTCCATTAAATATGATAGTACTTCCTCCAATATCCATCCGGGAATTTACAACATGGACAGTCCTCCGGATCGACCCATTGCTGAGGGAACTTCCATTAAATATGAAAGGACTTCCTCCAATATTCATCTGGGAATTTACGACATGGACAGTCCTCCGGATCGACCCAATCCTGAGGGAACTTCTCTTGATCCTACACAGAGAGGTGATGAGATGTCTACAACTTCTTCCACCTATAACGAATGCTTCGCAATCCTCACATTGCCTCTGGTGTATCAGCCAACCCCCAACGAGAACCACCCTATCATATGTACGGAGTGCGGGAAGTGTTTCCAAACCAGGTCGAGTCTCATCAGACACGAAAGTATCCACAGCGGGATGCGGCCTTATTCCTGCTCAGAGTGCGGGAAAGGCTTTAGTGCAAAATCGCACCTTGAGAGACACCAGAAAAATCACACGGGGGACCGTCCATATTCGTGCCCAGAGTGCGAGAAATGCTTTAAGCAGAGGGACCGCCTGAACGCCCACCTGAGGGTCCACAAGGGCGAGACCCCCTTCACCTGTGCGGAGTGTAAGAAGTCCTTCATAGACAAGGCCCACTTTGTCAGCCACCAGAGAGTCCACACCGGCGAGAAGCCCTTCTCCTGCCCGGAGTGTGGAAAATGCTTCTCGCAAACGGGACACCTCAACATCCACCTGAGGCTCCACACCGGCGAGAAGGCCTTTTCCTGCTCGGAGTGCGGGAAGAGCTTCACCCACAAATCCACGCTCATCAACCACCAGAGGTTCCACACCGGGGAACAGCCTTTTTCCTGCACGGTTTGCGGGAAGCGCTTCACTCGGAAAATGAACCTGGACATCCACCAGAAGTTCAACACGAAGGACAGCACGTCGTCCTGCTGGGAGTGCGGGATGCAGTACAGGACCAAGTGCGAGATGAAGATCCACCAGAAGACCCACCCCAAGAAGAAGATTTACTCCTGCTCCATGTGCCCGAAATCCTTCAGCTACAAGTCCGAGTTCCTCCGACACCAGAGGAGCCACACCGGCTAGAGTGCGGTAAAATCTTCAGGTTCCCAGTGCGGGAAATAGTTTTCTTGGGTAGAAGAGAACGTCTCAAGAGCCTAGTAATAAAAAAAAGGCATAACAGTGGAGAGGCAACTCTTGTTCGTAGTGCGGGAAATGTTTCACATGGAGAAATTTAGCTTCTTACACACCAGCTGGCCTCTTCCATACACGTGCGGGAAATGTGTCAAAAGAAGAAATGATCTTCCTATGCCACAGAGGAGGAGTCACGTAGACCTCCGGCCTTTTCCGTCCAGTGCGAGAAATGTGTCAGAAGAGGAAACTATCTTCCTATGCCACAGATGATTCATGTAGACAGCCGGCCTCTTCCATGCACTGAGTGCAGGAAATGTATTAGGAAGAAATGGAATCTCGGTAGACATGAGTTGATGGTAATCTTAGGGCGACGTCCCGTAGACTGAATTCTTCTGTCTGTGATTGTCCTATGTGTGGCACAGAGGAGGGGGAAGATATATACTCGGTAGCTCCGCCCATATGTGGTATTCTGGTCGGTCGGTGGTGTCTGGTGTGATAAGTACTCCCCGTAGTTTTACAATAATGTGATATCCTCATAGACCGCCGTGTGTAGATGAGTACTAATAAAGTTTTATCTAAACCCAACAAAAAACGTGTGGTGTGTTCTTTTCCTTTCCTCTATTTGGTGAAGGGGGAGTTATGGTGTGGGGGTGGAGGGGGGGGATTATGGTGTGAGGGGATTTTTCAGGGCTTGGGTTTGTCCCCCTAGTTCCAGTGAAGGGAACTCTTAAGGCGTCAGCATACCAAGACATTTGGGCCAATTTCATGCTCCCAACTTTGTGGGAGGAGTTTGGGGACGGCCCCTCCCTGTTCCAACATGACTGCACTACAGTGCACAAAGCAAGGTCCATAAGACATGGATGAACAATTTTGGGGTGAAGGAACTTGACTGGCCTGCACAGAGTCCTGACCTCAACCCGATAGAACACCACAGGTGGGGTGCAGTGTCACAGATGGGGCAGTGGGACAGGTGGGGGGCAGTGTCACAGGTGGGGGCAGTGGGACAGGTGGGAGGCAGTGTCACATGTGGGGCCAGCGGGACAGGTGGGAGGCAGTATCACAGGTGGGGGCAGTGGGACAGGTGGGAGGCAGTGTCACAGGTGGGGGCAGCGGGATAGGTGGGAGGCAGTGTCACAGGTGGGGGCAGCGGGACAGGTGGGAGGCAGTGTCGCAGGTGGGAGGCAGTATCACAGGAGGGGGCAGTGGTACAGGTGGGAGGCAGTGTCACAGGTGGGGGCAGCGGGACAGGTGGGAGGCAGTATCACAGGTGGGGGCAGTGGGACAGGTGGGAGGCAGTGTCACAGATGGGGCAGTGGGACAGGTGGGGGGCAGTGTCACAGGTGGGAGGCAGTGTCACATGTGGGGCCAGCGGGACAGGTGGGAGGCAGTATCACAGATGGGGGCAGTGGGAGGCAGTATCACAGGAGGGGGCAGTGGTACAGGTGGGAGGCAGTGTCACAGGTGGGGGCAGCGGGACAGGTGGGAGGCAGTATCACAGGAGGGGGCAGTGGTACAGGTGGGAGGCAGTGTCACAGGTGGGGGCAGTGGGAGGCAGTATCACAGGAGGGGGCAGTGGTACAGGTGGGAGGCAGTGTCACAGGTGGGGCCAGCGGGACAGGTGGGAGGCAGTATCACAGATGGGGGCAGTGGGAGGCAGTGTCACAGGTGGGGGCAGCGGGACAGGTGGGAGGCAGTATCACAGGAGGGGGCAGTGGTACAGGTGGGAGGCAGTGTCACAGGTGGGAGGCAGTGTCACAGGTGGGGGCCGCGGGACAGGTGGGAGGCAGTGTCGCAGGTGGTGGCAGCGGGACAGGTGGGAGGCAGTGTCACAGGAGGGGGCAGTGGCACAGGTGGGAGGCAGTGTCACCGATGGGGGCAGCGGGACAGGTGGGAGGCAGTATCACAGGAGGGGGCAGTGGTACAGGTGGGGGCAGCGGGACAGGTGGGAGGCAGTGTCACAGGTGGGAGGCAGTGTCGCAGGTGGTGGCAGCGGGACAGGTGGGAGGCAGTGTCACCGGTGGGGGCAGCGGGACAGGTGGGAGGCAGTATCACAGGAGGGGGCAGTGGTACAGGTGGGAGGCAGTGTCACAGGTGGGGGCAGCGGGACAGGTGGGAGGCAGTGTCGCAGGTGGTGGCAGCGGGACAGGTGGGAGGCAGTGTCACCGGTGGGGGCAGCGGGACAGGTGGGAGGCAGTATCACAGGAGGGGGCAGTGGTACAGGTGGGAGGCAGTGTCACAGGTGGGGGCAGCGGGACAGGTGGGAGGCAGTGTCACAGGTGGGGGCAGCGGGACAGGTGGGAGGCAGTGTCGCAGGTGGGGTGTGTGAGTGAGTGAATAACTTGTGTAGCGCTACAAATGCGAACTGAATCGCCTCAAGGCGATTTGGTATCCATTCTCTGCTTCAGCCTTCAGAAGAGGTGGGTCTTGAGTTTTTTTCTGAAGGCCTGATGATTTCCTTCCGTTCGGATTTTAGTTGGCAACGCGTTCCACAGTCGAGGTCCTTAAATTGCGAATCTTCGTTCTCCTTTAGACTTGTAGCAGGACTTGGGGTTGTGGTATTTTATTTTCTCACATAAGTATTGGGGGGCGATTCCATGAACACATTTGTGCGTCAGGCAGAAGGCCTTAAATGTGACTTGATCCTTTATGGCCAGCCAATGAAGGGTTCTCAGGGACGGGGGGATTGGTTTCCAGGGTATTTTTCCTGTTACCAGTCCTGCTGCCGTATTCTGGAAGACTTGGAGATTTTGGGAGTCTGAGGTAAAGGGAGTTTGCGTAGTCGAGCCTGGAGTTGATAATTGTTCCCACCACGACCGCTGTATCCTCTTTCGGGATGAAGGGGATGAGTCTACGCATCAGGTGGAGAAGGTGGTGAGATCCGCTGACTACTGATCCTATATGTGCGTCCATTAGTCATGCCGCAGTCAAAGGTGGCTCCAAGACTTTTAACTTTGGTGCTTGGGGTGATGGTTTGTCCCCAAATGGGGGGTGGTGTCCATGTTGTCCTAGAATTTGTCTTTCGGTTTGCATGAAGCAGAAGAAGTTCTGTTTTGGATCCATTGAGATTAAGGTGACTCTCCGTCATCCAGTTGTCTATCAATGTCAGGCATTTTTCTAGTCCGTGGTATTGGTCTTTTTTGTTGCTGATGCGAAAGTAAAGTTGAGTGTCGTCAGCATAGGAATGGTAGAGCAGGTCCTGATTACTGATAATTTTGAGGAGTGGGCGGAGATAGATGTTGAATAACACGGGCAACAGGGGCGATCCTTGAGGGACTCCGCAAGACACGGTATGTGCTTCAGAGGTGAAGGGTCCTAGTTTCACTGTCTGGGATCGATTTTTCCAGGAACGATGAGAACCAGGGTAGATCTGAGTCTGTGACTCTGGCTACTTCTGTGAGGCAAGTCAGGAACATTTTGTGGTCTACTTTATCAAAGGCAGCACTGAGGTCCAGCAGTGTCAGGAGACAAGATTCTGCTTCATCTGCTGCTTCGAGAGCGTCATCCCATATTTTGAGAAGTGCTGTTTCCATCCCGTGACCTGGGCGGAAGCCCGATTTATAGTGGGTCCAGTAGTTTGTTGGTGTGGGGCAGTGGGACAGGTGGGAGGCAGTGGGACAGACAGGGGGCAGTGTCACAGGTGGGCGGCAGTGGGACAGGTGGGCAGCAGTGGGACAGGTGGGGGGCAGTGTCACAGGTGGGAGGCAGTGGGTGAGGTGGGGGGGCAGTGTCACAGGTAAGAGGCAGTGGGTGAGGTGGGGGGCAGTGTCACAGGAGGGATAGGTGGGCGGCAGTGTCACAGGTGGGAGGCAGTGGGTGAGGTGGGGGGCAGTGTCACAGGTAAGAGGCAGTGGGTGAGGTGGGGGGCAGTGTCACAGGAGGGATAGGTGGGCGGCAGTGTCACAGGTGGGAGGCAGTGGGATAAGTGGGCGGCAGTGTCACAGGTGGCGGTAAGTGGAACAGGTGGGGGGCAGTGTCACAGTCCGGAGGCAGAGTCACAGGAGGGGGCACTGGGACAGGTGGGCAGCAGTGGGACAGGTGGGGGGCAGTGTCACAGGTGGGAGGCAGTGGGTGAGGTGGGGGGCAGTGTCACAGGTGGGAGGCAGTGGGTGAGGTGGGGGGCAGTGTCACAGGTAAGAGGCAGTGGGTGAGGTGGGGGGCAGTGTCACAGGTGGGATAGGTGGGCAGCAGTGTCACAGGTGGGAGGCAGTGGGTTAAGTGGGGGGCAATGTCACAAGTGGGATAGGTGGGCGGCAGTGTCACAGGTGGCGGGCAGTGGAACAGGTGGGGGGCAGTGTCACAGTCCGGAGGCAGAGTCACAGGAGGGGGCAGTGGGACAGGTGGGAGGCAGTGTCACTGGTGGGGGCAGCGGAACAGGTGGGAGGCGGTGTCACACCTCGCACAGCCCGACACAGACTGGTACCTGACTGGAGTGGAGCCAGCCTGACTGTGACAGCGGGCTCCGACCTGCAGACACAAAGGAGCAGGGGGCGCATGCCCCCTGACTTCCTCCTCCATGGGGCCTTCCGGCGTGGACTCTGTCTGACAGCGGGCCCAAATCTGCGCACACGTGGGATCCGCCCACCCCCCCATCCTCCTCTGTCCCCCGGCAGCCGGTATGCTCAACACTGAAGAAATGGCTGCACTCCAAGATCCATCAAAAGTCTTTTAGTAAACGAACATCCCAAGTGTTACAGACGGATCAAATGGCCCACTCTGACGGCAGCTGCCATGTGGTAAAGATGGTCTGGCCAGGTTGTGACCCGTGCTCCTCGGAAGCTCTGGCCACTTATTTGTGTACTGGATGTACCCCCCTGATGGCGGCCCTGCCTACGGACACATGTGTGTAAAGGCGGGCGTCCCAATACTTTTGACAATATAGTGTGTATAGAGGAGTAACGTTGTCACCCTAGGACTGGACTACAGTAGGGTGACCAGACATCCCCAGTTTCAGGGGACAGTCCCCTGATTGAGGATACTGTCCCCGGACCATGTCTGTCCCTGGTTTTGTCCCCAGATGAGATTTAATAGGGGGCAGGGGCAATTTCAAAGACAATCAGTGCAGAATTAAAATAAAAAAAATAGAATTACACCCCCCGCTCCGCCGTGCCTACTAGCATAGGGGGGTTGTATTTTTCCATTATCTGTGCTCCTTTCTGATGATCATGTGCTGGTCGGAGCGGAGGGAATGTTTCTTCAGTTTCGGGTGCATGCCCATTCAGCTTCGCTCGCATGTTCTTCTTCCTTGGCTCAAATCCTGGCCAGCCACTAGCTTATCTCCTTGCCTTCCCTGGGGGAGTGATCTTCCTCCGCTCCCCACCCAGTAGTAGCCGGGGCCCGAAGAGTTAGACTTGAGAAGCTGTGAGGCGGGCGGTGACGGGCAGAGAGTCGCTGATTGCCGCCATTACAAAAAATATGTCCCTGGATTTAATTTAAAAAAACTGGTCACCTTAGACTACAGGTCACCTTCCCCCACTACAATTAAAACCATGTAGGGTGTAAACTAGGGACAGTTTCTGAACAATTGATCCAGAATTGACTGCTTGAGGCTTCAACGAGTTCCCTACATAATTAATATTATATAAATATCTATAGATAAGGAGAAATAGGGACAGGACGCAGGACGCTCGGTGCAGGACGCTCACCAGGAAAAGGCAGCACTTCCCACACTGACCACCAGAGAGAGAGAGCAGACAAGTACAGACAGGAAGTGATGTCAGGTGCCAACAGGAGGTTCCGGGTGAGAGGTGAGAGGAAGTAGAGAGAAGACATTGCTGGAACTGGCAGCAGATGAGGTAATATATAATAATAAGATCTTATTTTACATTCCTATAGATCTAACGTCCTATCCTATTATTACCTCTATGAGGTAATAATATCTTCCTACACACATAGATGCCCCGTTATATACGACTAAAATCAGACACAATGATATGTAATATTTGGTTGTACACGGACAGGTCCTGTCTACGTTCTCCGAGTCCAGTGTAATTCATATGTGTTCGGATTTAAAGGAATGAGGTGGCAACCCTACCGATCACAAAGGACACAGCCAGTCTAGAAATGTCCGGTCTTACATTCCAACCAATGAAAAGGGTTGAGAAGGTCCAACCACAGAGGACACGGCCAACCCAGAATCATCTGGTCATATGCCGCGTACAGACAAATGGAAATTCCGACAGCAAAACAATGGAATGTCGGCTCGAACTTGTCTTGCATGCACATGGTCGAACAAATGTTGTCGGAAATTGTGATCGTCAAGAACGCGGTGATGTACAAGACGTACGAGGGCACTATAAGAAGTTCAATACCAGTCGTGTTAGTAGAAGTTTGGTGAGAGACGATTCGCGCTTTTCAGCCTTGTGCTTTTCTGTCTGTTACAGCGTGACAAATGTGCGATCTCCATTACGAACGCTACTTTTACCAGACGGAGCGCTTCGGTCTGGTACTTGGTTCAGAGCATGCGTGGAATTTTGTGCGTCGGAATTGTCCACACTCGCTCAAAATTTACGAGAACGGATTTTGTTGTCGGAAAAGTCAGAGTCAGCTCTCAAATTATTGTTGTCCGAAATTCCGACAGCAGATGTCCGATGGGGGCCTACACACGGTTAGAATTTCTGAGAAAAAACTCCCATCAAACATTTTGTTGTCGGAAATTCCAACCGCGGCATAAGTTTCTGACCGCAGACGGGTGCTGAGAAGTAGAGATGAGCTCAGGGTTCGAAGTTCAGACTGAGCATGGACCGTTCAGGCATTCTGACGCACAAACCAACATTTACCCGTTTGGAGGGAGCTTAGTGTAATCTATAATAGCATTATTACTTCCACCATTACACAGCTTCCTGACGTCATGATTGCTAAGGACGGAAGGTGGATGCAAGCACGACCAAGTCCTTGGCAACCAGTGATGTCACTGACCCCCATTCACTTAACATGTCTGAGAATTACTGGCTATGTAAGCAAAGGAGCCAGGATAGTTTAATATTTAAAAAAAATTACGTGGGGTTCTCCCCACTCTTTCATGACAGAGCCTTCGGGTCTGATATAGATATTGATCAGGACACCCTTGTGTATTGACCCAGCCTTTCGTTTTCGGCCACACCCACCATCTGCCATGACACATACTACACTAAAACTCCACACCTTGTAGGGCCTAGAAGTAGAAGTAACCGAGACTCTACATGGACATCTGACTTCTGGATGGAGAGTCACCATCATCTTTCATGGATCCATCAATGGGGATCACAGAGCTGTAGTGACTCCTTTATAGAAGATAAAGAGACAAAAATCCGGCATCACTACAAAGTTATTTTTACCTGAAGTGATGTGCAGGAAACTAAGACCATGTATGACCAGAAATCCCGGACATCCCACCGTAACCGAGTCCCAGATCAGCTCCCAGATTCTTATTACTTTACTATTGTAACCTTACACTCCTCCCATCCCAATACAACCCAAATCATTGTCCGCTTATTGTCCATCCACAGAAGGAACGTCCTGAGTGACCAGCAACCAAATCCAGGAGGATGGATGGGAAGCAAGATCACATGACCGAGCAGATACTAAACCTGACCCTGGAGATCATCTACCTGCTGACCGGAGAGGTGAGGAGGATTCTGGGAGGTCACATGACATCACTCTTATCTCTATTAATAATACAGACCTGACCGGAGAGGTGAGGAGGATTCTGGGAGGTCACATGACATCACTCTTATCTCTATTAATAACACACAGACCTGACCGGAGAGGTGAGGAGGATTCTGGGAGGTCACATGACATCGCTCTTATCTCTATTAATAATACAGACCTGACCGGAGAGGTGAGGGGGATTCTGGGAGGTCACATGACATCACTCTTATCTCTATTAATAATACACAGACCTGACCGGAGAGGTGAGGGGGATTCTGGGAGGTCACATGACATCACTCTTATCTCTATTAATAATACTGACCTGACCGGAGAGGTGAGGGGGATTCTGGGAGGTCACATGACATCACTCTTATCTCTATTAATAATACAGACCTGACCGGAGAGGTGAGGGGGATTCTGGGAGGTCACATGACATCACTCTTATCTCTATTAATAATACACAGACCTGACCGGAGAGGTGAGGGGGATTCTGGGAGGTCACATGACATCACTCTTATCTCTATTAATAATACAGACCTGACCGGAGAGGTGAGGGGGATTCTGGGAGGTCACATGACATCACTCTTATCTCTATTAATAATCCAGACCTGACCGGAGAGGTGAGGAGGATTCTGGGAGGTCACATGACATCACTCTTATCTCTATTAATAATACACAGACCTGACCGGAGAGGTGAGGAGGATTCTGGGAGGTCACATGACATCACTCTTATCTCTATTAATAATACAGACCTGACCGGAGAGGTGAGGGGGATTCTGGGAGGTCACATGACATCAATCTTATCTCTATTAATAATACACAGACCTGACCGGAGAGGTGAGGGGGATTCTGGGAGGTCACATGACATCACTCTTATCTCTATTAATAATACACAGACCTGACCGGAGAGGTGAGGAGGATTCTGGGAATCTAACATGATATTCCTATTGGTTCTCCAATACAGAGATTTCCTCTTGTGAAGTCAGGTGATCACATGACCATCACAGTGCCTCCATGTGACTCCCTAAAACCCGAGAGACACAACATGGAGAAGATTCTAGAAGTCACCAAGAAGATGATGGAGCTGCTGACAGGAGAGGTGAGGAGGATTCTGGGACATTATCCAGTAACAGACAAGGGGTGTGTCTGGATGGTGACTGTATCATTGTGTGTGTCAGGTTCCTATAAGGTGTCAGGATGTCACTGTCTATTTCTCCATGGAGGAGTGGGAGTATTTAGAAGGACACAAGGATCTCTACAAGGACGTCATGATGGACAATCAGCCACCCCTCACATCACCGGGTAAGAGGAGACTTTATTGTAAAGGAGAGAGCAGTACGGAGGCTCCACCTAGATCCCCCATCATCTGATAAACACATAGAAACAATGGATTCAGTCAGTGTGTGTGTTTCCTACAGATGGATCCAGTAATGGGAACCCACCAGAGAGATGTCCCCGTCCTCTGTATTCCCGGGATTCCACACAGAAAGATGACTCCATCTTTGATCAGGTAGACGGGACTGAAGGTCTAAAACAAAAAGGTGACTTCCGCACAATAGAAGATTATATTTTTCTATGCGGTTTCATCATACAGAAATCATTTTTGTTAATTTAGCTTGAGGAACTGACGGGTAACAATGTTGAGGTCAAAGAGGAAGAAGAAGAGACGTATGTGAGGGACGGTCTGCAGTCCATGGAGGAGGATCTGGTGATGGTGACAACTGAACAAGCAAAGTCTTCACTAAATATTGGCACAGGTTAGTAATGAACAGAATGTTTATTCTAGAAGGATTTGTGTTCATATTTGTAGTTTCTAATGAACCTTCGTAAAAACGGGAGAAAGAGACTGGTGAGGAGACTTTATTGTAAAGGAGAGAGCAGTACGGAGGCTCCACCTAGATCCCCCATCATCTGATAAACACATAGAAACAATGGATTCAGTCAGTGTGTGTGTTTCCTACAGATGGATCCAGTAATGGGAACCCACCAGAGAGATGTCCCCGTCCTCTGTATTCCCGGGATTATTCCACACAGGAAGGTCCCCACTACGCACAATGGAGTCAGGTAGATAGAACCGATTGAGACCCCAGTCCATGTGAAATGATTTCCTGTTCTGTAGAGTCGGGTGATATTTCGTCTTCTTGATTTAGGCTGAAGATTTGAGTGAACTAAAAATTAAGATTAAAGAGGAAGAAGAAGAGACGTATGTGACGGGTAATCTGTTTATGAAGGAGGACGGGACAACGGTGACAGTTAAAGAGGAGGACTTTTCTCCAGATATCAGCTCAGGTGAGAAATGAACACTAAATGCCGAAACTGATAACGGGACCATTTTACTTCCACAAGTTTGAGATATTCAGAATGACGATCGGAGACGGTGATATAGCAGACCATCCATGACATCCCGATATTGGACTGATTTATAAACTGTAGACCAGGAAATCAGAAATGCTAAAATTATAACGTCCCCAACAAATGAGGAGGAGATACTGTACACCATATGAAAGGTCCTCCTCCATTCCCCCAATATAACGTCATGTTCCCAACAAATGAGGAGGAGATACTGTACACCATATGAAAGGTCCTCCTCCATTCCCCCAATATAACGTCATGTTCCCAACAAATGAGGAGGAGATACTGTACACCATATGAAAGGTCCTCCTCCATTCCCCCAATATAACGTCATGTTCCCAACAAATGAGGAGGAGATACTGTACACCATATGAAAGGTCCTCCTCCATTCCCCCAATATAACGTCATGTTCCCAACAAATGAGGGGGAGATACTGTACACCATATGAAAGGTCCTCCTCCATTCCCCCAATATAACGTCATGTTCCCAACAAATGAGGAGGAGATACTGTACATCATATGAAAGGTCCTCTTCCATTCCTCCAATATAACGTCATGTTCCCAACAAATGAGGAGGAGATACTGTACACCATATGAAAGGTCCTCCTCCATTCCCCCAATATAACGTCATGTTCCCAACAAATGAGGGGGAGATACTGTACACCATATGAAAGGTCCTCCTCCATTCCCCCAATATAACGTCATGTTCCCAACAAATGAGGTGGAGATACTGTACACCATATGAAAGGTCCTCCTCCATCCCCAATATAACGTCATGTTCCCAACAAATGAGGAGGAGATACTGTACACCATATGAAAGGTCCTCCTCCATTCCCCCAATATAACGTCATGTTCCCAACAAATGAAGAGGAGATACTGTACACCATATGAAAGGTCCTCCCCCATTCCCCCAATATAACGTCATGTTCCCAACGAATGAGGAGGAGATACTGTACACCATGTGAAAGGTCCTCCTCCATTTCCCCAATATAACGTCATGTTCCCAACAAATGAGGAGGAGATACTGTACACCATATGAAAGGTCCTCCTCCATTCCCCCAATATAACGTCATGTTCCCAACAAATGAGGAGGAGATACTGTACACCATATGAAAGGTCCTCCTCCATTCCTCCAATATAACGTCATGTTCCCAACAAATGAGGAGGAGATACTGTACACCATATGAAAGGTCCTCCTCCATTCCCCCAATATAACGTCATGTTCCCAACAAATGGGGAGGAGATACTGTACACCATATGAAAGGTCCTCCTCCATTCCCCCAATATAACGTCATGTTCCCCAACAAATGAGGAGGAGATACTGTACACCATATGAAAGGTCCTCCTCCATTCCCCCAATATAACGTCATGTTCCCAACAAATGAGGGGGAGATACTGTACACCATATGAAAGGTCCTCCTCCATTCCCCAATATAACGTCATGTTCCCAACAAATGAGGGGGAGATACTGTACACCATATGAAAGGTCCTCCCCCATTCCCCCAATATAACGTCATGTTCCCAACAAATGAGGAGGAGATACTGTACACCATATGAAAGGTCCTCCTCCATTCCCCCAATATAACGTCATGTTCCCAACAAATGAGGGGGAGATACTGTACACCATATGAAAGGTCCTCCTCCATTCCCCAATATAACGTCATGTTCCCAACAAATGAGGGGGAGATACTGTACACCATATGAAAGGTCCTCCCCCATTCCCCCCAATATAACGTCATGTTCCCAACAAATGAGGAGGAGATACTGTACACCATATGAAAGGTCCTCCTCCATTCCCTCAATATAACGTCATGTTCCCAACAAATGAGGGGGAGATACTGTACACCATATGAAAGGTCCTCCTCCATTCCCCCAATATAACGTCATGTTCCCAACAAATGAGGGGGAGATACTGTACACCATATGAAAGGTCCTCCATTCTCCCAATATAACGTCATGTTCCCAACAAATGAGGAGGAGATACTGTACACCATATGAAAGGTCCTCCTCCATTCCCCCAATATAACGTCATGTTCCCAACAAATGAGGAGGAGATACTGTACACCATATGAAAGGTCCTACTCCATTCCCCCAATATAACGTCATGTTCCCAACAAATGAGGAGGAGATACTGTACACCATATGAAAGGTCCTCCTCCATTCCCCCAATATAACGTCATGTTCCCAACAAATGAGGGGGAGATACTGTACACCATATGAAAGGTCCTCCTCCATTCCCCCAATATAACGTCATGTTCCCAACAAATGAGGGGGAGATACTGTACACCATATGAAAGGTCCTCCCTCCTCCATTCCTCCAATATAACGTCATGTTCCCAACAAATGAGAGGGGGAGATACTGTACACCATATGAAAGGTCCATCTAATAAAGTTATCTTTCCAGCAGATGACATCATTGTCTGGAATTCCTCGATGGGACATTTGTTTCCTGAAAACTTCCCCAAGAATGAAGTATTTAGTCCTTACAGTGCGGATGAAGTAATGGATTCCTCCCATCTTAAGGGGTCTCTCGGTAAATTGGATAGGACGACCTCCCTCAATATCGGTCTCGGATCTTATAGTATGGGGAGGTCCCGAGATCCACCCAATCCTAAGCAATCTTCTCCCGATAAGTCACCACCCCTCGTACATCAGCAAACCCACAACGAGAACCACCCATTTATTTGCTCTGAGTGCGGGAAGTGTTTTCAGACAAAATCAAATCTTATCAGACATGAAAATGTTCACATCGGGAAGCGGCCCTATTCCTGCTCAGAGTGCGGGAAAGATTATACCGCAAAATCGCATCTTGACAGACATACAAAAAGTCACGGTGGAGACCGCCCCTATTCCTGCCCTGAGTGCGGGAAATGCTTTAAACAGAAAGACCGTCTCTATGCCCACCGTAGAATTCACAAGGGTGAGACTCGTTTCTCGTGTGCGGAGTGCAAGAAGTCGTTCATAGACAAGGCACATTTTGTCAGTCATCTGAGAGTCCACACTGGCGAGAGGCCCTTTGCCTGTCCAGAGTGCGGGAAAAGCTTCTCACAAAAAGGACACCTCAATATCCATTTGAGACTTCACACCGGCGAGAAAGCGTTTGCCTGTCCTGAGTGCGGGAAACGTTTTACTCATAAATCTACACTCGTCAACCATCAGCGATTCCACACCGGGGAACAGCCCTTTTCCTGTACGGTGTGCGGGAAACGCTTCACGCGGAAAATGAGTCTCGAAATACACCAGAAGTTGACCGAAACTACTCTGTCCTGTGTGGAGTGCGGGATGCCGTTCAATACGAAGTGCCAGATGAAGATCCATCAGAGGAGCCACCCCAAGAAGAGGACCTATCAGTGTCCAGACTGCCCCAAATCCTATATGTACCAATCCGAGCTCCTCCGACACCAGAAGGCCCACACCGCCTAGGAGCGTCCTGATTGCGGGAGATCCATTAGAGGAACCACCCCAAATAGAGGACCTATCAGTGTCCCCAAATCCTATATATACAAGTCCGAGCTCCTCCAACACCAAAAGGCCCACACCACCTAGGTGCATCCTGAGTGCGGGAGATCCATTAGAGGAACCACCCCAAATAGAGGACCTATCAGTGTCCCCAAATCCTATATATACAAGTCCCAGCTCCTTTGACACCAGGAGGCTTACACCGCCTAGGAGCGTCCTGAGTGCGGGAGATCCATTGGAGGAACCACCCCAAATAGAGGACCTATCAGTGTCCCCAAATCCTATATATACAAGTCCGAGCTCCTCCAACACCAGAAGGTTTTACACCGCATGGGCGCATCCCAAGTGCTGAAGATCCATCAGAGGAACCACCTCAAGAAGAGGAACTATCAGTGTCCTCAAATCCTAAATATACAAGTCCGAGCTCCTCTGGAATCTGAGTAGACATGAGTTGATGGTAATCTCAGGGCGACGTTCCGTAGACTGAATCTATTCTGTTGGTGCTTGTCCTGTGTGTGTCACAGAGGAGGAGGAAGATTTATAGCCGGTAGCTCCGCCCATAAGTGGTATTCTGGTTGGTCGTGATGTCTAGTGTTATAAGTAGATGAGTACTAATAAAGTTTGTCTAAACTCAAGAACAGAAAATGTGGTGGCTGCATTTGTTTTGTTTTTTTCCTTTATTTTCACCCACACACTTCCTGTCCTGGGTGACAACACTCACTGTACTGTATATATACAAATGTGATGATGTCACCATAGGGCAGGACTACAGATTACTTTCTTCTCGTGATTAAAACTTGGTAGGGGTGAAACACATTGGGGACAACTGTTGAACTGCACCTGGGTAAGTGTCCCTAGTGCCAGTGTCCCCGACTTCCTGAGAAGATTCCCAGTGTCCCTGGCTTCCTGAGAAGTTTCCCAGTGTCCCCGGCTTCCTGAGAAGATTCCCAGTTTCCCCGGCTTCCTGTGAAGGTTCCCAGTGTCATTGGCTTCCTGAGAAGATTCCCAGTGTCACTGGCTTCCTGAGAAGATTCCCATTTTCCCTGGCTTCCTGAGAAGATTCCCAGTGTCCCCGGCTTCCTGAGAAGATTCCCAGTTTCCCCGGCTTCCTGTGAAGATTCCCAGTGTCCTTGGCTTCCTGAGAAGATTCCCAGTTTCCCCGGCTTCCTGTGAAGATTCCCAGTTTCCCCTGCTTCCTGAGAAGATTCCCAGTTTCCCCCGGCTTCCTGAGAAGATTCCCAGTGTCCCCGGCTTCCTGGGAAGATTCCCAGTGTCCCCGGCTTCCTGGGAAGATTCCCAGTTTCCCCCGGCTTCCTGAGAAGATTCCCAGTGTCCCAGGCTTCCTGGGAAGATTCCCAGTGTCCCTGGCTTTCTGGGAAGATTCCCAGTGTCCCCGGCTTCCTGTGAAGATTCCCATTGTCACAGAGGAACAACAAAGGAAGGAGAGTAGAGGAGGAACACCAAGGGAGGGAGAATAGAGGAGGAACACCAACAGAGGGAGAATAGAGGAGGAACACCAACGGAGGGAGAATAGAGGAGGAACACCAAGGGAGGGAGAGTAGAGAAGGAACACCAATGGAGGGAGAATAGAGGAGGAACACCAAGGGAGGGAGAGTAGAGGAGGAACACCAATGGAGAGAGAATAGAGGAGGAACACCAACAGAGGGAGAGTAGAGGAGGAACACCAACAGAGGAAGAATAGAGGAGGAACACCAACGGAGAGAGAATAGAGGAGGAACACCAACGGAGGGAGAATAGAGGAGGAACACCAAGGGAGTGAGAATAGAGGAGGAACACCAAAGGAGGGAGAGTAGAGGAGGAACACCAAAGGAGGGAGAGTAGAGGGGGAACACCAACGGAGGGAGAATAGAGAAGGAACACCAAGGGAGGGAGAATAGAGGAGGAACACCAAGGGAGGGAGAATAGAGGAGGAACACCAAAGGAGGGAGAATAGAGAAGGAACACCAAAGGAGGGAGAATAGAGGAGGAACACCAAAGGAGGGAGAGTAGAGGAGGAACACCAAAGGAGGGAGAGTAGAGGAGGAACACCAAAGGAGGGAGAATAGAGGAGGAACACCAAAGGAGGGAGAGTAGAGGGGGAACACCAACGGAGGGAGAATAGAGAAGGAACACCAAAGGAGGGAGAATAGAGGAGGAACACCAAAGGAGGGAGAGTAGAGGAGGAACACCAAAGGAGGGAGAGTAGAGGAGGAACACCAAAGGAGGGAGAATAGAGGAGGAACACCAAAGGAGGGAGAGTAGAGGGGGAAAACCAACGGAGGGAGAATAGAGAAGGAACACCAAGGGAGGGAGAATAGAGGAGGAACACCAAAGGAGGGAGAGTAGAGGAGGAACACCAAAGGAGGGAGAGTAGAGGGGGAACACCAACGGAGGGAGAATAGAGAAGGAACACCAAGGGAGGGAGAATAGAGGAGGAACACCAAGGGAGGGAGAGTAGAGGAGGAACACCAAAGGAGGGAGAATAGAGGAGGAACACCAAAGGACGGAGATTAGAGGAGGAACACCAAGGGAGGGAGAGTAGAGGAGGAACACCAAAGGAGGGAGAGTAGAGAAGGAACACCAAAAGAGGGAGAGTAGAGGAGGAACACCAAAGGAGGGAGAGTAGAGGAGGAACACCAAAGGAGGGAGAGTAGAGGAGGAACGCCAAAGGAGGGAGAATAGAGGAGGAACACCAATGGAGGGAGAATAGAGGAGGAACACCAAAGGAGGGAGAATAGAGGAGGAACACCAAGGGAGGGGGAGTAGAGGAGGAACACCAAAGGAGGGAGAGTAGAGGAGGAACACCAAAAGAGGGAGAGTAGAGGAGGAACACCAAAGGAGGGAGAGTAGAGGAGGAACACCAAAGGAGGGAGAGTAGAGGAGGAACTCCAAAAGAGGCAGAGAAGAGGAGGAACTTCAAAGGAGGGAGAATGGAGGAGGAACACGAAAGGAGGGAGAGTAGAGGAGGAACACCAAAGGAGGGAGAGTAGAGGAGGAACACCAAGGGAGGGAGAGTAGAGGAGGAACACCAAAGGAGGGAGAGAAGAGGTGGAACACCAAAGGAGGGAGAGTAGAGGAGGAACACCAAAGAAGGGAGAGAAGAGGAGGGAAAATAGAAGAGGAACACCAAAGGAGGGAGAGTAGAGAAGGAACACCAAAATAGGGACAGTAATGGAAGAACACCAAACAAGGGAGAATAGAGGAGGGACAGTAGAGGAGGAACACCAAAAGAGGGAGAATAGAGGAGGAACACCAAAGGAATGAGAGAAGAGGGGGAACTCCAAAGGCGGGAGAATAGAGAAGGAACAACAAAGGAGGGAGAGTAGAGGAGGAACACCAAAGGAAGGAGAGAAGAGGGGGAACTCCAAAGGAGGGAGAATAGAGGAGGAACACCAAAGGAGGGAGAGTAGAGGAAGAACACCAAAGGAGGGACAGTAATGGAAGAACACCAAACAAGGGAGAATAGAGGAGGGACAGTAGAGGAGGAACACCAAAGGAGGGACAGTAGAGGAGGAACACCAGAGGAGAGAGAGTGGAGCAGGGCGAACAGAGGAGGAACGCCAAAGGAGGGACAGTAGAGGAGGAACGCCAAAGGAAGGAGAGTAGAGGACGAACACCAAAGGAGGGAGAGTAGAGGACGAACACCAAAGGAGGGACAGTAGAGGAGGAAAATCAAACAGTAGAGGAGGGTCAGAGTGATTTGGTTTTGGACAGTGATTGTTGTGATATCAGGTCGTTGTACTCTCACTAAGAGGTGATGGCACTTCACACAATGACCACCAGTGTCACGGATTCTAAATACTGTATTCCATGATAATATACTGAGTTTAGTGGTAAAAATAAGCTTGAAATGCAAGATTTCGGTAGGTATAAAAAGATGTCCGCCTGACGACTTCAGACTGTAGGCTTACTGTGGCTGAGAGTGGATGTACCAAGATGTCTGTGACCGAACGTCACTTCCGTTACATGATTTTCAGGGGTCGCCTAATCTGACGGAACACATGCACAAGAGGTGGCGTAAGGACAAGACAGGAAGTGATGTCAGGTATAAATATGGAGTTCCCAGGTGAGAGGTGAGTCGGGAGGAAGTAGAGAGAAGACATTGCTGGAAGAGGCAGCAGATGAGGTAAAAAGATTTTATTTTCTATTCCTATATAGATATAACGTCCTATCACCGTCGTCTGATTCTACACACCTCTATGATGTAATAATATCTCCCTAAAACATGTAAATGTATAACATAACATATATATATGACTAAAAACAGCCACCAAAATATGTAATATCTGGTTGTACACGGATACGGCCTGTTCTCCGAGTCCAGAGTAGTACAACGGCCACGTAAAAAGATGAACTGAGGCTTTGATGTGAAGCTAATTTCATGGAGGTAGCTGTCCTTACGAAGCTACCGATAGTCAGGTTATGGACGTGTCCTTCTGGTGGGTGAGGGGTGCTGAGCCAATGGGATGTTCTGTGAAGTGGGATGGGGTACGATGTTGCAAAATCCTGGTTCTTTCAGCCTGGGCCTGCCCCATAACCTCTATGATGTAATAATGGAGGCTCGGTAGTCATAACCTTTAGGCACTACGTAGTCTAATAACTCCCGAGTGGATAGTCACATGACAACTTTCACGGATCCATCAATGAGGATCACAGAGCTGTAGTGACTCCTTTAGTAGAAGGTCAATAGACATAAATCCGGCATCACTGAAAAGTTATATTTTACTGCAGCAATGAGTGGGAAGCTCAGACCACGTATGACCACAGAACGCGGACATCCAATCCTATCTGACTCAGCTCCAAGATTACTACAGAGTATGGGGATTCCTATTACCTGACCATGTGTATAATTCAGCATTGTAACCCCTACATGCCTCCCATCCCAATACAACCCAAATCATTGTCAGCTTATTGTCCATCCACAGAAGGAACGTCCTGAGTGACCAGCAACCAAATCCAGGAGGATGGATGAGAAGCAAGATAACACGATCAAGAGGATACTAAACCTCACCCTGGAGATCATCTACCTGCTGACCGGAGAGGTGAGGAGGATTCTGGGAGGTCACATGACATCACTCTTATCTCTATTAATAATACAGACCTGACCGGAGGGGTGAGGAGGATTCTGGGAGGTCACATGACATCACTCTTATCTCTATTAATAATACAGACCTGACCGGAGAGGTGAGGGGGATTCTGGGAGGTCACATGACATCACTCTTATCTCTATTAATAATACAGACCTGACCGGAGAGGTGAGGAGGATTCTGGGAGGTCACATGACATCACTCTTATCTCTATTAATAAAACACAGACCTGACCGGAGAGGTGAGGAGGATTCTGGGATTCTAACATGATATTCCTATTGGTTCTCCAATACAGAGATTTCCTCCTGTGAAGTCAGGTGATCACATGACCATCACAGTGCCTCCATGTGACTCCCTAAAACCCGAGAGACACAACATGGAGAAGATTCTAGAAGTCACCAAGAAGATGATGGAGCTGCTGACAGGAGAGGTGAGGAGGATTCTGGGAATTCTGGGACATTATCCAGTAACAGACAAGGGGTGTGTCTGAATGGTGACTGTATCATTGTGTGTGTCAGGTTCCTATAAGGTGTCAGGATGTCACTGTCTATTTCTCCATGGAGGAGTGGGAGTATTTAGAAGGACACAAGGATCTCTACAAGGACGTCATGATGGAGAATCAGCCGCCCCTCACATCACCGGGTAAGAGGAGACTTTATTGTAAAGGAGAGAGCAGTACGGAGGCTCCACCCCCATCCCCCATCATCTGATAAACACATAGAAACAATGGATTCAGTCAGTGTGTGTGTTTCCTACAGATGGATCCAGTAATGGGAACCCACCAGAGAGATGTCCCCGTCCTCTGTATTCCCGGGATTATTCCACACAGGAAGGTCCCCACTACGCACAATGGAGTCAGGTAGATGAGGAACAATTATTGGTGGTTATGATTTATACACAAACATGTTTGTTACAATGAATGTTTTATTATATATTCAGAGTGGAAACCTCTGGGATTATAATATCATTGTTAAAGAAGATGATGAGGATGAGGAGTATGGAGTGATGGAGGAACCATCTGAAGGACACAAGGACATGATGGAGCCACCTAATACCAGGAACCCACCAGAGAGATGTCCCTGTCCTCTGTATTCCCGGGATTCCACACAGGAAGGTCACACCATCCCCCACCATCATCAGGTAGTGAAGCTAAACTAAATGAGAGGCCAGAGTGTATGAAATTATGTTCTTTTCTGGATGGTATTTCTTTTCATTTTTTGGATTTAGAATGAAGACTCAAGTGGAAAAAAAGTGGACATTAAGCGGGAGAAAAATGACATGTATGTGAGGGACGATCCGCCATCTATGGAGGAGGTAGTGATGGTGGGAACCATTAAAGAGGAGGATTCTTCTGTAGATATGAGCTTGGGTAAGTAATTAACACTTTTTTCTCAAGCAGACCATAAGATTCAGTTTACACCGATTGAATAATAAATACCGGACCAGGAAAGTGCACTTTCATTTCCATTCCCCCAATATAACGTCATGTTCCCAACAAATGAGGGGGAGATACTGTACACCATATGAAAGGTCCTCCTCCATTCCCACAATATAACGTCATGTTCCCAACAAATGAGGAGGAGATACTGTACACCATATGAAAGGTCCTCCTCCATTCCTCCAATATAACGTCATGTTCCCAACAAATGAGGGGGAGATACTGTACACCATATGAAAGGTCCTCCTCCATTCCTCCAATATAACGTCATGTTCCCAACAAATGAGGAGGAGATACTGTACACCATATGAAAGGTCCTCCTCCATTCCCCCAATATAACGTCATGTTCCCAACAAATGAGGAGGAGATACTGTACACCATATGGAAGGTCCTCCTCCATTCCCCCAATATAACGTCATGTTCCCAACAAATGAGCAGGAGATACTGTACACCATATGAAAGGTCCTCCTCCATTCCCCCAATATAACGTCATGTTCCCAACAAATGAGGAGGAGATACTGTACACCATATGAAAGGTCCTCCTCCATTCCTCCAATATAACGTCATGTTCCCAACAAATGGGGAGGAGATACTGTACACCATATGAAAGGTCCTCCTCCATTCCCCCAATATAACGTCATGTTCCCAACAAATGAGGGGGAGATACTGTACACCATATGAAAGGTCCTCCTCCATTCCCCAATATAACGTCATGTTCCCAACAAATGAGGGGGAGATACTGTACACCATATGAAAGGTCCTCCATTCCCCCAATATAACGTCATGTTCCCAACAAATGAGGAGGAGATACTGTACACCATATGAAAGGTCCTCCTCCATTCCCCAATATAACGTCATGTTCCCAACAAATGAGGGGGAGATACTGTACACCATATGAAAGGTCCTCCTCCATTCCCCCAATATAACGTCATGTTCCCAACAAATGAGGGGGAGATACTGTACACCATATGAAAGGTCCTCCATTCCCCCAATATAACGTCATGTTCCCAACAAATGGGGAGGAGATACTGTACACCATATGAAAGGTCCTCCTCCATTCCTCCAATATAACGTCATGTTCCCAACAAATGAGGAGGAGATACTGTACACCATATGAAAGGTCCCCCCCCCCCATTCCCCCAATATAACGTCATGTTCCCAACAAATGGGGAGGAGATACTGTACACCATATGAAAGGTCCTCCTCCATTCCCCCAATATAATGTCATGTTCCCAACAAATGAGGAGGAGATACTGTACACCATATGAAAGGTCCTCCTCCATTCCCCCAATATAACGTCATGTTCCCAACAAATGAGGGGGAGATACTGTACACCATATGAAAGGTCCTCCTCCATTCCCCCAATATAACGTCATGTTCACAACAAATGAGGAGGAGATACTGTACACCATATGAAAGGTCCTCCTCCATTCCCCAATATAACGTCATGTTCCCAACAAATGAGGAGGAGATACTGTACACCATATGAAAGGTCCTCCTCCATTCCCCCAATATAACGTCATGTTCCCAACAAATGAGGGGGAGATACTGTACACCATATGGAAGGTCCTCCTCCATTCCCCAATATAACGTCATGTTCCCAACAAATGAGGAGGAGATACTGTACACCATATGAAAGGTCCTCCTCCATTCCCCCAATATAACGTCATGTTCCCAACAAATGAGGGGGAGATACTGTACACCATATGAAAGGTCCTCCTCCATTCCCCCAATATAACGTCATGTTCCCAACAAATGAGGGGGAGATACTGTACACCATATGAAAGGTCCTCCATTCCCCCAATATAACGTCATGTTCCCAACAAATGAGGAGGAGATACTGTACACCATATGAAAGGTCCTCCTCCATTCCCCCAATATAACGTCATGTTCCCAACAAATGAGGAGGAGATACTGTACACCATATGAAAGGTCCTCCTCCATTCCCCCAATATAACGTCATGTTCCCAACAAATGAGGGGGAGATACTGTACACCATATGAAAGGTCCTCCATTCCCCCAATATAACGTCATGTTCCCAACAAATGAGGGGGAGATACTGTACACCATATGAAAGGTCCTCCATTCCCCCAATATAACGTCATGTTCCCAACAAATGACGGAATTCCCAACTGATCTATTTTCTAGGTTTCTTGACCAACATTCATGACTCGTGTCTATAAAATGTGACAAATGAATATTTTTCTAGAATTCTAAAAGAAACGATCTTTTCTACAGATGACTCCGGTGTCGGGAACGTCTTGATGGAACATCTTCTCTCATCTCCAGAATATGATATCAAAGATGATGACCCCACACAATATTCTCCAGTACAAGGCCATATGAATCAAAGAATAAATGACGATGTAGATCTGGCAATCGATCCTTCTGACCCGGAGGAATCTTCCAGTATTTTGGATATGACAACCTCAAATATCGATCCGATATTTTATGGTTTGGACCGGTCACTAGACCCACCAAATCCTGAGGGATCTTCTCTTGACCCCTCCCGTGCTTCCATTCTTCGAGATGATGAGATATTAACAAAGTCCACATATGACGAAGGTTTCCCAATAATGACGCCACCCCGCATACGTCAGAGGACCCACAGAGAGAAACGCCCCTTTGTATGTCTAGAGTGCGGGAAGTGTTTCAAGACCAAATCAAACCTTATCAGGCATGAAAACGTTCACATCGGGATGCGGCCCTTCATTTGCTCGGAGTGCGGTAAAGGCTTCACTGCAAAATCGCATCTCGACAGGCATGAAAAAAGCCACACTGGGGACCGTCCCTTTTCGTGCACAGAGTGTGGGAAATGCTTTAAGCAAAAAGATCGCCTGAAGGCCCACTTTAGGGTTCACACAGGCGAGACTCCTTTCTCGTGTGCGGAATGCAAGAAGTCGTTCATCGATAAAGCAGATATCGTCCGGCATCAGAGAGTTCATACGGGCGAGAAGCCCTTTTCCTGCCCAGAGTGCGGCAAATCGTTCTCACAAAAAGGACACCTCAATATCCATCTGAAGCTCCACACGGGCGAGAAGCCGTTTTCCTGTCCCGAGTGCGGGAAATGTTTCACTCATAAAACCACGCTCATAAACCACCAGAGATTCCACACCGGCGAACAGCCGTTTTTCTGTTTAGTGTGTGGGAAACGCTTCACGCGGAAACTGACTCTTGAAAGGCATCAGAAGCTTCACACGGGGCAAACGCCATTGTGCTGCTTGGAGTGCGGGATCTCCTTTAAGATGAAGACGGAGCTGAAGATCCACCAGAGAGGTCACACCGGGAAGGAGATCTACACGTGCCCATTGTGCGGGAAATCCTTCATCAACAATTCCGAACTCGTCAGACACAGGAAGACCCACTCCGCCGAGAAGCCATTCCCCTGCCCCGAGTGCGGGAAACGCTTTGTCCAAGAAAGAGAGCTTCTTTCGCACCTTCAAAATCACAGCGGCGAGCGGCCTTTTTCGTGCTCGGAGTGCGGGAAGTCCTTCATGCTGAGGAAATATCTTGTAACGCACCAGAAAAAACACACTGGGGAGCGTCCCTTTTCATGCCCCGATTGCGGGAAGTGTTTCACTTTGAAGGCTCACCTTCTAAGACACCAGCGAGGTCACACGGGTGAACGTCCCTTTTCATGTGCAGAGTGCGGGAAAGGTTTTATTCAAAAAATACATTTAATTAGACATCATAGGACTCATACTTTACCTTCCAACGAAGCCGGCGACAGAGTTTTATAGGCTTAATTGTTCCATTTAATAAAGACTTGGTCCTTCCAAAAGTAGTTCTGGATGTCGTTTTCACTCATCACGGGGTATTCCTTCTGGTTAGCGCGACGTTCGTAGTGACAGAAGCGCAACAACCATTCTCATACGCTATATTGCCAAAAGTTTTGGGACACCTGCCTTTACACACACACATGAACTTTAATGGCCTCCCAGTCTTAGTCTGTAGGGTTCAATATTAAGTTGGCAATTTTTTTGAGCTCATTAACTAATTCCTTTTGTGATAATGTTGATTGTGTCTTCTGAGCTACCAGACGGCAAGTCTAGCCTAAAGGTCATGACTCAGAGACATGACCTTTAGGCCAGACTTGCTGTCTGGTAGCTCAGAAGCCACAATCAACATTATCACAAATCAACACAGAACTCCTTCACACAATAGCAGAGTTAATTAACACAAACAACAATGGGGATCTAATGACTCTCACATTGAACTTCCTGGAATGCCCATATTAGGAGTTATATTTCCTGGGCATAGCCCTCACAGTGTACAGAGGATAAAATCTTCACATTTCTTTAGAGATATTGTTAACGAATATTGAGTTGAGTATAGAGGTATCTTTATATATCGCGGTCTTAACCCCAAGGGTCCCGATGCGCATAGCAGAGTTCCTGGGAAAAGAGGACCCAGGAACCAAAAGCAGCACAGAGCGTCAGAATGGGTGGAAGAGAGGCTATGCAGGGAAGGCTTGCGTGAAAAGTCAAGTCTTTAGTAACCCGCGGAAGACCGTGATAGTGGGGGCCTCCTGGAGCTCGACAGGGAGGCTATTCCATAATACAGCACCGTGGTGGGAGAAGGTCCGACCACAAAGCAGGATCTTCTTGGGCACCGAGATGTAGAGGAAATCTCTGCCGGTAGATCTGAGTGATCTGACAAGAGCTTGTTTATGAAAACGAGAGCAGAGATAGCTTTGGGACAGGCCTCTCATAAGCGTAAACATGATACATCCTGCCTTAAATAAGGTGCGATAGTGGATCAGCAGCCAGTGCAAGGGGTCGGAGGATAGGGGTGATATGATCCTTCAGCGGGACATCCATGAGTAACCTAATCACAGCATTTTGAATGAGTTGAAGCTTCTTCACTAACATCTTTGGCAATCCCAGATAAAGAGAGTAGTCTAGGCAGCTAGAGATATTCAGATATTTAAACAGCCTCCTCAGAAGTTTTAGCTGCCAGTGACGTTGTGCTGACAACCTTTTTTTACCTGAGGAGCCAGAGATAAACCTGAATCCCCAGATCACGGACCTGGGGGGCCACCTCCGGAGCAGGACCAAATGAGGGAGGCCAAGGTGAGATATCTGGGGGGGTGGCCAGATCGCCTTAGTTTTTTTCCCCATTAAGTTTCAGGAAGTTGGTAGACATCCATGTGTTGATGGCCTCCAAACAGCTGGCAAGGGTGGCATCAGCCGGCTGCTTCCTAAGAATCTTCAGGTAGACCTAGGTGTTGTCCGCAATATTACTGTCCCATTTGAATCCAATCATATTCTCAGGGTTCATTATTTTCTTGGTCACCCTGCGCCCAAAAGTGACTCCCGTTACAACTATATATATACATCACTAAATAGCACAGACATCTTCAAAAATTCTACACATTACTGATTAACATTTAGACCAAGAAACAGATTATCATGTCTATGTTGCCTTTCTTCAAAAAATTATGTTTATCCTTGAAAATCAAAGAGAGTGCCCAGAGAGAAAACAGGGAAAGAACCCAACACCCCGAGATCATCAAACAGTAGCTACAGGCCTGATATTCCTTCACACCTTTATCCAGACACACAACCCCCCCCCCCCCCCCCCCCCCCCGGCACCATCTGTCTTTCTCGAGACCCCGAATTTCCTCTCCCTCACCAAGAATCTCACGCACCACCACCGGAACAGGAAGGACTTTCTGTCGAAGGGATACCTGACTCCGTGCATTCCAGGTGTAATATCGGACTACTAAGCTGACTAGAAAGAGAGTATCCAAATCAAATCCCTTGCGATTCTGCAATGCCCCATACACCCCCTCAGCATAAGACATGCTAGGGAAGAAAGGAATATTCAGAGCCCTCCCAACCTTTTTATAGACTTCTACATGGAAAGGGCACTGAAGCAAGCAGTGGTCCATGGTTTCCACTTCACCCTGACACTCCGCTCTTGGACATCCATGATTTGTTCACTTCACATTCCCCCTCACATAGAGCCTACCGTGGAAAGCGAGCCAGGCCTGGTGCTTAAATTTCACGGGAATCTGTTTTATTAAACGTAAACCCTCCCTCATAATATGACCCGAGAAATCCCTTAAGGCCAGTGGCCCATGATAGACAGTACCCACGATCTTCTCACCTGAGAGACTCCTAGGGAGGGACCTGATATCTTCTGCTGTCACATGCCACCGTTTAAGAATTTTCAGGCATGGGGCAACATAAGTCGGGAACTTACCATGCTTGATCCTTGGGCTTTTCACCGGCCAACAGCCCAGAAAAGGTCTAAACCAGATCTGGAAAATACCTACCCATCCAGGCGGTCTCTCTGCTAGCATGTTACCAAAATTGTGTTTAAAAAACATCAGAGAGGGGCCGTGGTCAAGCGCATGGAGCGATAGGACGCTTCCTCCTTCGGCTCCCGCACACACCAGGCTACCGACGCTCCTCAAGCAAGCCCTCAGGTCGGAAATGGGGAGGAAAGGTGGGGGAGAGGGACACCAAACCCCCGACCAAAACAAAGAAGTTGAAATCAGGGGTTACAGGCATACCCCACTTTTAAGTACACAATGGGACCAGAGCATGTATGTAAAACGAAAATGTACTTAAAGTGAAACAATACCTTTTTTCACTTCTAGGATGTAGTGGGGGATCAGGGGCTGTAGTGGGGGTGTCAGGAGCTGTAGTTGAGGTCTCAGGGGCTGTAGTGGGGGTGTCAGGGGCACACTGTAACAGGACGGGCTATGCTTTCGGAGATTTAGCTCCTTCTACTGCGGCTGCAAAATGTCTGTACAGTACTTGTAAGGCACTTTACATACACTTGCGGGCATGTACTTACTCGCGAGTGTATGTAAAGTGAGTGTACTTAAAGCGGGGTATGCCTGTATTTCTGCCTTTTGGATATGAGTCAGAACGACCCTTCTCTTCCAAGATGGAGCGTTTCCGAACCTCAGGCTCCTATTGCGGCCTTACAATGCTCTACAGCGCTCTACCCCACAGCACTCCTTTTCCCACATGAGCACCAGGCAGCGCAACAGATCCCCCCAATCAGACATGGAGGCTTACATCAACGCCCTTTCTTATTGTGTTATTGCACTTTGTAGGCAGCAGTTGAAATAGGGCCTGGTAGTTTTTTGGCCACAGGCTTTTGAAGGTACAGATTTACCAAATGGGAATTTCCTCTAGGGCCGGGTGAGAGATTTGTCTAGATCTAATGGTCGCAGTTTAGTAAATCGTGTGAATATTAATCCGCTAGTCATATGGAATTCCATTACATTAAAGATCTGGTTTTGAGCACCGCCTACCATCTGAGGCGGTGGCCTTGTATGTAAGAGACCGGACTAGCAAGTAATCAGGGTGGAGGTTCGAATCACCAGGTCGCCCTATATTCAGATTACTTTATTAAAATTGTAAAAAACCTAAAGCAACCAATCACCTTTCAGAGGACTTGATAATTGCTATGGATTATTTCACTTTGTGGGCAGCAGTTGAGTTCTCTGTGGTTCACGGCAATGGAATATTGAAGGTACAGCAGTTTTACCAAATGGGAAGGGCCCGTGGAACCCATAATCCCTTGGAAAGGTTGGGAAACCCTTGTTTCAGCTCCCCATGCACCTCTTATGTCCATCCTTGCACAGGGTGACTGAGAAAATATTTCTTGGATTACTTAGAATGGGACAGTAATATTTCTCCCGGGATAGATGTAAAGACGATTCTTGGTTTGTTGGATTCTGAACTCCACATGTTAGGTGAGAGAGCCGAACACATTGGCCTCTGTACAATGTAGGAGACGACCCGACTCCTGCTGGAGCTCCTGCTATTGTGAGAAGGTGTCCTGTGTTTACACTTATGATAATGTATCATCTACTGTGTGAAGCTCAGAGACAACAAGTCTGACCTGTAGTAACATCCTGATTTATCATAACAATGACCAGGAGGGGGCGGAGTCACATCGGCTGCTTTAAGGGATTAGTTAATTAGCTCATGTTAATTTATGTTTCTGGTTACAGGTGTATTGTTACAGTAATTTTGAGCAGGAGGGGGGAACCTCCTCTTCTACTGTATATAAGACTTGTATTCTGGTTCTAATAAACAGTCCATGTTCAGCAATCACACAAGTCTCGTCTTGTTTGTTGTTGTCAGCGGTTGGAATATCTGATATCTATATACAGACGATTGGAAGCGGTATATGACCAAAGCACTCAAGAGGCGTGTGGGACACTTCGTTACAGGAATTTCCTATAGGCCAAGTGGCAGACCAGTCTAGGGTCTGATGGTAACAGTTTTGTAACATTTTTAAATATTAGGCCCCTGGTCCTGTGTTATTTCATGATATTAAAGTTCTAGTTTTAGGCTCCACCTGCCATCTGAGGCAATGGCCTTCCATGTATGCTGCCACATCTCACCAACGACAAGTTTGCAAGTTCAAATCCTCGAGCCCCCACCTTTCCGTGATTTATTTATTAACGTTACGTAATCTGAAGACGCCCATAATAACCAATCGGCTTTCAGACCAGGTATTATGTCATTATGGTTGCTTCGGGTTTTTGTACTTTGAAAGCAGCAATTAGGATAATGATCAAGGTAACGTATTCTTGAAGAAACATTTTTACCAGATGGGAATATCTATTGGAAGGTCCACTGGGAGACTAGTTTTCATCAGATGATGACAATTTAGCACAATGTTAGAACATTTCTCTACTAATCATGCGGTATGTCATGATATTACACCCAGCCAAACCCACCATCTGGGGCGATAGCCTTGAGGGTTTGTTGGCGGTCTCATCATCGGAATGGTCGTAAGTTCAAATCCTCAGAAAGTCAACTTTCCATATTTATTAACGCTGCACAAACTACTATTATTATAATAAAAGTGTTGTGAGTTTGAATCCTCAGATAACCACCTTAGACTTCTTTATTAAAGATTTAGGCAGAGTGTGCCTTGTGGGTCAAGGGAAAGGACTTTTGAAATTACAGTTTTACTAGATGAGAAGATCTCTTAGTAAACCAGGTCAGTGTTGGAGACTGTTGATGGCCTAGAGATGGAGATCATGTCTGGGGAAAGACCTTGAAGTTAATTCTTTACTTTTGAAAGGAGAGTTTTATCAGATGGAAGAATCTTTTTTGTAGGGCATGTGAGAGACTAGTCTAGTTTGGTCATAAGAAGCTCACCTACCATCTGAGGCCGTGGCGTAGAGTGTATGTTGTGTTATCACAGGCAAAAGGGTTGTGAGTTCAAATCCTTAGATCTTCACCTTCTTTATTGAACATTTATGCAGCAGTTGAGATTGTACCTTGTGGTTCAAGAGAATGATCGGGAAACTACATTGTTACCAGATGAGAAGATCTCTTAGTAAACCAGGTCAGTGTTGGAGACTGTTGATGGACTAGAGATGGAGATCATGTCTGGGGAAAGGCCTTAAAGTTAATTATTTACTTTTGAAAGGAGAGTTTTACGAGATGGAAGGATCTTTTTTTAGGCCAAGTGAGAGACTAGTCTAGTTTGGTCTTAAGAAGCTCACCTACCCTCTGAGGCCGTTGTGTTGAGTGTATGTTGGTGTTATCACAGGCAAAGGGTTGTGAGTTCAAATCCTTCGATCTTCATCTTCTTTATTGAACATTTAGGCAGCACTTGAGATTGTGCCTTGTGGTTCAAGAGAATGACCCGGTAAACTACATTTTTACCAGTTGAGAAGATCCCGTAGTAAACCAAGTAGGAGACTAATCCAAGTCTGGGGATAGCAATTCAGTGCACGTTTTTTAGACATAAAGCCACTGATATGATAATATATAATGATAAAACAACTACTGATTTAGGATCTCCAATCACCTTTGCTGGTGGCGTTGTGTGTATGCTAGAGTTTCCATAAATACAATGCTTGTGAGTTTGAATCCTGAGGCGGTCACCTGCTTGGTTTTATTTATTAAAGTTGCAGAAACTCATAGCAACCAATTGGCTTTCACACTAGGTACTAGCCAAGTGTTATTTCATATTAAAGCTCTAGTTTTAGGCACCACCCGCCGTCTGAGACAATGGCCTTCCATGTATGTCGCCAATCTCACAAACGATTCGTCTGCAAGTTCAAATCCTCGAACCCCCACCTTTCCGTGATTCGTTTATTAATGTTACGTAATCTGAAGACGCCCATATTAACCAATCGGCTTTCAGACCAGGTATTATGTCATTATGGTTACTTCGGGTTTTTGTACTTTGCAAACAGCAATTAGGATAATGATCAAGGTAACGTATTCTTGAAGAAACATTTTTACCAGATGGGAATATCTATTGGAAGGTCCACTGGGAGACTAGTTTTCATTGGATGATGACAATTTCTGTTTGAACATATCTCCACTGATCATATGGTATGTCATGATATTACATCCTGCCGCACCCACTGTCTGAGATGATAGCCTTGAGGGTTTGTTTCCGATCTCATTACCGGAATGGTCGTAAGTTCAATTCCTCCGGTGGTCACCTTTCCACATTTATTTATTAACGCTGTACAAATGGCTGGAACCAATAGCAACCAATCCTCTTTTTGAATCCTCTTCATATTGGTTGCTATGGCTTACTAGACTTTGCAGGTTGAATTTAGGATGTAAAAGCACTGCTGTCAGACTTGAGTGTTCAGATCTGTGGCGCGGCATGTAGGGCGGCGAATGTGGAATCTGAAGGCCATGAGTTCGATTCCCAAAGAATATCAAAGAGGTGTCCACTTAGAGCTGTTAAGGGGCGGAACAGCAACTGTGTGCTTGGTGGCAAAGAGGGCATCACCATGTAATGAGGGGTTAAGGAGCAGACCTTCTCACTGAGTAACCATCGTGTGTGCGGGTGGCCATGGCACCATGTGATTGTGAAGCATCAAGGAAATGAGTTCCAACCAAATGAGGCCTCGATATAACAAATTCCAGCCATCTGACCAGTAAGTGGGTGACCTTCGCACCATGTGAATGAAGTGAATTCCCGCCATGTAACCAAGGGGGGTGACTTGGCACCATGTGACTGAAGCCGCCATGAAATGAAATCCAGCCATGTAACCGAGGGGGTGTAATTGAAACTGTAAGAGCGAACACCACAAGCTGTGGATACTGTGCCAAGAAGATGAGCTTGAACTCAGAAAGCATACAGTTGATACAATGGCTGATAAGAACTTAGACCATACTGCAAAGATTGATCATTCTAAGTTATGATTTTGTGTTTTTTTGGGGCATTTACCAAAGAATCTCATATTTTTTATCAACAGGCCTTCTCTTTCACCGTAATCATGTCCCACATCTCGGAGGTCAGAGGCACATTCAAGCTTAACCAACTGTGGTCCGCACCACCAACTTATTAATGCTCTTTCCGACCACCTTCATTTTACAATTTTATCCGACCTTCACACAACCCCCAAAGTCTTGGCGCTACTTTGAGGAATCATCTTTGCTCACCCATGGGAATCGAACCTACAGACCTCTAATTCAACTTTCAGGAGCTTACACGGCGCACCACAGAACCAGAAGACAACAGAAGTAGTTGCTAGTGACCCTATATCACGGATCTAGACTCTCTTACCATTTGAAAACATAAAACACATGCCACATCAGAGATTCGAACCAAGAAATCCACAGCTTCCTATACTCAACTACAACACACCAACAACATGCACCACAGGCTCTAACCGTTACCTTGACTTCTCTGTAGAACTATATACTGAAGACGACATTATGTAAACAATTGGAAAACATTTGGTGGCCCACAAAACACTTAATTGTTACCACGTCAGAGATTCGAACTAAGAAGTCCAGAGCTTTCAGCATTCAACAGCAACACACCAACACCTCACCCCACAGGCTCCAGCCAGAAACACACCTTCTCTGTAGAACTTTATCCCACATACCACATGGTGAGACCAATTGAAAAACAGTTTGTGGCTCTCGAAACATAAAGATTGGAAGCAGATTTGAACACACAACCTTTACGCTATAAGACTAGTGCTCTACACATTGAGCTACATCAAGAGCACACAGTCTTAACCTCTGGAGACCTTTCTATCTTCCAAGATTTCATAATTGCAGCGCTCATTTTATTGGCCACAAATATGGTGTACAGTATATCCTCCTCATTTGTTGGGAACATGACGTTATATTGGAGAAATGGAGGAGGACCTTTCATATGGTGTACAGTATCTCCCCCTCATTTGTTGAATGCAGGATCTAGGTGGAGCCTCCGTACTGCTCTCTCCTTTACAATAAAGTCTCCTCTTACCCGGTGATGTGAGGGGCGGCTGATTGTCCATCATGACGTCCTTGTAGAGATCCTTGTGTCCTTCTAAATACTCCCACTCCTCCATAGAGAAATAGACAGTGACATCCTGACACCTTATAGGAACCTGACACACACAATGATACAGTCACCATCCAGACACACCCCTTGTCTGTTACTGGATAATGTCCCAGAATTCACCTCTCCGGTCAGGTCTGTGTATTATTAATAGAGATAAGAGTGATGTCATGTGACCTCCCAGAATCCTCCTCACCTCTCCGGTCAGGTCTGTATTATTAATAGAGATAAGACTGATGTCATGTGACCTCCCAGAATCCCCCGCACCTCTCCGGTCAGGTCTGTATTATTAATAGAGATAAGAGTGATGTCATGTGACTTCCCAGACTCCTCCTCACCTCTCCGGTCAGGTCTGTGTATTATTAATAGAGATAGGAGTGATGTCATGTGACCTCCCAGAATCCTCCTCACCTCTCCGGTCAGGTCTGTATTATTAATAGAGATAAGAGTGATGTCATGTGACCTCCCAGAATCCCCCTCACCTCTCCGGTCAGGTCTGTGTATTATTAATAGAGATAAGAGTGATGTCATGTGACCTCCCAGAATCCTCCTCACCTCTCCGGTCAGGTCTGTATTATTAATAGAGATAAGAGTGATGTCATGTGACCTCCCAGAATCCCCCTCACCTCTCCGGTCAGGTCTGTGTATTATTAATAGAGATAAGAGTGATGTCATGTGACCTCCCAGAATCCTCCTCACCTCTCCGGTCAGGTCTGTATTATTAATAGAGATAAGAGTGATGTCATGTGACCTCCCAGAATCCTCCTCACCTCTCCAGTCAGGTCTGTATTATTAATAGAGATAAGAGTGATGTCATGTGACCTCCCAGAATCCTCCTCACCTCTCCGGTCAGGTCTGTATTATTAATAGAGATAAGAGTGATGTCATGTGACCTCCCAGAATCCTCCTCACCTCTCCGGTCAGGTCTGTGTATTATTAATAGAGATAGGAGTGATGTCATGTGACCTCCCAGAATCCTCCTCACCTCTCCGGTCAGGTCTGTATTATTAATAGAGATAAGAGTGATACATTGTATGAACAGAAAATCAGCGTTTTCCCCGCTGACAGGAACGAGCGCTGTGTGTTTTCACACACAGCTCCCGTTCCCCGCTCTGTAACGAGCGATCGCGTGTGCCCGGCGGCGATCGTGCCCGCTGGGCACACGCACGGGACACGGGGGCGAGCGGGGGGCGCACGCGCGGGCCGCCGGCGGCGCGCACGCGCCCCCTAGTGGCCGCGAAAGTCGCGACGTAGAGCTATGGGCTCTCGCGCAGCAGTGCCGACCTGCCGCCGTATTACTGCGGAGGCTGGTCGGCAAGCGGTTAAACATTGTTTTTCTAAACAACCCTACATTCTTAGTTCATTCAGGATGGGTCCTCTTCCTTCTTTATGGAAAAAGGAGCAACGAGAAGACATCAACATAGGTGGTAGGAAAAGACCCTAGGTAGGCAGGAACCTGGCCAGTAAATGAAAGATCCTGTTGTGTTTGCCCCCAGAGTCTGTTGGTGTGGATCCATTAATTTGTGTCACAACCATTGGTGGAAACCTGCTAGGTGGATTTATTAGTGGAAACATGGTAGAGGGACCTTTCTCTGTTGGCTTCCCAGATGGAAACATGGTAGAGGGACCTTTCTCTGTTGGCTTCCCAGATGGAAACATGGTAGAGGGTGCACACATGAGTGGCGCCCTAGGTGGAAACATGGTAGAGGGAGTTCTCTCAGGTGGGTTCTTAGATGGAAACATGGTAGAGGGAGCTCACTTTTGGTGGCTTCTAAGTTGAAACATGGTAGAGGGAGTTCACTTGGGTGGCTTCTTTGATGGAAACATGGTAGAGGGAGTTCACCCTGGTGGCTTCTAGGTGGAAACATGGTAGAGGGAGTTCACGTGGGTGGAAACATGGTAGAGGGAGTTCACTCGGGTGACTTCTTAGATGGAAACATGGTAGAGGAAGTTTACTCAGGTGGCTTCTACGTGGAAACTTGGTAGAGGGAGTCCACACAGATGGCTTCTTAGATGGAAACATGGTAGAGGGAGCTCACTCTGGTGGCTTCTAAGTGGAAACATGGTAGAGGGAGTTCACTCGGGTGGCTTCTTAGATGGAAACATGGTAGAGTTCATGAAAGGAATTCTACACTCTGATGACCACGCTGATCAATGCAGGCAGACCACCAGGGACCCTTTGGACCCGTGAGAGACCAAATAAGACACAGGAAGCAGGTTTGAGTGTGTTCATAAGATCTCTGACTTTTATTGAGTACAGCAGTGGCTTATATGCAGAAGAAAGAAGGAAGGGGGTGTGTTTTAATGCATATGTTTCTAAACGTTATACAAACTCAGTACTTTCTTATGATTTAAACTGCTGACTTGGTTAACAAGAACTAGCTGATGACTTTGCTGACACAACAGGCTGCTCCGTTAATCAGCTGACTCACAGGTAGTTATGTCAAAACACATACATTCAAAAGTTAATTTCTAATCAAAAGGAAATGGAGGTGAATCTAAAATGGAGTCAGTTATTTATGCATTCTATTATAGTTCACTCGGGAGGCTTCTTAGATGGAAACATGGTAGAGGGAGTTCACTCGGGTGGCTTCTTAGGTGGAAACATGGTAGAGGGAGTTCAGTCGGGAGGCTTCTTAGATGGAATCATGGTAGAGGGAGTTCAGTCGGGAGGCTTCTTAGATGGAAACATGGTAGAGGGAGTTCACTCGGGTGGCTTCTTAGGTGGAAACATAGTAGAGGGAGTTCACTCGGGTGGCTTCTTAGGTGGAAACATAGTAGAGGGAGTTCACTCGGGGGGCTTTTTAGGTGGAAACATGGTAGAGGGTGCTTACTTGGGTGGCCTCTCACATGGGGGCATGAAAAAGTATGTTTACATCTATGGCTTCTCAGGTGTACAAGGTCTCCTTTCTGTATGAAACGATCGTCTTGTTTGTCAATGAAACATTTCCAGCACTCTGGTCAGGAAAGGGAATGCTCGCCTGTGTGTCTTTTCCGGTGTGCATTGAGATTTTTTCTACTTTTGTAAGACTTCCCGCACTCTGGACATGGAAAAGGACGCTCCTTAGTGTGACTGCTCCAGTGTATGACAAGTTCATTTTTTCGAATGAAACCCTTCCCGCACTGTGAACAAGGAAACGGCCGTTCCCCGGTGTGGGTTCTCAGGTGTTCAAGAAGATGCGTATTCTGTAGGAAACTTTTCCCGCACTCTGAACAGCTGTAAGGTCGCTCACCCGTGTGAATTCTCAGGTGTCTATGAAGTTTCCCCTTCTGCGTGAAACTTTTTCCGCACTCTGAGCATGAAAAAGGCCGCTCGCCCGTGTGGATTCTCTGGTGTATGCGAAGCTTTCCTTTTTCAGTAAAACCTTTCCCGCACTCTGAACATGGAAAAGGGTATTGACCTGTGTGACTGCTCAGGTGTATTGCAAGTTCATTTTTCTGACTGAAGGATTTCCCGCACTCCGGACAGGAGAATGGCTTCTCACCAGTGTGAGTTCTCATGTGGCTATTTAATCGCTTTTTTAGCGAGAAACATTTCTCGCACTCTGGGCATGAGAACGGCTTCTCACCGGTGTGACCTCTCTGGTGTATGACAAGATCTGACTTTATGATGAAGGATTTCTGGCAATCGGTACACGAGAATGGCCTCTCACCGGTGTGAATTCTCTGGTGTACGGTAAGATTGCCCCTCTGGATGAAGCATTTGCCGCAGTCTGAACAGGAATACGGCTTCTCCCCTGTGTGGGTTCTCATGTGTTTGGTGAGTGCCCCTTTCTGTATGAAACTTTTCCCACACTCTTTACATGTATGCAGCCGTTCCCATGTGTGGGTTTTCAGGTGCGTCATGAGCCTTTCTTTCTGCAGAAAACATTTCCCGCACTCTTCACATGGAAAAGTCTCACCCGTGTGAGCTCTCATGTGTCTTTGCAGATGCTCTTTCTGCGTAAAGCTTTGACCGCACTCCGAGCAAAAATGAGGCCTTACTTCTGGAGAAAGTTCTGGGACACCTTCATCTTCTTCATGACCTGCAGATGAAATCTGGAGCCCCTCCGAGGAATTCCCAACATCACTTCCGTCTGTGAGAGAGAAACATTTTATCACCATCATCAAGTTGTGTATGTTGGTCTAGAAGTCAACGGTGTAAAATAAATCTGAGGAATGGAGGAGGACCTTTCATATGGTGTACAGTATCTCCTCCTCATTTGTTGGGAACATGACGTTATATTGGGGGAATGGAGGAGGACCTTTCATATGGTGTACAGTATCTCCCCCTCATTTGTTGGGAACATGACGTTATATTGGGGGAATGGAGGAGGACCTTTCATATGTATCTCCCCCTCATTTGTGTACGTTATATTGGGGGAATGGAGTATCTCCCCCTCATTTGTTGGGAACATGACGTTATATTGGGGGAATGGAGGAGGACCTTTCATATGGTGTACAGTATCTCCCCCTCATTTGTTGGGAACATGACGTTATATTGGAGGAATGGAGGAGGACCTTTCATATGGTGTACAGTATCTCCCCCTCATTTGTTGGGAACATGACGTTATATTGGGGGAATGGAGGAGGACCTTTCATATGGTGTACAGTATCTCCCCCTCATTTGTTGGGAACATGACGTTATATTGGGGGAATGGAGGACCTTTCATATGGTGTACAGTATCTCCTCCTCATTTGTTGGGAACATGACGTTATATTGGGGGAATGGAGGAGGACCTTTCATATGGTGTACAGTATCTCCCCCTCATTTGTTGGGAACATGACGTTATATTGGGGAATGGAGGAGGACCTTTCATATGGTGTACAGTATCTCCTCCTCATTTGTTGGGAACATGACGTTATATTGGGGAATGGAGGAGGACCTTTCATATGGTGTACAGTATCTCCTCCTCATTTGTTGGGAACATGACGTTATATTGGGGGAATGGAGGAGGACCTTTCATATGGTGTACAGTATCTCCTCCTCATTTGTTGGGAACATGACGTTATATTGGGGAATGGAGGAGGACCTTTCATATGGTGTACAGTATCTCCTCCTCATTTGTTGGGAACATGACGTTATATTGGGGGAATGGAGGAGGACCTTTCATATGGTGTACAGTATCTCCCCCTCATTTGTTGGGAACATGACGTTATATTGGGGGAATGGAGGAGGACCTTTCATATGGTGTACAGTATCTCCTCCTCATTTGTTGGGAACATGACGTTATATTGGGGGAATGGAGGAGGACCTTTCATATGGTGTACAGTATCTCCTCCTCATTTGTTGGGAACATGACGTTATATTGGGGAATGGAGGAGGACCTTTCATATGGTGTACAGTATCTCCTCCTCATTTGTTGGGAACATGACGTTATATTGGAGGAATGGAGGAGGACCTTTCATATGGTGTACAGTATCTCCCCCTCATTTGTTGGGAACATGACGTTATATTGGGGGAATGGAGGAGGACCTTTCATATGGTGTACAGTATCTCCTCCTCATTTGTTGGGAACATGACGTTATATTGGGGGAATGGAGGAGGACCTTTCATATGGTGTACAGTATCTCCTCCTCATTTGTTGGGAACATGACGTTATATTGGGGAATGGAGGAGGACCTTTCATATGGTGTACAGTATCTCCCCCTCATTTGTTGGGAACATGACGTTATATTGGGGGAATGGAGGAGGACCTTTCATATGGTGTACAGTATCTCCCCTCATTTGTTGGGAACATGACGTTATATTGGGGGAATGGGGATGGACCTCTTTTATCATTGCTGAGGGTCTAAAAACGTTCAATCCAAATGGCCAGATTTCAGTTTATCGTTACCTGGATAAGTCTATTTCTTACACTTGATTCACTACAACTACACAATTAAAAATTATTCCGTCTAATTATTCATCGTTCTATAAACAAGGAATAATAAGGAAGTATAATTACTCCTCTTACCCGGTGATGTGAAGGGCGGCTGATTTTCCATCGTGACATCCTTGTGTCCTTCTAAATACTCGCCATACTCCTCATCCTCCTCTTTATACTCTTCTTTAACAACAATATTATAATCCCCGAAATTTCCACTCTGAAAATATTAAACATTCATTGTTACAAACATATTTGTGTATAAATCAAAACTAGCCAATAATTATCAATCATCTACCTGATCATGGTGGGGGATGGTGTGACCTTCCTGTGTGGAATCCCGGGAATACAGAGGGCGGGGACATCTCTCTGGGGGGTTCCTGGTATTAGGTGGCTCCATCATATCCTTGTGTCCTTCTGAAAACTCCTCCATCACTCCATACTCCTCATCCTCCTCTTTATACTCTTCTTTAATATCAACATTATCACCCCCGAGGTTTCCACTCTGAATATATAATAAACTATTCATTATAATAAACATGTTTGTGTATAAATCATAACCACCAATAATTGTTCCTCATCTACCTGATGATGGTGGGGGATGGTGTGACCTTCCTGTGTGGAATCCCGGGAATACAGAGGACGGGGACATCTGTCTGGTGGGTTCCCATTACTGGATCCATCTGTAGGAAACACACACACTGACTGAATCCATTGTTTCTATGTGTTTATCAGATGATGGGGGATCTAGGTGGAGCCTCCGTACTGCTCTCTCCTTTACAATAAAGTCTCCTCTTACCCGGTGATGTGAGGGGCGGCTGATTCTCCATCATGACGTCCTTGTAGAGATCCTTGTGTCCTTCTAAATACTCCCACTCCTCCATGGAGAAATAGACAGTGACATCCTGACACCTTATAGGAACCTGACACACACAATGATACAGTCACCATCCAGACACACCCCTTGTCTGTTACTGGATAATGTCCCAGAATTCCCAGAATCCTCCTCACCTCTCCTGTCAGCAGCTCCATCATCTTCTTGGTGACTTCTAGAATCTTCTCCATGTTGTGTCTCTCAGGTTTTAGGGAGTCACATGGAGGCACTGTGATGGTAATGTGATCACCTGACTTCACAAGAGGAAATCTCTGTATTGGGGAACCAATAGGAATATCATGTTAGAATCCCAGAATCCTCCTCACCTCTCCGGTCAGGTCTGTATTATTAATAGAGATAAGAGTGATGCCATGTGACCTCCCAGAATCCCCCTCACCTCTCCGGTCAGGTCTGTATTATTAATAGAGATAAGAGTGATGTCATGTGACCTCCCAGAATCCCCCTCACCTCTCCGGTCAGGTCTGTGTATTATTAATAGAGATAAGAGTGATGTCATGTGACCTCCCAGAATCCTCCTCATCTCTCCGGTCAGGTCTGTGTATTATTAATAGAGATAAGAGTGATGTCATGTGACCTCCCAGAATCCCCCTCACCTCTCCGGTCAGGTCTGTATTATTAATAGAGATAAGAGTGATGTCATGTGACCTCCCAGAATCCCCCTCACCTCTCCGGTCAGGTCTGTATTATTAATAGAGATAAGAGTGATGTCATGTGACCTCCCAGAATCCTCCTCACCTCTCCGGTCAGGTCTGTATTATTAATAGAGATAAGAGTGATGTCATGTGACCTCCCAGAATCCTCCTCACCTCTCCGGTCAGGTCTGTGTATTATTAATAGAGATAAGAGTGATGTCATGTGACCTCCCAGAATCCTCCTCACCTCTCCGGTCAGGTCTGTGTTATTAATAGAGATAAGAGTGATGTCATGTGACCTCCCAGAATCCTCCTCACCTCTCCGGTCAGGTCTGTGTATTATTAATAGAGATAAGAGTGATGTCATGTGACCTCCCAGAATCCTCCTCACCTCTCCGGTCAGGTCTGTATTATTAATAGAGATAAGAGTGATGTCATGTGACCTCCCAGAATCCTCCTCACCTCTCTGGTCAGCAGGTAGATGATCTCCAGGGTGAGGCTTAGTATCCTCTCAGTCATGTGACTCTGGTCCTCCTCCATCCTCATTGGTGAAGTCATATGATCTGTTCTTTCTTAATAAGGCTCCTCCAAGAAAACAGACACGAGCCCCCTTAGTTCTATATCTGTTCACCAGGTTATTATTATACAGGATTTATATGGCACCAACAGTTGGCACAGCACTTTACAATATAAAGCACACAGCACAGTTGCAATACAATACAAAAGGGTTAGGAGGGTCCTGATCCAGAGAGCTTACAATCTAAAAGGGAGGGGCAAGTGATACAACATGTAACAACTATAATGCCGTATACACACGATCATTTTTCGGCATGTAGAAACAACATTGTTTTTTCCAACTTCATCATTAAAACAGCCTTGCCTACACACGGTTGTTTTAAAAAAATGCTCTAGCAAAGCGCGGTGACGTACAACACGTACGCCGGCACTATAAAGGGGAAGTTCCATGCGGATGACGCCACCCTTGGGGCTGCTTTAGCTGATTCCGTGTTAGTAAAAGACGATTTGCGCTTTTCTGTCTGTTACAGCGTGATGAATGTGCGATCTCCATTACGAACGCTAGTTTTACCAGAAGGAGCGCTCCCGTCTCATAACTTGCTTCGTTGCTTGCGTCGTTTTAGCCCACACACGATAATTTTTTACAACCCGAAAAACGACATAGTTTAAAACGTCGTTAAAAAATGCAGCATGTTCGGAAAAAAAAAAAATGTTGTTTTTCAGAACCCGAGAAAATTATGCGAAGCCCACACACCATCATTTTAAATTATATTTTTTTAAAACAAGGTTTTTTTCATGCCGAAAAATGATCACGTGTACTCGGCATTAGGGATGAATTGATGGGGAAAATGAAAGTTTAGTTAGAGGAAAGGAGAGGAGGAGACAGAGTTGTAAGGGACGCCTGAGGAGCCCTTGAAAAAGTAGGAGAACCAGAATAGAGTTCTGAATGGCGTGGAGTTTTTCGAGGAGGAGCGGGTGGTAAACTATGTCGAAGGTAGCAGAAAGGTCTAATAGTTTGAGAACAGCATGGCAGCCATTGGTTAGAGGAGTTGGTAAGTCGTTAGTTTTAAGGGGGCCGTTTCTGTGAGGTTTTTCAGGTGAGATACAGCTGGTAAGGGGTGGAGAAGGTTGTTATCAGTGAGGTGGTGGCTCAGACGGCTGGAGACTACGCGTTCTAGGAGTTTGAAAGAAAACGAGAGCAAGCAGATGGGCCTTAGGAAATTCAGACTGGTGGGGTTCAGCGAGGTCTTTCTAAGTATACGGTGATCAGATCATTCAATAGAAGGACGGGGGAAGATGACAGTAGAGAGGAAGAGATAGAAGATGTGAGTTGAAAATAAAGGAATTATAAAAAAAAAAAAGAGGTGAGTTTGAGAGTGAAGAATAGAGCAAGAGGGTTACCGAAAGATCAGCAATCTCCTCAGATCTATAATAATATCTTACTACCTCCCCGTCTGTCCCAGCTACGTCTCCTCTCTACTTCCTCCCAGCTCACCTCTCACCCGGAACTTCTTATTTATACCTGACACCACTTCCTGTCTGTACCGGACATGACTTCCTGCCTGTAGGTGTCATAGAGACTTCCTTTGTGCGTTCCAAACAGTATAACTGAGATCCCCACCTTGTGGTGAATATAGGGATTGCAGTCGGGTCGATCTGTTCTATAGTCGCCCTTGCTGTTTTGTTATCTGTTGTTATTACAGATCTGAATAACCATTTAGTTAACTCGTAGGCCACGTACACATGATCAGACAGGTCCGATGAAACGGGTCTGCAGACCCGTTTCATCGGACCAGTTCGATGGTGTGTACGGCTTTGGACTGTTGTCCGTCGGACCTAGGGTTGCCACCTTTTCTTCAAGTGAAACCCGAACACTTTAGTAGTGCGCAGCAATTTTTTTTATAGTATAAACTATACATAGATTTTGCTATTAAATAACATTTCTAATCATATGAATTTAATAACAAGAGTCCCCCTTTACATCAGAGTCCACAAAGTCCCCCTTTACATCTGGATCCACAGATTCCCCTTTTACATCTGAACTTGCAGAGTTTCCTTTCAATGTAAGGGGGCTCTGCAAACTCTTATGTAAGGGAGAACTCTGGGGCCTCTAACATAAGGGGTGCTCTGGGAAACCTGATTTAAGGGGGAACTCTGATATACAGAGAGGACTATGATGTAAGGGGAAATACTGTAAGGGGGGACTCTACAGACTCTGATGAAAGGGAGAATTCTGGGGACTCTAACATAAGGGATGCACTGGGAACCCTGGTTTAAGTGGGAACACTAAGAATTCTGATGTATGGAGAGGACTCTGATGTAAGGGGCCTCTAGTGTAAAGGGGAACTCTGATGTAAGGGGTGCTCTATGAATCCTGATTTACTTTAGTGTACTCACTCAGAGGCAGGAGAGAAAAAGGGTGGAGGGAAGAGGTGCAGACTCTCCTCTCCTATCTGTGTGTATTGGGGGAGGGGGGCGGGGGTTTGTTAATGTTAGTTTTAGGCAGTGTGAAAGAGCAACAGACACTCTCAGCTTAGACAACTGCAACCAGCAACCCATAGTCCAGTCTAAATAATGTGTCCGGGTTTCAGGCAGTCTGAAACCCGAACGCATGATTCCAAACCCGAACTGTCCGGGTGAATCCTGGACAGGTGGCAACCCTAGTCGGACCAAAGTTTTAAAACATGCTTTAAAACCTGTCTGATGGACACCTGTCCGTCGGACAGGTTCGATGGTTAGTACACAAAAGCATCGGACAAAAAAACCCGCGCATGCTCAGAATCAAGTCGACGCATGCTTGGAAGCATTGAACTTCGTTTTTTCATCACGTCGTTGTGTTCTACGTCACCACGTTCTGACCCGATCGGATTTTGGTCCGGTGATGTGTACGCACATCAGACAAGTTCAGAGTTGTCTGATGAAAACGGTCCGTCGGACAAGTTTCATCGGACCTGTCTGATCGTGTGTACGCGGCCTTGGTGTCTTCTTCTCCCTGATAATATTTTTTATATCTCGTTCCAAAGATGTCTCGGTTTTGCACATTATATGCTTTAGGTCAGGGGTGCCCAACCTTTTGAAGAGTGAGGGCCACTTAAGCAACTTGGTAACCAGTCGCGGGCCACAATGAGCGGAGTGGGCAGATGACAGGTCACGGCTACTGTATAGGTCCTCTGATCCGCCCAGATGGAAGGGGACAAATTCCACTTTGTTTTTCGGATTGGAGGTAGGTGGGCGTAAACGGACATTTGTCGCTCTGTAGAGGTGAATTGAGGGTCCCATTTGGTCGGGCTGAAAAGGACCTAAGACTGCTCTCACACTGATGTGCTGCGGTTTACCCACAACTCTGCAACAGCTTTCTTCCTCTACCACCACCATTCACAACACAGATGCTGCAGTATGGCGGGTAGGCAACCTGCGATCTGTGCTTGCCAACCCACCATTCCAGAGCAGGAGGTCACGGGCCACATCAGAGGGCTCCGCGGGCCACTGGTTGGCCACCCCTGCTTTAGGTTGTGTATAGATAGAGTTTTCATTTGTTAGCAAATTTGCAAAACATATATTTTTATCTCCATACATTTTTTTGACATTTAATAGTGAAATAAAAAAAATGCATTTTCTAGTCATTTTTTCCCAATGTAATTATTTCTTAAAATGCTTATAAAACAACGGCGCCGTCTTACACACGTGCCTCGATGCGCTGGCGGGTACAGAAAAAAAACGCATCGATCACACAAGTAACCACAAAACAATAACAATCAGCAAACAATAAAAATATGTAAAACGTACGAAACTAGAATAAAAAATATATAAAACTATAAAAATGTTTAAGTCACCCCGAAAGCCGGGATATAACCATGTTTTTAAAAATCTCCTAAACTTCAGGAGATCATTCTCAAGTCTTATGTGAAGGGGCAAGGAGTTCCAAAACTGAGCTCCTTGTACTTTCGAGGTCCTCCCACCGCATTTATTTTTGGTAAATGAAAGCCAAATTCTTAGACGATCTGGTACGCACATGTCTTATGAATTTTTCTCTGAGATAGCCCGGCCCAAAGCCATGGATGGCCTTGTGCACAAGACACCCTGGGCCAGATTCAGGTAGATTGGAGCATCTTTGCTCCAGAGTAACGCTTCTCATTTGCGTTACGCTGCAGAAATTTTAGGAGCAAGTGCTGTCATTCACGAAGCACTTGCTCCTAAAGTTACGGCAGCGCATCGCAAATGAGCCGGCGGAATTCAAATTGGGCGGGTACGGGGCGTGTAGTATGCTAACTAAGCGCGATCCCGCCGCCAACGTACTGCGCATGCGTCGAGTGTCAAAACATCCCCGTGCGCATGCTCCAAATTCTGTGAATGAACGTCAATGACGTCACATTCCCATTCATGAACGTTTTACGCAAGCAACGTTTTTTTTTTTTTTCCGACGCGATGACGACGCCTATACCTAACATAGGATACTCCAACCCCATGTAGGTATAACTATGCGCCGCGTATCCCGTCCGGAAACGTCGTAACGTCACTGCGTCGCGCCGGAATGCGATCGTGAATTGCCGATTTCCGCTCATTAACATATTTTTTGAGCGGAAATCGGCGCCATTTTTAAGTTGAAGTAACGATGCGATGGCGAAACTCAGTTACGCTGCTCGCATCGGAGCTTCAACCCGGCGTTTCTTGTTTTCTGGTTATAGAAAACAGAAACGCCGGCTTAAAGTGACAGTTAGGCTGGCGGATCACTGGATCCGCCAGCCTAACTCTTCATGAATCTGGCCCCCTGTCTTGAACTGGGTCTGTTGTACCACGGGGTGTGTAGTGTGTAGCGCATCCCACCTAAAATCTGCAGATGAAAGGGATCCCCCACTCCTACACAGCCAAGCACACCAGCCCACCCAGCTGACTTTATACTAGTCCACTTGACGGACTCTTCACCAGCCCACCCAGCTGACTCTTTACCTGCCCACCGGACTGATTCTTCACCAGCCCACCCAGCTGACTCTTCACTAGTCCACCCAACTGACTCTTCACCTGGCCACCCGACTGATTCTTCAACAGCCCACCCAGCTGACTCTACACTAGTCCACCCAACTGACTCTTCACCTGGCCACCCGACTGATTCTTCACCAGCCCACCCAGCTGACTCTACACTAGTCCACCCAACTGACTCTTCACCTGCCCATCCGACTGATTCTTCACCAGCCCACCCAGCTGACTCTACACTAGTCCACCCAACTGACTCTTCACCTGGCCACCCGACTGATTCTTCACCAGCCCACCCAGCTGACTCTTCACTAGTCCACCCAACTGACTCTTCACCTGCCCATCCGACTGATTCTTCACCAGCCCACCATGCTGACTCTTCACCAACCTACCTGGCTGTCTCTACACTAGTTCACCCGACTGACTATTCACCAGCCCACCCAGCTGCCTTTTCACCAGCCCACCTGGCTGTCTCTACACTAGTCCACTTGGCTGACTCTTAACCAGCCCACCCGGCTGTCTCTACACTAGTCCATCCAACTGACTCTTCACCAGCCCACCCAGCTGACTCTCAGAGAATAAGAAAAGAAGACTTACTTAAGCACACCGCTGTCTCCAAGAAAGACCAGCTTCATGTGGCAGTCTTCCCCTTTGTTAGTCCCCAAGTGTTGATTTACTCACTCTGTCCTATTTTTTTGCTCCTGTGCCTCCAGGAAGACCTCCTTCTGTTTCTTTGGCAGGATCCTTCCAGCACCCAAGGCAGGAAACTTCATTCCCAGACTAGGGGATACCCCTTAGGGCCACCAGCTGCCTCCTCTACACTGTATCTCCATCTTCCACCTGACTGCCCCTACTGACATGGCCCATGTCCATTTATAGAGTTATCTCAGGCCCCTGAGTGTACGGAACGTATCATCCTTATCTAGAGAGGAATTTATTGGTGTACGGAAATTATCATGCTTATCTAGAGAGGACTTTATTGGTGTAGGGAACGTATCATCCTTATCTAGAGAGGACTTTATTGGTGTAGGGAACGTATCATCCTTATCTAGAGAGGATGTTATTGGTGTACGGAACATTCTTATCTACAGTTGTCTCCTACGGTGTACGGAACGTATCATCCTTATCTACAGAGGACTCCTCACACACTTCTACCTCCTATCCTGGCCATGGGACAGGGTAGAAAAATACCACTGAGAGGAGAGGACCCAGAGGCAGCGTTTAAATGGGAAACTGGGAATACTTTGGTGGGTCCAACCCCTGGGGTAACGCAAGTCATCAGGAATGTGTTTCAGGAAAGCAGCAAATAAAAGTACACAAAGTACACCAGCCCGAGAACCATTAAACAAGTATTTTTTATACATAAATCGTATTTAGCATATAAAGAGGCCCTGTATTGTTACAGATAAAACAAGCAGTGTAATAACTGGGCATTGAGATGGCTATTCAGTCTTTAAACATTGTTTTTCTAAACTACCCTAAATTCTTAATTCATTCAGGATGGGAGTCCACTCGGGTTGCTTCTTAGGTAGAAACATGGTAGACAGAGATCTCTTGGGTGGCTTCTTAGTGGAAACATGGTAGACAGAGTTCTCTTAAGTGGCTTCCTAGGTGGAAACATTGTAGAGGGATTTTTCTCGGTCGGCTTCTTAGATGGAAACATAGTAGAGGGAGTTCAGTTGTGTGGCTTCTTAGATGGAATCATGGTATAAGGAGTTCACTCGGGGGGCTTCTTAGATGGAATCATGGTAGAGGGAGTTCACTCGGGTGGCTTCTTAGATGGAAACATAGTAGAGGGAGTTCAGTTGTGTGGCTTCTTAGATGGAAACATGGTAGAGGGAGTTCACTCGGGAGGCTTCTTAGATGGAAACATGGTAGAGGGATTTCGCTCGGGTGGCTTCTTAGATGGAAACATGGTAGAGAGAGTTCACTCGGGTGGCTTCCTAGGTGGAAACATGGTAGAGGGAGCACACACGGGTGGCTTGTTAGGTGTAACAAAACGTTCCACACTCCGGTAGAGTGCTTTTGTCTTATACCGCTCCCTCCCAGTCTGAATAAAGGTATCAGAAATTCCAACCACTAACAACCACAAAACAAGACAATACTCGTTTGGTTGCTGAACATGGACTCTTTAAACAGAATATCTTCCTGAATGCTTGTAGCTCCCTCAAATTCTGGGGCCCATAGTCGGTAGGCAAGAGGCGAGCATTCAGTCCCCTCCAAAAGCCTCCACCCCAGGTGAGTCTATCACAGGTGGAAACATGAGGGAGCTCACTTAGGTATGTTCTCAGATGGAAACATGGTAGAGGGAGTTCACTCGGGGGGCTTTTTAGGTGGAAACTTAGTAGTGGGTGCCAACTTGGGTGGCTTCTCACATGGGGGCATGAAAAAGTATGCTCACATATATGGCTTCTCAGGTGTACAAGGTCTCCTTTCTGTATGAAACGATCGTCTTGTTTGTCAATTAAATATTTCCAGCACTCTGGTCAGGAAAGGGAATGCTCGCCTCCGTGTCTTTTCCGGTGTGCATGGAGGTTTCTTCTACTTTTAAAACACTTCCCGCACTCTGGACATGGAAAAGGACGCTCCTTAGTGTGACTGCTCCAGTGTTTAGCAAGATCACTTTTACGTATGAAACCCTTCCCGCACTGTGAACAAGGAAACGGCCGCTCCCCTGTGTGGGTTCTCAGGTGTTCAAGAAGATGCGTATTCTGTAGAAACGTTTTTCCACACTCTGAACAGCTGTATGGTCGCTCACCCGTGTGAAGTCTCTGGTGTCTATGAAGTTTCCCCTTCTGCGTGAAACTTTTCCCGCACTCTGAGCATGAAAAAGGCCGCTCGCCCGTGTGAATTCTCTGGTGTATGCGAAGTTGTCCTTTCTCAGTGAAACCTTTTCCACACTCTGAACATGGAAAAGGGTATTGACCTGTGTGACTGCTCAGGTGTATTGAAAGTTCATTTTTATGACTGAAAGATTTCCCGCACTCCGGACAGGAGAATGGCTTCTCACCAGTGTGAGTTCTCATGTGGCTATTTAATCGCTTTTTTAGCGGGAAACATTTCTCGCACTCTGGGCATGAAAACGGCTTCTCACCGGTGTGAATTCTATTATGTACGGTAAGGCTCTCTCTATGGAGGAAGCGTTTGCCGCAGTCTGAACACGAATACGGCTTCTCCCCTGTGTGGGTTCTTGTGTGTTTGGTGAGTGCCCCTTTCTGCATGAAACTTTTCCCGCACACTTTACATGTATGCAGCCTTTCACATGTGTGGGTTTTCAGGTGTGTCATGAGCCTTTCCGTGTGAGCTCTCATGTGTCTTTGCAGATGCTCTTTCTGCACAAAGCTCAGACTACACTCTAAGCAAAAATGAGGCCTTTCTTCTGGAGAAAGTGCTGTGACACCGTCAGCTTCTTCTTCCTGTCCTGCAAATGAAAAATGGAGCCCCTCCGAGGAATTCCCAACATCATGTCCATCTGTGAGAAAGAAACATTTTATCACCATCATAAGAATTTTCATTGTTCAAGTTGTGTACGTTGGTCTAGAAGTCAACGGTGTAAAATAAATCTGAGGAATGGAGGAGGACCTTTCATATGGTGTACAGTATGTACCCCTCATTTGTTGGGAACATGACGTTATATTGGGGGAATGGAGGAGGACCTTTCATATGGTGTACAGTATCTCCCCCTCATTTGTTGGGAACATGACGTTATATTGGGGGAATGGAGGAGGACCTTTCATATGGTGTACAGTATCTCCCCCTCATTTGTTGGGAACATGACGTTATATTGGGGGAATGGAGGAGGACCTTTCATATGGTGTACAGTATCTCCTCCTCATTTGTTGGGAACATGACGTTATATTGGGGGAATGGAGGAGGACCTTTCATATGGTGTACAGTATCTCCCCCTCATTTGTTGGGAACATGACGTTATATTGGGGGAATGGAGGAGGACCTTTCATATGGTGTACAGTATCTCCTCCTCATTTGTTGGGAACATGACGTTATATTGGGGGAATGGAGGAGGACCTTTCATATGGTGTACAGTATCTCCCCCTCATTTGTTGGGAACATGACGTTATATTGGGGGAATGGAGGAGGACCTTTCATATGGTGTACAGTATCTCCTCCTCATTTGTTGGGAACATGACGTTATATTGGGGGAATGGAGGAGGACCTTTCATATGGTGTACAGTATCTCCTCCTCATTTGTTGGGAACATGACGTTATATTGGGGAATGGAGGAGGACCTTTCATATGGTGTACAGTATCTCCTCCTCATTTGTTGGGAACATGACGTTATATTGGGGGAATGGAGGAGGACCTTTCATATGGTGTACAGTGTCTCCCCCTCATTTGTTGGGAACATGACGTTATATTGGAGGAATGGAGGAGGACCTTTCATATGGTGTACAGTATCTCCCCCTCATTTGTTGGGAACATGACGTTATATTGGAGGAATGGAGGAGGACCTTTCATATGGTGTACAGTATCTCCTCCTCATTTGTTGGGAACATGACGTTATATTGGGGGAATGGAGGAGGACCTTTCATATGGTGTACAGTATCTCCTCCTCATTTGTTGGGAACATGACGTTATATTGGGGGAATGGAGGAGGACCTTTCATATGGTGTACAGTATCTCCCCCTCATTTGTTGGGAACATGACGTTATATTGGAGGAATGGAGGACCTTTCATATGGTGTACAGTATCTCCCCCCCCATTTGTTGGGAACATGACGTTATATTGGAGGAATGGAGGAGGACCTTTTTATATGGAAACTATTTTATCATTGAGGGACTAAAAACTTTCAATCCAAATGGCCAGATAGCAGTTAATAATTACCTAGGTAGGTCTAATTATTCTTCGTCCGGAAATGACAAAGATAAACAATGAATGAAAGTGAAGTATAATTACTCCTCTTACCTGGTGATGTGAAGGGCGGCTGATTCTCCATCGTGACATCCTTGTCTCCTTTTAAATACTCGCCATACTCCTCATCCTCCTCTTTATACTCTTCTTTAACAACAATATTATAATCCCCAAGGTTTCCACTCTGAAAATATTAAACATTCATTGTTACAAACATATTTGTGTATAAATAAAAACTAGCCAATAATTGTCAATCACCTACCTGATGATGGTGGGGGATGGTGTGACCTTCCTGTGTGGAATCCCGGGAATACAGAGGACGGGGACATCTCTCTGGGGGGTTCCTGGTATTAGGTGGCTCCATCATATCCTTGTGTCCTTCTGATAACTCCTCCATCACTCCATACTCCTCATCCTCCTCTTTATACTCTTCTTTAACATCAATATTATCACCCCCGAGGTTTCCACTCTGAATATATAATAAAACATTCATTGTAACAAATAAGCTTGTGTATAAATCATAACTACTAATGACTATCAATCACCTACCTGATGATGGTGGGGGATGGTGTGTTCTTCCTCCATCACCCCATCCTCATCATCCTCCTCTTTTATCTCTTCTTTAACCTCAACTTTAGGATCTCTCAGGTCTCCACTCTGAATATAGAATAAAAATGACATCAATGGTAACAATGCAGATAATGTACAGATCCTAATGATACGATCAGTGATTGTTCCTCATCTACCTGATGATGGTGGGGGATGGTGTGACCTTCCTGTGTGGAATAATCCCGGGAATACAGAGGACGGGGACATCTCTCTGGTGGGTTCCCATTACTGGATCCATCTGTAGGAAACACACACACTGACTGAATCCATTGTTTCTATGTGTTTATCAGATGATGGGGGATGGGGGTGGAGCCTCCGTACTGCTCTCTCCTTTACAATAAAGTCTCCTCTTACCCGGTGATGTGAGGGGCGGCTGATTGTCCATCATGACGTCCTTGTAGAGATCCTTGTGTCCTTCTAAATACTCCCACTCCTCCATGGAGAAATAGACAGTGACATCCTGACACCTTATAGGAACCTGACACACACAATGATACAGTCACCATCCAGACACATGGCTGAGAAAGGGTTAAAAACGCCCGCAATGCACTGCTGCAGTAGTGCTTTGTTGGCGGTATAGCAGCGTGTAAAGCTTTGTCAGTCGTTAAAAAAAAAAAACCTGGCTCTTTATTTTTTTAGCTGGCTCCTAGGTTCCAAGTAAATTTGTCAAGCCCTGCGCTATGGAATATTGCCCACCTCCAGCCTTAAGCAATCTCAACTCAAACTAGTCTCAGCTACCCCCATCCCACCCAAGACAGATACAATCTGACCGAATGTCCAGGAATCACAAAGCACAGCTTGAAAGGCAAGTCAAAAAGATGGTTGAGGTGTCCTATGTGATGCGGTGAATATATGAAGTGTTCTGCCATAAGGTGGCTTCTTCCATGTACTGACAATCCCGTCGTAGGGCAGATTCGGACATATCGTTCCTGATGCTCCCGGTGCCAGTAGGCCCATATAACAACGATAAACCCAAGATGTAGTACGTAGGGTACTTATTGATGGTCTACAAAATTTGTTCTGATTTATTATGTAATAAATATTGATACATGTATGTATGTATGTATGGAGGTAGATATACGATTTATATATTAATTAGTAGGCTTGTGCAATTTGTTTCATAATGAGTCAAAAAAACTGGGCCCATCAGACGAAGCCGCAGCCCTGGGCCAACGTGGTTCCGGAGCTAGGATTCACAACAGGCACCTCCGGCCAGGCGGGCCACGAGGCGCGAACGGACCCCACACCAATGGTGTCTGTCCCTTAAGTACCCCTCCCAGCATGCACAGCGGGTCACCACTCCCACTAATTCGTTGATTAGGGGAACACTCGATGTACCATGACCTGACTGCTGCCACCCTTGGCCTGGGGTGGTAATAACAACCCCAAGTGATCAATGGTGGATCACTCCCATACCTCACAACCGTCCCGGGATTTCCCGGGACCGTCCCGCGATTCGTGGTAAATCCCACGGTCCTGCAAACATGGCTACAGTCCCGGGAAATACCGTGGTCCCGCAATTACCGCGATTCGCGGCAACCCCCCCTCCCCGCTCAACAACTTTTATCCACTATCCACACCCCCCCGCTCAACAACTCTGATCCACGCCCCCCCGCTCAACAACTCCGAGGTATGCACTCCCAGCACAGCCATGGCTGGAACAGAGGCTAAATTGCCTTTCATCACTCTGGTCTGAGCCAAATTACATCTCCGACCCCCATTAAATTTGAGGCAGCGCCAGTTCATCAGTAGTAGGGCGCTACACATCTTTAGACGATCCCTAAAAACTCTTCTCTTTAAAGAAGCCTATCCTGCTTCTAACTAACACTGTTTTGCTTTCTACATCAGCTCACCCCCCATAGCCATTTCCTTTTGCATCATTTGACCCCCCCTTTTTAGATTGTAAGCTCTATTGAGCAAGGCCCTCTGATTCCTATTGTACCAAATTGTAATGTAACTGTAATGTCTGCCTTCATTTTGTAAATTGCTGCACAAATTGTTGGCGATATATAAAACCTGTATAATAATAACAATAATTACCTCCTCGTCTGTCCCGGCAACGTCTCCTCTCTACTTCCTCCCGACTCACCTCTCGTCCGGAAATTCTTATTTATTCCTGACATCACTTCCTGTGTGTACCTGACATCACTTCCTGTCTGTAGGGATAATAGAGACTTCCTGGATGGGTTTCTCTCAATATAAGTGGGATTGCCACCTTGTGCAAAGGATCGCGACTGCAGTCTTGGTTCTACATTTTATCAATCAGGATCACATTTTAGTTAATCCCTTGAGTGTTTGGACCTTTTTTCTCCCCTATATCCCCATAAGTCCCAGAACATTTTTCCTTATTTTTTTATTGAGATTTTAAGAGAAATAGGGTTACTTACTACATACTCCAAATGACGCAGCCCATGCAGAGGAGGTCACTTGTGACAGCTTACAATTGACAACAAAAAGACAAACAATGCATAACACAACTTAGTGGTCCATAGCATAAAATGTTGAAGGAATTAGAGCATCTTCCCAGTTTTGTCTCTCCCCATCGACCCCCCCCCCCCCCTCGAAGGTGAACTGGAGACAGGGAATACGGCTCAGGACTTATTATGTATTTGGTCGAGAGTATTAAGGCGAAATTCCAGGAAATCAGCAACTTAGGAAAAAGTGCAGGCACACTAGGAGTTAAGTTCAATTAGGTGAATGTCAATTACTGTATCTCTATTAATTATATGTGATAGGTTTATTGGAGGATACATTCCAGATATAGGAGAGAAGCACACAGAGCAGCTATGCCCACCCTTCCTCTCCCCTGCCCATTTACAGAAGCCTTTGTATTTTGTGAATGAAATCACATAATACAAAGGCTTCTGTGAATGGGCAGAAGAAGGGAAGTGGTGGGCATAGCAGTTCCAGTAACCCTGCTATTGTAGTAACTAAGACCACAGTGAGCATCGTGGGAGTTCCAGAGGTTATTCTCCTGGAGCAAAATGCACCTGTCAGATGTGAATAATAGAGAGAAGTCTATGAGGCGACAGGCACCTCGTTAGAATTAACACATGGTATGCCTGCAAGAAGATGAATTCCTAGAATCCAGTTTAAAGGGGCTGGATCCATAGTCGTTGACGGCTCCTCTAGCCACTTCACCTAGACATTGTCTCCTAAGAAGAACATATAGCAGTGGATAGATTAAGGGCATGTGTGCCCTCGTGCTCTTGTTGGTTTCCCTCCAGGCACACCTGCTCTTAATGGAGATTCAGAAAAAAATGCAGAAAAACAAGACCCAGGCAAGTTCTGGCAAATGGAGAGGATCATGTCCCGATCTATATAGTTTAGTACTCAGATCAGGGAAGGGTCTCAGGACTCCCGTAATTGGAGGTGGCGAGGGAACACAATGCGCTTTCTCTACCACAAAAGGATGATAGATGTCAGGTCCAGCATGTCAGTTGGGGAGGTCTCAGCAAATTCAGCAGGAATGGAGCCTTGCTCCCCTTCTTGGTATAATCAGCACTCGAAGATTATTGCAGTGGAGCCTATGTTCAGTGTCAACTGATTTGTATTGCAGAGTTTTTACTTGAGGTTCAGTAGAGAGATGCAGCTTTCCACCTCAGTGAAACGCTTCCTGAATTTGTCTGGGGTCCATATTTCCATCGCATACCTTCCTGGATTAAGCTCTTTAGGCTACTGGGTGCTGTTGCGATCACTAGCTGGATACTGGAACCTGTACAATTTGGAGATGTACACCAAGGATCATCAATTTCACCCAAATGTTTTTTTTATTGAAGAAAGATCACATCAAAAAGCAGTGTAGTGAAACGTTTCGGAGCCACGCAGGACCTCTTTTGTCAGGCATGTGATGAATTTTTCGGGGTCCTTTCTAATAAAGCTGATATCAATGAAGAGAGAGACTAGCTTCTCCGTTACCGTTTCTTTGCCGGTAGTGATGAATGTTAGAATATCAGCACCAGATGGTCCGGCATTAGCGTCTTCCTCTGTAGCCGTCTGCAGAGACATTGTCCAGAATTCAGTCGGTGTGTCTAAGATGGCAACCACTGGATAAGCGTGGGAAGAAGCAACCAGAGTTTGAGTGGGTTTCAGCTTTCCGGGAGACATAATAAAGGAGCGGAGGAGGTGTTCGGGTTAAAGGGAGCAGGATCACCAATATAGTGTCTTGGCCTGTAGTAGGATAAAGTCAGAATGATAGGGGGAGTGGAGACATTCTTCAGCATTCAGTTGGTGTTTCCAAGATGGCAACCACTGGGTAAGCGTGGGAAGAACCTGCCAGAGTTTGAGTGGGTTTCAGCTCTCCGGGAGACATAATAAAGGAGCGGAGGAGGTGTTCAGGTTAAAGGAGGAGCCTGTAGTAGGATAAAGTCAGGATAATAGGGGGAGTGGAGACATTCTTCAGCATTTAGTTGGTGTTTCCAAGATGGCAACCACTGGGTAAGCGTGGGAAGAAGCTGCCAGAGTTTGAGTGGGGTTCAGCTTTCTGGGAGACATAATAAAGGAGCGGAGGAGGTGTTCGGGTTAAAGGGAGCAGGATCACCAATATAGTGTCTTGGCCTGTAGTAGGATAAAGTCAGAATGATAGGGGGAGTGGAGACATTCTTCAGCATTCAGTTGGTGTTTCCAAGATGGCAACCACTGGGTAAGCGTGGGAAGAGCCTGCCAGAGTTTGAGTGGGTTTCAGCTCTCCGGGAGACATAATAAAGGAGCGGAGGAGGTGTTCAGGTTAAAGGAGAAGCCTGTAGTAGGATAAAGTCAGGATAATAGGGGGAGTGGAGACATTCTTTAGCATTTAGTTGGTGTTTCCAAGATGGCAACCACTGGGTAAGCGTGGGAAGAAGCTACCAGAGCTTGAGTGGGTTTCAACTAGCTGGGAGACATAATAAAAAGAGTGGGAGGAGATGTTCAGGTTAAACGGAGGAGGAGCTCCAATATAGCATCCTGGCCTGTAGTATAATATAGTCAGGATGATAGGGGGAGCGGAGACATTCTTCAGCATTCAGTCAGTGTTTCCAAGATGGAGACCACTGGGTAAGCGTAGGGAGAAGCCATGACCGGTGTAGTCAAGATATCCCCAACTTTCTATTTTAACCCTTGAACCACTCAAACTTCCTACACCCCCTTTCCCTTACCCTCATCCAATGATAAGACCACACATGATTTTGGAGTATAAATGGCAATAGCAGCCTTTTTATTAACAAAATATTCATTAATTTTCTAAATAGCGTTTGTAACAACAACTTTTTTAATCAAAGCTTGTTGGTCTTTGACGGCCCCCCGAACTTAAGACTTTTCCACCATTACACTGCGGGACCTTTTTCACCATACCAGGCCTCCAGCTGTACCACCAGTTCAGAGACAAGCCCCTTCCAGCATACCGTTCCACTGGAATACACTAGAGGGGCCCATACCACCGAGGAGCCCCCCCACCACTTCCATCACATATGTTTTCTGCTACCATCATAGACCAACGACACCGCCGTTACACAGCTGCTATGACGACCCAAGTCCATTGATCCTGAAATAAAAGAAAACAAACGAACAACACAGAAAGACAAACAACAGGGAGGGTGGGTGGGAAACCGCTTCCTTCTGTCTCCCTCACCAACTGCTCCAGGAAGTCCCCCGCCTACCTCTTTTATACAACTCCTCCCCCTCCAACTCTTTTCCTCCTTTGTGTATTTTCTGCGTGTACTCGAGAGAGGAGCCGGACTGCAGGAGTTGGGAGTAGGCAGACCTCCCCCAGAGGCAATCTGCCATCTTTCTCCATGCCCCTGGGTGGCAATGGCGGGTGTGAGGGGGTCCTCCCACACAGCCCGCCCTACCTGCTCCGCTTTGAAGCCCAACGGGGCAGAGGGACTCCCCTATGAGGGAGTGAGAGGATCTAGCCTGCTCAGCCAGCCCTGTTAGTCCTTCGCCTCTCTTTTTTAGAGCCTATTCCGTCTTAACTCATTGTTGTCTCCCCTTTCCACCTCGTCATGCCCGGCGCTCCACTACTTGCTTCCTTATTTCTCTGTTCCGGGCCTCACCCCTGAGTTTGAGTGGGTTTCAGCTTGCTGGGAGACAAGATAGCTACCTCTGGGTAAGCGTGGGAAGAAACCATCAGCAAAGTCATTAAGTCAGGATGATAGGGGGAGTGGAGTCATTCTTTAGCATTTATTGGGGGTTTCTAAGATGGCAACCACTGGGTAAGCGTAGGGAGAAGCCACCAGAGCTTGAGCAGGTTTCAGCTTGCCGGGAAATATAATAAAGGAGCGGGGGAAGTGTTCAGGTTAAAGGAGCAGCCTGAAGTAAGATTAAGTCAGAATGATGGGGGGGTGGAGACATTCTTCGGCATTTATCGGCAGTCACTAAAATGGCAACCACTGGGTAAACGTAGGGAGAAGCCATCAGAGCTTGGGTGGGTTTTAGCTTGCTGGGAGACATTCTCCAGCATTCAGTCGATGTTTCCAAGTCAGGATGATAGGGGGAAGTGGAGACATTCTTCAGCATTTATTGGGGGGTTTCTAAGACGGTAGCCACTGTAGGAAGAAGCCACCAGAGCTTGAGTGTGTTTCTGCTTGCTGGGAGACATAATAAAGGAGTGGAGGAGGTGTTCAGGTTAAAGGGAGCAGGATCACCAATAGAGTGTCCTGGCCTGTTGTAGTATAAAGTCATAAAGTCACGATGATAGGGGGGAGTGGAGATATTCTTCAGCATTTAGTGGGTGTTTCTAAGATGGCGACCACTGGGTAAGTGTAGGGAGAAGCCATCAGAGCTTGAGCTTAAAAGAGTGGAGGGGGTGTTCAGGTTAAAGGGAGCAGGATCCCCAATATAGTGTCCTGGCCTGTAGTAGGATAAAGTCAGGATGATAGGGGGGAGTGGAATCATTCTTCAGCATTTAGTGGGTGTTTCCAAGATGGCGAAGCCACCAGAGCTGGAGTGGGTTTCAGCTTGCTGGGAGACTTTCTCCAGCATTCAGTCGATATTTCCAAGTCAGGATGATAGGGGGGAGTGGAGACATTCTTCAGCATTTTTTGGGGGTTTTCGAGACAGTAGCCACTAGGTAAGCGTAGGAAGAAGCAACCAGAGCTTGAGTGGGTTTGTGCTTGCTGGGAGACATAATAAAAGAGCGGAGCAGGTGTTCAGGTAAAGGGAGCAGGATCTCCAGTATCGTGTCCTGGCCTGTGTCGCTGTCTATCCGTGTGGCTTCTTAAGCGTGCAAGAAGATTTGAATTTTCTGGGTGACGTTTTACCGCACTTTGAACAGGTTTCTTAAGGTCCCTCACCTCTGTGGGTTCTCTGGTGTCTACTAAATTTTTCTTTATGCGAGAAACCTTTCCCACATACTGTACATGAAAAACGATAATCCCCCGTGTGAACGCTCAGGTGCATAACAAGTTCATTTCTCCGGCTAAAAGATTTTCCACACTCCGGGCAGGAGAACGGCTTCTCCCCAGTGTGGACTTTCATGTGACTAGTTAAGTTCCCGTGTCGTGTGAAACCTTTCCCGCACTCTGGGCATGAAAATGGCATCTCGCCGGTGTGACTTCTCTGGTGGATGACAAGTTCTGACTTTATTATGAATGCTTTCTGGCATTGGGGGCATGCATAGGGCCTCTCGCCGGTGTGACTTCTCTGGTGGATAATAAGACGGGATTTACTGACACACGACATCCCACACTCCGAGCAGGGAAAGATCTCCTTCCCGGCGTGGGCTCTCTGGTGTATGGCAAGTTCAGTTTGAGTATTAAAAAAAATCCCGCACTCCAAACACGACAAGGAACTCTTGACTAGGTGGGCTCTCTGATGGATCCAAAAATCGCTTTTCTGGTTGAAGCTCAGGCCGCAGTCTGGACAGGTATACGGAATACAATCAGAGTGGGTTCTCAGGTGCTTCATGAGTCTGTATTTCCTCGAAAAACGTTTCCCGCACTCTGTACAAGTATGCAGCTTCTCCCCGGTGTGGGTTCTCAAGTGCGCTTTGAGTTTAAATTTCTGCACAAAACATCTCCCGCACTCTTTACATGGAAAAGTCTCACCGGTGTGAAGTCTCACGTGACTTTCCAGGTGATCTTTTCGTTTAAAACTTTGACTGCACTCCGGGCACAAATAAGACTTTCCTCCCCGAGATTTTGTTGTAGTTCGATTAACTTCGTCTTCGTAATCTGCAGATTGTAAAACTATAAACTTTGTAGTCATGGACTTTATGTGGACAATAATCTAAAAAAAATGCCAAAACATGGTAAAATGGGCGGTATATGGAAAAGCTAGGGAAGTATATGGACAGGCTAGAAATTAAGATGGACCTTTCATATGTGTACAGTATTTCCTCCTCATTTGTTGGGAACATGACGTTATATTGGGGGAATGGAGGAGGACCTTTCATATGGTGTACAGTATCTCCTCCTCATTTGTTGGGAACATGACGTTATATTGGGGGAATGGGGGAGGACCTTTCATATGGTGTACAGTATCTCCTCCTCATTTGTTGGGAACATGACGTTATATTGGGGGAATGGAGGAGGACCTTTCATATGGTGTACAGTATCTCCCCCTCATTTGTTGGGAACATGACGTTATATTGGGGGAATGGAGGAGGACCTTTCATATGGTGTACAGTATCTCCTCCTCATTTGTTGGGAACATGACATTATATTGGGGAATGGAGGAGGACCTTTCATATGGTGTACAGTATCTCCCCCTCATTTGTTGGGAACATGACGTTATATTGGGGGAATGGAGGAGGACCTTTCATATGGTGTACAGTATCTCCCCCTCATTTGTTGGGAACATGACGTTATATTGGGGGAATGGAGGAGGACCTTTCATATGGTGTACAGTATCTCCTCCTCATTTGTTGGGAACATGACGTTATATTGGAGGAATGGAGGAGGACCTTTCATATGGTGTACAGTATCTCCTCCTCATTTGTTGGGAACATGACGTTATATTGGGGGAATGGAGGAGGACCTTTCATATGGTGTACAGTATCCCCCCCCTCATTTGTTGGGAACATGACGTTATATTGGGGGAATGGAGGACCTTTCATATGGTGTACAGTATCTCCTCCTCATTTGTTGGGAACATGACATTATATTGGGGGAATGGAGGAGGACCTTTCATATGGTGTACAGTATCTCCTCCTCATTTGTTGGGAACATGACGTTATATTGGAGGAATGGAGGAGGACCTTTCATATGGTGTACAGTATCTCCTCCTCATTTGTTGGGAACATGACATTATATTGGGGGAATGGAGGAGGACCTTTCATATGGTGTACAGTATCCCCCCCCTCATTTGTTGGGAACATGACATTATATTGGGGGAATGGAGGAGGACCTTTCATATGGTGTACAGTATCCCCCCCCTCATTTGTTGGGAACATGACGTTATATTGGAGGAATGGAGGAGGACCTTTAATATGGTGTACAGTATCCCCTCCTCATTTGTTGGATGGGGGATCTAGATGGAGCCTCTGTTCTGCTCTCTCCTTTACAATAAAGTCTCCTCTTACCCGGTGATGTGAGGGGCGGCTGATTGTCCATCATGACGTCCTTGTAGAGATCCTTGTGTCCTTCTAAATACTCCCACTCCTCCATGGAGAAATAGACAGTGACATCCTGACACCTTATAGGAACCTGACACACACAATGATACAGTCACCATCCAGACACACCCCTTGTCTGTTACTGGATAATGTCCCAGAATCCTCCTCACCTCTCCTGTCAGCAGATGGACCATCATGTTGGTCAGTTCCAGGATCTTCTGTATGTGTCTCTCAGGTATGAGGGATGGAGGTGGGGGGTTCTGGCCTCTCCTCCTCCTTGTAGAGGTTTGGTAATGTCTTCTCGGTGTGTCGTGTTCAGTAGAACTTTTCATCACTACATCACAGTCCTGTGTTATAAAAGAGAAGTGAGTATGTATGGTCAGGTTTTGAGGGTGGATGGGAGTGGAGGTGGAGCAGGACATGTTGGAGGAGACGGTGGAATGGAATAGGTCAAGGCTCCCAATGCTGGACAGAAAGAGAGATTGGAATATTCTGGGGTCAGGGGGGATTAAAGCAAACCTGTCTAATGGGCATAAGTGAATCTGCAAAAATACATCCCAGTGTACAACAAAGTCCAATATTAACCTCTTGCTTACACTCACTTCTCCTGTCAGCAGGCTGAGGACCTCCAGGGTGAGGTTCAACATCTTCTCATTCTGGGGAAATTCCGTCCTCTCAATCTTCACAAAACTCAAAGTTTTCTGATTGTCCATCATGACGTCCTTGTAGAGATCCTTGTGTCCTTCTAAATACTCCCACTCCTCCATGGAGAAATAGACAGTGACATCCTGACACCTTATAGGAACCTGACACACACAATGATACAGTCACCATCCAGACACACCCCTTGTCTGTTACTGGATAATGTCCCAGAATTCCCAGAATCCTCCTCACCTCTCCTGACAGAAGATGGACCATCATGGTGGTCAGTTCCAGGATCTTCTGCTCTTTGTTCCTCTCAGGTAATGGAGATGGAGGGGGAGGCACCATGGTGGGGCTCTGGGTCCGGCTCCATTCTCCTGAGATTGGCTCCCCATTAAACCTCTTCACTACAACATAATCCTACAGATCAGGAGAAAGATAAACCGATATCAATCATCTGACTTCATCTAAGTGTCTACAATAAGAACATGGACTATTGACCAGACTAGACAAGAGTGATGTCATGTGACCTCCCAGAATCCTCCTCACTTCTCCGGTTAGCAGGTAGATGATCTCCAGGGCGAGGTTTAGTATCTTCTCCATGCTATGACACCAGTTCTCCTCCATCATCATTTAAATGTTATACGACTTTAGAACCTAAGAATCGGTGAGATTCGGAACGCACAGGAACCCCCCTGGAGTGCTGAGCGGGGTTCGTATTCTGAATAAAAACACAGAAAAACAATGGTTGTGTATTCACTATGAAGTCCTCCAACCCAGAACTCTTCTACTCCTTTGTTACATCGTCTTCATCAAATTATTACTACCGGCCAAAGTTCTAAATGATAAAAAGAAAGATTTATTTCAACACATTGAAAATTATTTGAATACTAATAACAGGAGACTACAAGGAACCCATTTTTTCCCTATCTAGCCTTCATAGGAAATATTATGAGCCCCGTTACAGAGAGACGGAGTATGAGAAAGTAGTGAGACTTCCAGACTGATATGTCAAGTAGTAAGTTAGTAATGGTCAAGGAATCGGAAGGGGTGATTTGAGGAGAATAGAGATGAGTTGGGTGTCATCAGCATAGGGATGGTATTGGAAACCAAGACCTATCAACTGACCCCAGAAGAAGGTGTAGATAGAGAGGATGTAGAGGACAAAGCCTTGGGGAACCCTTATGGAATACTGGCCACCCTTAACCAGTCTCAACCCAAACTAGTCTCACCTATCCCATCCCACCCAAGACAACAAACTGAGACAGATATAATCCCAACAACTGATCGGACGTCCAGAAATGACAAAGCACAGCTTGGACAGTAAGTGTATACAATGGTTGACATTTCCTACCTGATCCGGTGATATATGAAGTGGTCTGCCATACGTAGTGATGTCACAAGGTGGCTTCCTCCATGTACCGACACACCCGTCTTAGGGCAGATTTAGACAAGTCTTCTTTTTATTGTTTCCATGTTCCTGATGCTCTGTAAATCGGCTCCCGGTGTCGGTAGATCCATATAACAATTATAAACCCAGGACGTAGTACAGAGGGTATGTATTGATGAGATCATAAAATGGGAAATGATTTGATTATGTAATAAATATCAAAGCGTGTGTGTAAGGAGGTAGATATCAGATTTATATATTAATGTATGATTTTATTGTTATATTCTCATATTATGACTGCTATAATTATCCTATTACCTCTTCGTCTGTCCCAGCAACGTCTCCTCTCTACTTCCTCCCAACTCACCTCTCACCCGGAAATTCCAATTTATACCTGACATCACTTCCTGTGTGTACCTGACATCACTTCCTGTCTGTAGGGATCATAGAGACTTCCTGTATGAGTTTCTCTCAATATACAGTGCCTTGCGAAAGTATTCGGCCCCCTTGAACTTTGCGACCCTTTGCCACATTATAGGCTTCAAACATAAAGATATAAAACTTTTTTGTGAAGAATCAACAACAAGTGGGACACAATCATGAAGTGGAACGAAATTTATTGGATAATTTAAACTTTAACAAATAAAAAAACTGAAAAATTGGGCGTGCAAAAGTATTCAGCCCCCTATAAGTTAATACTTTGTAGCGCCACCTTTTGCTGCGATTACAGCTGTAAGTCGCTTGGGGTGTCTTTATCAGTTTTGCACATCGAGAGGCTGAAATTTTGTGTTCAGGGTGATGAGCTGTGTTGCTTTTACGCCAAACATAATGCTTTGCATTGCTGCCAAAAAGTTGGATTTTGGTTTCATCTGAGCAGAGCCCCTTCTTCCACATGTTTGGTGTGTCTCCCAGGTGGCAGCAGAGCCCCTTCTTCCACATGTTTGGTGTGTCTCCCAGGTGGCAGCAGAGCACCTTCTTCCACATGTTTGGTGTCTCCCAGGTGGCAGCAGAGCCCCTTCTTCCACATGTTTGGTGTCTCCCAGGTGGCAGCAGAGCACCTTCTTCCACATGTTTGGTGTGTCTCCCAGGTGGCAGCAGAGCCCCTTCTTCCACATGTTTGGTGTCTCCCCCAGGTGGCAGCAGAGCCCCTTCTTCCACATGTTTGGTGTCTCCCAGGTGGCAGCAGAGCACCTTCTTCCACATGTTTGGTGTCTCCCAGGTGGCAGCAGAGCCCCTTCTTCCACATGTTTGGTGTCTCCCGGGTGGCAGCAGAGCACCTTCTTCCACATGTTTGGTGTCTCCCAGGGGGCAGCAGAGCACCTTCTTCCACATGTTTGGTGTCTCCCAGGGGGCAGCAGAGCACCTTCTTCCACATGTTTGGTGTCTCCCAGGGGGCAGCAGAGCACCTTCTTCCACATGTTTGGTGTCTCCCAGGTGGCAGCAGAGCACCTTCTTCCACATGTTTGGTGTCTCCCAGGTGGCAGCAGAGCACCTTCTTTCACATGTTTGGTGTCTCCCAGGTGGCAGCAGAGCACCTTCTTCCACATGTTTGGTGTCTCCCAGGTGGCAGCAGAGCCCCTTCTTCCACATGTTTGGTGTGTCTCCCAGGTGGCAGCAGAGCACCTTCTTCCACATGTTTGGTGTCTCCCAGGTGACTTGTGGCAAACTTTAAACGACACTTTTTATGGATATCTTTAGGAAATGTCTTTCTTCTTCCCACTCTTCCATAAAGGGCAGATTTGTGCAGTATACAGGGACTGATTGTTGTCCTATGAACAGAGTCTCCCACCTCAGCTGTAGATCTCTGCAGTTCCTCCAGAGTGATCATGGGCCTCTTGGCTGCATCTCTGATCAGTCTTCTCCTTGTATGAGCTGAAAGTTTAGAGGGACGGCCAGGTCTTCGTAGATTTGCAGTGGTCTGATACTCCTTCCATTTCAATATTATCGCTTGCACAGTGCTCCTTGGGATGTTTAAAGCTTGGGAGTTCTTTTTGTATGCAAATCCAGCTTTAAACTTCTGCACAACAGTATCACAGACCTGCCTGGTGTGTTCCTTGTTCTTCATGATGCTCTCTGCACTTTAAACGGACCTCTGAGACTATCACAGTGCAGGTGCATTTATACAGAGACTTGATTACACACAGGTGGATTCTATTTATCATCATTAGTCATTTAGGTCAACATTGGATCATTCAGAGATCCTCACTGAACTTCTGGAGAGAGTTTGCTGCACTGAAAGTAAAAGGGGGCTGAATCATTTTGCACGCCCAATTTTTCAGTTTTTTATTTGTTAAAAAAGTTTGAAATATCCAATAAATTTCGTTCCACTTTGTGATTGTGTCCCGCTTGTTGTTGATTCTTCACAAAAAATTACAGTTTTATATCTTTATGTTTGAAGCCTGAAATGTGGCAAAAGGTCGTAAAGTTCAAGGGGGCCGAATACTTTCCCAAGGCACTGTAAGTGGGATCATCACCTTGTGGAGATGATCGGGACTGCAGTCCTTGTCGGCCTTGTTCTATATTTTATCAATCCAGATTACATTTCATTTAACCCCTTGAGCATCTAGACCTTTTTGTCCCTTATATCCCCATGAGTCCCAGAGCATTTTTTCTTCTTTTTATTGTGATTTTAAGAGACATACGTTTACTACATACACAGGGGAGGTCACATGTGACAGCTTACAATCTACAAGAAAAAGAAAAGCTATGCAAAACACAACTTAGTGGTCCATCCCATAAATGTTGAAGACATCAGAGCATCTCCCTAGTTTTGTGTGTCCCCCCCCCCTCGGGGAAGTGTAAGGAAGAAAGGGAAATTGGGTTCAGGCTTTATTATTTATCTGGTTAAGAGTATTAAAGCTGAAATCCAGGAACTCCACAACTTTGCAAAAAGTACAGGCCCACTAGGAGTCAAGTCCAATTAGATGCAAGTCACCTCCTGGACTTATCTACGTTACTTATACGAGACAAGTTTATTGCACTCCCAGAGGCTACACTCTGACTTTGAGAGGAGAGAAGCACACAGAGCAGCTATGCCCACCCGCCCTTCCCCTGTGCTGCCCATTCACAGAAGCCCTTGTATTTTGTGAATGAGTTCACATACTACAATGGCTTCTTTGAATGGGCATAAGAAAGAGAAGGGGTAGCAGTTCTAGCAACTCTGCTCTTGAAGGAACTGGGACTACAGTGAACAGCATCAGAGCTCAGAGCTCTGGAAATTATTTTCCTGGAGCACCAAAAACATGTCAGATGAGAATAACAAAAATAAGTCTATGAGGACGAAGGTATCTCGTTAGACTTAACTCATGCCATGCCTGCCATTTTTTACAAAGAAGCTGAATTCTGGGAATTCAACTTTAAGGGGCTGGATCCATAGTCCTTGAGGGTCCCTCTAGCCCAGTGGTTCTCAACTCCTGTCTTCAGGACCCACTAACAGGCCAGGTTTGCAAGATAATTGAAATACATCACAGGTGATATCATTTGCTGCTCAGTGATTGAAGTATTCTAGTCTGCATCTCCCCAAGGTAATATTTAAAATCTGACCTGTTAGTGGGTCCTGAGGACAGGAGTTGGGAACCACTGCTCAAACCACTTCACCAAACATTTTCTCCTAAGTAGGAGCGCATATAGCAGTGGATAGATCAGGTCAGTTAGACCCTCGTGCTTTTGCTGGGCGTCACATACATCCCTGTGTGTTTAAGGAGGGGTGGGCTTCCTTCAGGCACACCTTCACCCAATGGAGATTCGGAAACAAAATGAAAAACAAGACCCGGGCAGGTTCTGGCAGTGGATAGAATCAAGTCCTTGTGTATATATATTTTAGTAATCATATCAGGGAAGGGTCTCAGGACTACCAGGATTGGAGGTGCCAAGGGGAGGCGATGCACTCTCTCAACCACAAAGGTCAGTGGAAGATCTCTAATGGTCCCACAAGGTAGTTAGGAAGGTCTCAGCGAATTTAGCAGGTATGGGTCCTTCCTGCCTTCTTTGGTATGGTCAGCACTCAAAGATTTTTGCAGCAGAGCCTATGCTCAGTGTCAACCAATTTGTCTTGCAAAGCTTTTACTTGAGGTTCAGTGGAGCCAGTTGTAACAATATCTTGGTTTGGTGGGTTTGAGCTTGCTGTGAGACATGATCAAAGCGCAGAGAAGGTGCTTAAGTTACAGGAGCAGGATCTCCAATATAGTGTGCTGGTCTGTAGCAGGATAAAGTCAGGAAGATACACAAGTCCGCTCGGCATCAGATCCTGGCAACGCCCCCACCCCTTTTTGTTGCTTCTTAGGGGGTTCAAGAAGATTTGGATTTTCCAGGTAAGCTTTTCCACATTCTGAACGGGTTTAAGGTTGCTTAATCTTGTGAGTTCTCTCGTGTAAGTGAAGTTTTCCTTTATGAGCGAAACCTTTCCCGCACACGGAACATGAAAAAGGATAATCCCCCGTGTGAACGCTCAGGTGCATAACAAGATCATTTCTCCGGCTGAAGGATTTCTCACATTCCGGACAGGAGAAAGGCTTCTCCCGAATGTGGAGATTCATGTCGTTAGTTGAGTTTCCTTGCTGTGTGAAACCCTTGTGCATTCTCTCATGTATGTGAAGTTCTCCTCTATGAGAGAAACCTTTCCCGCACACTGAGCATGAAAAAGGATTATACTCCGTGTGAGAGCTCAGGTGCATAACAAATTCATTTCTCCGGGTGAAGGATTTCTTACACTCCGGACAGGAGAACAAATTTTCCCGAGTGTGGGCTTCCATGTCATTAGTTAAGTTCCCTTGTTGTGTTAAACCTTTGTGTGTTCTCTCGTGTACGTGGAGTTTTCCTCTATGAGAGAAACCTTTCCCGCACCCCGAGCATGTAAAACGATAATCTCCCGTGTGATCGCTAAGGTGCATAACAAGGTCAGCTCTCCGGCTGAAGGATTTCTCGCACTCAGGGCAGGAGTACGGCTTCTCCCCAGTGTGGACTTTCAAGTGATTTGTTAAGTTCCCGTGTCGTGTGAAACCTTTGCCGCACTCTGGGCATGAAAACGGCACCTCGCCGGTGTGACTTCTTTGGTGGATGGTAAGTTCTGACTTTACTACGAATGCTTTCTGGCATTGGGAGCATGAAAAAGGCTTCTCACCGGTGTGGCTTCTCAGGTGTACAATAAGACGGGATTTACTCACACACACTTTCCCGCACTCCGAGCAGGAAAAGATCTCCTTACCGGCGTGGACTCTCTGGTGTATGGTAAGTTCAGTTTGAGTATCAAAAAAAATCCTGCACTCCGAACACGACAAAAAACTCTTGAATTTGTGGACTCTCTGATGGATCCAAAAATCGCTTTTCTGTTTGAAGCTCAGGCCGCACTCTGGACAGGTATACGGAATACCATCGGAGTGGGTTCTCAGGTGTCTCACGAGTTTACATTTCTGCAAAAAACCTTTCCCGCACGTTGTACAAGTATGCAGCTTTTCCCCGGTGTGCTTTCTCAGGTGTTCTGTGAGTTTGTATTTCTGCAAAAAACATTTCCCGCACTCTTCACATGGAAAAGTCTCACCGGTGTGACGTCTCACGTGTCTTCGCAGACTATCTTTTCGTTTAAAACTTTGACCGCACTCGGGGCACAAAAAAGACTTTTCTCCCTGAGATTTGGTGTTGATTCCTTTATCTTCTCCTTCATACCCTACAGATGAAATCCGGGGCCCCTCTGAGGAATTCCCAACATCACGTTCATCTGTGAGGGAGAAATATTATCAACAAACGTATTTAAAATGTTTAAGTTTTGTAGTCAACCGTGTATGTCCTTTCATATGGTGTACAGAATCTCCTCCTCATTTGTTGGGTACATGACGTTATATTGGAGGAATGGAGGAGGACCTTTCATATGGTGTACAGTATCTCCTCCTCATTTGTTGGGAACATGACGTTATATTGGGGGAATGGAGGAGGACCTTTCATATGGTGTACAGTATCTCCCCCTCATTTGTTGGGTACATGACGTTATATTGGAGGAATGGAGGAGGACCTTTCATATGGTGTACAGTATCTCCCCCTCATTTGTTGGGAACATGACGTTATATTGGGGGAATGGAGGAGGACCTTTCATATGGTGTACAGTATCTCCCCCTCATTTGTTGGGAACATGATGTTATATTGGGGGAATGGAGGAGGACCTTTCATATGGTGTACAGTATCTCCTCCTCATTTGTTGGGAACATGACGTTATATTGGGGGAATGGAGGAGGACCTTTCATATGGTGTACAGTATCTCCCCCTCATTTGTTGGGAACATGACGTTATATTGGGGGAATGGAGGACCTTTCATATGGTGTACAGTATCTCCTCCCCATTTGTTGGGAACATGACGTTATATTGGAGGAATGGAGGAGGACCTTTCATATGGTGTACAGTATCTCCTCCTCATTTGTTGGGAACATGACGTTATATTGGGGGAATGGAGGAGGACCTTTCATATGGTGTACAGTATCTCCCCCTCATTTGTTGGGAACATGACGTTATATTGGGGGAATGGAGGAGGACCTTTCATATGGTGTACAGTATCTCCTCCTCATTTGTTGGGAACATGACGTTATATTGGGGGAATGGAGGAGGACCTTTCATATGGTGTACAGTATCTCCCCCTCATTTGTTGGGAACATGACGTTATATTGGGGGAATGGAGGACCTTTCATATGGTGTACAGTATCTCCTCCTCATTTGTTGGGAACATGACGTTATATTGGGGAATGGAGGAGGACCTTTCATATGGTGTACAGTATCTCCCCCTCATTTGTTGGGAACATGACGTTATATTGGGGGAATGGAGGAGGACCTTTCATATGGTGTACAGTATCTCCCCCTCATTTGTTGGGAACATGACGTTATATTGGGGGAATGGAGGAGGACCTTTCATATGGTGTACAGTATCTCCCCCTCATTTGTTGGAAACATGACGTTATATTGGGGGAATGGAGGAGGACCTTTCATATGGTGTACAGTATCTCCCCCTCATTTGTTGGAAACATGACGTTATATTGGGGGAATGGAGGAGGACCTTTCATATGGTGTACAGTATCTCCCCCTCATTTGTTGGAATCATGACGTTATATTGGGGATGGACCTTTCATATGGAAATAATTTTATAATTGAGGGACTAAAAACTTTCAATCCAAATGGCCATATTTTAGGTAATCATTACCTGGAAATGGACATTTCTCACATTTGATACTAAAAGACAATAAATAATTATCTAATCTTATAGAGGAAACATCGACCTGAAATGACGAAGATAAACAAGGAATGAAAGTGAAGTAAATATTCTCTTCTTACTCGGTGATGTGAGGGGCGGTTGATTCTCCATCGTGACATCCTTGTGTCCTAAATACTCGCCATACTCCTCATCCTCCTCTTTATACTCTTCTTTAACAACAATATTATAATTCTCAGGGTTTCCACTCTGAAAATATAAAACATTCATTGTAACAAATAGGCTTGTGTATAAATCATAACTACCAATAATTGTTCCTCATCTACCTGATGATGGTGGGGGATGGTGTGACCTTCCTGTGTGGAATAATCCCGGGAATACAGAGGACGGGGACATCTCTCTGGTGGGTTCCCATTACTGGATCCATCTGTAGGAAACACACACACTGACTGAATCCATTGTTTCTATGTGTTTATCAGATGATGGGGGATGGGGGTGGAGCCTCCGTACTGCTCTCTCCTTTACAATAAAGTCTCCTCTTACCCGGTGATGTGAGGGGCGGCTGATTGTCCATCATGACGTCCTTGTAGAGATCCTTGTGTCCTTCTAAATACTCCCACTCCTCCATGGAGAAATAGACAGTGACATCCTGACACCTTATAGGAACCTGACACACACAATGATACAGTCACCATCCAGACACACCCCTTGTCTGTTACTGGATAATGTCCCAGAATCCTCCTCACCTCTCCTGTCAGAAGATGGACCATCATGGTGGTCAGTTCCAGGATCTTCTGTTCTTTGTTCCTCTCAGGTATTATGAGGGATGGAGGTGGGAGGATGATAATGGGGTTCTGGCCTCTCCTCCACCTTGTAGAGGTTTGGTGATATCTCCTCATTGTGTCATGTCCGGTAGAACATTTCATTAGTACTTCACAGTCCTGTGTAATACAATAGAAGTGAGCGTGTATCGCTTCTCGGCCTTTTGGCTAAGATCAAATGTAGTATCTGTTCTTATCAGTTGCCAAGAGGTGGCGCTGAGCTAACAAGCGGTGGCTATGCCAAACCTTCTTGGCGTAGTGACAACCTGGACGGTCAGTCTCAGGGCGGACCGAAAGCATACTGCTCAACAGTTTAACTGAGGGATGTTACTAGGCAGCCTTTAGAGAAAGCCGAAAGGGAAGCCTCCTGGTGAGGACGGAGAACCACTGGGTCTGGCCCCTGGCTTTCTGGCCTAGATTTGTATGGTCAGTTGTTGGGGGGGTTAATGGGAGTAGAGGTGCAGCAGGACATGTTGGAGGTGACGGGTAGAGAATACATCAAGACTCAATGGTGGACATAAAGTGGAGATTGGTATATTCTGGGGTAGGGGAGATTAAATCAAACCTGTCTAATGGGCAAAGCACATCATTTATTTTTTGGATGGGAATCTGCAAAAATACATCTCAATCTCCTTTATTACACTTACCTCTCCAGTCAGCAGGCTGAGGATCTCCAGGGTGAGGTTCAACATCTTTTTCTTGCCCAAAATTTTCAAAAAACTCAAAGTTTTCTGATTGTCCATCACGACGTCCTTGTAGAGATCCTTGTGTCCTTCTAAATACTCCCACTCCTCCATGGAGAAATAGACAGTGACATCCTGACACCTTATAGGAACCTGACACACACAATGATACAGTCACCATCCAGACACACCCCTTGTCTGTTACTGGATAATGTCCCAGAATCCTCCTCACCTCTCCTGTCAGCAGCTCCATCATCTTCTTGGTGACTTCTAGAATCTTCTCCATGTTGTGTCTTTCGGGTTTTAGGGAGTCACATGGAGGCACTGTGATGGTCATGTGATCACCTGACTTCACAAGAGGAAATCTCTGTATTGGAGAACCAATAGGAATATCATGTTAGAATCCCAGAATCCTCCTCACCTCTCCGGTCAGGTCTGTATTATTAATAGAGATAAGAGTGATGTCATGTGACCTCCCAGAATCCCCCTCACCCCTCCGGTCAGGTCTGTATTATTAATAGAGATAAGAGTGATGTCATGTGACCTCCCAGAATCCCCCTCACCTCTCCGGTCAGGTCTGTGTATTATTAATAGAGATAAGAGTGATGTCATGTGACCTCCCAGAATCCCCCTCACCTCTCCGGTCAGGTCTGTATTATTAATAGAGATAAGAGTGATGTCATGTGACCTCCGGTCCTGTATTATTAATAGAGATAAGAGTGATGTCATGTGACCTCCCAGAATCCTCCTCACCTCTCGGTCAGGTCAGGTCTGTATTATTAATAGAGATAAGAGTGATGTCATGTGACCTCCCAGAATCCCCCTCACCTCTCCGGTCAGGTCTGTATTATTAATAGAGATAAGAGTGATGTCATGTGACCTCCCAGAATCCTCCTCACCTCTCCGGTCAGGTCTGTATTATTAATAGAGATAAGAGTGATGTCATGTGACCTCCCAGAATCCTCCTCACCTCTCCGGTCAGGTCTGTATTATTAATAGAGATAAGAGTGATGTCATGTGACCTCCCAGAATCCTCCTCACCTCTCCGGTCAGGTCTGTATTATTAATAGAGATAAGAGTGATGTCATGTGACCTCCCAGAATCCTCCTCACCTCTCCGGTCAGGTCTGTATTATTAATAGAGATAAGAGTGATGTCATGTGACCTCCCAGAATCCTCCTCACCTCTCCGGTCAGGTCTGTATTATTAATAGAGATAAGAGTGATGTCATGTGACCTCCCAGAATCCTCCTCACCTCTCCGGTCAGGTCTGTATTATTAATAGAGATAAGAGTGATGTCATGTGACCTCCCAGAATCCTCCTCACCTCTCCGGTCAGGTCTGTATTATTAATAGAGATAAGAGTGATGTCATGTGACCTCCCAGAATCCTCCTCACCTCTCCGGTCAGGACTGTATTATTAATAGAGATAAGAGTGATGTCATGTGACCTCCCAGAATCCTCCTCACCTCTCCGGTCAGGTCTGTATTATTAATAGGGATAAGAGTGGTCATGTGACCTCCCAGAATCCTCCTCACCTCTCTGTGTATTATTAATAGAGATAAGAGTGATGTCATGTGACCTCCCAGAATCCTCCTCACCTCTCCGGTCAGGTCTGTGTATTATTAATAGAGATAAGAGTGATGTCATGTGACCTCCCAGAATCCTCCTCACCTCTCCGGTCAGGTCTGTATTATTAATAGAGATAAGAGTGATGTCATGTGACCTCCCAGAATCCCCCTCACCTCTCCGGTCAGGTCTGTATTATTAATAGAGATAAGAGTGATGTCATGTGACCTCCCAGAATCCTCCTCACCTCTCCGGTCAGGTCTGTGCATTATTAATAGAGATAAGAGTGATGTCATGTGACCTCCCAGAATCCCCCTCACCTCTCCGGTCAGGTCTGTGTATTATTAATAGAGATAAGAGTGATGTCATGTGACCTCCCAGAATCCCCCTCACCTCTCCGGTCAGGTCTGTGTATTATTAATAGAGATAAGAGTGATCTCATGTGACCTCCCAGAATCCCCCTCACCTCTCCGGTCAGGTCTGTATTATTAATAGAGATAAGAGTGATGTCATGTGATCTCCCAGAATCCTCCTCTCCTCTCCGGTCAGGTCTGTATTATTAATAGAGATAAGAGTGATGTCATGTGACCTCCCAGAATCCTCCTCACCTCTCCGGTCAGGTCTGTATTATTAATAGAGATAAGAGTGATGTCATGTGACCTCCCAGAATCCCCCTCACCTCTCCGGTCAGGTCTGTATTATTAATAGAGATAAGAGTGATGTCATGTGACCTCCCAGAATCCTCCTCACCTCTCCGGTCAGGTCTGTATTATTAATAGAGATAAGAGTGATGTCATGTGACCTCCCAGAATCCTCCTCACCTCTCCGGTCAGGTCTGTGTATTATTAATAGAGATAAGAGTGATGTCATGTGACCTCCCAGAATCCTCCTCACCTCTCCGGTCAGGTCTGTGTATTATTAATAGAGATAAGAGTGATGTCATGTGACCTCCCAGAATCCTCCTCACCTCTCCGGTCAGGTCTGTGTATTATTAATAGAGATAAGAGTGATGTCATGTGACCTCCCAGAATCCTCCTCACCTCTCCGGTCAGGTCTGTGTATTATTAATAGAGATAAGAGTGATGTCATGTGACCTCCCAGAATCCTCCTCACCTCTCCGGTCAGGTCTGTGTATTATTAATAGAGATAAGAGTGATGTCATGTGACCTCCCAGAATCCCCCTCACCTCTCCGGTCTGTGTATTATTATGCCATGTGACCTCCCAGAATCCTCCTCACCTCTCCTGTCAGCAGGTAGATCATCTCCAGGGTCAGGTTCATTATGTCCTCCATACTGTGACTCCAGCCCTTGTCCATCATCAATGAGGTGGTCATGACATCTGTACAGGACGCTCCTCTTCGAAAGGTCATAAGCTGAAAATTTGATATTAAATTTAGATGGAAGAGAAGCCCCCTGAGTGCTAAGCGTGGTCCAAGTTCTAATTATCACACAGAAAACCAATAGTTGTGTTATCGTTAAGAGGTCCTCCATTCCAAGACTCTCCTGTTTCCTTGTCACATTATCTCCATCAAAAGGAAAGGATTATTACTACCATCCAAGTTCTCTACGATCAAATTCAACCTTTTTTTTAAACACATCGAGAAACATTTTAATACTAATATCAGAAGACTACAATGAACTCTCTGTATTCCTGTCTAGCGTTCATAGGAAAGATGAGCTCAGTTATGGAAGGACGGAGAGTGAGGAATAAGGATGAGCTCTGGCGTGTTCACATGGTACACGTGCAGACCCCGCCAGGAGGTGTGCACGGCGCTGTGCTACTCACAGGCAGGGAGACATTTCCCAATGCTCGGCTGCAGAGATCGGGAAATGTCTCCCTGGCTGTGCATAGCACAGCGCCGTGCACACTTTCTGGCTGGCTCTGCACGTGTACCATGTGAACACACCAGAGCTCATCCTTAGTGAGGAAGTGGTGAGGCATCCAGAGTGATATGTCAGATAGTAAGTTTGTGAGGGAAATTCACCTTAGACCACACTCAGGATCAAGTTAAGAAGTTTATTTCTCATACGAGGTGACAAGATACAACAAAAGAACAGATATTTGCCTATTGGTTCTTATTACTGTGACCCGTGCGATAGGGCTGCATACATAGCAATTAACCTGATAGACAGCTATCTGGGCTCGTCTGGTCTGCAAATGAATAACTTGCATTATATATACTTTTACAAATCTCAACTTAGCCGCCTCTTCTAGACAATGATTGGTTGACGTGCGTGTCTGGGCTTAACCTTTATTTTCACGCCCTAGAAGTAGGTGTAGCTTAGCCTTACAAACTTAGATAAAAACCCAAGCGGACTCTGTGATTTACGTACGTTTCAAGAACCGAAACCAACTCCGTGATTTACAAGAAACTATAGTTATACAGGAAACTATAGTTGTACAGGGCTTTAGTATACTAAAGCCCTGTACACACAGGCGAGTATTCCATTGAAAAAAAATGTTGTTTTTATCGACGGGATTCTTGCGTTTAGCTTTCCTTACATACACACTGTCAAGCCAAAATCTAGTTGTTCTAAAACGCGTTGACGTACAACAGATACGATGGCAGTATAAAGGGGTAGTTCGACTCCAATGACGCCACCCTTTGGGCTGATTTTTTCTAATCTCGTGTTACTGCGCGTTAGTAAAAGTTTGGCGAGAGACGATTTTGCGCTTTTCAGCCTCGTGCTTTTCAGTCCGTTACAGCGTGACGAATGTGCCATCTCCATTATAAAAGCTAGTTTTACCAGAAGGAGTGCTCCTGTCTCATACTTGATACTGAGCATGCATGGTTTTTTAAGCATACACACGGCCGGTTTTCTTGTCGTAAAACAGTCCGATGAGAAAATTGAGAATCCCGACGAGAAAATTGAGAATCCCGACGAGAAAATAGAGAGCAGGTTTCTAATCAGATATGATTGGATAGTCAGTGACTGTGCATTCAGAAAAGGAAGGAGTCTGTAAATCACAGATTCACCGGCTTCTTCGCCCGCTTTCCATCCTGTACGATAGAAGGCGGGGGGGGGACGCAGAGGGGGACCGGGGACTACGACGCAGAGGGGGACCGGGGGCGACGACGCAGAGGGGGATGACGAGGGGGACCAGGGACGACGACGCAGAGGGGGGCGACGACGCAGAGGGGGACCGGGGGCGACGACGCAGAGGGGGACCGGGGGCGACGACGCAGAGGGGGACCGGGGGCAACGACGCAGAGGGGGACCGGGGGCAACGACGCAGAGGGGGACCGGGGGCAACGACGCAGAGGGGGACCGGGGGCAACGACGCAGAGGGGGACCGGGGGCAACGACGCAGAGGGGGACCGGGGGCAACGACGCAGAGGGGGACCGGGGGCAACGACGCAGAAGGGGACCATGGGCAACGACGCAGAGGGGGACCGTGGACGACAACACAGAAGGGGACTGGTGTAGGATGACACAGAGGGGGACTGGTGGAGGACATGGGGGGACCGGTGGAGGACACAGAGGGGGAATTGGTGGCAACTGATAGGTTGCACTGGTGGGCAGAACTGATGAGCAGGCACTAATATGCCACACTGATGGGCACTGATATGTGGCATTGATAGGTGGCACTGATAGGCAGCGCTGATGGGCGGTACTGATAGGCACTGATAAGCAGGCACTGGTGGGCACTGATAGGTAGCACTGATGGGCAGTGCTGATGGGCGGTACTGATAGGCACTGATGAGGAGGCACCAATATGCCAGACTCATGGGCACTGATATGCGGCATTGATAGGTGGCACCGATAAGCGGCACTGCCGACGTGCGGTACTGATGGGCAGTACTGATGAGCAGGCACTGAAAGGCTGCACTGACTGGCATCACTTTTGGGCACCGATTGGTGGCACTACTGGGGCTTTCCTGTTATCAGGGCACAAGTCTTTACAGAGATCGGGGTCGCACCATGTCCTAGCAACACAGTGCGGCCAGGATCACCCCCCATGGACACGCGACAGCGTCTGCTCTGTGGCGCCGTCATGTGACGTCCTCCCAGAACGAGAGCCATGCCATCCCTCAGTCATTTGATTAAATTACAAATTTGTTCTCTGGGTCTGATGATATTGACCAATCCTGTGCGTCTTCTGGTCCATTTTAGGTCCCAATTCAGCCAAAAATGTGCGACGTAGTGAGGTTACCTGGTTGTCTCTTCCATATACTTACACAACCATCGTAGAGCAGATTCAGATGTGTCTTCTTTAGATCATTTCCATTCTCCTGACGCTTAGTAAATTGGCTCCTGGTGCTGGTAGATCTGTATAACAATCTCATCCAACCTCCTCCAGAAGAGTCTTAGCTACCCCATCCCACCCAGACAACAATCCAAGACTGGTACAATCTGGATGACCGGGAACCCGGTGCTGGTAGATCCATATAACAACCTCAACCAACCTCCTTCAGAAGAGTCTTAGCTACCTCATCCTACCCAGGTAACAATCCAAGACTCGTACAATCTGAATGACAGGGAACCCGGTGCTGGTAGATCCGTATAACAACCACAACCAACCTCCCTTAAAAGAGGCTTAGCTACCCTATGCCACCCAGACAACAATCCAAGATACGTACAATCTGAATGACCGGGAACCCGGTGCTGGTAGATCCATATAACAACCACAACCAACCTCCCTTAAAAGAGGCTTAGCTACCCTATGCCACCCAGACAACAATCCAAGACTCGTACAATCTGAATGACAGGGAACCCGGTGCTGGTAGATCCATATAACACCCTCAACCAACCTCCCTTAGAAGAGTCTTAGCTACCCCATCCCACCCAGGTAACAATCCAAGACTCGTACAATCTGAATGACAGGGAACCCGGTGCTGGTAGATCCATATAACACCCTCAACCAACCTCCCTTAGAAGAGTCTTAGCTACCCCATCCCACCCAGGTAACAATCCAAGACTCGTACAATCTGGATGACCGGGAACCCGGTGTTGGTAGATCCGTATAACACCCTCAACCAACCTCCTTCAGAAGAGTCTTAGCTACCCCATCCCACCCAGGTAACAATCCAAGACTCGTACAATCTGAATGACAGGGAACCCGGTGCTGGTAGATCCATATAACAACCACAACCAAACTCCCGCAGAAGAGTCTTAGCTACCCCATCCCACCCAGGTAACAATCCAAGACTCGTACAATCTGGATGACCGGGAACCCGGTGTTGGTAGATCCGTATAACACCCTCAACCAACCTCCTTCAGAAGAGTCTTAGCTACCCCATCCCACCCAGGTAACAATCCAAGACTCGTACAATCTGAATGACAGGGAACCCGGTGCTGGTAGATCCATATAACAACCACAACCAAACTCCCGCAGAAGAGTCTTAGCTACCCTATCCCACCCAGGTAACAATCCAAGACTCGTACAATCCGGATGACCGGGAACCCGGTGCTGGTAGATCCGTATAACAACCTCAACCAACCTCCTTCAGAAGAGTCTTAGCTACCCTATCCCACCCAGGTAACAATCCAAGACTCGTACAATCTGGATGACCGGGAAGATCCATTTATAACAATTTTAAACCCAGTCGTAGTACTGGAATAAATTGGTGGGCTCCAAAACTGGAGCAAATTCTATTTATTGATTATGTAATAAATAACGATATGTGAGTTTGGAGCAGAAGTAGATATTATATACATATATTTTGATTTATGCAGTGTAAAATGATATACGTTCACATATTATTACTTCTATAATATCGACTTACCTCAGCAACGTCTCTTCTCTACTTCCTCCCGACTCACCTCTCACCCGGAAATTCCTATTTATACCTGACATCACTTCCTGTCTGTAACTGACATCACTTCCTTTCCAAAGGAACCATAGAGACTTCCTGTGTGTGTGTGGTCTTCTCAATATTTGTGAGATTGCCACCTTATGCCGATGATAGGGACTTCAGTCTTTGACGGGCCTTGTTCTACATGAAACTGCGGCCCGGGGGCCAGATAGAGCCATTTACTTGCTTTTATGCGGCCCTTTGGGTACTATTTAATCCACTTATACCAACGACGACTTTTGTGTTGGTGTCCTTTTATATCATTTTGGTGATCATTAAACACCATTTGGATTTCTATCGATGTGCAGCCATTTCTACTTCTATTCATATACCCATGAAGGCAGGCTGGGGTTACCACTTGACTGGAGTTCCTATCAGGCACAAACCAATTCACCTGGAGCGGTGAGTTTACTGCCTAGTTCCCCTCACTGACACCAATGAAGAGGGTACGTTTCCTCCCACTGACACCAGCAATGGGGCTCAATTCCTTTTAATGACACAAACAATGAGGCCCAAGGACATCAAAAATGGGGCACAATTTGTCTCAATGACACCAACAATGGAGCCCAATGACATCAACAATGGGGCACAATTCCTCCCACTTACAACAATAATGGGGCGCAATTACCCTCACTGAAACAAACAATGGGGCATCGCTTCGCGGCCTTTTGGCTAAGATCAAGTGTAGTATCTGTTGCCAGAGGAGGCGCTAATGCTACTCCCAAACTTAGGGAGGGCAGAGCCAAATCCAATGGTGTCATTGCACCCAGAAGGGCGGTTTCGGTAGGGATTCATGCCTGTTTTACCCTAACAGACGTTGGGGGCCAGCCATGGTGGAGTCTGAGCCGGAAGGGTGCTCCTGGTGAGGATGGTGCTGCATCGGGTCTGGCCTTTTGGCTGGTGTTGGTGCTGTCCCTATTGACGATCTGGTGGAGGAGCTGGTACCGCCCTTTGAGGTCAGGGTAGGGCCATGCAAATCTGCCAGATTGGGGGCCTAGAAGGGTTAGTATCAGTGGAGGCCATACAGAAAAAGCGTCTCTCCCTGAAAACCTGGAAGGGCTCTCTAACTGAAGGGAATGGAGGGCTGCACTGATCAGGTCGGGGGAGTCGGATGTGGAACTAGAAAGCCTATGGTGTATGTGCCCCTGGAGTGGCAGTCCAGCCGTGCCGCATAATCACTGTGAGTGAAGGTCACTGCACCATGACACGCTTTTTTAGCACCTGCCTCCTGGGCTGGGCCCGGAGGAATTTTTTACTCCTGGCGGGAGGGCCTGGTCAATGTATTGCACAATGGGCACTTTTCACTCTCCTCTCCTCTCCCTGGTTTCATCCAGATGGACCGAGTGTAGGTACCCTTGTCCCCGTCTGGAGCCTAACGCCCCGGGGGGATTCAGGGCAAGGCCCTCTGATTTTAGAGGGCTTGTGTACACCTATTGCACGTTTTTGTGTCACCTCTTAATGTCGTGCACATTTTTTTGGTACCGGGTGATGTTTTTGAGTGCGTATCACACGCCATGGGCTTTCGAGAAAAAAAAAAAGAAACAATGGGGTAATATTTTTTCCCACTGACATCGGGACATTTTCTACTCCCACTGACCACAATCCGGCCCACCTAAGGTCTGAAGGACAGTAAACAGGACCTTTGTTTAGAAAATTTGGAGACCCCTTGTTCTACATCTTATCACTCCGGATCACATTTCAGTTAACCCCTCGAGTGTCTGGATCTTTTTCTCCCCAGTATCCCCTTGAGTTCTTTCATAAATCATGTTTTTTATTGAGGTTTTAAGAGAAATAGGGTTACTACATACTCCAAATGACGCAACCCGCGCAGGGGAGGTCACTTGTGACAACTTACAATCTACAACAAAAAAGAAAAAAAAAAACACAATTTAGTCGTCCATAGCATAAATGTTGAAGGTATCAGAGCATACCCCGCCCCACCCCCCCCCCCAGTTTTGAGTTCCATCGGGAAGGTTAACTGAAGACAGGGAATCCGGTTCAGGCCTTGTTTTGTATGTGTTTGAGAGTATTGAAGCTGAAGTCCAGGAATTCAGAAACTTGGTAAAAAGTGCAGGCAAGTTCATTTAAATGTAGAGAAAAGGGAAACTGCGATCAGTGTCCTCTCAGAAGCGTGGGTGCAGGCAATGCATAAAGCGAAGACTGGAGAAAAGACTGGACAGCCGCACTTCCACGAAATTCTTAAAAAAGTTGCCTTTAATGGTAAAAAATGGAGACAGCACTACAGGTCACAGCAGACAGTGGGGTGGATAGCCGACGCGTTTCGCACTGGGGTATCAGCGCTTAATCATAGCTAAAGCAAAAATGGTACACAACTCAAATATATACACACCTAAACCAAACCTGAACCAGTCATGTGATCCGCCTCCACTTGTGATCAACCATCACTAATGAGGAAGGGTGGTAAGAAACAATCAATGGTGATCACCTAGAAAGCTGGATCACATCCATGGTGAAAAATATAACACACAAATGCGGCTGTCCAGTGTTTTCCCCAAGTTAATTTAAGTCGGATGGAAATAGGACTGATGCCACAGGGCAAATTCGGATCCACAGTCGTACAACGGTGGTGTAGTATCAGTGTGAACCCCCAAGCTGAAATCCAGGAATTCCACAACTTAGCAAAAAAGTGCAGGCACACCATGAGTTGGGTCCAATTAGGTGCATGTCACCTCTGAGACTTATCTCTATTACTTATATGAGACAGGTTTACTGTATACACTCTGACTGTGAGAGGAGAGAAGCACACAGAACAGCTATGCCCACCCCTCCCCCTCTGCTACCCATTCACAGAAGCCTTTGTACTTTAGTTCACATAATACAAAGGCTTCTGTGAATGGGCATAAGAAGGGGGAAAAACATTAAGGCCTGGTTAACACTGGTGCGACATACGCTCCAACTTTCCAACAGGCACCTACACACTTGGGGAAACGCCATCCTTATATTTTATCTCTGGACCCAGAAGAGCCAGTGGGTCTATTAAGACTCCAACGGGGATTCAGGTGTATTTGGGATTCGGATTTGGGCAGGACGTGATCTGGTTATTATCATACCGGAAGGCCCTCCGGGCTTAAGGAACGCTCAGACGCAACCCTATTCCGATATAATCCTATAACCAGAAGGGGTCCATATCTAGAAAATTACATGGTTCGTGTAAATAAAACTATGATTTGTACTACTTTTGTGGCCCCTGAGGACGGTCCACAACCAGAAACGCGTCGGTCATACACACATCATCAACTAGGAGAGTTTTCTGTCTATTTGCCATTTGTTTGTGGCACACGTACTGTTTTATTGTTTTGTACATTTGTTGTTTTTACATGCACCTTGGGTGCTTTCTCCGCGCATTACCAACAAGTGCCAGTATATGTACTAATTCCCGATAAAAGACCTATTTTTTATCTTGATACTTTGTTTGGCCTCCAAAATCCCACCCAGGGGGAGATACTGTCTTTTTGTCTACGCTATAACTTTGGAAGCACCTGTACAAATCAATGGTTCCCTGTGAGAGCCGTCCTAACTGGTCCGAAAACAAGTCGGTCCGACTTTTAAAAAGTTTCCTGCACTACTTTGGTCCAAGTTGGGTCCGTTTTCAGCCCATTCAGTATCATTGAAGTCGGATCCCCGTCCTAACCATCCGACTTGTCTACATGGTGAAAAATAAATGAATGTCACAGTGGGATTATCTTGATGGGTCAAATGACAAAGTCGAACTATCTCAAAGTCGGAGCAAAAGCATATTCCTGTTCATTTAAGTCGGATGGAAATAGGACCGATGCCGCAGGGCAAAGTCGGATCCACAGTCGTACAACGGTCGTGTCGTATCAGTGTGAACCCGACCTAAAGCTGAAATCCAGGAATTTCACAACTTGCCGAAAAAGTGCAGGCACACCATGAGTTAGGTCCAATTAGGTGCATGTCACCCCCGGAAACTTATCTCTGTTACTTATATGGGCAGCACAGTGTCTAAGACTCAGGGGTAGGCAACCTCGGCCCTCCAGCTGTATTGAAACTACAAGTCCCATGAGACATTGCAAGACCCTGAAAATATCAGGCTTAAATCCTAGAGGCCGAGGCATGATGGGATTTGTAGTTTCACCACAGCTGGAGTGCCGAGGTTGCCTCCCCCTGTGCTAAGTGGTTAGTGCTTCTGCCAAACAGCACTGGGGTCGTGGGTTTGGATCCCACCCATGGCACTACCTGACTTCAGATTGCATGTTCTCCTTGTGCTTGTGAGTTTCCTTCAGGTAACTCCAGTTTCCTCCCACACTACAAAGACATGCTGTTAAAATTGGTCCTAGTATGTTTATATATGAATGTGAGTTAGGGACCTTAGATTGTAAGTTCTTTAAGGGGAAGGAACTGATGTGAATGTGCAGTATATGAATAAAGCGCTTCATAAATTGACGGCGCTATATAAGTACCTGTAATAAATATATGAGATAGGTTTGTTACACTCAGGCTGTGAGAGGCGATAAGGACACAGAGCAGCTATGCCCTTCCTTACCTTCTCCAGCCTATTCACAGAAGCCTTTTTTTTATTTTTTGAATAAGTTCACATAATAAAAAGGCTTCTGGGAATGGGCAGAAGGAGGAGAGGAGTGGGCACAGCTGTTCCAGCGACACTGCTCTTGAAGGAACAGAGACCACATTGAGCAGCATTGGAGATCGATAAGCTATCTTTCTGGAGCACAGTAAACCTGTCAGATGTCAATAATAGAGAAAAGTCTACGAAGCAGCCGGCACCTCGTTAGACTTAACTCATGGCCTGCCTGCGTTTTTTTGCAAAGTAGCCGAGTTCCTGGAATTCAGCTTTAAGGGGCTGGATCCATAGTCATTGTTGGCTCCTCTATCCACTTCATCTAGACATTGGTGAGTTTTTTCCTCAACCCCAGTTTTCATATGTGTCTTAATATAGAGGAAGGTTGGAGTTTACCAAATGTGTCCAAAGGGAGGCGCTTATTTTTTCCCAAGTCATGACTATAGTCTTCCAGGCATAAAAGAGCAGTAGGCCTAGCAGTCTTCTCTCAGCAATATTGAAAGCCGTGTCTTCTACTAGATCCAGTAAGCACAAGACATTCCTTACCTTCTCCGACACATTCACAGAAGCCTTTTTTTTATTTTACGAATGAGTTCACATAAAACAAAGGCTTCTGTGAATGGGCAGAAGAAGGGGTGGGCATAGCAGTTCCAGCAACTCTGTGAGACCACAGTGAGCAGTTTTGGAGCTCCATAAGCTATCTTTCTGGAGCACAGTACACCTGTCAGATGTGAATAATAGAGATAAGTCTACGAAGCGGCCGGCACCTCGTTAGACTTAACTCATGGCATGTCTGTAGTTTTTTCAAAGTAGCCGAGTTCCTGGAATTCAGCTCTAAGGGGCTGGATCCATAGTCGTTGATGGCTCCTCTAGCCACTTCATCTAGACATTGGTGAGTTTTTTCCTCAATCCCCCGTTTTCATATGAGGAAGGTTGGAGTTTAACAAATGTGTCCAAAAGAAGAAAGAAGGAGGCGCTTCTTTTTTTTTACCCAAGTCATGGTGATAGGCTTCCAGGCATAATAGAACAGTAGGCCTAGCAGTGTTCTCTCAGCAATAGTAAAAACCGTGTCTTCTACTAGATCCAGTAAGGAGATTTTTGATGTTGGAGTAAAATGGGCAAAAGCCTGAAGTCCACCATTTCCTTCCAGAATAGAGAAACCTAAGGGCAGGTCTATGGAAAAAGTCTCCATCAAGATGACTGCAACACCATCAGGCAGAAGATAGGACAGGGTTCAATTTGTGGGGCCCTTTGGGGAGTATAGTCTGTTCAATGAAGAATTTCGTAAAGATTCCGATTTCTGTCCAATTCTCATCAATTATATCTGGTATGCCGAGTTACCATTTACTTTGGAGATTGGTTAGGACAAGAAAGAGGAGTCAAGGTGCATCAGCAGCTGGTCGGCATTTATGTTTTCATGGTAAAAAACAAAAGGCAATTAAATGCCCTGAGCTTTCATAAGAGAATACACAAAGTTCCACTGACCAGACTGAGGTGGTCTCCAAAAATGAAGTGTGCTGATCAGAGGATCCCCCGTTTGAGCTTGTGGATGTCCAGCCTGGTGGATGCGGCAGCTGGGGCATCAAAGAATCTGGTTGTCTCATCGTCCAGAATATGGAGTCAGCTGGTATATATGAGGCTGTATTTCATGCCATTATCCCGGAGATTCTTCTGAAACTCTGTGAAGGATCAACTCTACCCGGGGAAGATTAAGATCTTGGCATTTCGAAAACGAGACTTGGGCAGGTTCTAGGCCAGAATCAAGTTCCGATCTCCATAGTTTAGTAAATCGGATGAGAATTGGTCCTGGGAATTTGATGGTGATGGGGCATCAAAGAATCTGGTTGTCTCATCCTCCAGAGTATGAGGCTGTATTTCATGTCATTATCTCGGAGATTCTTCTGAAATTCTGAAGGATCTCCTCTACCCGGGGAAGATTAAGATCTTGGCCTTTCGAAAACGAGATTTGGGCAGGTCCTAGGCCAGAATCAAGTTCCAATCTCCATAGTTTAGTAAATCGGATGAGAATTGGTCCTGGGAATCGATGGTGATGGGGCATCAAAGAATCTGGTTGTCTCATCCTTCAGAATATGGAGTCGGCTCGTATATATGAGGCTGTATTTCATGCCATTTTCCCATAGATTTTTATGAAACTCTGTAAAGGATCTACTCTACCTGGGGAAGAGCGAGATCTTGGCATTTCGAGAACGAGACTTGGGCAGGTTCTAGGCTAGAATCAAGTTTCGATCTCCATAGTTTAGTAATCGAATGAGAAAGGGTCTTGGGATTGGTGGTGGTCGGGGGAACACGATGTGTACACCACGACTCAAAGTCCCCACCCGTTGTGTCATTAATTAGATGTCAAAGGAAATATACATTTTTCAGGTAGGTTATTCTCCGCACTCTCAACAGGTTTGGGCTTGTGCGTTCTCTCGTGTACGTTAAGTTTTCCTCTATGAGAGAAACCTTTCCCGCACCCTGAACAATGAAAGCGATAATTCCCCGTGTGAACACTCATGTGCATAACAAGCTCATTTTTCCGGGTGAAGGATTTCTCGCACTCCGGACAGTAGAACCGCTTTTTCCCAGTGTGGACTTTCATGTCATGAGTTGGTGTCAATTTCATGTCATTAGTGGGTGTGACTTTCATGTCATGAGTTGCTGTGACTTTCATGTCATGAGTTGCTGTGACTTTCATGTCATGAGTTGCTGTGACTTTCATGTCATGAGTTGCTGTGACTTTCATGTCATGAGTTGGAGTGACTTTCATGTCATGAGTTGGAGTGACTTTCATGTCATGAGTTGGAGTGACTTTCATGTCATGAGTTGGTGTGACTTTCATGTCATTAGTGGGTGTGACTTTCATGTCATTAATTGGTGTGACTTTCATGTCATTAGTTGGTGTGAAGCCCTTGTGAGTTCTCTCGTGTACGTGAAGTTTTCCCTTATGAGAGAAACCTTTTCCGCACACTGAGCACGAAAAAGGGTGATCCCCTGTGTGATCGTTCAGGTGCATAACAAATTCACTTTTCCGTTTGAAGGATTTTTCGCACTCCGGGCAGGAGAACGGCTTCTCCTGAGTGTGGACTTTCATGTGATTACCGAGGTTCCCGTGTCGTGTGAAGCCCTTCCCGCACTCTGGGCATGAAAACGGCACCTCGCCGGTGTGACTTCTCTGGTGGATGACAAGTTCAGACATTACTACGAATCCTTTCTGGCATTGGGGACATGAAAAGGGCCGCAGACCGGTGTGACTTCTCTGGTGGATAAGAAGACGGGATTTACTTCCACAAGCTTTCCCGCACTCAGAGCAGGGAAAGATCTCCTTACCGGCGTGGGCTTTCTGGTGTAAGGTAAATTCAGATAACGTATCAAAAGAAATCCCGCATTCCGAACATGAATAGGAACCCTTCAACATTTGAATTTTCTGATGGATGCAAAGACCACCATTCTGATTGGAGCTCTCGCCGCAGTCTGGACAGGGAGGCAAGTTATCATCTGCGTGGGTCTTCATGTGTCTGATGAGTCTATACTTTCCTGAAAAACATTTTCCGCACTTTGTACAAGTATCCAGCTTTTCCCCGGTGTGGTTCCTCAGGTGTTCCTTGAGTCTATCTCTCCGCGAAAAACATTTCCCGCACTCTTTACAGGGAAAAAACTCACCGGTGTGAACTTTCAAGTGTCTTTGCAGATTACGTTTCACTTCAAAACCTCGACCGCACTCCGGGCACAAATAAGTCTTTACTCCCTGAGATTCGGTTTTCGATCCAAATTCTTCTCCGTCATAATCAGAGGAAGCCTGAGAGCCCTCTGAGGAAATCCCAACATCACATTCATCTGAAAGAAATATTATTATATATCATCAACAAACATATTTCAATTGTTTACAATGGTGCAACATAGATCTGAGGAATGGAGGAGGACCTTTCATATGGTGTACAGTATCTCCTCCTCATTTGTTGGGAACATGACGTTATATTGGGGGAATGGAGGAGGACCTTTCATATGGTGTACAGTATCTCCTCCTCATTTGTTGGGAACATGACGTTATATTGGGGGAATGGAGGAGGACCTTTCATATGGTGTACAGTATCTCCCCCCCCCCATTTGTTGGGAACATGACGTTATATTGGGGGAATGGGGGAGGACCTTTCATATGGTGTACAGTATCTCCCCCTCATTTGTTGGGAACATGACGTTATATTGGGGGAATGGGGGAGGACCTTACATATGGTGTACAGTATCTCCTCCTCATTTGTTGGGAACATGACGTTATATTGGGGGGGGAATGGAGGAGGACCTTTCATATGGTGTACAGTATCTCCCCCTCATTTGTTGGGAACATGACGTTATATTGGGGGAATGGAGGAGGACCTTTCATATGGTGTACAGTATCTCCCCCTCATTTGTTGGGAACATGACGTTATATTGGAGGAATGGAGGAGGACCTTTCATATGGTGTACAGTATCTCCTCCTCATTTGTTGGGAACATGACGTTATATTGGGGGAATAGAGGAGGACCTTTCATATGGTGTACAGTATCTCCTCCTCATTTGTTGGGAACATGACGTTATATTGGGGGAATGGAGGAGGACCTTTCATATGGTGTACAGTATCTCCCCCTCATTTGTTGGGAACATGACGTTATATTGGGGAATGGAGGAGGACCTTTCATATGGTGTACAGTATCTCCTCCTCATTTGTTGGGAACATGACGTTATATTGGGGAATGGAGGAGGACCTTTCATATGGTGTACAGTATCTCCCCCTCATTTGTTGGGAACATGACGTTATATTGGGGAATGGAGGAGGACCTTTCATATGGTGTACAGTATCTCCTCCTCATTTGTTGGGAACATGACGTTATATTGGGGGAATGGAGGAGGACCTTTCATATGGTGTACAGTATCTCCTCCTCATTTGTTGGGAACATGACGTTATATTGGGGAATGGAGGAGGACCTTTCATATGGTGTACAGTATCTCCTCCTCATTTGTTGGGAACATGACGTTATATTGGGGGAATGGAGGAGGACCTTTCATATGGTGTACAGTATCTCCTCCTCATTTGTTGGGAACATGACGTTATATTGGAGGAATGGAGGAGGACCTTTCATATGGTGTACAGTATCTCCCCCTCATTTGTTGGGAACATGACGTTATATTGGGGGAATGGAGGAGGACCTTTCATATGGTGTACAGTATCTCCTCCTCATTTGTTGGGAACATGACGTTATATTGGGGGAATGGAGGAGGACCTTTCATATGGTGTACAGTATCTCCTCCTCATTTGTTGGGAACATGACGTTATATTGGGGGAATGGAGGAGGACCTTTCATATGGTGTACAGTATCTCCTCCTCATTTGTTGGGAACATGACGTTATATTGGAGGAATGGAGGAGGACCTTTCATATGGTGTACAGTATCTCCTCCTCATTTGTTGGGAACATGACGTTATATTGGGGGAATGGAGGAGGACCTTTCATATGGTGTACAGTATCTCCTCCTCATTTGTTGGGAACATGACGTTATATTGGAGGAATGGAGGAGGACCTTTCATATGGTGTACAGTATCTCCCCCTCATTTGTTGGGAACATGACGTTATATTGGGGGAATGGAGGAGGACCTTTCATATGGTGTACAGTATCTCCTCATTTGTTGGGAACATGATGTTATATTGGGGGAATGGAGGAGGACCTTTCATATGGTGTACAGTATCTCCCCCTCATTTGTTGGGAACATGACGTTATATTGGGGAATGGAGGAGGACCTTTCATATGGTGTACAGTATCTCCCCCTCATTTGTTGGGAACATGACGTTATATTGGAGGAATGGAGGGGGACCTTTCAATATGGTGTACAGTATCTCCTCCTCATTTGTTGGGAACATGATGTTATATTGGAGGAATGGAGGAGGACCTTTCATATGGTGTACAGTATCTCCCCCTCATTTGTTGGGAACATGGCGTTATATTGGGGGAATGGAGGAGGACCTTTCATATGGTGTACAGTATCTCCTCCTCATTTGTTGGGAACATGACGTTATATTGGAGGAATGGGGGAGGACCTTTCATATGGTGTACAGTATCTCCCCCTCATTTGTTGGGAACATGGCGTTATATTGGGGGAATGGAGGAGGACCTTTCATATGGTGTACAGTATCTCCTCCTCATTTGTTGGGAACATGACGTTATATTGGAGGAATGGAGGAGGACCTTTCTTATGGTGTACAGTATCTCCCCCTCATTTGTTGGGAACATGACGTTATATTGGGGGAATGGAGGAGGACCTTTCTTATGGTGTACAGGTTCTCCTCCTCATTTGTTGGGAACATGACGTTATATTGGGGGAATGGAGGAGGACCTTTCATATGGTGTACAGTATCTCCTCCTCATTTGTTGGGAACATGACGTTATATTGGAGGAATGGAGGAGGACCTTTCATATGGTGTACAGGTTCTCCTCCTCATTTGTTGGGAACATGACGTTATATTGGGGGAATGGAGGAGGACCTTTCATTTGGTGAAATTAGTGAGCTGGAAGATAAACTGACGCCATTGCTGCGCAATGCTCAATTAACTGCCAGGATTGCCAGAGCGAACACACTTAAATCTGATGACATAGAGAATCGCTTGCGGCAAAACAATATTCGCATAGTGGGGCTCCCAGAGAAGACGGAGGGGAGGGACCCCACTGATTTTATATTGGAGGAATGGAGGAGGACATCTTTTATGGAAACTATTTTATCATTGCTGAGGGTCTAAAAACTTTCCAAAATCCAAATGGCCAGATTTCTGTTAATCATTACCTGGATAGGTCTATTTCTTATATTCGATTCACTACAACTACTAAAAGACTTTTAAAAATGATTCAGCCTAATAGAGGACAGATCGTCCTGAAATGAACAAGATTAACGGGGAATAAAAGTGAAGTAAATATACTCCTCTTACCCGGTGATGTGAGGGGCGGCTGATTGTCTAATACAACGTTTTTGTGTCCTTGTAAATAATCCATCACTCCATACTCCTCATCCTCCTTTTTACACTCTTCTTTAACAATAGTATTATAATTTGCAATGTTTCCACTCTGAAAATATAATAAAACATTCATTGTAACAAACATGTTTGTGTATAAATCAGGATTACCAATCATTGTCAATCATCTACCTGATGATGGTGGGGGATGATGTGACCTTCCTGTGTGGAATCCCAGCAATACAGAGGACGGGGACATCTCTCTGGTGGGTTCCTGTAGCTGGATGGCTCCCCCATGGTGTTCTGGTACAGATCTTTGTGTTCTTCCTCCATCACCCCATCCTCATCATCCTCCTCTTGTATCTCTTTTTTAACCTCAACTTTAGGATCTCTCAGGTCTCCACTCTGAATATAGAATAAAAATGACATCAATGGTAACAATGCAGATAATGTACAGATCCTAATGATACGATCAGTGATTGTTCCTCATCTACCTGATGATGGTGGGGGATGGTGTGACCTTCCTGTGTGGAATCCCGGGAATACAGAGGACGGGGACATCTCTCTGGTGGGTTCCCATTACTGGATCCATCTGTAGGAAACACACACACTGACTGAATCCATTGTTTCTATGTGTTTATCAGATGATGGGGGATCTAGGTGGAGCCTCCGTACTGCTCTCTCCTTTACAATAAAGTCTCCTCTTACCCGGTGATGTGAGGGGCGGCTGATTCTCCATCATGACGTCCTTGTAGAGATCCTTGTGTCCTTCTAAATACTCCCACTCCTCCATGGAGAAATAGACAGTGACATCCTGACACCTTATAGGAACCTGACACACACAATGATACAGTCACCATCCAGACACACCTCTTGTCTGTTACTGGATAATGTCCCAGAATTCCCAGAATCCTCCTCACCTCTCCTGTCAGCAGCTCCATCATCTTCTTGGTGACTTCTAGAATCTTCTCCATGTTGTGTCTCTCGGGTTTTAGGGAGTCACATGGAGGCACTGTGATGGTCATGTGATCACCTGACTTCACAAGAGGAAATCTCTGTATTGGGGAACCAATAGGAATATCATGTTAGATTCCCAGAATCCTCCTCACCTCTCCGGTCAGGTCTGTATGATTAATAGAGATAAGAGTGATGTCATGTGACCTCCCAGAATCCCCCTCACCTCTCCGGTCAGGTCTGTATTATTAATAGAGATAAGAGTGATGTCATGTGACCTCCCAGAATCCCCCTCACCTCTCCGGTCAGGTCTGTATTATTAATAGAGATAAGAGTGATGTCATGTGACCTCCCAGAATCCCCCTCACCTCTCCGGTCAGGTCTGTGTGTTATTAATAGAGATAAGAGTGATGTCATGTGACCTCCCAGAATCCTCCTCACCTCCCCGGTCAGGTCTGTGTATTATTAATAGAGATAAGAGTGATGTCATGTGACCTTCCAGAATCCTCCTCACCGCTCCGGTCAGGTCTGTGTAATATTAATAGAGGTAAGAGTGATGTCATGTGACCTCCCAGAATCCCCCTCACCTCTCCGGTCAGGTCTGTGTAATATTAATAGAGGTAAGAGTGATGTCATGTGACCTCCCAGAATCCCCCTCACCTCTCCAGTCAGGTCTGTATTATTAATAGTGATAAGAGTGATGTCATGTGACCTCCCAGAATCCCTCTCACCTCTCCGGTCAGGTCTGTGTATTATTAATAGAGATAAGAGTGATGTCATGTGACCTCCCAGAATCCTCCTCACCTCTCCGGTCAGGTCTGTATTATTAATAGAGATAAGAGTGATGTCATGTGACCTCCCAGAATCCTCCTCACCTCTCCGGTCAGGTCTGTATTATTAATAGAGATAAGAGTGATGTCATGTGACCTCCCAGAATCCCCCTCACCTCTCCGGTCAGGTCTGTGTATTATTAATAGAGATAAGAGTGATGTCATGTGACCTCCCAGAATCCTCCTCACCTCTCCGGTCAGGTCTGTGTATTATTAATAGAGATAAGAGTGATGTCATGTGACCTCCCAGAATCCTCCTCACCTCTCCAGTCAGCTGGTAGATGATCTCCAGGGTCAGGTTCATTATGTCCTCCATACTGTGACTCCAGTCCTTGTCCATCAGCAATGAGGTGGCCATGACATCTGTACAGGACGCTCCACGTCGAAAGGTCATCAACTGAAAATTTCATATCAACTTAAATTCTCAGAATTTCAGATGGAAGAGAAAGTCCCCGGAGTGCAGAGCGCAGTCCAAGTTCTGATTTTTACACAGAAAACCAATGGTTGTATTATCATAAATGCTGCGTACACACAGTCGGAAATTCCGTCAGAAAAAGTCAGATGGGAGCTTTTCGACAGATATTCCGACCGTGTGTATGCCCCATTGGACTTTTTCTGTCGGAATTTCCGACGGACTTAGATAAAGAGCAGGTTTTCCTATGGAGGTTTTCCCACTGGAAAGTCCGACCGTGTTTACGCGGCATAAGAGGTCCTCCATTCCAAGACTCTCCTATTCCCTTGTTACATTGTCTCCATCTGGGGAAAGGATTATTACTACCAGCCAAGTTCTCAATACTAAAATGAAACATTTATTTGAAAACATTGAAAAACATTTGAATACTAATATCAGTAGACTACAATGAACTCTCTGTATTCCTGTCTGGCGTTCATTGGAAAGATGAGCTCAGTTTTGGAAAGACGGAGTGTGAGGAAGTGGTGAGACATCCAGAGTGATATGTCAGATAACGGAAAATCGAATATTTACCTTTCCGTAATTTTCCTTTCCTGGTAGCTATTCATGACAGAATACGGATGACTATGCTGCCATGAAGGCACCAGAGAAGTAAGTTAGTAATGGGGGGAGACTCTGAAGGGTAAGCTGAGCAGTATAGAGATAGAGTTGGATGTCATCAGCATAGAGGTGGTATTAGAAGCCATGGACAATCAACTGACCCCGGGAGAAGGTGTGGATAGAGAATGGGTCACGTGCCTGATGAAGGGGTCCTGAGTGGCTGCAAAACGTCACTTTTATTTTTTGATACCATGTGATTAAAGTTTTGGACCCAATTTTGGAGATCCTGGTGTGCTGGTGACACTTCCTTCTCATGGATAGAGAAAGGAACACGTCCAAGGACAGACTATTGGGGGAACCCTATGAAGTTCTGGCCACCTTCAACCTCAACCAACCTCCTCCAAAACTGGTCTCAGCTACCCCATCCCACTCAGACAACAATCCAAGACTCATACAATCTGGATAATCAGGAACTCTCAACACAGCTTAAAAAGGTAAGCCAAAAAAATGTACACACACATAAAGAGGTGACACAAAAACGCGTAACGGGTGTACACAAGCCCTCTAAAAACAGAGGGCCTTACCCTGAATCCTCCAGAGCGTTAGGCTCCAGATAGGGAGAAGGGTACTTTACACTTGGTATATCTGGCCGAAACCAGACGGACCCCTTTCTATGGAGGGTCTGCCGAAATAGACCCACCCAAGTACTAGATGGGGCTCCCCCGAAGGGAAACCCCATGAGAGAGCAAACTAAGCCAGAAAGCCATGTCCACCCACTCCCAAGACCTTCAGGGCAGGCCCGAGGACCTACACCCTACCAGTCACACATGCAAAAACGTGTACAAACACAAGAATACTACTTGATCCAAGACTCATACAATCTGGATGACCGGGAACTCTCAACACAGCTTGTCAGCTGACGTGTCCTACTTGATACAGTGATGGGTGGCGTAGTGATGTCGCATGGTGGTCTCTTCCATGTACTTACGCAACCATCGTAGGGCAGATTCGGATGAGTTTTCTTTATATCACTTTCATTCGCCTGATGGTCAGTAAATTGGCTTCTGGTGTTGGTAGATCCATATAACAACCACAAACCCAGACGTAGTGCCAGATTCAGATAGCTTTTACGTCAGAGTATCTATAGATACGCCGCGTAAAGTCTATTCTGCGCCGGCGTATCTGTATTCTGTATTCAGAGAACAAGATACGCCGGAATTCAGCTAAGATACGAGCGGCGTAAGTCTGTTACACCGTTGTATCTTAGTTGCATATTAAGCTGGCCGTTAGGTGGCGCTTCCGTCGATTTACACGTCGATTATGTAAATTAGGGAGATACGCCCAATCACGAACGTACTTGCGGCCGGACGTCGTATTTTACGTCGTTTGCATAATCGTTAGTCCGGCGTAAAGTTACCCCTGCTATATAAGGCACAGCCAATGTTAAGTATGGACGTCGGGACAGCATAGAATTATACGTCGTTTGGGTAAATCCTTCGGGAATGGGGCAGGATGTAGGTTACGTTCACGTTGTTTACATTGACAACTTGCGACGTGATTTCACACATGTGCACTGGGATACGTCCACGGACGGCGCATGCGCCGTTCATAAAAAACGTAAATTACGTGGGGTCATGATTAATTTACATGAATCATGCCCCCACATGACTAATTTGAATTAGGCGCCTTTACGCTACACCGCCACAACTTATGGAGCAAGTGCTTTCTGAATAAGGCACTTGCCCATAAAAGTTGCGGAAGGCGTAGCTTAAAGAGCATACGCTACGCCCGCACAAATTTACGCCCCCTTCTCTGAATCTGGCCCGTAGTGCGTAGGGTATGTATTGATGGGCACCCTGTAGTGTAAAATTATTATATTCGCACATTATTACCTCTATAATATCTAATTACCTCCTCGTCTGTCCCAGCAACGTCTCCTCTTTACGTCCCCTGACTCACCTCTCACCCGGAAATTCCTATTTATACCTGACATCACTTCCTGTCTGAAGCTGACATCACTTCCTGTCTGTAGGGATCATTGAGACTTCCTGTGTGTGTTCTTCTCCATATAAGTGAGATCGCCACCTTGTGGAGATGATAGGGACTCCAGTCCTTGACGCAATCTGGATCACGTTTCAGTTAACCCCTTGATTGTCTGGATCCTTTTCACCCTTATTCCCATGAACCCAATTTTTCTTTATTTTATATTTTTTTTATTGAGATTTTAAGAGAAATACAATTACTACAAATGACGCAGCCCACGCAGGGGGAGGTCACTTGTGACGACTTACAATCTACAACAATTTTTTTTAAACTTAGTGGTCCCTGTAATGATGTGTATGCTTTGTTATACTTTAAGTTCAGTTGTTATACCCAGTTCCTTATCATGTTGGGAAACAGTTATGGTCATGTGATCTGGGGGTGGTGATCTGTGGGCACTTCTAAGATGGAGGCTACTAAATAAACACCAAGCTCATGTTCAAGCTCATGCTGTCTGCCTATCCTTCATGCTAAATCTTTACATGGTACCAGGAGTGGGGAACAGAAGAGTCATGGCAGCGCACAGCAACACAAAGAACATTCCATCCCTGGATTTGGAATCAGGAAATGTGTCTGAAAACTGGTCACAGTGGAGAGAGCTGAAAGAACTGGTGTTTGCAGGGCCAGACGCAGAGAGATGGTCTGACCAGCAGAGAGCAGCTCACTTTCTGATCTTTGTGTGGGACAAAAAGGACGTGATGTGTGCAGAGCATGGCAGGCATGTGGGGACATCACTGCAGAGGACACAAAGAAACCAGAGGTACTGTTTGCAAAGTTTGAGGCCTACATGTACATGGAGGACTTTTTTTTTTTCTATTGCAAAGCCTGTGGCGTGCAAAACACAACCCAAAAACTTCACCCGGTGCAGAAAAAATGTGCACACACACAAAAAGAGTGACACAAAAAACTGTGACGGGTGCATCGTCAAATAGTCCGCCAATGGGAAACCCAGCTCTGATCCCCCGGGGCGTTAGGCTCCTGGCAGGGAAAAGAGTATAGGAGTCCAAGCAGCCGAAACCACGAGGACCCTACTAAGGTCCATATATTTGAAGCCACATGGTTTAACATCCTCGGAGAGTCTGCAGAAACAGAACCCTCCTCAGTGAGGCTCCCCCAAAGGGAGACCCCATGAGAAGCAGGCGAACTAAGCCAAAAGGCCATGTCCACCCACTCCCAAGACTTTCAGAGCCGGCCCGAGGACCAGCACCCTACTCGCCACACATATGCCTCGTTTCCACTGAGTGGATCGGTTCGGTACGGTACGCTATTTTGGGTGTTTCCATTATGAAAGCGTGCCGTAAAACCGAACCGTATCGCACCAGCAGGGGTCCTGCTTCAGATGAGGGACCAGAGAGAGTGGAACGGTTAGGTTAGGGCGGACCTACAAATACATCTCACCGATTGATGGATGCGCTAGGATTTTTTTTTTCCAAACCCTGAATGGTCCCTCACGGTCCGATTTGCAGTGGAAACGCTCACGCGAATATACTGGTCCCATCCGAACCACTCCAAAATTACTAAACCGATCCGTGCAGTGGAAACAAGGCAATAAAGTGCAGGTGCACCAACATAAAAAGAAGAAAGGTGACACACGGGGTAAAACAAAAGAAAGTGGGGGAGAAGGAAGGTGGGAGAGGTGAGTAGAAAGTGATCAACGTGCAATACGATGGCCGGCCCTCCGGCCAGGAAACAAAAATTCCCCTGGTCCTAGCCAAAAGGCTCGGCCCTAGAGGCAGGTGTTAAAAAGGTGTGTGTGGAGATCAGTGACCCAATGTGCCACACGTTGAGCGCCCCTTTCAAACACTCAGTGCAATGTATGGCACCCCTGGACTGCCACTCCAGGGGCACTATCTCCACAGGCTTTTCAACGAACCCTGACCCCCGGTCCGGACCGACAGCACCCTTCCCAGCCAGGAAGGTAGGAGAAGAGGTTGAAGAGAGCCCGCCTAAGCAGGCTACTACCCACAACCCCCATCTCTCCCACCTAATTACATTCGGGAAGTACTACCCGCCTCTCTCGCCGAACAACTGACTGGGGCAGACACCACCGGATCCAGGCCAAAAGCCAGGGTCCGGGCCTTTCAGCTTTGACCTCATGCCTCTCTGCCCCGATCAGAAGGCTTTCGCCTCTACGCCAACAGGCTTAGCGTCCACCGACTGCCATCCCTTTCCCCCTCGCCGGGTACTGGGGACAGTCAGCTTAGCACCACCTATTGGCAACTGATAAGAACAGATACTACACTTGATCTTAGCCAAAAGGCCGAGAAGCGATGGACTGGAAGAGGAAATAGACACCACAGTGGAGGAAACTGATCACCGGGGCAATGAAGCTGGAAAATAACTTATTGCTAACTATTTCTCAGGTAATCCACCCCATAAACATGTTTTTAACATCCAAAACCTCATCAGAAAACATTACAAAGCTGCATTATAAAATTGAAGAGAGATGCGTGCTTTGGACTAACTTTTTTGATGCAGATCTTATTTTTCAATGTAAAATCTCACCCAATGATGTTTTGTTCTCATTTTAGGTTAATGCAATAATACAAATCACGGAGAAAGAATAGAAAATGAACACAGGAGTACAGTCATTTGAAACAAAATGGGATCTTTATTTGCTCTTTTTTTCTTGTTACAGTTGTATTATTTTTGTTGTATTTTGTTGTTTATTTGTATTTTGTGCATTTTTTTACACGTAAAATGAACAGTTTACATAAAAGTCTACTACAAAACAAAAGTGCCGTTTAATGCTTTATTGCCGCAGCATGGTTAAAGCGGAGCTCCACCCTTAAATTGACCTGACTGTAATATAAATCCCGCTGCTCACTAATCCCGAATCGGCTATTGTAACTAAAATCGGCGTTACAGTACCTTATAAACGCCGATGCTTCCGGTTTAGCCTGTCTCGGGTTTTTCCACGGGTTATTTTATTGTTCCGGTCTGTCGCTGTGCATTTTGGGGGCTTTTCTCTGATGTCCTAATTTCCTGTATCAGCCGAGATCTCGCAAGACTTCGTTTACAGGAAGTAGGGTTGTCCCGATACCACTTTTTTAGGACCGAGTACGAGTACCGATATTTTTTTTCATGTACTTGCCGATACCGAATACCGATACTTTTTTTCATGTACTTGCCGATACCGAATACCGATACTTTTTTTCATGTACTTGCCGATACCGAATACCGATACTTTTTTTCATGTACTTGCCGATACCGAATACCGATACTTTTTTTCATGTACTTGCCGATACCGAATACCGATATTTTTTTTCATGTACTTGCCGATACCGAATACCGATACTTTGTTTCATGTACTCGCCGATACCGAATACCGATACTTTGTTTCATGTACTCGCCCATACCGAATACCGATACTTTGTTTCATGTACTCGCCCATACCGAATACCGATACTTTTTTTCATGTACTTGCCGATACCGAATACCGATACTTTTTTTCATGTACTTGCCGATACCGAATACCGATACTTTTTTTCATGTACTTGCCGATACCGAATACCGATACTTTTTTTTTTAAATGTCATGTGACATTTTTCAAACCACAATACAGACTAAGGATATTTTCTTTAGAATTATGAAGAACTCTAACTCAAGACAGTAAAAATGTTTTATTTTCTTGTCACGCAGTAGTAAAAAACTCAAAGAATTTTCACAGAACATGTTGATAAATACAAAAAAAGTATTCTATTCAGGTATCGGGAGCATTTGCGCGAGTACAAGTACTCCCAAAAATACTCGGTATCGGTCCCGATGCTGGTATCGGTATCGGGACAACCCTAACAGGAAGTGATGCGCTAGTAAACAACGGGGCGTTTCATTCATTCGCCTGCCGTTGCGATGACAACAGAGATGCTCCGCCGCCGGACACCTTTGGCAGTGCGCGTGCGCGAGATGTAGCGGTGGATGCTGGGACAGCATCCACCGTAAACGGGAAATTAGATGCTGGCTTCCTCTTCCTGCCCAAACCCAAGATGGCAACGGGAGACGGTGATGAATATAACTACTTATTTGGGACTGCTAACGAGTGGAGCGGCGGGGGAGAAGGAAAACAGTGAGTTTATTAAAACACCGCGCTTACTAATTTAAAGAGCCCCTCATTAAAAAAATTGATTTTTCGGCGGAGATCCGCTTTAAGTGTGGGTTATATAGCAGATATTTATTTTTGACTGGTAAAAAGGACAAACATTTGAGACATTACTGAGAATCAATCCACGCGAGTTAGAATCTTAACTACTCCAGGTCAGGAGCTGCGGTGGCTCAAGGCAATTGGCACTGCGCTGATAAGCCGATCACCTTATCAGTTCGGATCCCGGTCTCGCCTGCATGTGGATTGAGTTTGGTGGTCTCAGCCCGGCTCCCGGTGGGTGCGATATGCGAGGTAAGCCTGCCCTTAGTACGACCACCCCCCTCCCACACTTACACGCACTCAAAATTGGGTTAATGCGCACGCACTTTGGCCACGCGGTCTCTAAAAAGAGAGAGGCGAAGGACTAACAGGGCTGGCTGAGCGGGATAGATTGTATTATCGATACTTTTCTCCAAACCTCCCACCTTTGTGATAATACCAATCAAATGGTTCTTATTTAACCAAAAAGGAAAATACACACGTTGGAACAAATACCTTTAAATATTTTGCACATGCCTTTGAAAATAAAGAATCCCAACATTTGAAAACTGTAATGGTAACAATAACGAAACATGTAAAGTGCTTGAAAGTTCAAAATAGACTTCACAGACTTCACAGACTGGTTGTTTTTATTTCAGAGGCGATTAGGATAGAAATGGAAATGATCCCATATGGATATCTGCGAGTCAAAGCTACATAGCTGGCTATATTTATGTCAGTGCTCATCCAACCAGCTTCATCAATGATGTCCAGTGAAACTTCTACAACTCAAATACAGCACGTCGGGTTGATCAGACTTCCCGTATTTATCGGCGTATAGCGCGCGCTCCGGCGTATAGCGCCCACCCCTAAAGTGGACCCGCATTACTGTGGAAAAAACGATTTTTGTACTTACAGTTTTGGCGTCCATCGGCGACCTCGTCGGGTCCGGCGTCCGTCTGCGGCTTCGGGTGTCCTCTTCGTCGGGTCCGGCGTCCTCCCCGCGCCGAGTTTGAATACTGCGCCTGCATATACCGAGCGCAGTACACTCGTGTATAGACGGGCAGGCTCGGCTCCTCTCGCGCTCACGCCCTGTACGCAGAGGTGTATTTAGGTTTTTTGCTGCCCTAGGCCTGACTAAACCTCGTGCGCCCCCTAATTTAAATATGACCCACCCCTTCCTGTCAAGGCCACACCCTGTGTTTAACCACTTAAGACCCGGACCAAAATGCAGGTAAAGGACCTTGCCCCTTTTTGCGATTCGGCACTGCGACGCTTTAACTGACAATTGCGCGGTCGTGCGACGTGGCTCCCAAACAAAATTGGCGTCCTTTTTTCCCCACAAATAGAGCTTTCTTTTGGTGGTATTTGATCGCCCGTGCGGTTTATATTTTTTGCGCTATAAACAAAAATAGAGCGACAATTTAAAAAAAAATGCAATATTTTTTACTTTTTGCTATAATAAAAATCCCCCAAAAAGATATAAAAAAACATTTTTTTTCCTCAGTTTAGGCCGATACGTATTCTTCTACGTATTTTTGGTAAAAAAAATCGCAATAAGCGTTTATCGGTTGATTTTCGCAAAATTTATAGCGTTTACAAAATAAGGAATAGTTTTATTGCATTTTTATTAATTTTTTTTTTTTACTACTAATAGCGGCGATTAGCGATTTTTTTCGTGACTGCGACAATATGGCGGACACTTCGGACAATTTTGACACATTTTTGGGACAACTGTCATTTTCACAGTAAAAAATGCATTTAAATTTGCATTGTTTACTGTGGAAATGACAGTTGCAATTTGGGTGGCGCTGTAGGGGATGTGTGACCTATGTGGTTTGTTTACAACTGTAGGGGGGTGTGGCTGTAGGTGTGACGTCATCGATCGCGTCCCCCTATTACAGGGATGACGCGATCGATGCTGCGGCCACAGAGAGGCACGGGGAAGCCGTCTGTACACACGGCTCTCCCCGTTCTTCCGCTCCAGGGACGGATCGCCGCACTGCAGCGGCGATCGGGTTCGCGAATCCCGCGGTCCCGGTCCCAGAGCTTCGGACCGGGTCGCGGGCGCGCGCCCGCGACCGCGACCCACGGCTGGGTACTAAAATCAACGTATATATACGTTGATGTGCCCAGCCGTGCCATTCTGCCGACGTAAATGTGCAGTAGGCGGTCCTTAAGTGGTTAAGACCCGCCCTGAAATTTTCAAGTGAGGACACTAGTTCTGAGGGCCTGGGGGGGGGGGGAAGGGAGGCAATGGATTCCCTTAATTTACTTAGATTTCCTCTTACTTCCTGGTTGCCCATAGAGCAGGAAGTGAAGGGAAATCTTCGCAATGGGACAGGGGTGGTAAAAGTGTTGCCTATAGTTCTACTTTAAGTAGTGCAGCAGAAACATAGAGCACAGTGAGGAAGGTTTGTGGTCCAGGATGACAAAACAGTCAAAATTGGAAGCGCCCCCCCCCCCCACAGTTGCAGAATGCCGGCCGCCCGCATACTAGAAGCAGCGCGGCCGCTTTATGGGGGCGCTAGACTCATTTTCCTAACAGTGTAGCGCAAGACGGCGGAGACTCTTTTCATGCTGCCCCCCTGCAAAGTGCTGCCCTAGGCCTGGGCCTTGTTGGCCTAGGCCAGGATACAGCTCTGCCTGTACGTCCAGGACGTGAGCGCGAGATGAGCCATGCCTGCCCGACTATACACGAGTGTACTGCGCACGGTATATGTTTCTCGGCAGAATCCAGCGAGAAGCTCGATGGGAGACGTATTCGGCCGAGAAAACCGGTCGTGTGTACACTTTTCACCGAGCAAACCCGTCGAGCCAAAAAAGAGAGCATGTTCTCTATTTCCTCGTTGTTCAATGGGGAAATTCGGCTCGATCGAGCTTTTTGACCGCCGAACTAGGAACTCGACGGGCGGAACGACGAGTTTCTCGGTCGTGTGTACGCGGCCTCACGCATAGATGCAGTGAAGATCCGACAGGTGTAAAACACTTACACCGCCGGATCGTAGATGTAATGACTTTTCTGGTCGCTAGGTGGTCTTTATGTTGATTTTTCATTTGCCTATGCAAATGAGCCTAATACGCCGTTTCCCGAACGTTTTTACGCCGCCCCGTCGTTGTTTACGTCGCTTCCGTAAGCGTAAACCTACCCCTGCTACATGAGGGGTAGGTTTACGGAGTTCCGTCGTATGCCATGTTAAGTAGGGTTGTCCCGATACCGATACTAGTATCCGTATCCGGACCGATACCGAGTATTTGCGCTAGTACTTGTGCGAATACTCCCGATACCTAAATAGAATACTTAGGGTTAGCACTCAGAGGGAACATGGCTGAACTCAGAGGGACCATGGCTGAACTCAGAGGGACCATGGCTGAACTCAGAGGGACCATGGCTGAACTCAGAGGGACCATGGCTGAACTCAGAGGGACAGAGGGAACATGGCTGAACTCAGAGGGACAGAGGGAACATGGCTGAACTCAGAGGGAACATGGCTGAACTCAGAGGGAACATGGCTGAACTCAGAGGGAACATGGCTGAACTCAGAGGGAACATGGCTGAACTCAGAGGGAACATGGCTGAACTCAGAGGGAACATGGCTGAACTCAGAGGAACTCAGAACATGGCTGAACTCAGAGGGAACATGGCTGAACTCAGAGGGAACATGGCTGAACTCAGAGGGAACATGGCTGAACTCAGAGGGAACATGGCTGAACTCAGAGGGACCATGGCTGAACTCAGAGGGACCATGGCTGAACTCAGAGGGACCATGGCTGAACTCAGAGGGACCATGGCTGAACTCAGAGGGACCATGGCTGAACTCAGAGGGACATGGCTGAACTCAGAGGGATGGCTGAACTCAGAGGGACATGGCTGAACTCAGAGGGAACATGGCTGAACTCAGAGGGAACATGGCTGAACTCAGAGGGAACATGGCTGAACTCAGAGGGAACATGGCTGAACTCAGAGGGAACATGGCTGAACTCAGAGGGAACATGGCTGAACTCAGAGGGAACATGGCTGAACTCAGAGGGAACATGGCTGAACTCAGAGGGAACATGGCTGAACTCAGAGGGAACATGGCTGAACTCAGAGGGAACATGGCTGAACTCAGAGGGACCATGGCTGAACTCAGAGGGACCATGGCTGAACTCAGAGGGAACATGGCTGAACTCAGAGGGACATGGCTGAACTCAGAGGGAACATGGCTGAACTCAGAGGGAACATGGCTGAACTCAGAGGGAACATGGCTGAACTCAGAGGGAACATGGCTGAACTCAGAGGGAACATGGCTGAACTCAGAGGGAACATGGCTGAACTCAGAGGGAACATGGCTGAACTCAGAGGGAACATGGCTGAACTCAGAGGGAACATGGCTGAACTCAGAGGGAACATGGCTGAACTCAGAGGGAACATGGCTGAACTCAGAGGGAACATGGCTGAACTCAGAGGGAACATGGCTGAACTCAGAGGGAACATGGCTGAACTCAGAGGGAACATGGCTGAACTCAGAGGGAACATGGCTGAACTCAGAGGGAACCATGGCTGAACTCAGAGGGAACATGGCTGAACTCAGAGGGAACCATGGCTGAACTCAGAGGGACCATGGCTGAACTCAGAGGGAACATGGCTGAACTCAGAGGGAACCATGGCTGAACTCAGAGGGAACCATGGCTGAACTCAGAGGGAACATGGCTGAACTCAGAGGGAACATGGCTGAACTCAGAGGGAACCATGGCTGAACTCAGAGGGAACCATGGCTGAACTCAGAGGGACCATGGCTGAACTCAGAGGGACCATGGCTGAACTCAGAGGGACCATGGCTGAACTCAGAGGGAACATGGCTGAACTCAGAGGGAACATGGCTGAACTCAGAGGGAACATGGCTGAACTCAGAGGGAACATGGCTGAACTCAGAGGGAACATGGCTGAACTCAGAGGGAACATGGCTGAACTCAGAGGGAACATGGCTGAACTCAGAGGGAACATGGCTGAACTCAGAGGGAACATGGCTGAACTCAGAGGGAACATGGCTGAACTCAGAGGGAACATGGCTGAACTCAGAGGGAACATGGCTGAACTCAGAGGGAACATGGCTGAACTCAGAGGGAACATGGCTGAACTCAGAGGGAACATGGCTGAACTCAGAGGGAACATGGCTGAACTCAGAGGGAACATGGCTGAACTCAGAGGGAACATGGCTGAACTCAGAGGGAACATGGCTGAACTCAGAGGGACCATGGCTGAACTCAGAGGGAACATGGCTGAACTCAGAGGGAACATGGCTGAACTCAGAGGGACCATGGCTGAACTCAGAGGGAACATGGCTGAACTCAGAGGGAACATGGCTGAACTCAGAGGGAACATGGCTGAACTCAGAGGGAACATGGCTGAACTCAGAGGGAACATGGCTGAACTCAGAGGGAACATGGCTGAACTCAGAGGGACCATGGCTGAACTCAGAGGGACCATGGCTGAACTCAGAGGGAACATGGCTGAACTCAGAGGGAACATGGCTGAACTCAGAGGGACCATGGCTGAACTCAGAGGGACCATGGCTGAACTCAGAGGGACCATGGCTGAACTCAGAGGGACCATGGCTGAACTCAGAGGGACCATGGCTGAACTCAGAGGGAACATGGCTGAACTCAGAGGGAACATGGCTGAACTCAGAGGGAACATGGCTGAACTCAGAGGGAACATGGCTGAACTCAGAGGGAACATGGCTGAACTCAGAGGGAACATGGCTGAACTCAGAGGGAACATGGCTGAACTCAGAGGGAACATGGCTGAACTCAGAGGGAACATGGCTGAACTCAGAGGGAACATGGCTGAACTCAGAGGGAACATGGCTGAACTCAGAGGGAACATGGCTGAACTCAGAGGGAACATGGCTGAACTCAGAGGGAACATGGCTGAACTCAGAGGGAACATGGCTGAACTCAGAGGGAACATGGCTGAACTCAGAGGGAACATGGCTGAACTCAGAGGGAACATGGCTGAACTCAGAGGGAACTCAGAGGGAACATGGCTGAACTCAGAGGGAACATGGCTGAACTCAGAGGGAACATGGCTGAACTCAGAGGGACCATGGCTGAACTCAGAGGGAACATGGCTGAACTCAGAGGGAACATGGCTGAACTCAGAGGGACCAGGCTGAACTGGCTGAACTCAGAGGGAACATGGCTGAACTCAGAGGGAACATGGCTGAACTCAGAGGGAACATGGCTGAACTCAGAGGGAACATGGCTGAACTCAGAGGGAACATGGCTGAACTCAGAGGGAACATGGCTGAACTCAGAGGGACCATGGCTGAACTCAGAGGGAACATGGCTGAACTCAGAGGGAACATGGCTGAACTCAGAGGGACCATGGCTGAACTCAGAGGGACCATGGCTGAACTCAGAGGGACCATGGCTGAACTCAGAGGGACCATGGCTGAACTCAGAGGGACCATGGCTGAACTCAGAGGGACATGGCTGAACTCAGAGGGAACATGGCTGAACTCAGAGGGACCATGGCTGAACTCAGAGGGACATGGCTGAAGAAGGACCATGGCTGAACTCAGAGGGACCATGGCTGAACTCAGAGGGACATGGCTGCATTTGGGGACAGGTGGCTGCATTTAAAAAGTATCGGTATTCGGTATCGGCGAGTACATGAAAAAAAGTATCGGTACTTGTACTCGGTCCTAAAAAAGTGGTATCGGGACAACCCTAATGTTAAGTACGGCGTCGGGTCAGCGTCGTCTTTTTCCGCCGGTTTACGTCGTTTTTACCAAGTCGTTCGCCAATAGGGATTGACGTAAACGACGCACGCGTCGGTTTCATTCACGGTTTCCGACGTGAGCTGGAGCATGCGCACTGGGCTATTTTTGCGGCCCGGTTCGATCGACGCGGGGGGGCGCGCTTAATTTAAAATACAAGCCGCCCCCTTTGAATTACGCGGCCTTACGCCGGGCCATTTACACTACGCCTTACGCTACGCCGGCGGGCAATGTACGAGAATCTGGCCCAAAATGTTTTTGTTTTGTTTTTGAAAACTCAGTTGTGAATTATGTGAAATGTATTAATATAAATATGATACTCCTTCATTTATATATCGAGATTAGAAAAATGAACATTGGCATCATTTTCAGAAATACTTTCACATACAAAACTGCCGATCACGTTGCTAGCGTTGGGAGATCGTTCACCGGGAGACGGCAGATGCGCTTCTACGAGTTCCGCTAGTTTCACCATAAAGGAGAGCTTCTGCTGCCGATAGATGTGCTGAGCTGCATTTTGTTGCTCTAGGAGAATATTACATTCGGATACGTTAGTATTGAGGTCATCCAATCTCTGCACGAGTTCTTCCCTACGCAAAATCTATCACTCTGTTCTCTATCAAGACGGTACCGTTCCCTATCCATGTTTTCGGGTCCTACAAATCGTTCTCCCGTCTCTAGGGCCGCGTACACGCGATCGAACTGGTCCGACGGACCGTTTCAGCAGACAAATACGATCGTGTGTACGGGCTAGCGGACATGTCCCCACCATGTCATCCTGTGTCCCCACCATGTCACCCTGTGTCCCCACCATGTCATCCTGTGTCCCCACCATGTCATCCTGTGTCCCCACCATGTCACCCTGTGTCCCCACCATGTCACCCTGTGTCCCACCATGTCATCCTGTGTCCCCACCATGTCATCCTCTGTCCCCACCATGTCATCCTGTGTCCCCACCATGTCATCCTGTGTCCCACCATGTCATCCTGTGTCCCCACCATGTCATCCTGTGTCCCCACCATGTCACCCTGTGTCCCCACCATGTCACCCTGTGTCCCCACCATGTCACCCTGTGTCCCCACCATGTCACCCTGTGTCCCCACCATGTCATCCTGTGTCCCCACCATGTCATCCTGTGTCCCCACCATGTCACCCTGTGTCCCCACCATGTCACCCTGTGTCCCACCATGTCATCCTGTGTCCCCACCATGTCATCCTCTGTCCCCACCGTGTCATCCTGTGTCCCCACCATGTCATCCTCTGTCCCCACCATGTCATCCTCTGTCCCCACCATGTCATCCTCTGTCCCCACCATGTCATCCTCTGTCCCCACCATGTCATCCTCTGTCCCCACCATGTCATCCTCTGTCCCCACCATGTCATCCTGTGTCCCCACCATGTCATCCTGTGTCCCCACCATGTCACCCTGCGTCCCCACCATGTCACCCTGTGTCCCCACCATGTCACCCTGTGTCCCCACCATGTCACCCTGTGTCCCCACCATGTCATCCTGTGTCCCCACCATGTCATCCTCTGTCCCCACCGTGTCATCCTGTGTCCCCACCGTGTCATCCTGTGTCCCCACCATGTCATCCTGTGTCCCCACCATGTCACCCTGTGTCCCACCATGTCATCCTCTGTCCCCACCATGTCATCCTGTGTCCCCGCCATGTCATCCTGTGTCCCCACCATGTCATCCTGTGTCCCCACCATGTCATCCTGTGTCCCCACCATGTCATCCTCTGTCCCCACCATGTCATCCTCTGTCCCCACCATGTCATCCTGGGTCCCCACCATGTCATCCTGCGTCCCCACCATGTCACCCTGCGTCCCCACCATGTCACCCTGTGTCCCCACCATGTCATCCTGTGTCCCCACCATGTCACCCTGTGTCCCCACTATGTAATCCTGTGTCCCCACCATGTCACCCTGTGTCCCCACCATGTCATCCTGTGTCCCCACCATGTCATCCTGTGTCCCCACCATGTCATCCTGTGTCCCCAACATGTCACCCTGTGTCCCCACCATGTCACCCTGTGTCCCCACCATGCCATCCTGTGTCCCCACCATGTCATCCTGTGTCCCCACCATGTCATCCTGTGTCCCCACCATGTCATCCTGTGTCCCCACCATGTCATCCTCTGTCCCCACCATGTCATCCTCTGTCCCCACCATGTCATCCTCTGTCCCCACCATGTCATCCTCTGTCCCCACCATGTCATCCTCTGTCCCCACCATGTCATCCTCTGTCCCCACCATGTCATCCTGTGTCCCCACCATGTCATCCTGTGTCCCCACCATGTCACCCTGCGTCCCCACCATGTCACCCTGTGTCCCCACCATGTCACCCTGTGTCCCCACCATGTCACCCTGTGTCCCCACCATGTCATCCTGTGTCCCCACCATGTCATCCTCTGTCCCCACCGTGTCATCCTGTGTCCCCACCGTGTCATCCTGTGTCCCCACCATGTCATCCTGTGTCCCCACCATGTCACCCTGTGTCCCACCATGTCATCCTCTGTCCCCACCATGTCATCCTGTGTCCCCGCCATGTCATCCTGTGTCCCCACCATGTCATCCTGTGTCCCCACCATGTCATCCTGTGTCCCCACCATGTCATCCTCTGTCCCCACCATGTCATCCTCTGTCCCCACCATGTCATCCTGGGTCCCCACCATGTCATCCTGCGTCCCCACCATGTCACCCTGCGTCCCCACCATGTCACCCTGTGTCCCCACCATGTCATCCTGTGTCCCCACCATGTCACCCTGTGTCCCCACTATGTAATCCTGTGTCCCCACCATGTCACCCTGTGTCCCCACCATGTCATCCTGTGTCCCCACCATGTCATCCTGTGTCCCCACCATGTCATCCTGTGTCCCCAACATGTCACCCTGTGTCCCCACCATGTCACCCTGTGTCCCCACCATGCCATCCTGTGTCCCCACCATGTCATCCTGTGTCCCCACCATGTCATCCTGTGTCCCCACATGTCATCCTGTGTCCCCACCATGTCATCCTGTGTCCCCACCATGTCATCCTGTGTCCCCACCATGTCATCCTGTGTCCCCACCATGTCACCCTGTGTCCCCACCATGCCATCCTGTGTCCCCACCATGTCATCCTGTGTCCCCACCATGTCATCCTGTGTCCCCACCATGTCATCCTGTGTCCCCACCATGTCACCCTGTGTCCCCACCATGCCATCCTGTGTCCCCACCATGTCATCCTGTGTCCCCACCATGTCATCCTGTGTCCCCACCATGTCATCCTCTGTCCCCACCATGCCATCCTCTGTCCCCACCATGTCATCCTCTGTCCCCACCATGTCATCCTCTGTCCCCACCATGTCATCCTCTGTCCCCACCATGTCATCCTGTGTCCCCACAGCTTCTTGGAGCGGCACCGCAGCCACCGACGGCTGGGCCGCTTCTCACTCGGCCCTGTCCACGCCTCCTCGTATACCGGGCAGCGTCCCGCTAATGGTGGGTGGACAGGAGCGAAGTAGAAGAGGCCTGGCCGTCGGAGGCCGTGGTGCCACTCCAAGAAACGGGTGGAGGAAACAGACAGCGCTTGGTGCTGCCGAAGCGTCGGAAGTCCCCTCCCTGGATTTCCACTCACCCCCACGCAATTTTCACTTGCCAATTGCTAGGGGGCGAGTGGAAATCCGTTTCAGCGGACAAATCCGATGTACGGGCTAGCGGACATGTCCGTCGGATATGTCCGCTGGTTAGTACACTCACCAGCAGACATATCTGCCCGCACATGCGTCATATGGATTCGACGCATGCGTGGACGTTTTTTACATCCCGGTGCGGTGACGTGGCGGCGTCAACGTCACCGCCACGTCTGCCGGCGGGGATTTTGATCCGATGGTGTGTACGCGCCGTCGGACTAAAATCCGTAGGAGACATGTCCGCTGGAAACGGTCCGTCGGATATGTTTCAGCGGACATGTCCCTCCGTGTGTACGCGGCCTAGGTCTGCTTAACTCTGGGGGCTCAGTAGCAACCACATCAGGCAGGGATGGACTGGCCATTGGGACTACAGGGAGTTTCCCGGTGGGCCGATGGCTCAGTGGGCCGGCTTCAGTGACAGCGGACCGCCGCCCCCCCCTCCGCTCCTCTGTCTCTCCCTTCCCGCAGCGCTCACCTGGGGGGAACAGAGAAGCAGGGGGAGGACCAGAGGAGCAGAAGGGACGGCAGAGGAGCATGGAGGAGAAGACAGGAAGCTGACTCAACAGCTATGGCCTGGGAGTTTCTCACTTCTGCCCAATCTTGTCCCATAAGGGGGGGCACTGAACTGATTCTTTGCCTCGGGTGAAATAATGTCTAGCTTCCCGACTGGTAATGCCTATAAGAGTACCAGTACCAGCCATTCTACTCTAATAAAGTAGAATGGCTAGTGAAGGGGGAGAGGGGGTGCGGGAGTTGTCCGTCCGCCATGGGAGAGACCTGTCAAAGTGGGCCAGTCTGGATGAAGTCCAGGGCCAACTTTTTGTCCCAGTCCAGTCCTGACAGGTGTACCCAGGATGGGTGTATCTATAGTCATAGGGTTGGTCACAGTTGGGTTTGGCATCACTTGAGAACCATTTACATTAGGATGGGTGTATCTATAGTCGTAGGGTTGGTCACAGTTGGGTTTGGCATCACTTGAGAACCATTTACATTAGGATGGGTGTATCTATAGTCATAGGGTTGGTCACAGTTGGGTTTGGCATCACTTGAGAACCATTTACATTAGGATGGGTGTATCTATAGTCGTAGGGTTGGTCACAGTTGGGTTTGGCATCACTTGAGAACCATTTACATTAGGATGGGTGTATCTATAGTCGTAGGGTTGGTCACAGTTGGGTTTGGCATCACTTGAGAACCATTTACATTAGGATGGGTGTATCTATAGTCATAGGGTTGGTCACAGTTGGGTTTGGTATCACTTGAGAGGCATTTACATTAGGATGGGTGTATCTATAGTCGTAGGGTTGGTCACAGTTGGGTTTGGCATCACTTGAGAACCATTTACATTAGGATGGGTGTATCTATAGTCGTAGGGTTGGTCACAGTTGGGTTTGGTATCACTTGAGAACCATTTACATTAGGATGGGTGTATCTATAGTCGTAGGGTTGGTCACAGTTGGGTTTGGCATCACTTGAGAACCATTTACATTAGGATGGGTGTATCTATAGTCATAGGGTTGGTCACAGTTGGGTTTGGCATCACTCACTTGAGAACCATTTACATTAGGATGGGTGTATCTATAGTCGTAGGGTTGGTCACAGTTGGGTTTGGTATCACTTGAGAAGCATTTACATTAGGATGGGTGTATCTATAGTCATAGGGTTGGTCACAGTTGGGTTTGGCATCACTTGAGAATCATTTACATTAGGATGGGTGTATCTATAGTCGTAGGGTTGGTCACAGTTGGGTTTGGCATCACTCACTTGAGAACCATTTACATTAGGATGGGTGTATCTATAGTCGTAGGGTTGGTCACAGTTGGGTTTGGTATCACTTGAGAAGCATTTACATTAGGATGGGTGTATCTATAGTCATAGGGTTGGTCACAGTTGGGTTTGGCATCACTTGAGAATCATTTACATTAGGATGGGTGTATCTATAGTCGTAGGGTTGGTCACAGTTGGGTTTGGCATCACTCACTTGAGAATCATTTACATTAGGATGGGTGTATCTATAGTCATAGGGTTGGTCATAGTTGGGTTTGGCATCACTTGAGAACCATTTACATTAGGATGGGTGTATCTATAGTCGTAGGGTTGGTCACAGTTGGGTTTGGTATCACTTGAGAAGCATTTACATTAGGATGGGTGTATCTATAGTCGTAGGGTTGGTCACAGTTGGGTTTGGCATCACTTGAGAACCATTTACATTAGGATGGGTGTATCTATAGTCGTAGGGTTGGTCACAGTTGGGTTTGGTATCACTTGAGAGCCATTTACATTAGGATGGGTGTATCTATAGTCGTAGGGTTGGTCACAGTTGGGTTTGGCATCACTTGAGAACCATTTACATTAGGATGGGTGTATCTATAGTCGTAGGGTTGGTCACAGTTGGGTTTGGTATCACTTGAGAGCCATTTACATTAGGATGGGTGTATCTATAGTCGTAGGGTTGGTCACAGTTGGGTTTGGCATCACTTGAGAACCATTTACATTAGGATGGGTGTATCTATAGTCGTAGGGTTGGTCACAGTTGGGTTTGGTATCACTTGAGAACCATTTACATTAGGATGGGTGTATCTATAGTCGTAGGGTTGGTCACAGTTGGGTTTGGTATCACTTGAGAAGCATTTACATTAGGATGGGTGTATCTATAGTCGTAGGGTTGATCACAGTTGGGTTTGGTATCACTTGAGAAGCATTTACATTAGGATGGGTGTATCTATAGTCGTAGGGTTGGTCACAGTTGGGTTTGGCATCACTTGAGAAGCATTTACATTAAAATTGGTGTATCTATAGTCGTAGGGTTGGTCACAGTTGGGTTTGGCATCACTTGAGAAGCATTTACATTAGGATGGGTGTATCTAGAGTCGTAGGGTTGGTCACAGTTGGGTTTGGCATCACTTGAGAAGCATTTACATTAGGATGGGTGTATCTAGAGTCGTAGGGTTGGTCACAGTTGGGTTTGGTATCACTTGAGAAGCATTTACATTAGGATGGGTGTATCTAGAGTCGTAGGGTTGGTCACAGTTGGGTTTGGCATCACTTGAGAAGCATTTACATTAAAATGGGTGTATCTATAGTCGTAGGTTGGTCACAGTTGGGTTTGGCATCACTTATGAGCCATTTATATTAGGATGGGTGTATCTATAGTCATAGGGTTGGTCACAGTTGGGTTTGGCATCACTTGAGAACCATTTACATTAGGATGGGTGTATCTATAGTCGTAGGGTTGGTCACAGTTGGGTTTGGTATCACTTGAGAAGCATTTACATTAGGATGGGTGTATCTATAGTCGTAGGGTTGGTCACAGTTGGGTTTGGTATCACTTGAGAACCATTTACATTAGGATGGGTGTATCTATAGTCATAGGGTTGGTCACAGTTGGGTTTGGCATCACTTGAGAGCCATTTACATTAGGATGGGTGTATCTATAGTCGTAGGGTTGGTCACAGTTGGGTTTGGCATCACTTGAGAACCATTTACATTAGGATGGGTGTATCTATAGTCATAGGGTTGGTCACAGTTGGGTTTGGCATCACTTGAGAACCATTTACATTAGGATGGGTGTATCTATAGTCGTAGGGTTGGTCACAGTTGGGTTTGGCATTACCTGAGAACCATTTACATTAGGATGGGTGTATCTATAGTCGTAGGGTTGGTCACAGTTGGGTTTGGTATCACTTGAGAACCATTTATATTAGGATGGGTGTATCTATAGTCGTAGGGTTGGTCACAGTTGGGTTTGGCATCACTTGAGAACCATTTACATTAGGATGGGTGTATCTATAGTCGTAGGGTTGGTCACAGTTGGGTTTGGCATCAGTTGAGAACCATTTACATTAGGATTGGTGTATCTATAGTCATAGGGTTGGTCACAGTTGGGTTTGGCATCACTTGAGAAGCATTTACATTAGGATGGGTGTATCTATAGTCGTAGGGTTGGTCACAGTTGGGTTTGGCATCACTTGAGAACCATTTACATTAGGATGGGTGTATCTATAGTCATAGGGTTGGTCACAGTTGGGTTTGGCATCACTTGAGAGCCATTTACATTAGGATGGGTGTATCTATAGTCGTAGGGTTGGTCACAGTTGGGTTTGGTATCACTTGAGAGCCATTTACATTAGGATGGGTGTATCTATAGTCGTAGGGTTGGTCACAGTTGGGTTTGGTATCACTTGAGAAGCATTTACATTAAAATGGGTGTATCTATAGTCGTAGGGTTGGTCACAGTTGGGTTTGGCATCACTTGAGAACCATTTACATTAGGATGGGTGTATCTATAGTCGTAGGGTTGGTCACAGTTGGGTTTGGCATCACTTGAGAACCATTTACATTAGGATGGGTGTATCTATAGTCGTAGGGTTGGTAGGGTTGGTCACAGTTGGGTTTGGTATCACTTGAGAACCATTTACATTAGGATGGGTGTATCTATAGTCGTAGGGTTGGTCACAGTTGGGTTTGGCATCACTTGAGAACCATTTACATTAGGATGGGTGTATCTATAGTCATAGGGTTGGTCACAGTTGGGTTTGGCATCACTTGAGAACCATTTACATTAGGATGGGTGTATCTATAGTCGTAGGGTTGGTCACAGTTGGGTTTGGCATCACTCACTTGAGAACCATTTACATTAGGATGGGTGTATCTATAGTCGTAGGGTTGGTCACAGTTGGGTTTGGCATCACTTGAGAACCATTTACATTAGGATGGGTGTATCTATAGTCATAGGGTTGGTCACAGTTGGGTTTGGCATCACTCACTTGAGAACCATTTACATTAGGATGGGTGTATCTATAGTCGTAGGGTTGGTCACAGTTGGGTTTGGTATCACTTGAGAAGCATTTACATTAGGATGGGTGTATCTATAGTCATAGGGTTGGTCACAGTTGGGTTTGGCATCACTTGAGAATCATTTACATTAGGATGGGTGTATCTATAGTCGTAGGGTTGGTCACAGTTGGGTTTGGCATCACTCACTTGAGAATCATTTACATTAGGATGGGTGTATCTATAGTCATAGGGTTGGTCATAGTTGGGTTTGGCATCACTTGAGAAGCATTTACATTAGGATGGGTGTATCTATAGTCGTAGGGTTGGTCACAGTTGGGTTTGGCATCACTTGAGAACCATTTACATTAGGATGGGTGTATCTATAGTCGTAGGGTTGGTCACAGTTGGGTTTGGTATCACTTGAGAGCCATTTACATTAGGATGGGTGTATCTATAGTCGTAGGGTTGGTCACAGTTGGGTTTGGCATCACTTGAGAACCATTTACATTAGGATGGGTGTATCTATAGTCGTAGGGTTGGTCACAGTTGGGTTTGGTATCACTTGAGAGCCATTTACATTAGGATGGGTGTATCTATAGTCGTAGGGTTGGTCACAGTTGGGTTTGGCATCACTTGAGAGCCATTTACATTAGGATGGGTGTATCTATAGTCGTAGGGTTGGTCACAGTTGGGTTTGGCATCACTTGAGAAGCATTTACATTAAAATTGGTGTATCTATAGTCGTAGGGTTGGTCACAGTTGGGTTTGGCATCACTTGAGAAGCATTTACATTAGGATGGGTGTATCTAGAGTCGTAGGGTTGGTCACAGTTGGGTTTGGCATCACTTGAGAAGCATTTACATTAGGATGGGTGTATCTAGAGTCGTAGGGTTGGTCACAGTTGGGTTTGGTATCACTTGAGAAGCATTTACATTAGGATGGGTGTATCTAGAGTCGTAGGGTTGGTCACAGTTGGGTTTGGCATCACTTGAGAAGCATTTACATTAAAATGGGTGTATCTATAGTCGTAGGTTGGTCACAGTTGGGTTTGGCATCACTTATGAGCCATTTATATTAGGATGGGTGTATCTATAGTCATAGGGTTGGTCACAGTTGGGTTTGGCATCACTTGAGAACCATTTACATTAGGATGGGTGTATCTATAGTCGTAGGGTTGGTCACAGTTGGGTTTGGTATCACTTGAGAAGCATTTACATTAGGATGGGTGTATCTATAGTCGTAGGGTTGGTCACAGTTGGGTTTGGTATCACTTGAGAACCATTTACATTAGGATGGGTGTATCTATAGTCATAGGGTTGGTCACAGTTGGGTTTGGCATCACTTGAGAGCCATTTACATTAGGATGGGTGTATCTATAGTCGTAGGGTTGGTCACAGTTGGGTTTGGCATCACTTGAGAACCATTTACATTAGGATGGGTGTATCTATAGTCATAGGGTTGGTCACAGTTGGGTTTGGCATCACTTGAGAACCATTTACATTAGGATGGGTGTATCTATAGTCGTAGGGTTGGTCACAGTTGGGTTTGGCATTACCTGAGAACCATTTACATTAGGATGGGTGTATCTATAGTCGTAGGGTTGGTCACAGTTGGGTTTGGCATCAGTTGAGAACCATTTACATTAGGATTGGTGTATCTATAGTCATAGGGTTGGTCACAGTTGGGTTTGGCATCACTTATGAGCCATTTATATTAGGATGGGTGTATCTATAGTCATAGGGTTGGTCACAGTTGGGTTTGGCATCACTTGAGAAGCATTTACATTAAAATGGGTGTATCTATAGTCGTAGGTTGGTCACAGTTGGGTTTGGCATCACTTGAGAACCATTTACATTAGGATGGGTGTATCTATAGTCGTAGGGTTGGTCACAGTTGGGTTTGGCATCACTTGAGAAGCATTTACATTAAAATGGGTGTATCTATAGTCGTAGGTTGGTCACAGTTGGGTTTGGCATCACTTATGAGCCATTTATATTAGGATGGGTGTATCTATAGTCGTAGGGTTGGTCACAGTTGGGTTTGGCATTACCTGAGAACCATTTACATTAGGATGGGTGTATCTATAGTCGTAGGGTTGGTCACAGTTGGGTTTGGCATCACTTGAGAACCATTTACATTAGGATGGGTGTATCTATAGTCATAGGGTTGGTCACAGTTGGGTTTGGAATTACCTGAGAACCATTTACATTAGGATGGGTGTATCTATAGTCGTAGGGTTGGTCACAGTTGGGTTTGGCATCACTTGAGAACCATTTACATTAGGATGGGTGTATCTATAGTCGTAGGGTTGGTCACAGTTGGGTTTGGCATCACTTGAGAACCATTTACATTAGGATGGGTGTATCTATAGTCATAGGGTTGGTCACAGTTGGGTTTGGCATCACTTGAGAACCATTTACATTAGGATGGGTGTATCTATAGTCGTAGGGTTGGTCACAGTTGGGTTTGGCATCACTTGAGAACCATTTACATTAGGATGGGTGTATCTATAGTCATAGGGTTGGTCACAGTTGGGTTTGGCATCACTTATGAGCCATTTATATTAGGATGGGTGTATCTATAGTCGTAGGGTTGGTCACAGTTGGGTTTGGCATCACTTGAGAAGCATTTACATTAAAATGGGTGTATCTATAGTCATAGGGTTGGTCACAGTTGGGTTTGGCATTACCTGAGAACCATTTACATTAGGATGGGTGTATCTATAGTCGTAGGGTTGGTCACAGTTGGGTTTGGCATCACTCACTTGAGAACCATTTACATTAGGATGGGTGTATCTATAGTCGTAGGGTTGGTCACAGTTGGGTTTGGCATCACTTGAGAGGCATTTACATTAGGATGGGTGTATCTATAGTCGTAGGGTTGGTCACAGTTGGGTTTGGCATCACTTGAGAACCATTTACATTAGGATGGGTGTATCTATAGTCGTAGGGTTGGTCACAGTTGGGTTTGGCATCACTTATGAGCCATTTATATTAGGATGGGTGTATCTATAGTCGTAGGGTTGGTCACAGTTGGGTTTGGCATCACTTGAGAACGATTTACATTACTAGCATTTTCATGACTGGATTCTTCTAGGAAAAGGGCGATTGAATCCTCAGGGTTGACAGACGGCTGTGCATTCAAAGACTGATCACTTTCAGATTCAGCTTCTGAAACGAACTGCCTTTTGTCAGCACCCTCTTCCAAAATAAATATATAAAAAAAAAAAATGGTTTACCAGATAGCTACGGGTGATCAACATCTTTTACTAAAAAGAGAACTGTAAATGATTTTTAAAGGGTTTAAATCTTTCACTTACACACTCACTACAACAGTTGGTTTTCTTGAAGATACACAGATATACGAGAAGATGTTAAATGTTAGGATTTCTCACCACTTTGATGGTGCCCCGAGGAATCAGAACCAGCCTTGATGCCAACAATGGACCCGAGATCTATGTACGGACGCAGCAACTCTTCGTACTGGTGGTAAAAGATTTTTTCCTCTGGGCCACGCCCTGTTGCTTTCCTGTGATTGGAAGAGAAATAGGTGGTACAACACACATGATAGATATAAAATTTACATTTGCTCAAACATGCAAACCTGAGATGTGACAGAAGATACCAACACAATAGATAAGGGCTCAAAATTTCAAGTCCTGAGCTACTAGTCAGACCTTAAGAGTAACTCGCCACCAGTCGCCACACCCAACCCCTACCATGCCCCGGCCTTCATCCTGTGTCCCCACCATGTCATCCTCTGTCCCCACCATGTCACCCTGTGTCCCCACCATGTCACCCTGCGTCCCCACCATGTCACCCTGTGTCCCCACCATGTCCCCACCATGTCACCCTGTGTCCCCGCCATGTCATCCTGCGTCCCCGCCATGTCATCCTGCGTCCCCACCATGTCATCCTGCGTCCCCACCATGTCACCCTGCGTCCCCACCATGTCACCCTGCGTCCCCACCATGTCACCCTGTGTCCTCACCATGCCATCCTGTGTCCCCACCATGTCATCCTGTGTCCCCACCATGCCATCCTGTGTCCCCACCATGTCATCCTGTGTCCCAACATGCCATCCTGTGTCCCCACCATGTCATCCTGTGTCCCAACATGTCATCCTGCGTCCCCACCATGTCATCCTGCGTCCCCACCATGTCATCCTCTGTCCCCACCATGTCATCCTGCGTCCCCACCATGTCATCCTCTGTCCCCACCATGTCACCCTGCGTCCCCACCATGTCACCCTGTGTCCCCACCATGTCACCCTGTGTCCCCACTATGTAATCCTGTGTCCCCACCATGTCACCCTGTGTCCCCACCATGTCACCCTGCGTCCCCACCATGTCATCCTGCGTCCCCGCCATGTCACCCTGCGTCCCCACCATGTCATCCTGCGTCCCCGCCATGTCACCCTGTGTCCCCACCATGTCACCCTGTGTCCCCACCATGTCATCCTGTGTCCCCACCATGTCATCCTGTGTCCCAACATGTCATCCTGTGTCCCCAACATGTCACCCTGTGTCCCCACCATGTCACCCTGTGTCCCCACCATGTCACCCTGTGTCCCCACCATGTCCCCACCATGTCACCCTGCGTCCCCACCATGTCATCCTGTGTCCCAACATGTCATCCTGTGTCCCCACCATGTCACCCTGTGTCCCCACCATGTCCCCACCATGTCACCCTGCGTCCCCACCATGTCATCCTGCGTCCCCGCCATGTCACCCTGTGTCCCCACCATGTCACCCTGTGTCCCCACAATGTCATCCTGTGTCCCCACCATGTCATCCTGTGTCCCCACCATGTCATCCTGCGTCCCCGCCATGTCACCCTGTGTCCCCACCATGTCACCCTGTGTCCACACCATGTCATCCTGTGTCCACACCATGTCATCCTGTGTCCACACCATGTCCCCACCATGTCACCCTGCGTCCCCACCATGTCACCCTGCGTCCCCACCATGCCATCCTCTGTCCCCACCATGCCATCCTCTGTCCCCACCATGCCATCCTGTGTCCCCACCATGTCATCCTGTGTCCCCACCATGTCATCCTGTGTCCCCACCATGTCATCCTGTGTCCCCACCATGTCATCCTGTGTCCCAACATGCCATCCTGTGTCCCCACCATGTCATCCTGTGTCCCCACCATGTCATCCTGTGTCCCAACATGCCATCCTGTGTCCCCCACCATGCCATCCTGTGTCCCCCACCATGTCATCCTGTGTCCCCACCATGTCATCCTGTGTCCCCACCATGTCATTCTGTGTCCCCACCATGTCATCCTGTGTCCCAACATGTCATCCTGTGTCCCAACCATGTCATCCTGTGTCCTCACCATGTCATCCTGTGTCCCCACCATGTCATCCTGTGTCCCAACATGTCATCCTGTGTCCCAACATGCCATCCTGTGTCCCCCACCATGTCATCCTGTGTCCCCACCATTTCATCCTGTGTCCCCATAATGCCATCCTGTGTCCCCACCATGCCATCCTGTGTCCCCACCATGTCATCCTTTGTCCCCACCATGCCATCCTCTGTCCCCACCATGCCATCCTCTGTCCCCACCATGCCATCCTGTGTCCCCACCATGTCATCCTGTGTCCCCACCATGTCATCCTGTGTCCCCACCATGTCATTCTGTGTCCCCACCATGTCATCCTGTGTCCCAACATGTCATCCTGTGTCCCCACCATGTCATCCTGTGTCCCCACCATGTCATCCTGTGTCCCAACATGCCATCCTGTGTCCCAACATGCCATCCTGTGTCCCCATAATGCCATCCTGTGTCCCCACCATGCCATCCTGTGTCCCCACCATGTCATCCTTTGTCCCCACCATGCCATCCTCTGTCCCCACCATGCCATCCTCTGTCCCCACCATGCCATCCTCTGTCCCCACCATGCCATCCTGTGTCCCCACCATGTCATCCTGTGTCCCCACCATGTCATCCTGTGTCCCCACCATGTCATCCTCTGTCCCCACCATGCCATCCTCTGTCCCCACCATGCCATCCTCTGTCCCCACCATGCCATCCTCTGTCCCCACCATGCCATCCTGTGTCCCCACCATGTCATCCTGTGTCCCCACCATGTCATCCTGTGTCCCCACCATGTCATCCTCTGTCCCCACCATGCCATCCTCTGTCCCCACCATGTCATCCTCTGTCCCCACCATGCCATCCTGTGTCCCCACCATGTCACCCTGTGTCCCCACCATGTCATCCTTTGTCCCCACCATGCCATCCTCTGTCCCCACCATGTCATCCTGTGTCCCCACCATGTCACCCTGTGTCCCCACCATGTCACCCTGTGTCCCCACCATGTCATCCTTTGTCCCCACCATGCCATCCTCTGTCCCCACCATGCCATCCTCTGTCCCCACCATGTCATCCTGTGTCCCCACCATGTCATCCTGTGTCCCCACCATGTCATCCTCTGTCCCCACCATGTCACCCTGTGTCCCCACCATGTCATCCTGTGTCCCCACCATGTCATCCTGTGTCCCCACCATGTCATCCTTTGTCCCCACCATGTCATCATGTGTCCCCACCATGTCACCCTGCGTCCCCACCATGCCATCCTGCGTCCCCACCATGCCATCCTCTGTCCCCACCATACCATCCTGTGTCCCCACCATGCCATCCTGTGTCCCCACCATGCCATCCTGTGTCCACACCATGCCATCCTCTGTCCCCACCATGCCATCCTCTGTCCCCACCATGTCATCCTGTGTCCCCACAGCTTCTTGGAGCGGCACCGCAGCCACCGACGGCCGGGACGCTTCTCACTCGGCCCTGTCCACGCCTCCTCGTATACCGGGCAGTGTCCCGCTAATGGTGCCTGAAAACAAGCTGCTGGTTGTACAAGGAGGGGTGGACAGGACCGAAGGAGAAGTGGCCTGGCTGTCGGAGGCCGTAGTGGCACTCTAAGAAGCGGGTGGAGGAAACAGACAGCGCTTGGTGCTGCCGAAGCGTCGGAAGTCCCCTCCCTGGATTTCCACTCACCCCCACGCAATTTTCACTTGCCAATTGCTAGGGGGTGAGTGGAAATTTTGAGCCCTGTTATAAATTATTACCTGCTCTTGTTTTCATCCGAAATCTTTCGCCTTAGTCTATGCCGAATGTCCTGGTAGCGCTTACGTACTTGATCTGCTGATCGTGGAAACACACCCACACTCGTAACTGCAGCTGCAATTTGATTCCAGATTGTGTTTTTCCATGCTGACTCCGTCGCAGCTGCTTTATTTCCAAGGAGCTTGTGAAAATGTGGAATAAGGTTCTCAATTAGGACTAGGTTTTCATGGAATGTGAACTTTCGATTACGGATCCGCTTTTTTTCCGAAATAATTTTTTTACGTGGACAAACTGCTGTATTCTCCCGTTCACTCCCTGTGGAAGATTCATCTCCACCTGCTAACATCCCTGGTGAGGCAGGACTAGGTGACAGGATGACAGCTGACCTTCCTGGCTTGGACACTTGAGGAGAGGACGGTGATTGCCGAGATGATTCCATGGGTGGTCTTGATTCTGGATGGGACTTGCTCGCTGTACTAACGCTACATTCCCGATTGTCTTGATGGTGGACATTGCTCTTGCCAGACTCAGGCTGCTGCTTTTGGTGAGGTCGGTGCTGAGCTTTTGGGTATTTTTTGGATAGCTTGGAACCCTTTGAAGTATACAATAGTAACAAAAAAATTGCGCTTATCACAGAGGTATTGCAATAGATTAAAATTGAGAAATACCCCTCAAACTCTTTGTTGGAGGCAGCAGCTATAAAGTGCTAAAGGTATATAAAGAACAAAAGCTGCGCCCTAACACCCAGACAACAAGAAAAACATGCAGGGCCAGATTCTCAGAGGCGTTACGACGGAGTATCTCAGATACCCCGTCGTAACGCCTTTTTTTTGCCTCGTATCTATGCGCGTCATGCTTAGCATCACTTTTGCATAGATACGCTTCTACATCCGACAAGTGTAAAACCATTACACTTTCGGATCGTAGGTGTAATGACAACTCCGGCCACTAGGTGGCCTTTACGTTGTTTTCGCATTTGCATATGCAAATGAGGTAGTACGCCGATTCTCGATCGATTTTACGCCCGCCCCGTCGTCGCGTACGTCGTTTTTGTTCGCGTAAGGTTACCCCAGCTTCTATGTGGAGTAACCTTACGAAGTACCGTCGGGTCCCGTCGGATGCCATGTTAAGTATGGCGTCGGGTCAGCGTCGGCTTTTTCCGTCGCTTACGTCGTTTTACTAACTCGTTCGCGAATAGGGAGTTGCGTAAATGACGCTCGCGTCGTTTTGACGTCGTTTTCAACGACGCTTCCCGACGTGAGCTGGAGCATGCGCACTGGGCTTTTTCCCCCGGCCGGCGCATGCGCAGTTCGTTCGACGCGGGGGCGCGCTTAATTTAAATACAAGCCGCCCCATTTGAATTGCGCGGGTTTACGCTTGGCGATTTACGAGACGCCGGCGAAAAACTACGGAGCAAGTGCTTTGAGAATAAAGCACTTGCTCTAGTACGCAGCGGCGGCGTAGTGTAAATGGCTTACGCTACGCCGCCGAAAATATATGAGAATCTGGCCCGCAGTCCTCAAATATACAAAGGTTGTCCCCAGATGCTGTGAAATCTGTGGGAATATGATCCGTAAAGCCAGACCAGTCCCTTTGTGCGGATGGATAAGCTCCTCAATAACAATAGTACATGAGTTCCTTGATCACCACCGTGACTATCACAGCAAACGACACTCTTGGGTGAGCCCACCACCAGATAGCAGAGCAGCTTACCAGATAGACTGGGATATACAGCGGTCGGCTATGACCCAGCCGCGGCCTTTGTAGGAGAGATGGAAAATCCCCTAGTTGTATAGGGAGCTGTGGTGGCTCAACGTGATTGGCACTGCGCTGACAAGCCATTCACCTCTGCAGGTTCGGATCCCGGTCTCGGCTACATGTGAATTGAGTTTGGTGGTCTCAGCCCGGCTCCCAGTGGGTGTGCTATGCAAGGTACGCCTGTGCTTAGTACGCCCACCCCCCCCCCCCCCCCCACAAAAAAAACCACCACACTTGCACGCACACAAAAAATTGGTTTAAAACACATGCACTTTGGCCATGCGGTCTCTTAAAATAAAGAGAGGTGAAGGACCTACGGGGCTGGCTGGGTGGGCTAGGCCCCCTCACTCCCTCATAGGGGGAGTCCCTCTGCCCCATTGGGGTCCCGTTGGGCCCCAGTTGGGCTCCCAAGAGGAGCAGGTAGGGCGGGGTGAGTGGGAGGCCCCCCTTCACACCCGCCATTGCCACCAGGGGCATGGAGAAGGATGGCGATTGCCTCCGGGGGGAGGGTCTGCCTACTCCCAACTCCTGCAGTCCGGCTCCTCTCTCTCGAGTTCACGCACAAAAATACACTTTAAAAAAAAAAAAAGAAAAAAAAAAAAAAGAAAATCCCCTAGTTGCCAATCTGGACAACGGCTCCTTCACTACTCCAGCAAAGGTCGCCATAGATCATAAAAAAGGAAGGATGCAACATAGCATAATTCCGCACAATAACAACTTATTAAAAATGAGAAAGTTGTACTTACAAAAGCAGATTGTAAAATACAATGTTGCCGGCCGGCAAACAGAACGATCCAATGACGAAACGCGTCTGGGAGGACGTGTAGTGACGTCACTGCGCTCAAGAGAAGGGCTCCGATCGTTCTGTTTGCCGGCCGGCAACATTGTATTTTACACATGCTCGTTTTTAATCTGCTTTTGTAAGTACAACTTACTCATTTTTAATAAATTGTTATTCTGCGTGAATGGCGGCGCGGGACCTGGAGTGATCGTGGCACCGGCATCGGGGGGGGGGGGGGGGAGCCCATCAGCGCGGGCAAGTAGGACAAGGTAAGTGTCCATATTAAAAGTCAGCAGCTACACTGTTAGTAGCTGCTGACTTTAAAAAAAAATATTCCAGGTGGAATTCCACTTTAAATTACCGCCCCTTATTTGACGCTAGCAAACCTGGTATCCACGAAAGCTATAATCGTTATTCAACATAGTCGTTATGGTTTTCAACTGACTGGTTATCCAATCGTTATGCCAACTACTCAAGAGTTATTTTAACGTCCCAAATCGTAATAATAACGTCTGAGATTGTTAAATAACGCTGGAGAGATTTTTTTTCTTTCTATTGAAAAGCCCGTGGCGGGCAAAACACAACCCAAAACTCCACCCGGTGCAGGAAAAATGTGCACACACACAACAAGAGTGACACAAAAAACTGTGACGGGTGCATCGTCAATTGGCCCTCTGAAGAGGGCCCAACCCTGATCCCCCGGGGCGTTAGGCTCCTGACAGGGACTGAGGGAACTGTGGTCCATGTAGCCGAAGCCACATGAACCCAAATAGACCCATGCAGCCGAAGCCAACACGGACCCAACATCCTCGGAGGGACTGCCGAAACAGAACCCTCCTCGGTGAGGCTCCCCCCGAAGGGAGACCCCATGAGAAGCAGGCGAACTAAGCCAGAAGGCCGTGTCCACCCACTCCCAAGACGTTCAGGGCAGGCCCGAGGACCAGCACCCTGCTAATCACACATAAAGTGCAGTGCACCAAACATAAAAAGAAGAAGCGTGACAAACAGGGTAACTCAAAAGAAAGTGGGGAAGAAGGAAGGTGGGAGAGGTGAGTGAAAGTGACCAACATGCAATACGTTGGCCGGCCCTCCGGCCAGGAAACAAAAATTCCTCTGGTCCTAGCCAAAAGGCCCGGCCCTAGAGGCAGGTGTGAAAAGTGTGTTGTGGAGGTTAGTGACCAAAAAGGTGCCACAAGTTGAGTGTCCCTCACACACTCAGTGCAATGTATGGCACCCCTGGACTGCCACTCCAGGGGCACTATCTCCACAGGCTTTTCAATGGACCCTGGTCCACGGGCCGGACAGTCACGGCCCCCTTCCCCAACTCCACCAGGAAGGATCGGGAGCTACTGGAAGCTCGGGGAGAGCCTTTTTTGCTCCTTACCTAATTATGCTCAGGGAGGTACTATTTACACCATAGACCCCCCCCCCCCCCGTAAGGGTGGGGCCAACGTTCCCTCTAGAGCAGGGGTCTCCAAACTTTCTAAACAAAGGGCCGGTTTACTGTCCTTTAGACTTTGGGAGGGCCAGACTTTGGCCATTGACAATAGAAAAGGTCCTGACATCAGTGGGAAAAACAAAACCACATCTTGGTGTCAGTGAAAGGAATTATACCCCGTCATTGGGCCCCATTGTTGGTTTTGTTGGGAGTAATTGTGCCCCATCTTTGGTGCCATTGGGAGAAATTGTTCCCCATCGTTGGTGCCATTGTGCCAGTTCATTAGTATCAGTGGGGCTAATTATGTCCCATTATTGGCATCAGTGGATGAAATATTGCCTCAAGGGCCAGATAAAAGCAAGCAAAGGGCCGCATCTGGCCCCCGGGCCGCAGTTTGGAGACCACTGCTCGAGAGGCAGGATCAGGTTAGGAACCGCATCAAATCCAGGCCAGAAGCCCGGCCCTTCAGCTTTGACCAAATGCTTTCTCCATCCTTACCAGAAGCACCCTTCCAGATGGCTCAGACTCGACCATTGGCCGGCCCCCAGTATATATCGGGCAGCACGGCATAGTCCCTACCGAACCCATCCTTCCAGGTGCAATGACGTCATTGGATTGCATCCACCCTCCCAATAGAGGTGTTTCAGCGCTCCTCTGACAACTGATAAGAACAGATACTACACTTGATCTTAGCCAAAAGGCCGAGAAGCCTGGAGAGATGCATTCTGGGAGCAGAAGGGGAGGAGAACAGCTGCATGTGGAAGAGAGAGAGAGAGAGAGAGAAAGAGAGAGAGAGAGAGAGAGAAAGAGAGAGAAAGAGAGAGAGAAAGAGAGAGAAAGAGAGAGAGAAAGAGAGAGAGAGAGAGAGAGAGAGAGAGAGAGAGAGAGAAAGAGAAAGAGAGAAAGAGAAAGAGAGAAAGAGAAAGAGAAAGAGAGAGAGAGAGAGAGAGAGAGAGAGAGAGAAAGAGAGAGAGAGAGAGAGAGAGAGAGACACAAGCAAGACACACGTGGAGATTGAGCATGTGATGTGCATAACTTCTCTGTGTGTGTTTTTCTAAAGCCGTGTGTATTTCCTCATACAGAGAATAAATCACGGGAGATGAGAATCAGAATTTAGCCATCACCTGGGTTTCAGAAAAGTCATCCAAAATAGTACGTGAACGGAATACACGTTTATAAATCTGAACATTATTCTAACGCGTTCTTCTTCTTCTCTGGATAATTTTAAGTTCAAATAGAGCACGGTTCCATCTTGCCCAACACTACTAAAATCTTCACTACAAAAATCGCCAAAAGCTTCCTCTAACAACAAAATATCGCCTGGGAAATGTCATAACCACACCCTGAGGGAGGTGCTATGTAACGATTACTTAATATTGATAACTGTCAACAAAAATCTTTGTGAATTGCACTTCTGTACATATTTAACGGTTTGACTCTTTAAAACAACGATCCACACCTTAAAATATCGGTTGTGTGTAGTGAAACGTTATTTGATGATGTTAAATCGTTTAGTGAATCGAACTAGCTTCAATAACGTGCAAAATCTTTAAAATTACGACCGAAATCTGGAAATAAAGCTTTGGGAATTGACCCCATTGTAACAAACGTGTTTGTGTAAAAATCAGGATTACCAATCATTGTCAATCATCTACCTGATGATGGTGGGGGATGGTGTGACCTTCCTGTGTGGAATCCCGGGAATACAGAGGACGGGGACATCTCTCTGGTGGGTTCCTGTAGCTGGATGACTCCCCCATGGTGTCCTGGTACAGATCTTTGTGTTCTTCCTCCATCACCCCGTCCTCATCATCCTCCTCTTTTATCTCTTCTTTAACCTCAATATTATAATCCCCGAGGTCTCCACTCTGAATATAGAATAAAAAATGACATCAATGGTAACAATGCAGATAATGTACAGATCCTAATGATACGATCAGTGATTGTTCCTCATCTACCTGATGATGGTGGGGGATGGTGTGACCTTCCTGTGTGGAATAATCCCGGGAATACAGAGGACGGGGACATCTCTCTGGTGGGTTCCCATTACTGGATCCATCTGTAGGAAACACACACACTGACTGAATCCATTGTTTCTATGTGTTTATCAGATGATGGGGGATGGGGGTGGAGCCTCCGTACTGCTCTCTCCTTTACAATAAAGTCTCCTCTTACCCGGTGATGTGAGGGGCGGCTGATTGTCCATCATGACGTCCTTGTAGAGATCCTTGTGTCCTTCTAAATACTCCCACTCCTCCATGGAGAAATAGACAGTGACATCCTGACACCTTATAGGAACCTGACACACACAATGATACAGTCACCATCCAGACACACCCCTTGTCTGTTACTGGATAATGTCCCAGAATCCTCCTCACCTCTCCTGTCAGCAGCTCCATCATCTTCTTGGTGACTTCTAGAATCTTCTCCATGTTGTGTCTCTCAGGTTTTAGGGAGTCACATGGAGGCACTGTGATGGTCATGTGATCACCTGACTTCACAAGAGGAAATCTCTGTATTGGGGAACCAATAGGAATATCATGTTAGAATCCCAGAATCCCCCTCACCTCTCCGGTCAGGTCTGTGTATTATTAATAGAGATAAGAGTGATGTCATGTGACCTCCCAGAATCCTCCTCACCTCTCCGGTCAGGTCTGTATTATTAATAGAGATAAGAGTGATGTCATGTGACCTCCCAGAATCCTCCTCACCTCTCCGGTCAGGTCTGTATTATTAATAGAGATAAGAGTGATGTCATGTGACCTCCCAGAATCCCCCTCACCTCTCCGGTCAGGTCTGTATTATTAATAGAGATAAGAGTGATGTCATGTGACCTCCCAGAATCCCCCTCACCTCTCCGGTCAGGTCTGTGTATTATTAATAGAGATAAGAGTGATGTCATGTGACCTCCCAGAATCCTCCTCACCTCTCCGGTCAGGTCTGTATTATTAATAGAGATAAGAGTGATGTCATGTGACCTCCCAGAATCCCCCTCACCTCTCCGGTCAGGTCTGTATTATTAATAGAGATAAGAGTGATGTCATGTGACCTCCCAGAATCCTCCTCACCTCTCCGGTCAGGTCTGTATTATTAATAGAGATAAGAGTGATGTCATGTGACCTCCCAGAATCCTCCTCACCTCTCCGGTCAGGTCTGTGTATTATTAATAGAGATAAGAGTGATGTCATGTGACCTCCCAGAATCCTCCTCACCTCTCCGGTCAGGTCTGTGTATTATTAATAGAGATAAGAGTGATGTCATGTGACCTCCCAGAATCCCCCTCACCTCTCCGGTCAGGTCTGTATTATTAATAGAGATAAGAGTGATGTCATGTGACCTCCCAGAATCCTCCTCACCTCTCCGGTCTGTGTATTATTAATAGAGATAAGAGTGATGTCATGTGACCTCCCAGAATCCCCCTCACCTCTCCGGTCAGGTCTGTATTATTAATAGAGATAAGAGTGATGTCATGTGACCTCCCAGAATCCCCCTCACCTCTCCGGTCAGGTCTGTGTATTATTAATAGAGATAAGAGTGATGTCATGTGACCTCCCAGAATCCTCCTCACCTCTCCGGTCAGCTGGTAGATGATCTCCAGGGTCAGGTTCATTATGTCCTCCATACTGTGACTCCAGTCCTTGTCCATCATCAATGAGGTGGCCATGACATCTGTACAGGACGCTCCACGTCGAAAGGTCATCAACTGAAAATTTCATATCAACTTAAATTCTCAGAATTTCAGATGGAAGAGAAAGTCCCCGGAGTGCAGAGCGCAGTCCAAGTTCTGATTTTTACACAGAAAACCAATGGTTGTGTTATCATTAATGCCGCGTACACACAGTCGGAAATTCCGACAGAAAAAGTCAGATGGGAGCATTTTGTCGGATATTCCGACCGTGTGTATGCCCCATTGGACTTTTTCTGTCGGAATTTCCGACAGACTTAGATAAAGAGCAGGTTTTCCTATGGAGGTTTTCCCACTGGAAAGTCCGGCCGTGTGTACGCGGCATAAGAGGTCCTCCATTCCAAGACTCTCCTATTCCCTTGTTACATTGTCTCCATCTGGGGAAAGGATTATTACTACCAGCCAAGTTCTCAATACTAAAATGAAACATTTATTTGAAAACATTGACAAACATTTGAATACTAATATCAGTAGACTACCCTGAACCTTTCCGAAATTTTCCTCACCTGGTACCTATTTATGACAGAATACGGATGACTATGCTGCCATGAAGGCACCAGGGAAGTAAGTTAGTAATGGGGGAGGACTCTGAAGGGTAAGCTGAGCAGTATAGAGATAGAGTTGGATGTCATCAGCATAGAGGTGGTTTTAGAAGCCATGGACAATCAACTGACCCCGGGAGAAAGTGTGGATAGAGAATGGGTCACGTGCCTGATGAAGGCGTCCTGAGTGGCTCCAAAACGTCACTTTTATTTTTTGATATTATGGGCCAGATTCGGCAAGACTTGCGCTGGAGTATTTCGATATGCGCCGCGTAACTGTGAAGATGCGCCGTAGTATCTATGCGGCCGTGCCCACCAAACTAGATGCGACAGAAAACGGGCTTTCCCCGACCGGCTTAACTTTCCGACGCCAGAGTATCGTCAGCGCATAATTTCGCTTGGCGCATCAGTCGCGCCTATTGATTTCCCCTGCAAATATGCAAATGAGGGAGATTTCCCGATTCGCGAACGGATTAGCACCATACGCTGGCTACATGCGCCGCGCGTATCTCGTCCGTCCGGAGCAAAGTTATTTCTACAAATAGCTGCTTTATCTTTACTCCAGACGGTCACAGGTCAGCAGGAGAGCAGCTACAGCAGCAGCGTTACCGATGATAAGAGCAAGCTGAGCACCCCCACTTGCAGGACAACACCTCTGTGTGTCAACATGCCAGGGGCAGGTGCGGTCCTAGCACTAGTACTGGGTCCCCCGCTACGGAGGAGGCGGGCACGTGAGAGGATATACCGCACTCGTATGAACCTCTTTGGCATGGGGGATGAGGAGGTGTATCGCCTCTTCAGATTCAGCCCAGATGCAATACTTGAACTAACCACAACCCTGCAGGGTGACATCACCAGCAAGACATACCGCTCACAAGCAGTGCAGCCACTGGTGAAGGTCCTGGCAACACTCCATTTCCTTGCCAGTGGATCATTCCAGCATACAAGTGGAGTGGTGGCTGGGATGTCACAGTCCTCCATAAGCAGATGTGTGCACCAGGTTGTCCCTGCAATCCTCAGACGCATGTCCAACCAGTTCATCAGACCCACCACTGAGAAGCTGCGGCAGAAGGCAATGACAGATTTCTACAGCATTGCCAGATTCCCACGCACTGTGGGGGCCATTGATTGCACACATGTGGCCCTACAGCCCCCCAGTGCCACAGAGCACATATACCGCAATCGGAAGCATTGGCATTCCATCAACGTACAGGTGATAGCCGATGCCCAACGCCTCATATGGCACGTCCGTGCCAAACACCCCGGGTCCAGCCATGACAGCTTCATATACCGTCAGAGTCCCATCCCAGCAGAATTCGAACAGAACATGTATGGGGACACCTGGCTGGTTGGTGAGTGACATGGGTGGCAGGCATGACTATCACCTCCCGTAATGCACAACAGAAGGGGCACATGCATGACTAACATCCTCCTGTCTTTTACCTTACAGGTGACTCTGCATATGCACTGGGACCCCATCTAATGACTCCTTTCCGGAACCCCCAAACCAGAGGAGAGAGAAGATACAATGAAGCACACATCAAAACCCGTGCAGTGGTGAAGCAAACATTTGGGCTCCTGAAGTCCCGTTTCCGATGCCTGGATAAGTCTGGGGGGGCCCTATTGTATTCCCCTACCTTCGTGTGTCAGATCATCGGTGCATGTTGCATTCTGCACAACTTTGCCATGAGAAAAAGCCTGCAGATTGAAATGCGTGATGACCTGACCCCCGACCCACACAGTCCCCACCTGCCAGAGGACACCCAGTCTGCTGATGGAAGAGCAGTCAGGAGGGTCCTCGCTGTAGGCATCTTTGGACAATAAACCAAAACATTAATCACACAGACAATGCATGCATGTACACGACTGATGTCCCTACATCACACACACCACATGCACATCGCATTGGATTAGCCCAAGTCCAGCATGTAGGACTTGGGAGCAATGCCAGCGTCAAGGACCCAATGATGTCGCTGTCCATTCATACACCTTTCACACGTCATTCATACAGCCGTGGGGATAACTTCTCCACCACGGCCGAGGGTGACACCCCTTACTGGCAGGAGTGCCACCCCCTCACATTCACACACCATTCACACTGTCCCCTGCACTTCTGACCGTGTGCAGTTAAAAATAAAATATAAACTCATAACCTGAGTAATAAAATAAAATATAAACTCATAACCTGAGTAATAAAATAAAATATAAACTCATAACCTGAGCAAGAAAAAATAAATAAAAATTAACCCCCCAAAAAAAACACCCTCATCTGGGATGACGGGGGCTCCTCCTTGTGGGCACTCTCGGGCTCCTCAGCTGCCTGGAGGGAGTGGGTGGGTGTGGGGGGGGGCATCTGGAGGAGGCTGATCCCCCGGGTGGGCCACTCTTGGCAGCTGTTGGCTGCATGCCCTCCAAGGCCACGGCAATCCGGCTCAGATAGAGGTTGGTCTGGGCCTGCATTCTCAGCTGGCGGGTGATATTATGCCGCTGGGCACGCTGCCGCTGCCTCCCCTCTTCGCGGATGGCAGCTGTGTTGGCGTGGACGGCTGCTGTGAGGTGCCGTACATCAGCCTGCACCTCCCCCAGGCTGGTCACAACGTCCTGCACACCACTGGGCAGCTGCGATACGGAGCCCAGGCTGTCAGTGAGCCAGTCCAAGTGGCCAGCAATCTCCCCCATCTGCTGGGTTTGCCTGGCGTGGTCCATCGCCACCTGGTCCTGGACCAGATCAGACACCCCCTGGTCTTACGGGTCGCCTTCCTGGGGCCAGGAGAAGGTTGTCCCCGTGGGGATGGAGTCGCCCTTGAGGGGCTACCGAGGATGGGTGAGATGATGACAGAGGGGCCCTGCAGAGGAGGAGGACTCTGATAAAACCAAAATAAACTCCTGCTGAGGAACAGGCTCCTCCTCAACCATCTCCACAGAAGTGGTGTGGGCACTCTCCTCCACCTCAGTGTCTTCAGCACCCAGGGGCTCGTCCTCAGGATCCTGTTGGGGGGTTGGGGTGGAATGGCCGGAAACAGATGATGGCCCAGCTCCGTCATCTGTGGATGACACAAAGCAGACACATGTTGGTGGTCCCACACACTTGGCACATGTACCCTCCCCCCCCCCCACATGCAACACACCAAATAGGGGATAAAAAACACTTACCTGTCCTGGAGCTTTCCTCCATGGAGTCATATCCAGGGACCCCCTCCAACTGCTCCCTCTCCAGGCAGCGGGCGACCACCTCCTCCTCTGTGGTCAGGCTGACCGCACATGGGGGTCCACCACCTGTGCCCCTCTCATGGGTCCGAATGGTGGCCACCTTGCCACGGACCTTGCGCCGCAGGTCGTTTATTTTTTTCTGGATATCACCAGCAGTCCGGGTGGAGTACCCCAACACATTCACCCTGCCAGCAATGGTCTCCAGGATGGCCTGCTTCCTCTCCCGGCTGGTCTTCCGACTTTTCTTTTCGTGGAGAAAGTCATTATAAGTCTCCATAGAGGAGATTACCACAGAGACCTCCTGGGCATTGAAATTGAGGTTCCTCCTCTCTTTGGGGGGAGCGGGAGCAGCCATTACAGAGCAAAAGTAACTTCCCTGGGGTGGGGGGAAATGGAAATACTTTTGCGCCGGAATGGCGCTTCCACTGGCGCTTTAAGACGCGCAACGGAACACATTGCGCTGACGTTTCCCGTGAAGTGGTGCCGACAGAAGTTGTGAGCATGCGCACAGGGGGCCGAGTGAAGCCTCACTCACTGCGCATGCTCCGTGGATGATGCGCTGAACGTAAGCCTCTGCGCTGGGCTCCGCCCATCATTTACATATGATCACACCCACTTCCACTTGCGTCGGGTTGCGCCAACGCATCTTCGTTACTCCGTCGCAAAGTAACGGCCATGCGCTTGGTGAATGCTGTACTTCACTCGCTAGTTTGCGTCAGCGCAGCGTATATGCGTTGCGCTACGCTGGCGAAAAGATGCACGCATCTACCTGAATCTGGCCCTTTGGGATTAAAGTTTTGGACCCAATTTTGGAGATCCTGGTGTGCTGGTGACACTTCCTTCTCATGGATAGAGAATGGAACACGTCCAAGGACAGACTATTGGGGGAACCCTATGAAGTTCTGGCCACCTTCAACCTCAACCAACCTCCTCCAAAACTGGTCTCAGCTACACCATCCCACCCAGACAACAATCCAAGACTCATACAATCTGGATAATCGGGAACTCTCAACACAGCTTAAAAGGTAAGCCAAAAAAATGTGCACACACATAAAGGAGGTGACACAAAAACGTGTAACGGGTGTACACAAGCCCTCTAAAAACAGAGGGCCTTACCCTGAATCCTCCATGGCGTTAGGCCCCAGACAGGGAGAAGGGTACTTTACACTTGGTATATCTGGCCCAAACCAGACGGACCCCTTTCTATGGAGGGTCTGCCGAAACAGGCCCACCCAAGTACTAGATGGGGCTCCCCTGAAGGGAAAACCCATAAGAGAGCAAACTAAGCCAGAAAGCCATGTCCACCCACTCCCAAGACCTTCAGGGCAGGCCCGAGGACCTACACCCTACCAGCCACCTTCTCCTCCAAATACGGAAAGGTTTCTTCACAGTAAGAGCTGTGAAAATGTGAAACAGACTCCCTCCAGAGGTGGTTCTGGCCGGCTCAGTAGATTGCTATAAGAAGGGCCTGGATTATTTTCTAAATGCCTGTAATATAACCGAGTACTAAGATGTGTAGGTAAAGTTGATCCGGGGTAAATCCGATTGCCTCTCGGGGGATGAGGAAGGAATTTTTTCCCCTCCTGTAGCGAATTGGATCATCGCTCTGCTGGGGTTTTTTGCCTTCCTCTGGATCAACTGTGGGTATGGAGTTGGGTGTATGGGATGTACTGTGTTTTATTTTGTTTGTTCATTTTTTTATGGTTGAACTGGATGGACTTGTGTCTTTTTTTAACCTGACTAACTATGTAACCACACGTGCAAAAACGTGTACAAACACAAGAATACTACTTGATCCAAGACTCATACAATCTGGATGACCGGGAACTCTCAACACAGCTTGAAAGGTAAGCGTGTCAGCTGACGTGTCCTACTTGATACAGTGATGGGTGGCGTAGTGATGTCACATGGTGGTCTCTTCCATGTACTTACGCAACCATCATAGGGCAGATTCGGATGAGTTTTCTTTATATCACTTTCATTCGCCTGATGGTCAGTAAATTGGCTTCTGGTGTTGGTAGATCCAAATAACAACTATAAACCTAGACGTAGTGCGTAGGGCAGTGTTTTTCAACTCCAGTCCTCAGGGCGCCCCAACAGGTCATGTTTTCAGGCTTTCCATAAATTTGCACAGGTGATTTGATCAGTTTCACTGCCTTAAGCCCCATACACACCATCAGATTATCTGCAGATTTTTGTCTTCAGATTTACCAAAACCATGTAGTACAAGGGCCTGCCTGATTGCATACAATTCAAAACTCTTAAGGTTTGACCCTATATTAGATGGTTTTGGTAAATCTGAAGACAAAAATCTTTAGATAATCTGATGGTGTGTATGGGGCTTTAGTAATCACCACAGCCATTTCATCTGAGGGAAATCCTGAAAACTTGACCTGTTGGTGTGCCTTGAGGACTGGAGTTGAAAAACACTGGCGTAGGGTATGTATTGATGGGCTCCAAAATTGTAGCGAATTCTATTCATTGATCATGTAATAGATATTGATATGCGAGTTTGGAATGGAAGTAGACACATAGATTTTGACGTATGTAGTGTAAAATTATTATATTCGCACATTATTACCTCTTCGTCTGTCCCAGCAACGTCTCCTCTTTACGTCCCCCGACTCACCTCTCACCCGTAAATTCCTGTTTATACCTGACATCACTTCCTGTCTGTAGCCGACATCACTTCCTGTCCGTAGGGATCATATTGAGACTTCCTGTGTGTGTTCTCCATATAAGTGAGGTCGCCACCTTGTGGAGATGATAGGGACTCCAGTCCTTGACGCAATCTGGATCACATTTTAGTTAACCCCTTGCTTGTCTGGATCTTTTTCACCCTTAATGCCGCGTGCACACAATCATTTTTCGGCATGAAAAAAAAAAAAAACAATGTTTTTCTGCATGTAGAAAAAACGTTTTTCCAACCTCAACATTAAAATGACAGTTGCCCACACACCATCGTTTCAAAAAAATGCTCTAGCAAAGCGCGGTGACGTACAACCAGGGATGTATTCTGGCCTAGGCCGACAAGGCGGCACTTTTTGGGGGGGCGGCCGGCCGGTCCTCTTCCCACGGCGTCCCTCTGTCCTCTTCCCACGGTGTCCCTCTGTCTGTCACCCATGGCAACCCTCTGTCCTTCTCCCAGGGCATCCCTCTGTCCTCTTCCCATGAGTCATATTTAAATTAGGGGGTGCGCAAGTTTAGTCAGGCCTAGGGCAGCACAAAACCTAAATACACCTCTGCGTACAACGGCACTATAAAGGGGAAGTTCCATTCGAATGGCGTCACCCTTGGGGCTGCTTTAGCTGATTTTGTGTTAGTAAAAGACGATTCGCGCTTTTCTGTCTGTTACAGCGTGATGAATGTGCGATCTCCATTATGAACGGTAGTTTTACCAGAACGAGCGCTCCCGTCTCATAACTTGTTTCTAAACATGCGCAGGATTTTCACGTCGTTTTAGCCCACACGCGATCATTTTTCACAACCCAAAAAACGACATTGTTTAAAACGTTGTTAACAAATGCAGCATGTTCGAATTATTTTTTTCACTTTTTCAGAACCCGAAAAAAATTATGTGAAGCCCACGCACCATTATTTTAAATGATATTTTTTTAAAACAACGATTTTTTTCATGTCGAGGCATCGTTCCCATGAGTCTCAGAGAATTTTCTTTGTTTAATCTTCTTTTTTTATTGAGATTTTAAGAGAAATACAGTTACTACGTTCTACAAATGACGCAGCCCACGCAGGGGGAGGTCGCTTGTGACGACTTACAATCTAAAACAAAAGAAAAAAACATTTAAAAAAATGAGTGGTCCGTAGAATAAATGTTGAAGATATCAGAGCATCTCCCCCCCCCCCCCCCAGTTTTGGGTTCCAAGATGAAGGAAAGTGAACCGAAGACAGGGAATCCGGTTCAGGTCTTATTATGTATCTCGGAAATCCAGGAATTCATCAACTTGGCAAAAAGTGCAGGCACACTATGAGTTGGTCCAATTGGATTGCATTGACTGGGTTGCTCTGACGACGCAACACAGAGCACACACTTGACAATTCACCATGATCTATCCTCCATCCAGAGCATATTGGTAGTCGAATTGTCTTGATAATTGTCCCAGTCGGTCACAGAAGTTGTGAGATACCATAGTGGTTTGATTTTCCAGCCATCCCCACTAGGGAGCAGAAATGACCCATCCCCCTGAGCTCCATACGGCACACTCATTCCACCTTTCACCTGCTCCTCCAGGCTTTGTGTCGGTGTCTCAGCGGGACTGACGTCACCGACACACGCGGCACGGAGCTTCCTGGTTCTATCCTTCCGTGGATGAGCTCCAGTCTCTGTGTTCCACACGCTGGATGTCTTCTGCATGCTCGCTTACATGTCCCTAGTGTGACTCTCAGTAAAGGGTATTAGAGACCGCCTGCCCCCTTCTGTTCCATCGTACACTCCATGCTGTGTGACCATCGACCTATACTTGGGTACTGGCAGACCCTCTGTGCTCAAGGGATCTTGTGAGTGAGTGAATAACTTGTATAGCGCTACAAAAGCGAACTGAATCGCCTCAAGGCGCTTGGTATCCATTTCCTTCTTTTTAGCCTTCAGAAGAGGTGGGTCATGAGTTTTTTCCTGAAGGCCTGGTGGATCACTTTCTTCCGGATGTTAGTTGGTAACACGTTCCACAGTCGAGGTCCTTGGACTGCGAATTTTCATTCTCCTTTGGTCTTGTAGCGGGCCTTGGCTTGGTGATTGATTCCCAGTTTTTTTTCCCTATTACAGTCGTGCCGCCGTGTTCTGGATGACTTGTAGAAGAGCAATCTGGTATTTTGGGATCTCAGGTAACATTGCAATTTGTTTTCTTCCTAATCAGTGTCTATTCAGGACTGTATTTTAGCTTATTGTTGTTGAATATACAATCAACTTTTGAACACTCGTTAAGAGACAGAGAGCGCTGGATTACAATGTAATGCCTTATACACACGATCGGTTTTCCCGGTGGTAAAAGGTCCTCGGGGAAAACCGAGGGGAAGACCGAGAACCTGCTCGATAACTTTTTCCCCCATACACATGGCCGGGTTTCCCAGCAGGAAAACTTCCATGAACTTTGGTCGGGAAACCTGGCCGTGTGTATGCTCCACCGCAGGTTTTCCAATAGGGAAACTGCCGGCTTAAAAACCACCGGGAAAAAAGAGAACGTGTTCTCATTTTTTCTGTCGGGAAAACTGAGATGGATCATACACACGGTCGGTTACCCGGCCAAAAGCTGTCGTGTGTACGAGGCATAATTTCTGTAGCAATCATATCTGGTAGGCCAAGTTGCCATTTACTTTGGAGGTTGGTTAGGTCAGAAAGAGGAGTCAAGGTAACTTGTTGTTGACAGAAAAACGAGGCTGGCTTCAGTAGCTGGTCGGGATGTACGTTTTCATGGTGAGAAACAAAAAGCAGTGAAATGCCCTGAGCTTTCACAAGAGAATACACAAAGTTCGACTGACCAGACTGAGGTGGTCTCCAATAATGACGTAAGCTGATCAGAGGAGCCCCGTTTGAGCTTGTGGGTGTCCAACCTGGTGGATGCGGCAGCCGGGGCATCAAAGAATCTGGTTGTCTCTTCCTCCAGGATATGGAGTCGTCTGGGATATATGAGGCTATTTTTCATGTCTTTGGCCTCGTACACACGACCGAGGAACTCGTCGTAAATGAAACATCGTTTTCCTCGACGAGCTCCTTGTTAGGCTTGTCGAGAATATTGACAAGCTATATTTGCGTACACACTGTCAAGACCAAATGTCGTTGTTCTCAAACGCGGTGACTTCAACACGTACGACGGCAGGGGAAGTTCAATTCCATTGGCACAACCCTTGGGGCTGCTTTTGCTAATCTCATGTTACTGCGTGTTAAGTAAAAGTTTGGTAAGAGACGGTTCACGCTTTTCAGTCTGTTACGGCGTGACCAATGTGCGATCTCCATTACGAACGCTACTTTTACCGAAGGTGCGCTCCCGTCTCATACTTTATTTTGAGCATGCGCGGGTTTCTAAGCATACACACAAATGTGTTTCTCGTCAAAAACCAGCCCAACGAGGAACACAACGAGGAAATTGAGACTCCCGACGAGGAAAAATAGATCTTGTTCTCTTTTTTTCTCATCGAGTTCCACGCCATGAAAAACACACACAACCGTTTTTTCTCTGCAAAAAAGTTTCTTGAAGGATTCTGTCAAGGAAAACGGTCGTGTGTACGAGGCCTTAATCCTGGAGATCATCTTAATCTTTGTGAAGGAACTACTGTAGTTGGGGGAAGAGTGAGATCTTGGCATTTTGAAAACAAGACTTGGGCAAGTTCTAGGCTAGGATCTCCGATCTCCATAGTTTAGTAATCGGATGAGAAAGGGTCTTGGGATTGGTGGTGCACCAGAAAATGGAGTCAGCTGGTATATATGAAGCTGTATTTCATGCCATTATCTCTGAGATTTTTTTGAAACTCTGTGAAGGATCTACTGTAGCTTCTGTATCTCTGGAGCGTAATTGGGGAAGAGCGAGATCTTGGCATTTTAAAAAACAAGACTTGGGCAAGTTCTAGGCTAGGATCTCCGATCTCCATAGTTTAGTAATCGGATGAGAAAGGGTCTTGGGATTGGTGGTGCAGGGGCATCAAAGAATCTGGTTGTCTCATTCTCCAGAATATGGAGTCAGCTGGTATATATGAAGCTGTATTTCATGCCATTATCTCGGAGATTCTTCTGAAACTCTGTGAAGGATCTACTGTAGCTGGTGTATCTCAGGAGCGTAATTGGGGAGGAGCGAGATCTTGGCATTTTGAAAACAAGACTTGAGCAGGTTCTAGGGTAGGATCAAGTTCCAATCTCCATAGTTTAGTAATCGGATGAGGAAAGGGTCTTGGGATCGGTGGTACTGGGGGAACACGATGTGTATGCTAGGTATCCGACCTTGGCCATGTCCCCCCACCCCCTGTACCTCCCCCCGCCCGTTGTGTTGCTAATTAGATGTTGAAGGAAATGTACATTTTCCAGGTAGGTTTCTCCGCACTCTGAACGGGTTTAAGGTTGTTTACTCTTGTGAGTTCTCTCGTGTACATTAAGTTTTCCTTTATGAGCGAAACCTTTCCCGCACACTGAACATGAAAAAGGATAATCTCCTGTGTGATCGCTCAGGTGCATAATAAGATCATTTCTCCGGGTGAAGGATTTCTTGCACTCTGGACAGGAGAAAGGCTTCTCCCGAATGTGGACTTTCATGTCATTAGTTGAGTTCCCTTGTTGTGTGAAGCTCTTGTGAGTTCTCTCGTGTACGTGAAGTTTTCCTTTATGAGAAAAACCTTTCCCGCACACTGAGCATGAAAAAGGGTGATCCCCCGTGTGATCGTTCAGGTGCATAACAAATTCACTTTTTCGGCTGAAGGATCTATCGCACTCCGGGCAGGAGAACGGCTTCTCCTGAATATGGACTTTCATGTGATTAGTGAGGTTCCCGTGTCGTGTGAAACCTTTCCCGCACTCTCGACAAGAAAACGGCAGCTCACCGGTGTGACTTCTCTGGTGGATGATAAGTTCTGACTTTACTACAAATCCTTTGTGGCATTGGGGACATGAAAAGGGCTTCTCACCGGTGTGACTTCTCTGGTGGATAAGAAGACGGGATTTACTTTCACACACTTTCCCGCACTCCGAGCAGGGAAAGATCTCCTTACCGGCGTGGGCTCTCTGGTGTATGGTCAATTCAGATAAAGTATCAAAAGAAATCCCACACTCCGAACATGAATGGGAACCCTTCAACATTTGAATTTTCTGATGGATGCAAAGACCACCATTCTGATTGGAGCTCTCGCCGCAGTCTGGACAGGGAGGCAAGTTATCTGCGTGGGTCTTTAGGTGTCTAGTGAGTCTATATTTCCGTGCAAAACATTTCCCGCACTTTGTACAAGTATGCTGCTTTTCCCCAACGTGGTTCCTCTGGTGTTCCTTAAGTCTATCACTCCGCAAAAAACATTTCCCGCACTCTTTACAGGGAAAAATCTCACCGGTGTGAAATTTCAAGTGTCTTTGCAGATTACGTTTCACTTTAAAACCTTGACCGCACTCCGGGCACAAATAAGTCTTTACTCCCTGAGATTCAGTTTTCGATCCAAATTCTTCTCCGGCATAATCAGAGGAAGCCTGAGACCCCTCTGAGGAAATCCCAACATCACATTCATCTGAAAGAAATATTATTATATATCATCAACAAACATATTTCAGTTGTTTAGAATGGTGCAACATAGATCTGAGGAATGGGGAGGACCTTTCATATGGTGTACAGTATCTCCTCCTCATTTGTTGGGAACATGACGTTATATTGGGGGAATGGAGGAGGACCTTTCATATGGTGTACAGTATCTCCTCCTCATTTGTTGGGAACATGACGTTATATTGGGGGAATGGAGGAGGACCTTTCATATGGTGTACAGTATCTCCTCCTCATTTGTTGGGAACATGACGTTATATTGGAGGAATGGAGGAGGACCTTTCATATGGTGTACAGTATCTCCCCCTCATTTGTTGGGAACATGACGTTATATTGGGGGAATGGAGGAGGACCTTTCATATGGTGTACAGTATCTCCTCCTCATTTGTTGGGAACATGACGTTATATTGGGGAATGGAGGAGGACCTTTCATATGGTGTACAGTATCTCCTCCTCATTTGTTGGGAACATGACGTTATATTGGGGGAATGGAGGAGGACCTTTCATATGGTGTACAGTATCTCCTCCTCATTTGTTGGGAACATGACGGAGACCGGAGTGCCGGAAATCCAACATGGCGACGCGGCTCCTCTATCGCAGCGCGCACATAGCACGGAGAAGGCGAAGGACGTAGGTAACCCCCCCAAGAGACATGTTATACTACGCCCAGAAGATGGCGGGCCAGTCAGCACAAGGATGGGGCAGACATGTAGGGCCCTGCAGCTTCGCCTAGTCAAAGCCTGCCTGATATAGAGGAGGGGGAAGAGAGTGGGGTGGCTGATCAAACCTCCCTAGCAGATATCCTGCAAGCGGTGCATAAATGTACAGCTTCAGTGCATACCCTGCAGGAACAATTTGGAGGCCTAAAAGAGGAACTGGGGTTTATTAGGCATGATTTGCAGAAAACCCAGCAGCGTACTACAGCGGCGAAAGGCCGCATTAGTGATCTGGAAGATAAACTGACGCCATTGCTGCGGGATGCGCAATTAACTGCCAGGATTGCCAGAGCGAACAAACTTAAATCTGATGACATAGAGAATCGCTTGCGGCGAAACAATATTCGCATAGTGGGGCGCCCAGAGAAGACGGAGGGGAGGAATGGAGGAGGACCTCTTTTATAGAAACTATTTTATCATTGCTGAGGGTCTAAAAACTTTCCAAAATCCAAATGGCCAGATTTCTGTTAATCATTACCTGGATAGGTCTATTCCTTATATTCGATTCACTACAACTACTAAAAGACTTTTAAAAACGATTCCGCCTAATAGAGGACAGACTGAAATGAACAAGATTAACGAGGAATAAAAGTGAAGTAAATATACTCCTCTTACCCGGTGATGTGAGGGGCGGCTGATTGTCTAATACAACGTTTTTGTGTCCTTGTAAATAATCCATCACTCCATACTCCTCATCCTCCTTTTTACACTCTTCTTTAACAATAGTATTATAATTCGCAATGTTTCCACTCTGAAAATATAATAAAACATTCATTGTAACAAACATGTTTGTGTATAAATCAGGATTACCAATCATTGTCACTCATCTACCTGATGATGGTGGGGGATGATGTGACCTTCCTGTGTGGAATCCCAGGAATACAGAGGACGGGGACATCTCTCTGGGGGGTTCCTGTAGCTGGATGGCTCCCCCATGGTGTTCTGGTACAGATCTTTGTGTTCTTCCTCCATCACCCCGTCCTCATATTCCTCCTCTTTTATCTCTTTAACATCAACTTTAGGATCTCTCAGGTCTCCACTCTGAATATAGAATAAAAATGACATCAATGGTAACAATGCAGATAATGTACAGATCCTAATGATACGATCAGTGAATGTTCCTCATCTACCTGATGATGGTGGGGGATGGTGTGACCCTCCTGTGTGGAATCCCGGGAATACAGAGGAGGGGGACATCTCTCTGGTGGGTTCCCATTACTGGATCCATCTGTAGGAAACACACACACTGACTGAATCCATTGTTTCTATGTGTTTATCAGATGATGGGGGATGGGGGTGGAGCCTCCGTACTGCTCTCTCCTTTACAATAAAGTCTCCTCTTACCCGGTGATGTGAGGGGCGGCTGATTGTCCATCATGACGTCCTTGTAGAGATCCTTGTGTCCTTCTAAATACTCCCACTCCTCCATGGAGAAATAGACAGTGACATCCTGACACCTTATAGGAACCTGACACACACAATGATACAGTCACCATCCAGACACACCCCTTGTCTGTTACTGGATAATGTCCCAGAATTCCCAGAATCCTCCTCACCTCTCCTGTCAGCAGCTCCATCATCTTCTTGGTGACTTCTAGAATCTTCTCCATGTTGTGTCTCTCGGGTTTTAGGGAGTCACATGGAGGCACTGTGATGGTCATGTGATCACCTGACTTCACAAGAGGAAATCTCTGTATTGGGGAACCAATAGGAATATCATGTTAGATTCCCAGAATCCTCCTCACCTCTCCGGTCAGGTCTGTATGATTAATAGAGATAAGAGTGATGTCATGTGACCTCCCAGAATCCTCCTCACCTCTCCGGTCAGGTCTGTGTATTATTAATAGAGATAAGAGTGATGTCATGTGACCTCCCAGAATCCTCCTCACCTCTCTGGTCAGGTCTGTATTATTAATAGAGATAAGAGTGATGTCATGTGACCTCCCAGAATCCTCCTCACCTCTCCGGTCAGGTCTGTATTATTAATAGAGATAAGAGTGATGTCATGTGACCTCCCAGAATCCCCCTCACCTCTCCGGTCAGGTCTGTGTATTATTAATAGAGATAAGAGTGATGTCATGTGACCTCCCAGAATCCCCCTCACCTCTCCGGTCAGGTCTGTGTATTATTAATAGAGATAAGAGTGATGTCATGTGACCTCCCAAAATCCTTCTCACCTCTCCGGTCAGGTCTGTATTATTAATAGAGATAAGAGTGATGTCATGTGACCTCCCAGAATCCCCCTCACCTCTCCGGTCAGGTCTGTATTATTAATAGAGATAAGAGTGATGTCATGTGACCTCCCAGAATCCCCCTCACCTCTCCGGTCAGGTCTGTATTATTAATAGAGATAAGAGTGATGTCATGTGACCTCCCAGAATCCCCCTCACCTCTCCGGTCAGGTCTGTATTATTAATAGAGATAAGAGTGATGTCATGTGACCTCCCAGAATCCTCCTCACCTCTCCGGTCAGCTGGTAGATGATCTCCAGGGTCAGGTTCATTATGTCCTCCATACTGTGACTCCAGTCCTTGTCCATCATCAATGAGGTGGCCATGACATCTGTACAGGACGCTCCACTTCGAAAAGTCATCAACTGAAAATTTCATATCAACTTAAATTCTCAGAATTTCAGATGGAAGAGAAAGTCCCTGGAGTGCAGAGCGCAGTCCAAGTTCTGATTTTCACACAGAAAACCAATGGTTGTATTATCATTAATGCCGCGTACACACAGTCGGAAATTCCGACAGAAAAAGTCAGATTGGTGTGTATGCCCCATCTGACTTTTTCTGTCGGAATTACCGACGGACTTAGATAAACAGCAGGTTTTCCTATGGAGGTTTTCCCACTGGAAAAGAGAATGGAACACGTCCAAGGACAGACTATTGGGGGAACCCTATGTAGTTCTGGCCACCTTCAACCTCAACCAACCTCCTCCAAAACTGGTCTCAGCTACCCCATCCCACCAGACAACAATCCAAGACTCATACAATCTGGATAATCGGGAACTCTCAACACAGCTTAAAAGGTAAGCCAAAAAAATGTGCACACACATAAAGAGGTGACACAAAAACGTGTAACGGGTGTACACAAGCCCTGAATCCCCCGATGCGTTAGGCTCCAGACGGAGACAAGGGTACTTTACACTTGGTATATCTGGCCGAAACCAGACGGACCCCTTTCTATAGAAGGTCTGCCGAAACAGACCCACCCAAGTACTAGATGGGGCTCCCCCGAAGGGAAAACTCATGAGAGAGCAAACTAAGCCAGAAGACCATGTCCACCCACTCCCAAGACCTTCAGGGCAGGCCCAAGGACCTACACTCTACCAGTCAAACGTGCAAAAACGTGTACAAACACAAGAATACTACTTGATCCAAGACTCATACAATCTGGATGACCGGGAACTCTCAACACAGCTTGAAAGGTAAGCATGTCAGCTGACGTGTCCTACTTGATACAGTGATGGGTGGCGTTGTGATGTCACATGGTGGTCTCTTCCATGTACTTACGCAACCATCGTAGGGCAGATTCGGATGAGTTTTCTTTATATTACTTTCATTCACCTGATGGTCAGTAAATTGGCTACTGGTGTTGGTAGATCCATATAACAACTATAAACCCAGACGTAGTGCGTAGGGTATGTATTGATGGGCTCCAAAATTGTAGCGAATTCTATTCATTGATCATGTAATAGATATTGATATGCGAGTTTGGAATAAAAGTAGACACATAGATTTTGATGTATGTAGTGTAAAATTATTATATTCTCAGATTCTTACCTCTATAATATCTAATCACCTCCTCGTCTGTCCCAGCAACGTCTCCTCTTTACGTCCCTCGACTCACCTCTCACCCAGAAATTCCTATTTATACCTGACATCACTTCCTGTCTGTAGCCGACATCACTTCCTGTCCGTAGGGATCATTGAGACTTCCTGTGTGTGTTCTCCATATAAGTGAGGTCGCCACCTTGTGGAGATGATAGGGACTCCAGTCCTTGACGCAAACTGGATCACATTTCAGTTAACCCCTTGCCTGTCTGGATCCTTTTCACCCTTAATGCCGCGTACACACGATCATTTTTCGGCATGAAAAAAAAACCAATGTTTTTCGGCATGTAGAAAAGACAACGTTTTTCCAACCTCAACATTAAAATGATAGTTGCCAATACACCATCGTTTCAAAAAAATGCTCTAGCAAAGCGCGGTGACGTACAACGGCACTATAAAGGGGAAGTTCCATTCGAATGGCGTCACCCTTGGGGCTGCTTTAGCTGATTTTGTGTTAGTAAAAGACGATTTGCGCTTTTCTGTCTGTTACAGCGTGATGAATGTGCGATCTCCATTACGAATGATAGTTTTACCAGAACGAGCGCTCCCGTCTCATAACTTGCTTCTAAACATGCGCAGGATTTTCACGTCGTTTTAGCCCACACGCGATCATTTTATAAAACAACACAAAAAAATACATTGTTTAAAATGTCGTTAAAAAATGCAGCATGTTCGGATTTTTTTTTTTTACGTTTTTCAGAACCCGAAAAAAATTCTGTGAAGCCCACACACGATCATTTAAATTACATTTTTTTTTAACGACGATTTTTTTCATGTCGAAAAATGATCGTGTGTACGAGGCATCGTTCCCATGAGTCTCAGAGAATTTTCTTTGTTTAATCTTCTTTTTTTATTGAGATTTTAAGAGAAATACAGTTACTACGTTCTACAAATGACGCAGCCCACGCAGGGGGAGGTCGCTTGTGACGACTTACAATCTACAACAAAAGAAAAAACATTAAAAAAAATGAGTGGTCCGTAGAATAAATGTTGAAGATATCAGAGCATCTCCCCCCCCCCCCAGTTTTGAGTTCCAAGGTGAAGGAAAATGAACCAAAGACAGGGAATCCGGTTCAGGTCTTATTATGTATCTCGGAAATCCAGGAATTCATCAACTTGGCAAAAAGTGCAGGCACACTATGAGTTGGTCCAATTGGATTGCCTTGACTGGGTTTGCTCTGACGACGCAACACAGAGCACACACTTGACAATTCACCACGATCCATTCTCTATCCGGAGCATATTGGTAGTCGAATTGTCTTGATTATAATTGTCCCAGTCGGCCACCAGCTGGTCCATGAAGTTGTGAGATACCATAGTGGTTTGATTTTCCAGCCATCCCCACTAGAGAGCAGAAGTGACCCATCCCCCTGAGCGGAGGAGGGCTCCGCGGGGCGCACTCATTCCACCTTTCGCCTGCTCCTCCAGGCTTTGTGTCGGTGTCTCAGCGGGACTGACGTCACCCACACACGCGGCACGGAGCTTCCAGGTTCTATCCTTCCGCGGATGCAGCTCCAGTCTCTGTGTTCCACACGCTGGATGTCTTCTGCATGCTCGCTTACATGTCCCTAGTGTGAAGCCCCCATACACACTATCAGTTTTCCTGACGGTTTTCTCTTCAGGTTTACCAAAACCATCTAATATGAGGTCAAACCTCCAGAGTTTCAATTTGTATGCAATCAGGCCGGCCCTTGTACTACATGGTTTTGGTAAGCCTGATGAGAAAACCATCAGGAAAACTAATAGTGTGTATGGGGCTTGACTCTCAGTAAAGAATATTGGCGGCCGCCTGCCCCCTTCTGTTTCATCATACACTCCATGCTGTGTGATCATCGACCTATACTGGGAACTGGCAGACCCTCTTTGCTCAAGGGATCTTGTGAGTGAAAAACTTGTATAGCGCTACAAAAGCGAACTGAATCGCCTCAAGGCGCTTGGTATCCATTTCCTTCTTTTTAGCCTTCAGAAGAGGTGGGTCATGAGTTTTTTCCTGAAGGCCTGGTGGTTCACTTAATTCGGATGTTAGTTGGTAACACGTTCCACAGTCGAGGTCCTTGGACTGCAAATTTTCATTCTCCTTTGGTCTTGTAGCGGGCCTTGGCGTTTTGAAGTCGATTTTGGTTATTTGATCGAAGGATGCGATTGGGGTTGTGGTATTTTATTTTCTCACGTAAGTATTGGAGGGGCGATTCCTTGTACACATGTGTGCGTCAGGCAGAGGGCCTTGGAGAGAGGGAGTGATTGATTCCCAGTTTTTTTTCCCTCTTACAGTCGTGCCGCCGTGTTCTGGATGACTTGTAGAAGAGCAATCTGGTATTTTAGGATCTCAGGTAACATTGCAAGTTGTTTTCTTCCTAATCAGTGTCTATTCAGGACTGTATTTTAGCTTATTGTTGTTGAATAAACAATTAACTTTTGAACACTCGCTAAGAGACAGAGAGTCTGCTTTGTGTTCCCCATAATCTCGTTGTTCTCAAACGCGGTGACTTCAACACGTACGACGGCAGTGGAAGATCAATTCCATTGGCACAACCCTTGGGGCTGCTTTTGCTAATCTCATGTTACTGCGGGTTAAGTAAAAGTTTGGTGAGAGACGATTCGTGCTTTTCAGTCTGTTACAGCGTGACCAATGTGCTACCTCCATTACGAACGCTACCTTTACCGAGGTGGCGCTCCCGCCTCATACTTTATTCTGAGCATGCGCGGGTTTCTAAGCATTCACACGAACGTGTTTCTCGTCGAAAACCAGCCCGACGGGGAAATTGAGACTCCCGACAAGGAAAAAGAGAACTTGCTCTCTTTTTTCCTCGTCGAGTTCCTCGACATTTTTCTCGATGAAAAACACACACGACCGTTTTTCTCGGCAAAAAAGCTCTGCCACTAAGTTTCTTGATGGATTCTGTCGAGGAAAACGGTTGTGTGTACCAGGCCTTAATCCCGGAGGTCATCTTAATCTCCGTGAAGGATCTGCTGTAGTTGGGGAAGAGCGAGATCTTGGCATTTTGAAAACAAGACTTGGGCAAGTTCTAGGCTAGGATCTCCATAGTTTAATAATCGGATGAGAAAGGGTCTTGGGATTGGTGGTGCTGGGGCATCAAATAACCTGGTTGTCTCATCCTCCAGAACATGGAGTCAGCTGGTATATATGAGGCTGTATTTCATGCCATTATCTCAAAGATTCTTCTGAAACTCTGTGAAGGATCTACCTGGAGAGAGCAAGATCTTGGCATTTTGAAAACAAGACTTGGGCAGGTTCTAGGCTGGGCTCAAGTTCCGATCTCCATAGTTTAGTAATCGGATGAGGAAAGGGTCTTGGGATCGGTGGTGCTGGGGGAACACAATGTGTATGCTAGGTATCAGACCTTGGCCATGTCCCTCCACCCCCCCACCCGTTGTTAAGTAGATGTTGAAGGAAATGTACATTTTCCAGGTAGGTTTCTCCGCACTCAGAACGGGTTTAAGGTTGCTTACTCTTGTGAGTTCTCTCATGTACATTAAGTTTTCCTTTATGAGCGAAACCTTTCCCGCACACTGAACATGAAAAAGGATAATTCCCCGTGTGATCGCTCAGGTGCATAATAAGATCATTTCTCCGGGTGAAGGATTTCTTGCACTCTGGACAGGAGAAAGGCTTCTCCCGAATGTGGACTTTCACGTCATTAGTTGAGTTTTCTTGTTGTGCGAAACCCTTATGCATTCTCTCATGTGCGTGAAATTTTCCTCTATGAGAGAAACCTTTCCCGCACACCGAGCATGAAAAAGGATAACCCCCCGTGTGAGAGCTCAGGTGCAAAACAAATTCATTTCTCCCGGTGAAGGATTTCTTACACTCTGGACAGGAGAACAACTTCTCCTGAGTGTGGGCTTCCATGTCATTAGTTAAGTTCCCTTGTTGTGTGAAGCCCTTGTGAGTTCTCTCGTGTACGTGAAGTTTTCCTGTATGAGAGAAACCTTTCCCGCACACTGAGCATGAAAAAGGGTGATCCCCCGTGTGATCGTTCAGGTGCATAACAAATTCACTTTTCCGGCTGAAGGATCTATCACACTCCGGGCAGGAGAACGGCTTCTCCTGAATATGGACTTTCATGTGATTAGTGAGGTTGCCTTGTCGTGTGAAACCTTTCCCGCACTCTCGACAAGAAAACGGCAGCTCACCGGTGTGATTTCTCTGGTGGATGATAAGTTCTGACTTTACTACAAATCCTTTGTGGCATAGGGGACATGAAAAGGGCTTCTCACCGGTGTGAATTCTCTGGTGGACAATAAGACGAGATTTACTTCCACACACTTTCCCGCACTCCGAGCAGGAGAAGATCTCCTTACCGGCGTGGGCTCTCTGGTGTATGGTAAATTCAGATAGAGTATCAAAAGAAATCCCGCACTCCGAACATGAATGGGTTCTCTTGGCCATGTGAATTTTCTGATGGCTGCAAAGACCACCATTCTGATTGGAGCTTTCGCCGCAGTCTGAACAGGGAGGCAAGTTATCATCTGTGTGGGTCTTTAGGTGTCTAGTGAGTCTATATTTCCGCGAGAAACCTTTCCCGCACTTTGTACAAATATGCCGCTTTTCCCCAGCGTGGTTCCTCAAGTGTTCCTTGAGTCTATCACTCCGCGAAAAACATTTTCCGCACTCTTTACAAGGAAAAGTCTCACCGGTGTGAACTTTCAAGTGTCTTTGCAGATTACGTTTCACTTTAAAACTTCGACCGCACTCCGGGCACAAATAAGTCTTTACTCCCTGAGATTCAGTTTTCAATCCAAATTCTTCTCCGTCATAATCAGAGGAAGCCTGAGACCCCTCTGAGGAAATCTCAACATCACATTCATCTGTTAGAAAGAAATTTTATTATATATCATCAACAAACATATTTCAATTGTTAACAAGAAAAATTGTTGGGAACATGACGTTATATTGGGGGAATGGAGGAGGACCTTTCATATGGTGTACAGTATCTCCTCCTCATTTGTTGGGAACATGACGTTATATTGAGGAATGGAGGAGGACCTTTCATATGGTGTACAGTATCTCCTCCTCATTTGTTGGGAACATGACGTTATATTGGGGGAATGGAGGAGGACCTTTCATATGGTGTACAGTATCTCCTCCTCATTTGTTGGGAACGGGGGAATGGAGGAGGACCTTTCATATGGTGTACAGTATCTCCTCCTCATTTGTTGGGAACGGGGGAATGGAGGAGGACCTTTCATATGGTGTACAGTATCTCCTCCTCATTTGTTGGGAACGGGGGAATGGAGGAGGACCTTTCGTTATATTGACGGGGAATGGAGGAGGACCTTTCATATCCTCCTCATTTGTTGGGAACATGACGTTATATTGGGGGAATGGGGAGGACCTTTCATATGGTGTCCTCCTCATTTGTTGGGAACATGACGTTATATTGGGGGAATGGAGGAGGACCTTTCATATGGTGTACAGTATCTCCTGACCTTTCATATGGTGTACAGTATCTCCTCCTCATTTGTAGGGAACATGACGTTATATTGGGGGAATGGGGGAGGACCTTTCATATGGTGTACAGTATCTCCCCCTCATTTGTTGGGAACATGACGTTATATTGGGGGAATGGGGATGGACCTCTTATATGGAAACTATTTTCTTACACGGTGATGTGAGGGGCGGCTGATTGTCCAATACAACGTCCTTGTAGAGATTCTTGTGTCCTTGTAAAAAATCCATTACACCATCCTCCTCTTTAACGAGAATATTGTAATTCTCAAGGTTTCCACTCTAAAAATATAATAAAACATTCATTGTAACAAACATGTTTGTGTATAAATCAGGATTACCAATCATTGTCAATCATCTACCTGATGATGGTGGGGGATGATGTGACCTTCCTGTGTGGAATCCCAGCAATACAGAGGACGTGGATTTTGCTCTGGTGGGTTTCTGTAGCTGGATGACTCCACCATGGTGTCCTGGTACAGATCTTTGTGTTCTTTAACCTCAACTTTAGGATCTCTCAGGTCTCCACTCTGAATATAGAATAAAAATGACATCAATGGTAACAATGCAGATAATGTACAGATCCTAATGATACGATCAGTGATTGTTCCTCATCTACCTGATGATGGTGGGGGATGGTGTGACCTTCCTGTGTGGAATAATCCCGGGAATACAGAGGACGGGGACATCTCTCTGGTGGGTTCCTGGTATTAGGTGGCTCCATCATATCCTTGTGTCCTTCAGAAAACTCCTTCATCACTCCATACTCCTCATCCTCCTCGTTATACTCTTCTTTAACCACAAAACTATCATCCCCCTGACACATCTCTGGTGGGTTCCCATTACTGGATCCATCTGTAGGAAACACACACACTGACTGAATCCATTGTTTCTATGTGTTTATCAGATGATGGGGGATCTAGGTGGAGCCTCCGTACTGCTCTCTCCTTTACAATAAAGTCTCCTCTTACCCGGTGATGTGAGGGGCGGCTGATTGTCCATCATGACGTCCTTGTAGAGATCCTTGTGTCCTTCTAAATACTCCCACTCCTCCATGGAGAAATAGACAGTGACATCCTGACACCTTATAGGAACCTGACACACACAATGATACAGTCACCATCCAGACACACCCCTTGTCTGTTATTGGATAATGTCCTAGAATTCCCAGAATCCTCCTCACCTCTCCTGTCAGCAGCTCCATCATCTTCTTGGTGACTTCTAGAATCTTCTCCATGTTGCGTCTCTCGGGTTTTAGGGAGTCACATGGAGGCACTGTGATGGTCATATGATCACCGGACTTCACAAGAGGAAATCTCTGTATTGAGGAACCAATAGGAATATCATGTTAGAATCCCAGAATCCTCCTCAGCTCTCCGGTCAGGTCTGTATTATTAATAGAGATAAGAGTGATGTCATGTGACCTCCCAGAATCCTCCTCACCTCTCCGGTCAGGTCTGTGTATTATTAATAGAGATAAGAGTGATGTCATGTGACCTCCCAGAATCCTCCTCACCTCTCCGGTCAGGTCTGTGTATTATTAATAGAGATAAGAGTGATGTCATGTGACCTCCCAGAATCCTCCTCACCTCTCCGGTCAGGTCTGTATTATAAATAGAGATAAGAGTGATGTCATGTGACCTCCCAGAATCCCCCTCACCTCTCCGGTCATGTCTGTATTATTAATAGAGATAAGAGTGTTGTCATGTGACCTCCCAGAATCCCCCTCACCTCTCCGGTCAGGTCTGTATTATTAATAGAGATAAGAGTGATGTCATGTGACCTCCCAGAATCCCCCTCACCTCTCCGGTCAGGTCTGTGTATTATTAATAGAGATAAGAGTGATGTCATGTGACCTCCCAGAATCCTCCTCACCTCTCCGGTCAGGTCTGTGTATTATTAATAGAGATAAGAGTGATGTCATGTGACCTCCCAGAATCCTCCTCACCTCTCCGGTCAGGTCTGTATTATTAATAGAGATAAGAGTGATGTCATGTGACCTCCCAGAATCCCCCTCACCTCTCCAGTCAGGTCTGTGTATTATTAATAGAGATAAGAGTGATGTCATGTGACCTCCCAGAATCCTCCACACCTCTCCGGTCAGGTCTGTGTATTATTAATAGAGATAAGAGTGATGTCATGTGACCTCCCAGAATCCTCCTCACCTCTCCGGTCAGGTCTGTGTATTATTAATAGAGATAAGAGTGATGTCATGTGACCTCCCAGAATCCTCCTCACCTCTCCGGTCAGGTCTGTATTATTAATAGAGATAAGAGTGATGTCATGTGACCTCCCAGAATCCCCCTCACCTCTCCAGTCAGGTCTGTGTATTATTAATAGAGATAAGAGTGATGTCATGTGACCTCCCAGAATCCCCCTCACCTCTCCGGTCAGGTCTGTATTATTAATAGAGATAAGAGTGATGTCATGTGACCTCCCAGAATCCTCCTCACCTCTCCGGTCAGGTCTGTATTATTAATAGAGATAAGAGTGATGTCATGTGACCTCCCAGAATCCTCCTCACCTCTCCGGTCAGGTCTGTATTATTAATAGAGATAAGAGTGATGTCATGTGACCTCCCAGAATCCTCCTCACCTCTCCGGTCAGGTCTGTATTATTAATAGAGATAAGAGTGATGTCATGTGACCTCCCAGAATCCCCCTCACCTCTCCAGTCAGGTCTGTGTATTATTAATAGAGATAAGAGTGATGTCATGTGACCTCCCAGAATCCTCCTCACCTCTCCGGTCAGGTCTGTATTATTAATAGAGATACGAGTGATGTCATGTGACCTCCCAGAATCCTCCTCACCTCTCCGGTCAGGTCTGTGTATTATTAATAGAGATAAGAGTGATGTCATGTGACCTCCCAGAATCCCCCTCACCCCTCCGGTCAGGTCTGTATTATTAATAGAGATAAGAGTGATGTCATGTGACCTCCCAGAATCCCCCTCACCTCTCCGGTCATGTCTGTGTATTATTAATAGAGATAAGAGTGATGTCATGTGACCTCCCAGAATCCTCCTCACCTCTCCGGTCAGGTCTGTGTATTATTAATAGAGATAAGAGTGATGTCATGTGACCTCCCAGAATCCCCCTCACCTCTCCGGTCATGTCTGTGTATTATTAATAGAGATAAGAGTGATGTCATGTGACCTCCCAGAATCCCCCTCACCTCTCCGGTCAGCTGGTAGATGATCTCCAGGGTGAGGTTCATTATGTTCTCCATACTGTGACTCCAGCCCTTGTCCATTATTAATGAGGTGGTCATGATATCAGTACAAAACGCTCCTCTTCGAAAGGTCATAAACTAAAAATGTGATATTAATTTAACATTTCAGATGGAAGAGAAGCCCCCGGGGTGCTGAGCGCGGTCCAAGTTCTGATTATCTCACAAAAAAATAATAATAGTTGTGTTATCATTAGGAGGTTCTCCGTTCCAAGACTCTCCTATTCCCATTTACATTGTCTCCATCAGAGGAAAGGATTATTACTACCATCCAAGTTCTCAATGATAAAATTAAACATTTATTTGAACACATTGAAAAACATTTTAATACAATACTAACTTCCCTGGTGCCTTCATGGCAGCATATTCATGAAGGCACCAGGGAAGTAAGTTAGTAATGGGAGAGGAATTTGAAGGGTAAGCTGAAAAGTATACAGATGGAGTACATGAAGTATGATTCACTAGCCACCCCATTCCCAAAGGGGCACAGGGTGGACTCAGACCCAAGAGTTATCAGTGACACTGACACAGGAGTATCCCCCATCCTTCCAAAGTCTCTGGTTGTCACGGGTCAAACCGTTACAGGTGCCATCAGCATAGAGGTGGTATTAGAAGTGTAGCGTCACCCCCGAAAGGGCCACTGGATTAATAAGGGGATCGGCAGATTAAGTTACCCTTGCTTGGTCTAGGGGTGCACCAGAAGCCACTAAGATTTTCTCAATGCTTTAATTCCAGGCCAACATAGCCAAACATCAACTCGGTGAAAGGAGAATAGGTTGATGAAGAAAAGAGATTCTTGATGTCAGGCCTGGATATAGGTACAGCAAAATCAGCCCCTTGAGAATCACAGTTTTGCACGCGTCGCCACCTTAAATGTTGGCTGGGAGGAACAGGTCTCTCTCACCGACCCGGCTCTAAGCCACTGCCACAGGCCAGTGTAGTTTAGATAGTTTGAAAATGTCCGAAAAGAGCAAATCCTCCCAGCAGTTATCTCAGCACAGATCACCGGGTGACAGCAGAGCGTACCCGTCTATGGCCCGGGCGCCGGATCCTCTCTATGGCATCGGGAACCCAGTAAGCCACTGGGGTCCCTTTAGTTTTGTCTCCGATTGAGACTCAGCAAGGCCTGGAAGTCTGGCCAGGTGGGCCACGCCGGCAGGGTCCATGGATGCACACACCCTGAAGCTGGGTGTTGCACCCCGACTCCGGGACCCTGCGCAGGAGAAGGAATAGAACCCAGAACACATGTGCTCCATCACAGATATACCCCTCCCCATCATGCCCAGCGGGGAAAAAACCCCTCCCATTGGCTGCTGGGGAAGACTCCATCCGCCAGAAATCCCTCTGGCTCCCACTGCCGGCCAAACACGATACTCACATCCCCAGAATGCAGTCCGACCCAGTGGACCTTTCCAGAATGACACAGGTCATCAAACTAAACAAATCACGACCGGGAAGCAATGTAACTCTCCCAGTCAACTAGTTTTTAGAATAGTGCCCATGCTAGAAGCAAGGGGTTGCTACAGAAGCCATGGATAATCAACTGTCCCAGAGAGGAGGTGTGGATAGAGAATGGGACCCATCCAAGGACAGACTATTGGGGGACCCCTATGAAGTCCACCTCCAAGCTCAACCAACCTCCTCTAAAACTGGTCTCAGCTACCCCATCCCACCCAGACTATTGGGGGACCCCTATGAAGTCCACCTCCAAGCTCAACCAACCTCCTCTAAAACTGGCCTCAGCTACCCCTTCTCACCCAGGCTATTGGGGGACCCCTATGAAGTCCACCTCCAAGCTCAACCAACCTCCTCTAAAACTGGTCTCAGCTACCCCATCCCACCCAGACTATTGGGGGACCCCTATGAAGTCCACCTCCAAGCTCAACCAACCTCAACTGGTCTCAGCTACCCATCCCACCCAGACTATTGGGGGACCCCTATGAAGTCCACCTCCAAGCTCAACCAACCTCCTCTAAAACTGGTCTCAGCTACCCCATCCCACCCAGACTATTGGGGGACCCCTATGAAGTCCACCTCCAAGCTCAACCAACCTCCTCTAAGACTGGTCTCAGCTACCCCATCCCACCCAGACAACAATCCAAGACTCATACAATCTGGATGACCGGGAACTCTCAACACAGCTTATAAGGTAAGCGTGTCAGTTGACGTGTCCTACTTGATTCAGTGATGGGTGACGTAGTGATGTCACATGGTGGTCTCTTCCACGTCCTTACGCAACCATCGTTGGGCAAACTTAGACTAGCCTTCTTTATATAATTTCCATTTTCCTGATGGTCAGTAAATTGGGTTCTCGTTTCGGTGGAGACATAACAAAATTGTAAACCCAGACCGAGGACGTAGGCTATATATTGATGGGATCTAAAATTGGAGCGAATTCTATTAATTGATCATGTAATAAATATTGATATGTTCTTTTGCAATGGAGGTAGATATTAGATACATATATTTTGATGTATGTAGTGTAAAATGATTATATTTGCCTATTATTATTACCTCTATTACCTCCTCGTCTGTCCCAGCAACGTCTCCTCTCTACTTCCTCATGACTCACCTCTCACCCGGAAATTCCTATTTATACCCGACATCACTTCCTGTCTGTAACTGACATCACTTCCTGTCAGAAGGGAGCATTGAGACTTTCAGTGTGTGTTCCTCTCAATATAAGTGAGATCACCACTTTGTGGAGATGATTAGGGAGTGCAGTCCTTGAGAGGCCTTGTTCTACCTCTTATCATTCCGGTGTCTTGTTGAGCTGCTTCCTACATCGATATGGTTCCTGCGTCGACTGCGCAGGCGCAGTATGAGGCTATGGAAATCTCCGAGGCTCAACAGCTGATTGTCAGCTCAGACGCGCTCGCTCCCGATGCCTGCTTATACACGGCGCTCTATGGTACACGGCGCTCTACACAGCAAGGGGCAGATGTGATATTGAGAAGTGCTTCTTTCATTGGTTATCCGCGGTGTGGATAGCCATTCAAAAAAACACTGGTCAATGTCACATCCGCCCCTTGCTGTGTAGAGCGGCGTGTACCATAGAGCGCTGTGTATAAGCAAGCATCGGGAGCGAGCGCGTCTACAGCTAACAAACAGCTGTTCCCGCTCTGAGTTTTCAATCGGCTCGGAACCATATCGATTAGGGTTGTCCCGATACCACTTTTTTAGGACCGAGTACCGATACTTTTTTCAAGTAGTCGCCGATACCGAATACCGATACTTTTTTTTAAATGTGTCCCCAAATGCAGCCATGTCCCCCATATATGCAGCCATGTCCCTATAGCCATGTCCCTCACATATGCAGCCATGTCCCTCCAGCCATGTCCCCCACATATGCAGCCATGTTCCTCCAGCCATGTCCCTCACATATGCAGCCATGTCCCTTCAGCCATGTCCCTCCAGCCATGTCCCTCACATATGCAGCCATGTCCCTTCAGCCATGTCCCTCACATATGCAGCCATGTCCCTTAAGCCATGTCCCTCACATACGCAGCCATATCCCTCACATATGCAGCCATGTCCCTTCAGCCATGTCCCTCACATATGCAGCCATGTCCCTCTAGTCATGTCATTCACATATGCAGCCATGTCCCTTCAGCTATGTCCCTCTAGCCATGTCATTCACATATGCAGCCATGTCCCTCACATATGCAGCCATGTCCCTCACATATGCAGCCATGTCCCTCTAGCCATGTCCCTCACATATGCAGCCATGTCCCTCATATATGCAGCCATGTCCCTTCAGCCATGCTCCTCACATATGCAGCCATGTCCCTTCAGCCATGGCCCTCACATATGCAGCCATGTCCCTTCAGCCATGTTCCTCCAGCCATGTCCCTCACATATGCAGCCGTGTCCCTACAGCCATGTCACTCCAGCCATGTCCCTCACATATGCAGCCATGTCCCTCCAGCCATGTCACCAACATATGCAGCCATGTCTCTCCAGCCATGTCCCTCACATATGCAGCCATGTCCCTCCAGCCACGTCCCCCACATATGCAGCCATGTCCCCCACATATGCAGCCATGTCCCTCACATATGCAGCCATGTCCCTCCAGCCATGTCCCCCACATATGCAGCCATGTCCCTCACATATGCAGCCATGTCCCTCCAGCCATGTCCCTCACATATGCAGCCATGTCCCTCCAGCCATGTCCCTCACCTATGCAGCCATGTCCCTTCAGCCATGTCCCTCGAGCCATGTCCCTCACATATGCAGCCATGTCCCTTCAGCCATGTCCCATGTCACTTCAGCCATGTCCCTCCAGCCATTTCCCCCATACCTTTGCCGCCGAAAGCCGCCACATAGAGAAAATCACAGCATTCATTTGAATAGCCCGCGCGTATAGACACTCCCCCTTGCTCGGGATTGGACAGATCACGATCACCCATCCAATCCTGAGCAAGGGGGAGTGTCTATACGCGCGGGCTATTCAAATGAATGCTGTGATGTTCCCGCATGCCGTTTAACCCATGCAGCGGCTTTCGATGCGGCGGGGGGGGGGGGGGAAGTATTCTATTTAGGTATCGGGGGTATTTGCGGGAGTACAAGTACTCCCGCAAATACTCGGTATGGGTCCCGATACTGGTATCGGTATCGGGACAACCCTAATATCGATGGTAGGAACCAGCTCGTTCGAACACCAGATCACATTTCAGTAAACCCCTTTAGTGTCTGGATCCTTTTCTTTCTATATTCCCTTGAGTTCATCCCAAAGCATTTTTTCTTTCCATCGTTTTTTTATTGAAAATAAGTGAAAAATAAACAGGTCACAAATACTAATCCGATGACAGTAGAATTGATAGGTAAGCAAATTGTAGAAAATATATGTATAGGGAAAACTCAAGGGATATTACGAGCCTGACCTAATGAGGAGACTACCCAGGCATGGTTAATGCTAGAAGCAAGAGAAGTATACCAATAGTCTGGTTAGACTTAAAGTGGTAGCAAACTCTCCAAAAGATAAACGATTTAACCAACATTAGAATCTAAATATTTGTTTAAAATAAAATGGGCACTAAGTGTATGCCCAAAAATCGTTCTTACTGAAAAAAATCTTTATATTCGAAACGCTTCTGCTCTATAACAGCCCGCGCCAAATCAACTGTGGTCTTCTGCGTCTGTCTTCTATTTTACTTACACCTTATCTTCATAATCCCGCGCATGTGCAGTAAGAGCAGTCTCCAAGCCTTTTCTTTGTTTCCGGTTACTACGGAAACAAAGTCTAGCGAATCAGAGACTATCCTTTAGAAAGAATGATGAAGTATCGCGGGATGTCGGGGCTGACGTCGACACTAGGAAATGACGCAGCCCCGGCATAGGCCCTGCATTTTTCCGGAAGGGTCTCGGCTTGCCGGAAAATTAGGACATACGGCGCACACGCGCGGGTTACGTCAGTAGACAAAAATACACAGATAACTTGCAGGGCGAGCAAGTCTCTCGAAGGAAGGATCTGCCAAGGCAAACAATGCAACGTCCAGGCTAGATGATGTAACAGTGTCATGCACGTGGGCTCTCCACTCGGCCCAAGTAAGGTCAAATTTTTCGCGGGTGCCTCTACAGTCAGCTAACCATCTCTCTTCCTCCATGATCTCCAACTACCTTCCCCAACCATTCCTGCTCGCTTGGAATACGCAAGCTTTTCCAGTGTATTGGAATGAGTCGTTTTGCTGTGTTGCGGAGGTGGGGGAGAGCACTGCGCTTGTAACGATTGTCACCCCTAGCACCAAAGTCAAAAGTCTCGGGGTCATCTTTGACTCCTACATGACAATGGACGCACAAATAGGGGCAGTAGTCAGCGGATCTCACCCTCTGCTGCGCCTACTACGCAGACTCACTCCTTTTATTCCCAAGAAAGACATAGCGGTCGTGGTGGGAGCGATTGTAAACTCCAGACTGGACTATGCAAATGCCCTTTACCTCGGACTCCCCAAGTACCAAATCGCTCGTCTTCAAGTCGTTCAAAATACGGCCAACAGACTTGTGACTGGGAAAAAACCCTGGGAATCCATCTCACCTTCACTGAGATCCCTTCACTGGTTACCAGTTAAAGACAGAATCACCTTTAAAGCACTCTGTCTAACGCATAGATGTATCCATGGGAATGCTCCCCATTATCTATGCGAAAAAATAAAAGCTCACAATCCCAATCGTATTCTACGATCCACCAATCAAAATCGGCTTCAGATACCGAAAGCCAGATACAAGTTCAAAGGAGACAGGAGATTCGCTGTCCAAGGTCCCAGACTATGGAACGCCTTACCAACCAGCATTCGGTTGGAGGAAAACCACTTAGGGCCAGATTCAGGTAGATGAGAGTATCTTTCCTCTGGAGTAACGCTTCTCATTTACGTTACTCTGAAGACCCTTTCAGCGCAAGTCCTGTAATTCACATAGCAGTTGCGCGTAAACTTGCGCCAGAGTAACGATAATGCGCTGGCGTAACCCGACGCAAGTGGAAGTGGGTGTGATCATATGTAAATGATGGGCGGAGCCCAGCGCAGAGGCTTACGTTCAGCGCATCATCCACGGAGCATGCGCAGTGAGTGCGGCTCCACTCGCCCCCTTGTGCGCATGCTCACAACTTCCGTCGGCACCACTTCCTGGGAAACGTCAGCGCAATGCGTTCCGCTGGGCGCTTAAAAGCGCTGGCGGAAACGCCATTCCGGCGCAAAAGTAGTTCCGTTTCCCCCCACCCCAGGGAAGATACTTTTGCTCTGTAATGGCTGCTCCCGCTACCCCCAGAGAGAGGAGGAACCTCAACTTTAATACCCAGGAGGTCTCTGTCATTATCTCGGCTATGGAGACGGAGAATGAATTTCTCCATGGGAAAAAAAGCCGGAAGACCAGCCGGGAGAGGAAGCAGGGCATCCTGGAGTCGATTGCTGCCAGGGTCAATGTCCTGGGCTACTCCACCCGGACTGCTGGGGACATACAAAAGAAAATCAATGACCTGCGGCGCAAGGTGAGGGACAAGGTGGCCTCCATCAGGAGGTATGAGAGGGGCACAGGTGGTGGTCCCCCATGTCCTGTCACCCTGACCGCAGAGGAGGAGGTGGTTGCTCGGTGCCTGGAGAGGGAGCAGGTGGAGGGGGTCGCAGGCTATGACTCCGTGGAGGAAGGCACAAGGACAGGTAAGTGTTTTTTAATCCCCTATTTGATGTTTTGCATTTGGGGGGGGGGGTACATGTGCCAAGTGTGTGGGACCACCAACATGTGTCTGCTTTGTGTCATCCACAGATGACGGAGCTGGGCCATCATCTGTCAGCCTGCATTCCACCCCATCCCCCCCACGCCATCATGTGCCCGAGCCACTGGGTGGTGAAGAGGTTGTGGAGGAGGAGAGTGGCCACACCACACCTGCCGAGGTGGTTGTGGAGGATCCTGCTGTGGCAGAGCAGGACTTTTCATTAGTGTTGTCTGTCTCCTCCCCTTCTCCTGGCCCGTCTGTCGTCCCCTCCCCCATCCTTGGAAGCCCCTCAAGGGCGACTCCTTCCACCCGAGGACATCCATCTTCTGGCCCCAGGAAGGCGACCCAGAAGACCAGGGGGGTGTCTGATGGTGTCCAGGACCAGTTGGCAAGGGATCACGCCAGGCAGACAGAACAGATGGGGGCCATAGCGGTGCACTTGCAGAAAGTGTCTGACAGCCTGGGCTTCGTTGCCAACCTCAGCAACGCAGTGCAGGATGTCAGCTCTAATTGCGCTGCAGTGGTCACCACTTTGGGGGAGGTGCAGGGGGATATCCAGCACCTCACTGCAGCCGTCCAGGCCAACAGTGCTGCCATCCGGGAGCAGGGGAGGCTGAGTCGGCGGGCCCAGCATTACCAGGTGACCCGTCAGCTCCGGATGCAGGCCCAGACGAACAATTACCTTGGACGGATAGCCAGGGCCTTGGAGGGCACGCAGGCCACACCTGCCAGGAGTGGCCCACCTGGGGATCAGCCACCTCCAGATGCCCCCCCCCCCCCCACCCACTCCATCCAGGCAGCTGCGGAGCCAGAGAGGGGGCCCCCAGAAGAAGCCCCCGGCATCCCCGATGAGGCCTTTTTTTTTTCTTGTTTTATATTATTGTTTTTCACATACTCAGGTCATGAGTTTTTTTTTAATTTTTCTCAGGGTATGAGATTATTTTTCTTTTATTGATCAGGATATGATCTTTCTAATTTATTTTAGAACTGCACACGGTCAGGAGTGCAGGGGACAGTGTGAATGGTGTGTGAATGTGAGAGGGTGGCACTCCTGAAAGTAAGGGGTGTCACCCTCGGCCGTGGTGGTGAAGTTAACCCCACGGCTGAATGAATGACGTGTGAAAGGTGTATGAATGGACAGTGACATCATTGGGGCCTTGACGCTGGCGTTACTGCTCCCAACTCCTACATGCTGGACTTGGGCTAATCCAATGCGATGTGCATGTGGTGTGTGTGATCCAGTGGTGTACACGCGTGCATTGTCTGTGTTATTAATGTTTTGGTTTAGTGTCCAAAGATGCCTACGGCGAGGACCCTCCTGACTGCTCTTCCATCAGCAGACTGGGTGTCCTCTGGCAGGGGGGGGCTGTGTGGGTCGGGGGTCAGGTCATCACGTATGTCAATATGCAGGCCTTTTTTCATAGCAAAGTTGTGCAGAATACAACATGCACCGATGATCTGACACACAAAGGTAGGGGAATACAATAGGGCCCCCCCAGACTTATCCAGGCATCGGAAACGGGACTTCAGGAGCCCAAATGTTTGCTCCACCACTGCACGGGTTTTGATGTGTGCTTCATTGTATTTTCTCTCTCCTCTGGTTTGGGGGTTCCGGAAAGGAGTCATTAGATGGGGTCCCAATGCATATGCAGAGTCACCTGTAAGGTAAAAGACAGGAGAATGTTAGTCATGCATGTGCGATTTCTGTTGTGCATGACGGGAGGGGATAGTCATGTCTGACTCCCATGTCACTCACCAACCAGCCAACTGTCCCCATACATGTTCTGGTTAAATTCTGCTGGGATGGGGCTCTGACGGTATATGAAGCTGTCATGGCTGGACCCGGGGTGTTTGGCACGGACGTGCCATATGAGGCGTTGGGCATCGGCTATCACCTGTACGTTGATGGAATGCCAATGCTTCCGATTGCGGTATATGTGCTCTGTGGCACTGGGGGGCTGTAGGGCCACATGTGTGCAATCAATGGCCCCCACAGTGCAAGGGAATCTGGCAATGCTGTAGAAATCTGTCATTGCCTTCAGCCGCAGCTCCTCAGTGGTTGGTCTGATGAACTGGTTGGACATGCGTCTGAGGATTGCAGGGACAACCTGGTGCACACATCTGCTCACGGAGGATTGTGACATCCCAGCCACCACTCCACTTGTACGCTGGAATGATCCACTTGCAAGGAAATGGAGTGTTGCCAGGACCTTCACCAGTGGCTGCACTGCTTGTGATCGGTGTGTCTTGCTGGTGATGTCATCCTGCAGGGTTGTGGTTAGTTCAAGTATTGCATCTGGGCTGAATCTGAATAGGCGATACACCTCCTCATCCCCCATGCCAAAGAGGTTCATACGAGTGCGGTATATCCTCTCACGTGCCCGCCTTCTTGGTTCCAGGGGACCCATCCGTAGTTCTAGGACCACGAGTGCCCCTGGCATGTTGGCACACAGAGGTGTTGTCCTTGCAAGTGGGGGTGCTCAGCTAGCTCCTATCGTCGGTAACGCTGCTGTAGCTGCTCTCCTGCTGACCTGTGACCGTCTGGAGTAAAGATAAAGCAGCCTTTTGTAGAAATAACTTTGCGCCGGACGGATCAGATACGCGCGGCGCATGTAGCCAGCGTATGGTGCTAATCCGTTCGTGAATTGTGAAAAATCCCTCATTTGCATATTTGCAGGGGAAATCAATGGGCGCGACTGATGCGCCCAGCGAAAATAAACGCTGACGATACTCTGGCGTCGGAACGTTCCGCCGGTCGCAAATGACCCGTTATTGGGCGCATCTAGTTTGGTGGGTACGGGCACATAGAAACGTCGGCGCATCAGCACAGTTACGCGGCGCATATCCAAATACTCCAGCGCAAGTGTTCCTGAATCTGGCCCTTAGTCTTCAGGAGAAAGATCAAGACTCATCTCTTTTGATCTCAAAGGAGACAGGAACAACAAGCACCCAGAGGCGATTTACTTCGCATGTGCTGCGCTATATAAGTTTTCATTCATTCATTCAACGAGATAAGGGCATAGGGGGAACGTGGAGCAGAAAATGTTTTAGCTGGCCTGGAATATCAATGCCCAGGCTATCAATTATATGTTTTCTAACCATGTCCCAAAACGGCTACAACACTAGGCACTCCCACCAAATGTGGAGAAACGTGCTCTTCTGTCCACATCCCCTCCAGCACCCATCGGAGGCTGTGTGAAATGTTCTAGGCCAAGGTAACTCAACATGTTTTGACCTCATCTTGTGTGTGGTGTCATTGGCCCGGATTCACAAAGCACGGCGTATCTCCAGTGCAAATATGTGCCGCCGTATCTGTGCGCCGTACCCACAAACATAGATACGCCTAAAAACTTCATTTGACCGACGTAACTTGCCTACGCCGGCGTAGAGTGGGTGCATATTTACGCTGGACAAATGTGGCTTTCCCATTGATTTTTTATTCAAATATGCAAATGAGGGAGATACGCCGATTCACGAACGTACTTGCATCCAGCGCATGATTTAAGCGGTTTGTGTAAGTTTAATGTCCGGCGTAAAGTTATTCCCCCCAAAAAAAGGTGCAACCCATGCAAAAGGTATGTACCAGGGAACACAAGCCGTTGAATTTTACGTAGTACGTGAATATGGCTGTGCGTAGGTTACGTTCACGTCGTAGGCAGTTGTTTCAACGTGATTGTGAGCATGCGCACTGGGATGCGGCCACTATACGACGCATGAGCAGTATGTCTAAGTACTTGTCTGGCACTCAGCACATCATTTGCATGGGGTCACGCTTCATTACCATAGATCACGCCCACTTCCACCTACGCTGGCTTGCGCCTACGAATATACGCTATACCAGTGCAGAGTTGGGAGCATTTGCTTTGTGAATTTCATGCTTGCCTCTCCGCGCTGCGCCGGCGTAGCGTAAAAGACATACGCTACGGCGGCATATATATGCGCCAATGTATTTGAATCCGGGCCAATGTGTGTTCCCGGAGCTCCGTTGGAAGTTCCTCAGCCGTCCGGTTCTGAAAATCCCCAACAGGGGCCAGATGGCCTAGAAAGCAAAGGGCGAAGAAGGGGAAAGGGGGTAAGGAACTCCTTGCTCCAACCTTCACAGTCTAATAGTCAAATCTAAGCAGGCAAAGTCCAGGGATCAGTAGTCAGATAGTTGATCCAGGGATCCCACGCCTTTTCAAACGGCTTCATTTTGTCAATTAGGACAGCCATTAACCTTTCATTTATCATAATCCAGGAGAGTTTCTGCTTAAGCCGACCAAAAGGTATGACCGCCAATTCCCAGGACTTGGCAATGATAATTTTTACAGACAGAAATATAGAAGTGATGAGTCTCCTTTGATGTCTCGTGGCTCCTCCACCACCCTACCTAGTAATGACTGTTTCAGAGATTTCATCAGGCTAATTTGTGTGAGGGGAAAAAAAATGTAATGCTTTGCTCGGATCCAAAAATGCCTCAATTTGGGACACTGCCACCATTTGTGGAACACTGTCCTGACCGCAGCCTCTGAAGCATAGTGGAGAGGACCCCCCCCCTAGGTGGCCAGCCTAGCCGGCACCTTGTACCATAGTTTCCTCAGTAACGGAGGTGTTGATAAGAGACCTCGAGGCTGCGTGAGCGAACTAATGCCATTCATCAAGCTCGCTTCTCGGCCTTTTGGCTAAGATCAAGTGTAGTATCTGTTCTTATCAGTTGCCAATAGGTGGTGCTAAACTGACTGTCCCCAGTACTCGGCGAGGGGGAAAGGGATGGCAGTCGGTGGACGCTAAGCCTGTTGGCGTAGAGGCGAAAGCCTTCTGATCGGGGCAGAGAGGCATGAGGTCGAAGCTGAAGGGCTGGGCCTTTGGCCTGGATCTGGTGGTGTCTGCCCCAGTCAGTTGTTCGGCGAGGGAACCTTTGCTAATCCTTTCGGGGAGAGGCGGGTAGTACCTCCCGAATGTAATTAGGTGGGATAGCTGGGGGTTGTGGGTAGTAGTCGGCTGCGGCTGGCTCTCCCCAACCTCTTCTCCTACCTTCCTGGCTGGGAAGGGTGCTGCCGGTCCGGACCGGGGGTCAGGGTCCGTTGAAAAGCCTGTGGAGATAGTGCCCCTGGAGTGGCAGTCCAGGGGTGCCATACATTGCACTGAGTGTTGAGGGGCACTCAACGTGTGGCACCTTAGGTCACATATCTCCACATACACCTTTTTAGCACCTGCCTCTAGGGCCGAGCCTTTTGGCTAGGACCAGAGGAATTTTTGTTCCTGGCCGGAGGGCCGGCCATTGTATTGCACAATGGCCACTTTCCACTCACCATTCCCACCTTCCTTTTCCCCCACTTTCTTTTTTATTTTACCCCCTTTTTGTCTTGTTTGTCACTTTTTTTGGTTGGTGCACTTTATGTGTGGCGAGTAGGGTGCTGGTCCTCGGGCCTGACTCTGGACATGGCCTTCTGGCTTAGTTCACCTGCTCTCATGGGGTCTCCCTTCGGGGGAGCCCCACCGAGGAGGGTTCTGTTTCGGCAGTCCCTCCGAGGATGTAGGCCATGTGGTTTCGGCTGCATGGGCCATAGTGGGGTCCTAGTGGTTTCGGCTGCTTGGACTCCAATACTCTTTTCCCTGCCTGGAGCCTAACGCCCCGGGGGATCAGAGCTGGGTCCTCTTAGGAGGACCAATTGACGATGGCACCCATCGCAGTTTTTTGTGTTTCACTCTTTATGTGTGTGCACATTTTTTCCTGCACCGGGTGAAGTTTTTGGGTTGTGTTTTGCACGCCACAGGCTTTTCAATAGAAAAAAAAAATGCCATTCATCAAGCTCGTCACTCTCGTCAAAATCCTGCTCCCATTTTTTCCATATAGCCCAATTTAGTTGAATTAAAAATTAGAATACCAAAAATCTTTGATTTGTGATTTTGTCGTATTTGTGGCATAGATATTCCATTGATTTTAGATTTACAAAATAACGTACTCAAGAAATAAAATTTGTACTTTTTTTTTTGAAAAGCCTGCGGCGTGTGAAACACCCAAAAACTCCACCCGGTGCCAAAGAAAGAGCACCACATAAAGAGTGACACAAAACGTGCAACGGGTGTTACACTGTCCTCTGCTAGAAAGGACCTGACCCTGATCCCCCGAGGCATTAGGCTCCTGATGGGGACTGAGGTACTCACTAGGTCCATGTGGTGAAACCAGATGTACCCCTTTTTCTAGAGGGTCTGCAGAAACAGACCCACCCAAGTACTCAGTGGGTCTCCCCTGAAGGGAGACCCCATGAGAGAGGGCGAACTAAGCCAGAAGGCCATGTCCACCCCCTCCCAAGACGTTCAGGGTAGGCCCAAAGACCGGCACCCTACTAATCACTTGTGACAAAACGTGACACCAAACAAAAAAAATACAAAAGTGACGCACACAGGGGGAAATAAAAGAAAGTGGGGGAGAAGAAAGATGAGGGAGAGTGAAAGTGACCATTGTGCAATACGATGGCCGGCCCTCCGGCCAGGAAACAAAAATTCCACTGGTCCCAGCCAAAAGGCCCGGCCCTAGAGGTAGGTGTAAAAAATATGATATGGTGAAGTAACCGCAGTGCCAAAAAGCAAAAGTGCAGATGAAAACACTAGTGCAAGTACGGCACCCCTGAACTGCCAACTCCAGGGGCACATTCACCGTAGGCTTTTCTCACAACCCTGACCAACAGCCTGGACAGTCACAGCCCCCTTCCCCACCAGGAAGGAACTAGAGTTCTGGAAGCTCAATGAGAGAGACGGCCCAAATCAGCTCTCCCTGTCGCCTCTTTCGCTCCCTACCTAATTATACTCGGGAGTATACAACTGACCCCCCCTTAACAGTAGGATGAGGTCGATGTTCCCTCTCGAGAAACTGGCAGGTTAGGAACTGCATTAATTCCAGGCCAGAAGGCCAGGGAACCGACCTTTTAGCTTCGACTGCATGTTTCTCCGTTCCGATCAGAAGGCTTTCACCTCCACGCCAGCAGGTTCTGCATCTGCCACCGCCATCCCTTTCCACCTCGCCGTGTACCAAGGACGGTTAGCATAGCGCCCCCTCCTGGCAACTGATAAGAACAGCTACTACACTTGATCTTAGCCAAAAGGCCGAGAAGCGAGATTTACGAGATAATGTAATCAAGAAATGTACAAAATTTTATCTAAAATGCTCTGATGTTTCTCCAGTAAGGCTTGTTATGCTAATATACATCTATGAGCAAAAAGATCAGCTATGTGTAGAAAATCTTTATTAGTCCACCAATCAAAAGTGTGAGGTGAGAGGCCTTGGGGTGAACTCTGTTTCCCGAGGCAGCATTTTTTTCTTTTAAACATAATTTTTTTATTGAGATTTTAAGAGAAACAGAGTTACTACATACTCCAAATGACGCAACCCACGCAGGGGAGGTCACTCGTGACAACTTACAATATACAAGTCAAAGAAAAACAATGCAAAACACAACTTAGTGATCCATAGAATAAATGTTGAAGATATCAGAGCATCTCCCCAGTTTTGTCCCCCCCCCCCTCCCCCGGAAGGTGAACTGAAGACCAGGAATCTGGTTCAGGCCTTATGTTTCTGGTTGAATGAATGAATAACTTATAGCGCTACACATGCAAACTGAATCTCCTCAAGGCGCTTGGTATCCATTTACTCCTAATTTGGCCTTTAGGATAGGTGGGTCTTGAGTTTTTCTCCTGAAGGCCTGGTGATTTGTTTCTGTCCGGATATTGGTTGGTAATGCATTCCATAGTCGGGTTACTTGGACTGCAAATCTTCGCTCTCCTTTTTTTTTTGTAACGGGCCTTGGGGATTTTAAGTAGATTTTGGTTAGTTGACCTGAGAACATGATTGGGGTTGTGGTATTTTATTTTCTCACATAAATATTGGGGAGCAGTTCCTTGTACACATTTGTGGGCCAGGCAGAGGGCCTTGAATGTGATTCGGTCCTTCACGGGCATCCAGTGAAAGGACCTGAATGAGGGGGTAATTGATTCCCAGGATTTTTTTCCTGTTACAAGTCGTGCCGCCAAATTCTAGACGACTTGTAGACCAAGGTAGAGGGAGTTTGCATAGTCGAGCCTGGAATTGATTATCGTTTCCACAACTACTACTGTCTTACTTTGGGATGAAGGGGACGAGTCTTCCTAGCAGGCGCAGCAGATGGTGAGATCCGCTGACTACTGATCCCATTTGTGCGTCCATTGTCATGTCAGAGTCAAAGGTGACTCCGAGGCTCTTGACTTTGGTGCTGGGGGTGATGATTTGTCCCAAAATGGGCGGGAGGGTCCATGTCGGCGTCGCTAGTCTCTTTCAATTTGCGTTGAACAGAAGAAGTTCTGTTTTTGATCCATTTAGTTTAGGGTAGCTCTCCGTCATCCAGTTCTCTATCAAAGTAAAGCATTTTTCTAGCCCAAGAGAATGATCCTTTTTACTGCTGATGCGAAAATAAATCTGGGTGTCATCGGCGTAGGAGCGGTAGAGTAACTTCTGGTTACTGATAATTTTAAGTAGAGGTTGGAGATAAATATTAAATAATACGGGCGACAGGGGGTGAACCTTGGGGGACCCCGCATGACATGGTTGAGAGTAATAAAGCTGAAATCCAGGAATTCAGCAACTTGGCAAAAAGTGCAGGCACACTATGAGTTAGGTCTAATAAGTTGCATGTCACCTCCAGACTTATTTCTGTTACTTATAAGGGCAGCAAAGTTGCTAAGTTGTTAGCACTTCCACCTAGCAGCACTAGGGGCATGGGTTTGCATCCCAATCATAACACTACCTGCCTGGATGTTGCTTGGGTTTTCTCCCACACTCCAAAGATACGATGACAAGTCGAAAATTGGCCCTAGAATGTGAGTTAGGGACCCTAGATTGTAAGCGCATTAAGTGCAGGGACTGATGGTAATGTGTGAAGCACTGTGTAAATTGAAGCTATATAAGAACCTGTAATAAATATATGAGATGAGTTTATTACACTTAGGCTGTGAGAGGCGAGAAGGACACAGAGCAGCTAAACCCTTCTCCGGCTGATTCACAGAAGCCTTTTTTTCACATAATACAAAGGCTTCTGTCAATGGGCAGAAAGAGGGGAGGGCATAGCAGTTCCCGCGACTTTGCTCTTAAAGGAATGGAGACCAAGGTGAGCAGTGTGTTGGAGCTCCATAAGCACAGTAAACCTGTCAGGTGTGAATAATAGAGATAAGTCATATGAAGCGGTACGCACCCCGTTAGACTTAACTCATGGCATGCCTCCAGTTTTTACAAAGTAGCCGAGTTCCTAGAATTCAGCTTTAATGGGCTGGATCCATAGTCATTGTTGGCTCCTCTAGCCCCTTTATCTAGACATTGGTGAATATTTTTCCCTCAACCCCCCGTTTTTATATGTCTTAATATAGAGGAAGGTTAGAGTTTACCAAATGTGTACAAAAACCCACCCCCCCAAGTCATGGTGATAGCCACCTGGGCATAAAAGAGCAGTAAGCCTAGGGTGGCCCTTCAAGAACAGGGGAAACTGTGTCTTCTACTAGATCCACTAAGCAGATTTTCGGTGTTGGATTAAGGTGGGCCAAAGCCTGAAGTCCACCATTTCCTTCCAGAATAGAGAAACATAAGGGCAGGTCTATGGAAAAGTCTACATCACGATGACCGCAACACCATCAAGCAGAAGATAGGACAGGGTTCAATTTGTTGAACCTATGGGGAGTGTAGTCTGCTCTATGAAGAATTTCGAACCGTATCATCTTCACTTTGACAGATACCGATTCCTGTGCAGTCCTCATCAATTATATCTGGTAGGCCAAGTTGCCATTTACTTTGAAGGTTAGTTAGGTCAGAAAGGGGAGTCAAGGTAACTTGTTGTTGACAGAAAGACGAGGCTGGTTTCAGTAGCTGGTCGTACGTTTTCATGGTGAGAAACAAAAAGCAGTGAAATGCCCTGAGCTTTCATAAGAGAATACACAAAGTTCGACTGAGCAGACTGAGGTTGTCTCCATTAATGACGTAAGCTGATGAAAGGAGCCCTGTTTTAGCTTGTGGGTGTCCAAGGTGGTGGATGCGGCAGCCGGGGCATCAAAGAATCTGGTTGTCTCTTCCTCCAGGATATGGAGTCGGCTGGGATATACGAGGCCGTTTTTGATGTCTTTATCCCAGAGATTCATCTTAATTTCCATGAAGGTTCTACTGTAGCTTCTGTATCTCTGGAGCGTAATTGGGGAAGAGCGAGATCTTGGCATTTTAAAAAACAAGACTTGGGCATGTACTAGACTAGGATCTTCGATCTCTATAGTTTAGTAATCAGATGAGAAAGGGTCTTGGGATTGGTGGTGCAAGGGCATCAAAGAATCTGGTTGTCTCATCGTCCAGAATAAGGAGTCAGCTGGTATATATGAGGCTGTATTTCATGCCATTATCTCAAAGATTCTTCTGAAACTCTGTGAAGGATCTACTCTACCCGGGGAGAGCGAGATCTTGGCATTTTGAAAATGGGACTTAGGCAGTTTCTAGGTTAGGATCAAGTTCCAATCTCCATAGTTTAGTAATTGGATGAGAATTGGTCCTGGGAATCGATGGTGAGGGGGCATCAAAGAATCTGGTTGTCTCATCATCCAGAATATGGAGTCAGCTGGTATATATGAAGCTGTATTTCATGCCATTATCTCGGAGATTCTTCTGAAACTCTGTGAAGGATCTACTGTAGCTGGTGTATCTCAGGAGCGTAATTGGGGAGGAGCGAGATCTTGGCATTTTGAAAAAACAAGGACTTGGGCAGGTTCTAGGATAGGATCAAGTTCTGATCTCCATAGTTTAGTAATCGGATGAGGAAAGGGTCTTGGGATCGGTGGAGCTGGAGGAACACAATGTGTACGCTAGGTATCAGACCTTGGCCATGTCCCCCCACCACCTCCCCCCATCCGTTCTGTTGTTATTTAGATGTTGAAGAAAATGTACATTTTTCCAGGTAGATTTCTCCGCACTCTGAACAGGTTTAAGGTTGTTTACTCTTGTGAGTTCTCTTGTGAACGTTAAGTTTTCCTTTATGAGCGAAACCTTTCCCGCACACTGAACATGAAAAAGGATAATTCCCCGTGTGATCGCTCAGGTGCATAATAAGATCATGTCTCCGGGTGAAGGATTTCTTGCACTCTGGACAGGAGAAAGGCTTCTCCCGAATGTGGACTTTCACGTCATTAGTTGAGTTTTCTTGTTGTGCGAAACCCTTGTGCATTCTCTCGTGTATGTGAAGTTCTCCTCTATGAGAGAAACCTTTCCCGCACCCTGAGCATGAAAAAGGATAATCCCCTGTATGAGAGCTCAGGTGCAAAACAAGTTCATTTCTCCCGGTGAAGGATTTCTTACACTCTGGACATAACAACTTCTCCTGAGTGTGGGCTTCCGTGTCATTAGTTAAGTTCCCTCGTTGTGTGAAGCTCTTGTGAGTTCTCTCGTGTACGTGAAGTCTTCCTTTATGAGAAAAACCTTTCCCGCACACTGAGCACGAAAAAGGGTGATCCCCCGTGTGATTGTTCAGGTGCATATTAAATTCATTTTTCCGGCTGAAGGATCTATCGCACTCGGGGCAAGGGTATTGCTTCTCCTGAGCGTGGACTTTCATGTGATTACCGAGGTTCCCGTGTCGTGTGAAACCTTTCCCGCACTCTGGACACGAAAAAGGCAGCTCACCGGTGTGACTTCTCTGGTGGATGATAAGTTCTGACTTTACTACGAATCCTTTGTCGCATTGGGAGCATAAAAAGGGCCTTTCACCGGTGTGACTTCTCTGGTGGATAATAAGACGGGATTTACTTACACACAATAACCCGCACTCCGAGCAGGAGAAGATCTCCTTACCGGCGTGCGCTCTCTGGTGTATGGTAAACTCACATAGAGTATCAAAAGAAATTCCGCACTCCGAACATGAATGGGTTCTCTTGGCCATGTGAATTTTCTGATGGCTGCAAAGACCAATTTTCTTATTGAAACTCTGGTCGCAGTCTGGACAGGGATGCATGTTATCATCTGTGTGGGTCTTTAGGTGTCTGGTGAGTCTATATTTCCGAGAAAAACTTTTCCCACACTTTGTACAATAATAGAGATTTTCCCCAGTGTGGTTTCTCATGTGGTCCTTGAGTCTATCACTCCGCGAAAAACATTTCCCGCACTCGTTACAGGGAAAAGTCTCACCGGTGTGAACTTTCATGTGTCTTCGCAGATTACGTTTCTCTTTAAAACCTCGACCGCACTTCGGGCACAAATAAGTCTTTACTCCCCGAGATTTTGTTTTGGATTCATATTCTTCTCCATCATAATCAGAGGAAGCCTGAGACCCCTCTGAGGAAATCCCAATATCACATTCATCTGAAAGAAATAATTTTATATATCATCAACAAACATATTTCAGTTGTGCAATGGAGGAGGACCTTTCATATGGTGTACAGTATCTCCCCCTCATTTGTTGGGAACATGACGTTATATTGGGGGAATGGAGGAGGACCTTTCATATGGTGTACAGTATCTCCCCCTCATTTGTTGGGAACATGACGTTATATTGGGGAATGGAGGAGGACCTTTCATATGGTGTACAGTATCTCCCCCTCATTTGTTGGGAACATGACGTTATATTGGGGAATGGAGGAGGACCTTTCATATGGTGTACAGTATCTCCCCCTCATTTGTTGGGAACATGACGTTATATTGGGGGAATGGAGGAGGACCTTTCATATGGTGTACAGTATCCCCCCTCATTTGTTGGGAACATGACGTTATATTGGGGAATGGAGGAGGACCTTTCATATGGTGTACAGTATCTCCTCCTCATTTGTTGGGAACATGACGTTATATTGGGGAATGGAGGAGGACCTTTCATATGGTGTACAGTATCTCCCCCTCATTTGTTGGGAACATGACGTTATATTGGGGAATGGAGGAGGACCTTTCATATGGTGTACAGTATCTCCTCCTCATTTGTTGGGAACATGACGTTATATTGGGGAATGGAGGAGGACCTTTCATATGGTGTACAGTATCTCCCCCTCATTTGTTGGGAACATGACGTTATATTGGGGGAATGGAGGAGGACCTTTCATATGGTGTACAGTATCTCCTCCTCATTTGTTGGGAACATGACGTTATATTGGGGAATGGAGGAGGACCTTTCATATGGTGTACAGTATCTCCTCCTCATTTGTTGGGAACATGACGTTATATTGGGGAATGGAGGAGGACCTTTCATATGGTGTACAGTATCTCCCCCTCATTTGTTGGGAACATGACGTTATATTGGGGGAATGGAGGAGGACCTTTCATATGGTGTACAGTATCTCCTCCTCATTTGTTGGGAACATGACGTTATATTGGGGGAATGGAGGAGGACCTTTCATATGGTGTACAGTATCTCCCCCTCATTTGTTGGGAACATGACGTTATTTTGGGGGAATGGGGGAGGACCTTTCATACGGTGTACAGTATCTCCCCCTCATTTGTTGGGAACATGACGTTATATTGGGGGAATGGAGGAGGACCTTTCATATGGTGTACAGTATCTCCCCCTCATTTGTTGGGAACATGACGTTATATTGGGGGAATGGAGGAGGACCTTTCATATGGTGTACAGTATCTCCCCCTCATTTGTTGGGAACATGACGTTATATTGGGGGAATGGAGGAGGACCTTTCATATGGTGTACAGTATCTCCCCTCATTTGTTGGGAACATGACGTTATATTGGGGGAATGGAGGAGGACCTTTCATATGGGGTACAGTATCTCCCCCTCATTTGTTGGGAACATGACGTTATATTGGGGAATGGAGGAGGACCTTTCATATGGTGTACAGTATCTCCCCCTCATTTGTTGGGAACATGACGTTATATTGGGGGAATGGAGGAGGACCTTTCATATGGTGTACAGTATCTCCTCCTCATTTGTTGGGAACATGACGTTATATTGGAGGAATGGAGGAGGACCTTTCATATGGTGTACAGTATCTCCCCCTCATTTGTTGGGAACATGACGTTATATTGGGGGAATGGAGGAGGACCTTTCATATGGTGTACAGTATCTCCTCATTTGTTGGGAACATGACGTTATATTGGGAGAATGGAGGAGGACCTTTCATATGGTGTACAGTATCTCCTCCTCATTTGTTGGGAACATGACGTTATATTGGGGGAATGAAGGAGGACCCTTCATATGGTGTACAGTATCTCCCCCTCATTTGTTGGGAACATGACGTTATATTGGGGAATGGAGGAGGACCTTTCATATGGTGTACAGTATCTCCTCCTCATTTGTTGGGAACATGACGTTATATTGGGGGAATGGAGGAGGACCTTTCATATGGTGTACAGTATCTCCTCCTCATTTGTTGGGAACATGACGTTATATTGGGGAATGGAGGAGGACCTTTCATATGGTGTACAGTATCTCCCCCTCATTTGTTGGGAACATGACGTTATATTGGAGGAATGGAGGAGGACCTTTCATATGGTGTACAGTATCTCCTCCTCATTTGTTGGGAACATGACGTTATATTGGAGGAATGGAGGAGGACCTTTCATATGGTGTACAGTATCTCCTCCTCATTTGTTGGGAACATGACGTTATATTGGGGGAATGGAGGAGGACCTTTCATATGGTGTACAGTATCTCCCCCTCATTTGTTGGGAACATGACGTTATATTGGGGAATGGGGGAGGACCTTTCATATGGTGTACAGTATCTCCCCCTCATTTGTTGGGAACATGACGTTATATTGGGGGAATGGAGGAGGACCTTTCATATGGTGTACAGTATCTCCCCTCATTTGTTGGGAACATGACGTTATATTGGGGAATGGAGGAGGACCTTTCATATGGTGTACAGTATCTCCCCCTCATTTGTTGGGAACATGACGTTATATTGGAGGAATGGAGGAGGACCTTTCATATGGTGTACAGTATCTCCTCATTTGTTGGGAACATGACGTTATATTGGGGGAATGGAGGAGGACCTTTCATATGGTGTACAGTATCTCCCCCTCATTTGTTGGGAACATGACGTTATATTGGGGGAATGGAGGAGGACCTTTCATATGGTGTACAGTATCTCCTCCTCATTTGTTGGGAACATGACGTTATATTGGGGGAATGGAGGAGGACCTTTCATATGGTGTACAGTATCTCCCCCTCATTTGTTGGGTGGGGGATCTAGGTGGAGCCTCCGTACTGCTCTCTCCTTTACAATAAAGTCTCCTCTTACCCGATGATGTGAGGGGCGGCTGATTCTCCATCATGACGTCCTTGTAGAGATCCTTGTGTCCTTCTAAATACTCCCACTCCTCCATGGAGAAATAGACAGTGACATCCTGACACCTTATAGGAACCTGACACACACAATGATACAGTCACCATCCAGACACACCCCTTGTCTGTTACTGGATAATGTCCCAGAATTCCCAGAATCCTCCTCACCTCTCCTGTCAGCAGACGGACCATCTTGGTGGTCAGTTCCAGGATCTTCTTCTCATTCTGTATCTCCGGCATGAGGGATGGAAGTGGGGGGATGGTAGTGGGGTTCTGGCCTATCCTCAGTCTTGTAGAGGTTTGTTGATGTCTCCTCCTTGTGTTATGTTCAGATTTCTTCATCACCACTTCACAGTCCTGGGTTACAGAAGGAGAAATATTAATGTCCCTATCCCCCTCACCCTAAAATTGTACCTGTTCCAGCACAGGAAGGACTGTGAAAGTGAAAGCAATCTGCTGTCTGGCGAGGAGGACACCAGTACAGCACAGGTATGGTACAGGTCAGATATACATCAGAGGGCAGACTGTAGAGCAATGGAAAGCATGAAATGTAGAGAATGGTGTACCATGTGGAGAAGTGTAGAGTATAGAATGTACAGCACAGTGTCCTGTGTGGAGCAGTATGGAGAATAGAATGTACAGCACAGTGTCCTGTGTGGAGCAGTATGGAGTATAGAATGTACAGCACAGTGTCCTGTGTGGAGCAGTATGGAGAATAGAATGTACAGCACAGTGCTGGTGACGAAGGTTGGAGTAATGAGAGTAGAGGTGGAGTAGGACATGTTGGAGGAGGAGAAGGAGGTGTAGAATACATCATGGCTTCCAATGAGTGAGTGAGTGAGAACCTTATATAGCGCAGCACATGCAAACTGATTCACCTCTGGACGCTTGGTATCCATTCCCTGGGCCCTCAGAAGAGATGGGTTTTGAGTTTTTCTCCTGAAGGCCAGGCGATTCACTTCCAACCGGATGCTGGTTGGTAGAGCGTTCCATAGTCTCGGTCCTTGGATTCCAAATCTTCGTTCTCCTTTGGACTTGTATCTGGCGTAGATTTTGGTTGGTGGATCGCAGAATACGATTGGTGTTGTGAGCTTCTAATTTTTCGCATAGATATTGGGGGGCGTTTCCTTGAACATACTTATGCGTCAGAGTGCCTTAAAAGTGATTCTGTCTTTTACTGGCAACCAATGAAGGGATCTCGGCGAAGGCGAGATTGATTCTCATGTTTTTTTCCCAGTCACCAGTCGAGCGGCCGTATTTTGAACGACTTGCAGCCGAGTGATTTGGTACTTGGGGAGTCCGAGATAGAGGGCATTTGCATAGTCCAGTCTGGAGTTGATAATTGTTCCCACCACGACTGCTATGTCTTCTTTTGGGATAAATGGAATAAGTCTGCGTAGTAGGCGCAGCAGATGGTGCGATCCGCTGACTTCTATTTGTGCGTCCATTGTCATGTGGGTGTCAAAAATGACTCAGAGACCTTTGACTTTGGTGCTAGGGGTGATGGTTTGTCCCAGAATGGGCGGGGGTGTCCATGTTGTTGCGGGAAGTCTCTTTCGGTTGGCTTGGAACAGGATAAGTTCTGTTTTTGACCCGTTGAGATTAAGGTAACTCTCCGTCATCCAATTCTCTATCAGAGTAAGGCATTTCTCTAGTCCGAGATGATGATCCTTATTGTTGCAGATGCGAAAATATAGTTGGGTGTCGTCTGCGTAGGAATGGTAGAGTAACTTCTGGTTACTGATGATTTCAAAAGAGAGGGCGGAGATAGATAATAGTACGGGAGACAAGGGGGATCCCTGAGGCACTCTGCATTACACCGTGCGTTTTTAATAAGTGAAAGGACCACGTTTCACTATCTGTGATCGTTTTTCTAGGAAGGAGGAGAACCAGGGTAAATCTGAGTCTGTGACTTTGGCTACTTCAGCAGCAATTTGTGGTCTACAGTATCAAAAGCTGCACTCAGGTCCAACAGTACCAGAAGACAAGATTCTCCTTCGTCTGCGGCCTCGAGAGCCTCATCCCATATTTTGAGAAGTGCCGTTTCAGTTCCCTGACCAGGACAGAAACCCGATTGGAAAGGATCCAGTAGTTTGTGGGAGTCGAAATGCTGTTGGACAACTACTTTCTCCATTACCTCGGAGAAGACGTTTAGGCCTGTTATGGGTCAACGATTGTTTGGGTCCAGGGTGTTTTTTTTAGATTAGGTTTGATTATACCTTTTTTCAGCCAGGGTGGCACCATGCCCTCCTTGAATGATTGGTTTATGAGCTGCGTGATCGCCGGTGCCACAATATCGGCACTTTATTTCAGCTGTTTGGTGGGGATGATATCATTAGACTCTGTGCTGTCTCACAGAGTACCAAGGATATTTTTAGTGGTGTCGATGGAGATAGGGTTAAGAGTGAATTTAGTTGATTGCGGCATATTTGTGTGGATATTAGCTTCTTGGTTTAAAGGGGGGTCAGCGGGGGATCTATTTTGCTGAATAATTTCAATTTTGTTAATAAAATAATCCGATAATTCGTTGCAAAATTTATGTGATTCAAAATTCGGAGACTCTAGGCAGGCTGGGTTCATGGACTGAGCGACTAAATTAAAGAGTTTGCAAGGGCGGTTCAGGGCATTTGCGATGATTAGAAAAATTATCTTTTTTGTCCTTAAAGATCTCTTGATTGATTTTTTATTTCTTTACAGCGCCACATGCACCCAGGAGGGTGTGCCTAAGGGGATCCGCTGAAAAAAAAAATAATCAACTTGCTTCAAAAGAGGAAAGTTTTAAGTGCCTTTCTGAAAGTGATAAGGGCGGCATTCTGTCTCAGAGGCAATGGAAGAGAGTTCCAAAGTGTGGCGGCTCTAAAAGAGCGGCCACCAGTTGAAGTCAGCCTTACTGAAGGGATGGCAACAAGGTCCAAGTCGGCCGATCTCAAGGCCCTGGGGGGGTGGTAATGTACAGTCATGTTATTGATGACCAATGGGCCTTGTTTTTTGTAGGCCCTGAACATAATGCATAAAGCCTTAAATTCGATCCTCTTTGCTCATGGGAGCCAGTGGAGTAGTCTAAGAATGGGGGATATATGGCCCCATCTGAGAGCCCCCATAATAAACCTAGCTGCCTGGTTCTGCACCTGCTGCAGCTTGGAGATCCATTTGATAGGTAGTCCAAGGTATACCACATTGCAAAAGTCAAGGCGTAAGATGATTAAGGCCTGTACTAGTGTATTTCTGTGTGTTTGGGAGAACAGATGTTTTACCCGTAGCAGCATCTGAAGGTAATAAGGGCGTTCTTGGTACAATTCCTCACCTGTGGGATCCATGAAAGTTTGTTATCAAATATAACACCCAGATACTTCTTAGTTATTACCTTGTAAATAATGTGGTTTTCCTCTGTAGAGCTTCTTCTCCAGGCGGCATCCGGTCTTCTGCGCTCTTGCTTCAACAATAACAGCTGGTCGTTAAACCAGCTGGAGTTGTTTTTCCGGATGCGCATTCTGCGCTTCAGCCCTACTATGTCTGCTGTCTGTAGTAGGGCCTTGTTGATGGAGTTGAGTGTTTTTGTCGCTGTTTGATGTTGATCAATTGTTTTGTTGTGCAATGTAGTTTTAAAGAGTTCCGAATGGAGCTTCTTCTGGGGTCTTGTCCGGTGTGTTGTCAGCGGGTTTATTGTTTTTTTTAAGAGGTCGTTTGTAGTGACTTTGAATTTGATTGCATGGTGATCTGTCCAGGGTAGGGGCTGATTTCCCAATATGTAAATTTCCAGATCTTGTCTGAAGATCAGATCGAGCGTGTGACCTGAAGTATGGGTGGGCCCACATACTAGTTGCTGCAGACCTAATCCTTCCAGATGGTCAATGCAGGCCTCAGCGACGGGGTCCTGAGGAGTTGGCCCAGAGGTTGAAGTCCCCGAGCAGCAGGAAATGTTTGATGTTTAGGGTATAGGTGGAAATGAATTCTGTCAATAACGTGAGGAGGTGCGTTTTTGGTCCTGGTGGTCTATAGCAGAGAAGTATGTGAACGGTGTCCTGGGGATTTGTTTGGAATTGCAGAGTGAGGGTTTCCATGAATGGAAGTGAGGTCTGGTTTAGTGATCGAGAGGTGAGTCTTGTGGATCACTGCCAGGCCTCCTCCTCTTTGCACCACTCTGTTTCCTGTGAGAATGCGATAATTCTCTCGCACCAGTTCTCCTAGAATGCTGGATAGAAAGACAGATCAGAATATTCTGGGGTGGGGTAAAGACAACCTGTCTTATGGCCAAAAGCACAAGTCACTATTAGGAATTTGAACAAAATATATCCCCGTGTAAGTCAATAATTAAGCCCTTCATTCCACCCACCTCTCCAGTCAGCAGGCTGAGGACCTCCAGGTTGAGGCTCAATATCTTCTCATTTCGGGGAAATTCCGTCCTCTCAATCCCCAAAGGTGGCCGATTCTCTATCATGACGTCCTTGGAGAGATCCTTGTGTCCTTCTAAATACTCCTCCATCACTCCATCCTCCTCATCCTCCTCCTCATCCTCTTTAACAACAATATTATAATCCTCGAGGTTTTCACTCTGAAAATAAAATATTCATTGTAACAAACATGTTTGTGTATAAATCATAACTACCAATAATTGTGCCTCATCTACCTGATGATGGTGGGGGATGATGTGACCTTCCTGTGTGGAATCCCAGCAATAGTAAGGACGCGGACTTTGCTCTGGGGGGTTTCTGTAGCTGGATGACTCCACCATGGTGTCCTGGTACAGATCTTTGTGTTCTTCCTCCATCACCCCATCCTCATCATCCTCCTCTTTTATCTCTTTAACATCAACTTTAGGATCTCTCAGGTTTCCACTCTGAATATAGAATAAAAATTACATCAATGGTAACAATGCAGATAATGTACAGATCCTAATGATACGATCAGTGATTGTTCCTCATCTACCTGATGATGGTGGGGGATGGTGTGACCTTCCTGTGTGGAATAATCCCGGGAATACAGAGGACGGGGACATCTCTCTGGTGGGTTCCCATTACTGGATCCATCTGTAGGAAACACACACACTGACTGAATCCATTGTTTCTATGTGTTTATCAGATGATGGGGGATGGGGGTGGAGCCTCCGTACTGCTCTCTCCTTTACAATAAAGTCTCCTCTTACCCGGTGATGTGAGGGGCGGCTGATTGTCCATCATGACGTCCTTGTAGAGATCCTTGTGTCCTTCTAAATACTCCCACTCCTCCATGGAGAAATAGACAGTGACATCCTGACACCTTATAGGAACCTGACACACACAATGATACAGTCACCATCCAGACACACCCCTTGTCTGTTACTGGATAATGTCCCAGAATTCCCAGAATCCTCCTCACCTCTCCTGTCAGAAGATGGACCATCATGGTGATCAGTTCCAGGATCTTCTGCTCAGGTATGGGAGATGGAGGGGTAGGCACCATGGTGGATCTCTGGGTCCTGCTCCGTCCCCCTGAGATTGGCTCCCCACTAGACTTCTTCACTACAACATAATCCTACAGATCAGGAGAAAGATAAACCGATATCAATCATCGGACATCATCTACAATAAGAACATGGACTATTGACCAGACTAGACAAGAGTGATGTCATGTGGCCTCCCAGAATCCTCCTCACCTCTCCGGTCAGGTCTGTGTATTATTAATAGAGATAAGAGTGATGTCATGTGACCTCCCAGAATCCCCCTCACCTCTCCGGTCAGGTCTGTATTATTAATAGAGATAAGAGTGATGTCATGTGACCTCCCAGAATCCCCCTCACCTCTCCGGTCAGGTCTGTATTATTAATAGAGATAAGAGTGATGTCATGTGACCTCCCAGAATCCCCCTCACCTCTCCGGTCAGGTCTGTATTATTAATAGAGATAAGAGTGATGTCATGTGGCCTCCCAGAATCCTCCTCACCTCTCCGGTCAGGTCTGTGTATTATTAATAGAGATAAGAGTGATGTCATGTGACCTCCCAGAATCCCCCTCACCTCTCCGGTCAGGTCTGTATTATTAATAGAGATAAGAGTGATGTCATGTGACCTCCCAGAATCCCCCTCACCTCTCTGGTCAGGTCTGTGTATTATTAATAGAGATAAGAGTGATGTCATGTGACCTCCCAGAATCCCCCTCACCTCTCCGGTCAGGTCTGTATTATTATTAATAGAGGTAAGAGTGATGTCATGTGACCTCCCAGAATCCCCCTCACCTCTCCGGTCAGGTCTGTATTATTAATAGAGATAAGAGTGATGTCATGTGACCTCCCAGAATCCCCCTCACCTCTCCGGTCAGGTCTGTATTATTATTAATAGAGGTAAGAGTGATGTCATGTGACCTCCCAGAATCCTCCTCACCTCTCCGGTCAGGTCTGTGTATTATTAATAGAGATAAGAATGATGTCATGTGACCTCCCAGAATCCCCCTCACCTCTCCGGTCAGGTCTGTATTATTAATAGAGATAAGAGTGATGTCATGTGACCTCCCAGAATCCCCCTCACCTCTCCGGTCAGGTCTGTATTATTAATAGAGATAAGAGTGATGTCATGTGACCTCCCAGAATCCCCCTCACCTCTCCGGTCAGGTCTGTATTATTAATAGAGGTAAGAGTGATGTCATGTGACCTCCCAGAATCCCCCTCACCTCTCCGGTCAGGTCTGTATTATTAATAGAGATATGAGTGATGTCATGTGACCTCCCAGAATCCTCCTCACCTTTCCGGCCAGCAGGTAGATGGTGTCCAGGGTGAGGTTTAATATCTTCTTCATGCTTTGACTCCGGTCTTTCTCCATCCTGATTGTGGTGGTCATGTGACCTGTACAGGACACTCCTCTTCATAGATTGAGCGAAAACTGAAAATTTGACATCAATTTGATCATCTCCAAGAATCAGTATACTCCAGAATGAAAAGACACCTGTGGAAGTGATGACCGTGGTCCGTATTCTGATTATCAAAGAGAAGACAAATGGTTGTGTGAGCTCTATCAAGTCTTCCAAGCCACGACTCTCCTATTCCCTTGTTACATCACCTCCATAGCGTGAACGGATTATTACTACCAGCCGAGTTCTAAATGATAAAATTAAACATTTGTTTAAAAAACATTTTAAAACGGTTTTTGATAACACCAGACTGTTTGTATTTCTGTCTTACGTTCATAGGAAATATTACAAGCAACGGAAAGACGGAGTTTGAGATAAGACATCCAGACTGATGTGTCAGTTAGTAAGTTAGTGATGGGTGAAGAATCTGAAGGTGTGATGCGAGGAGTATAGATATAAGTTAGGTGTCGTCAGTATAGGGATAGTATTGGAAGCCAAGGTCAATCAACTGACTCCCCCCTCAGAGGAGGTGTAGAGGCGAGGAGTATAGATATAAGTTAGGTGTCGTCAGTATAGGGATAGTATTGGAAGCCAAGGTCAATCAACTGACTCCCCCCTCAGAGGAGGTGTAGAGGTGAGGAGTATAGAGATGAGTTAGGGGTCGTCAGTATAGGGATAGTATTGTAAGCCAAGGTCAATCAACTGACCCCCCCCCCGGAGGAGGTGTAGAGGTGAGGAGTATAAAGATGAGTTAGGGGTCGTCAGTATAGGGATAGTATTGGAAGCCAAGGTCAATCAACTGACTCCCCCCTCAGAGGAGGTGTAGAGGTGAGGAGTATAGAGATGAGTTAGGGGTCGTCAGTATAGGGATAGTATTGTAAGCCAAGGTCAATCAACTGACCCCCCCCCCGGAGGAGGTGTAGAGGTGAGGAGTATAAAGATGAGTTAGGGGTCGTCAGTATAGGGATAGTATTGGAAGCCAAGGTCAATCAACTGACCCCCCCCGGAGGAGGTGTAGAGGTGAGGAGTATAAAGATGAGTTAGGGGTCGTCAGTATAGAGATAGTATTGGAAGCCATGGTCAATCAACTGCCCCCCCCCCCCGGAAGGAGGTGTAGAGGTGAGGAGTATATTGACGAGTTAGGGGTCGTCAGTATAGGGATAGTATTGGAAGCCATGGTCAATCAACTGACCCCCCCCCCCCGGAGGAGGTGTAGAGGTGAGGAGTATATTGATGAGTTAGGGGTCGTCAGTATAGGGATAGTATTGGAAGCCATGGTCAATCAACTGACTCCCCCCTCAGAGGAGGTGTATAGAGATGAGTTAGGGGTCGTCAGTATAGGGATAGTATTGGAAGCCATGGTCAATCAACTGACCCCCCCCCCCCCCGGAGGAGGTGTAGAGGTGAGGAGTATAAAGACGAGTTAGGGGTCGTCAGTATGGGGATAGTATTGGAAGCCAAGGTCAATCAACTGACCCCCCCCGGAGGAGGTGTAGAGGTGAGGAGTATAAAGACGAGTTAGGGGTCGTCAGTATAGAGATAGTAATGGAAGCCATGGTCAATCAACTGACCCCCCCCCCGGAGGAGGTGTAGAGGTGAGGAGTATATTGACGAGTTAGGGGTCGTCAGTATAGGGATAGTATTGGAAGCCATGGTCAATCAACTGACCCCCCCCCCCCGGAGGAGGTGTAGAGGTGAGGAGTATATTGATGAGTTAGGGGTCGTCAGTATAGGGATAGTATTGGAAGCCATGGTCAATCAACTGACTCCCCCCTCAGAGGAGGTGTATAGAGATGAGTTAGGGGTCGTCAGTATAGGGATAGTATTGGAAGCCATGGTCAATCAACTGACCCCCCCCCCCCCGGAGGAGGTGTAGAGGTGAGGAGTATAAAGACGAGTTAGGGGTCGTCAGTATGGGGATAGTATTGGAAGCCAAGGTCAATCAACTGACCCCCCCCGGAGGAGGTGTAGAGGTGAGGAGTATAAAGACCCAGTTATCAAGCCATGGTCAATCAACTGCCCCCCCCCCCGGAAGGAGGTGTAGAGGTGAGGAGTATATTGATGAGTTAGGGGTCGTCAGTATAGGGATAGTATTGGAAGCCATGGTCAATCAACTGACTCCCCCCTCAGAGGAGGTGTATAGAGATGAGTTAGGGGTCGTCGGGATAGTATTGGAAGCCATGGTCAATCAACTGCCCCCCCCCCCCGGAGGAGGTGTATAGAGATGAATCCCCCCTCAGAGGAGGTGTAGAGGTGAGGTGTATAGAGATGAGTTAGGGGTCGTCAGTATAGGGATAGTATTGGAAGCCTTTCCCCCCGCCCCCTGAAAGAGATGTAGATAGAGAAGGTGTAGAGGACAGAGCCTTGGGGAAACCCTATGGCCACTTCCAGCCTTAACCAATCTCAACCCAAACTAGTTTTAACAATCATCTCCCGCCCAAAACAGAAACCCGAGACATATACAATCTCAAAGACCACAAAGCACAGCTTGAACAGTAAGTGCGTCCGTTTTTTTTTCTTCTATTAAAAAGCCTGTGGCGTGCATAACACAACCCAAAAACTTCACCCGGTGCAGGAAAAAATGTGTACACACAAAGAGTGACAGGCGCATCGTCAAATGGCCCTCCGAAAAGGGCCCAACTCTGATCCCCCCGGGGTGTTAGGCTCCTGGCAGGGACTCGAGCAATCTGTGGTCCGTGCAGCCGAAGCCACATGGACCCAACATCCTTGGAGGGAGTGCCGAAACAGAACCCTCCTCGGTGAGGCCCCCCCGAAGGGAGACCCCATGAGAGCAGGCGAACTAAGCCAGAAGGCCATGTCCACCCACTCCCAAGACTTTCAGAGCCGGCCCGAGGACCAGCACCCTACTCATCACACATAAAGTGCACCAACAAAAAGAAGACAAAAACGTGACAAGCGGGTAAGTGCGTCCGATGGTTGACGTGCCCTTAATGAAAGAGTGATGGGTGACAAGTTGGAATGTACGTAGTGATGTCACATGGTGGTCTCTCCCATGTACCCTCACACTCGTAGGGCAGATTCAGACGAGTCTACTTTATGTCGTTTTCACGTTCCTGATATAGACATATAGTACGTAGGGTTTGTGATGGGCTCCAAGATTAGATCTGATTCCTATAGTTATTAATTATGTAATAAATATCAATATGTGTGTGTAGTGGTGACCACTTCTTTCACTCTCCTCTCCACTATCCCTTTCCCCCACTTTACTGTATTTTATTTATATTGTTTCTCACGTTTTTGTCTTTTTTTGTTGTTTGTGCACCTTATTTGTTCACTGTGTGACTAGTAGAGTGCGGGTCCTCGCACCAGCCCTGAACGTCTTGGGAGTGGGTGGACACGGCCTTCTTTACAGGGGATGAGGTGCTTTGATTTGAGGGTCTGTAGTCAACAAAATTGTCTTCCATGGCCTTCTGGCTTAGTTCACCTGCTCTCATGGGGTCTCCCTTTGGGGGAGCCCCACCTAGTACTGGCAGGGTTCTGTTTCGGCAGACCCTCCAAGGAATGGGGTCCGTGTCGGCTTTGGTTGCTCGGACCGCAGTACCTCAGTCCCCGTCTGGAGCCGTAACGCCCCGGGGGATCAGGGTTTGGGTTCCTTCTTCACAGGAGGACCACTTGACCCGTCTGCACGTTTTTGTGTATCACTCTTTTTGTGTGTGCACATTTTTTCTGCACCGGGTGGAGTTTTTTTGGGTGTTCACACGCCATAGGCTTTTAAAAAAATAAAAAATAAATGTGTGTGTAGCGGTAGATATTGGATTTATATAATAATATTACATTCACATATTATTACTTCTATAACATCTTCTTACCTCCTCAGCAACGACTCCTCTCTACTTCTTTCCGACTCACCTCTCGCCCGGAAATTCCTATTTATACCTGACATCACTTCCTGTGTGTACCTGACATCACTTCCTGTCTGTGGTGGTCAGAGAGACTTGAAGTGTGCGTTCCACTCCATATAAGGGAGATCACCACCTTGTGGAGATGATAGGGATCCAAATCCGGATCGTATTTCAGTTAACCCCTTCAGAAGATGAGAGAAGAGGGGCGAGAGAAGAGAACAGAGAGGAGGGTAGAGGGAAAATCCGGGAAGACCACATGAACAAGAAGGGAAGGGGGAGAGAAATGTGCCGAAATACCTCTGTGTTTCGACCGCCGGTGACGCGTCATATTCGGCTCCCCCATCACAGACTGCTCCGGAAGTGCTGCGACGGCCAACTGCGCGTGCGCGATGTATTTCAAACGCATCTGCGATGCATTCCAAAGCATTTACGACACTGCACACCAGCGAAGCCGTCATTCAGAGCGACGTGGACTTAGAGGTAAGTGGCCATTTGGCCTCACGTCCTCGCTTCGCTCGGACGGCTCGCTTCGCTCGGACTGCTCGCTTGGCCTCCTGGCTCTTTTTTTAACATCCTCCAATCCACGGGGATGTTAAGGAAAGAGCCTGGATGCCGAACGAGGTTTCGCTGGTGTGCACTGCCGTAAATGCATTGGAACGCATCGCAGATGCGTTTGGAACGCATCGCGCATGCGCAGTTGGCCGCCCAGAACTTCCGGAGCAGTCTGTGATGGGGAGCGGAATATGACGATACACCGGGTCAGAATGGATCCTCCCGTCCCGAGAACGCCACCGCTCCCAGACACTCGTCGTGGTCGTCTAGTCAGATTGTTTTTTTTTTTCATATTTTTTTTCACACAGATGGGTCTTTAATTGAACAAATTTGAATTGATATAAATATTTAACCACTTCCTTACTGTGCACATATACCCCCTCCTGACCAGGTGAAATTTCAGCTTCTGGCATTGCGTCGCTTTAACTGACAATTGCGCGGTCGTGCGACGCGGCTCCCGAACAAAATTGGCGTCCTTTTTTCCCCACAAATAGAGATTTCTTTTGGTGGTATTTGATCACCTCTGCGTTTTTTTTTTTTTTTTTTTTGCGCTATAAACAAAAATAGAGCGACAATTTTGAAAAAAAATTATATTTTTTACTTGTTACTATAATAAATAGCCCATTTAAAAAAAAAAAGAAGTTTAGGCCGATACGTATTATTCTACATATTTTTGGTAAAAAAAAAAAAAATTCGTAATAAGCGACTGGTTTTGCGCAAAAGTTATAGCGCCTACAAAATAGGGGACAGAATTTTTAATTTTTATTATTATTTTTTTTTACTAGTAATGGCGGCGATCTGCGATTTTTATTGGGACTGCGACGTTATGGCAGACACATCGGACACTTTTGACACATTTTTGGCGCCATTCACATTTGAACTGCGATCAGTGCTATAAAAATGCACCGATTGCTGTATAAATGTGACTGGCAGTGAAGGGGTTAACACGAGGGGGTAAGGAAGGGGTTAAATGTATTCCATGGTGTGTTCTAACTGTGTGGGGGGAGGGGGGTGACTGGGGGAGGTGACCGATGCTGTGTCCCTATGTACAAGGGACACAGATCGGTCTCCTCTCTCCCCTGACAGGACATGGATCTCTGTGTTTACACACAGAGATCCATGTCCTTGTCCCTGTAACCGCCGATTGCGAGTGCCCGGCGGACATCGCGGCCGCTAGGCTCGTGCATCGTTAACTCAGGAATGCAGCGGGCACGCGTGCGCAGGCGTGCGCGCCCTCTAGTGGCCAAGAAGAGCGCAGGGCGCATATATGCGTCCTGTCAGAGATTCCGAACCACCCGGCGGCCGCATATATTCGTACGGCCGTCGGGAAGTGGTTAAATAACACATTAATTCACGAACGCAATACAGCGGAACCTCGGATCTCGAGCGTTTCGCAATGCGAGCACTGCATTTCCTAAAATCCTAACTCGGTTTTGTGAGTGTTGTCTCATAAAAAGAGCAGGATTCAGGCCAAAGCAGTAAGCAGTACCGCGTTTGGCCTGAGGTGGGGGCACCAGTGCCGAACGGCGCTGATCGAAAATGTATGGAAAGTCCAGGGTATGGTTCGGCTGGCTTCGGCAAACCCCGGAAAGGCTCGGGAACCTCAGCCTCAGCCGAACTGTCCTCGGGCCTTACTGACCGTTTCCGAGGCTCTCCGGCTCCCCCCCCTGCCTCTGGCCGCATGCGGTATTGCATGCAATTGAAGTCAACGAGGAACAAATAATTTTTGTTTCCAGTGACGTCAATGAGGAAAATCGCTTTGATATGCAAGTGCTTTGGATTACGAGCTTTCTCCTGGAACGGATTATACTCCAAGGTTCCACTGTATAATCTGTACAATATTCCTAATTCTAGAACCACATGAAGAGAAGACAGAAAAAGGATCCCAAATTCAGAAGAAAATGTCAACAGTAATAACTAGGGTTGTCCTGATACCACTTTTTTAGGACGGAGTACAAGTACCGATACTTTTTTTCATGTACTCGCCGATACCGAATACCGATACTTTTTTTTAAATGTGTCCCCAAATGCAGCCATGTCCCCCCACGAATGCAGCCATGTCCCCCCACAAATGCAGCCATGTCCCCCACAAATGCAGCCATGTCCCCCCACGATAGCAGCCATGTCCCCCCACAAATGCAGCCATGTCCCCCACAGATGCAGCCATGTCCCCCCATAGATGCAGCCATGTCCCCCACAGATGCAGCCATGTCCCCCACAGATGCAGCCATGTCCCCCCACGAATGCAGCCATGTCCCCCCACAAATGCAGCCATGTCCCCCCACAAATGCAGCCATGTCCCCCACAGATGCAGCCATGTCCCCCACAGATGCAGCCATGTCCCCCCATAGATGCAGCCATGTCCCCCACAGATGCAGCCATGTCCCCCCATAGATGCAGCCATGTCCCCCACAGATGCAGCCATGTCCCCCTACGAATGCAGCCATGTCCCCCCACAAATGCAGCCATGTCCCCCCACAAATGCAGCCATGTCCCCCCACAAATGCAGCCATGTTTCCCCTACAAATGCAGCCATGTCCCCACACATATGCAGCCATGTCCCCCCATAGATGCAGCCATGTCCCCCACATATGCAGCCATGTCTCCCTCATACCGTATATGCAGCCCGTCCTGGGGACGGGTGATCTGTCTATCAAAGTGCCCGAGCAAGGGGGAGCGTCTATACGCGGCGTGGCGCGGAACACACAGCTATTCAAATGAAAGCTGTAATGTTCCCCGCGCTGATTAACTAGGCGGCGGCGTTGCGGTATGCGGCGGCTTCGGTGCAGTTGTTGGCGGTGGCGGAGGCGGGGGGGAGAGGGGGATGTGTATCGGATCTGGCATCGGGAGCATTTGCACGAGTACAAGTACTCCCGCAAATGCTCATTATCGGTCCCGATAGCGATACTAGTATCGGTATCGAGACACCCCTACTAATAACTCATCCAGAAGACATCTGAAGAGGCTTTTCTGAGCCGCTCCAGGCTCTATATAAGGAGTTTTCTGAGTGGAACTCCAGCCAAATGTGTGCCCACTGCTCTGGATAAAGTTGGGACCTCTGTGGGGGTTTTATTGGTCTCCATGTCCCCCTAGGACAGTGGTTCTCAACCTGGGGGTCAAATGATGATTTGCCAGGGGTCACTGAATCCTGGGCTGTTCCTGAAACCCGCATCACTCTCCCAGCTTTTTTGCAGCCACCCAGCAGGGCTTATCCCACGGCCGCCCACTCTGCCTTTTCGCAGGAGCCTATTCAGTTCACGGCACGGCTGGGGGGCAAAGCCTAGAGGTCAGCTGACTGGTGAGGAATGTGAAGTGGGAGGGGCTGGAGGAGACCCTATCTCCCGATTTCGGCATAGGTGTCACTGCTACGATACACCGCAAAGTCGCAAACACAGTGAAGCTGGAGACACAGTGAGTGACACTACCTGTGATTATAGTTGCTATTAAAAGTACTCACGGAGGCTAAATGTCCGTGGGTTGGGGGTGTAAATTACCTTTCTTGCCTTGGGTGCTGACAACCCACGCTACAAAAATAATTTTGCTGTTATGGGTCCCCACAACTTGGGAAATTTTAACAAGTAGTCAAAGCCCTAGAAGGTTGATGTTAGAGAACTCACCTTGCCAGACATTCTGGTGGTCGTCTTGGTGCGCGTGCCCATGCACACTGGTTCACATCCCAGACTGTGGGCGTGCACGCCTGTGCGCGATGGTGTGCCGATTGGCGCCGGGCAGTCTATTTAAACCCCATGGAACACTGCAGACCAATGATGTCTGATCTGCAGCTTCCTGTTTATCCTGCATCTGCTATCTGCCTTAACCTGGACTTTTTGACCACCTGGCTTGTGACTTGGACCTCTCCTGCTTTCCGCCTGCACCCGACCACGGCTTGCCTTGACCCCGAACCTGTCTGCTCCTCTGTACCACGTTGTCTGACCGTTGCTAACCCTGCCTGTTACTTGGCTTCTGCTCAGCTCACCCTCCAGTGCCTAACTGCCTGCAGCTTGTGAGATTTATCTTCCCTTCGGTATCCAGATCCTGAGCCGTCTTCCAGCAACTCTCATCCGACTCTCATACCCTTCTGCACTCCTGTGCCTCCTGTTTGCACTACCAGGGGCCGCGAGTCGGATCCGTACGGTGGACCTTCCTCTGCTCTATTGGGCTCGTCGACCAGGTATGTGTGAAGCCCCGTACACACGGCCGAGGTTCTCGGCAGAAACCAGCGAGAACCTCGCTGGCATCCTGATTCTGCCGAGAACCTCGGCCGTGTGTACGGATTCGGCGAGCATCCCATCGGGAATGCCGTCGAGCCGAAATAGAGAGCAGGTTCTCTATTTGCTCAACGGCCCGTCGGGATGAATGGCTGGTTGCCTTTCCCGACGGGCTGGTCGCCGAATCTGACGGCCGGCCAAGAACCTCGACGGGCGGAATGATGTGTTCCGCCCGTCGAGGTTCTCAGCTGTGTGAACGGGGCCTGAGTCTGACAGCTGAGAACCACTGCCCTAGGAGTAATCTTTCCCCCATTTCCCCTCCCATAGACAGTGTGAGATGAAAAGAGACCTCCCTAAAGGTATGGGAAAACCCAGCCTTGTCATTGGAACAAATGTCCCTCTTTAGAGCAGGGCTCTCAATATGGTGGCCCTCCAGCTGTTGTGAAACTACAAGTTCCCTCATGCCTCTGCCTGTGGGAGTCATGCTTGTAACTGTCAGTCTTGCAAGGTCTCCTGGGACTTTTAGTTTCGCAACAGCTGGAGGGCTGCCGGTTTGAGACCCCTGCTTCAGAGAGTGCCCCTCTACTGAGATCTGTACAGTTCTGGGTATCCCTCTAGTGTCTGTCCTGGTGACAACTGTCATTGGGACAGAAAGTGATGGTGGATCCACCATGACAGAGAGAAAGAGACGGTAACAAGGGCTTCGCTAGCACCAGGTATCCGGGGCACATCTTCTGCTCTGTTACCAAGCTGGTGGTGGCCGGCCTTGAATGAGAGGAGAGTGTAACGGGCGGGCCCGTGGGACCCAGAGGCTCTTGAAGGATGTGGGGTACGCCTGTTTCAGCTTCACCAATGACTTTTGTGTCTAGGGTCATCCTATGTCCACTAGGGGCATAGGATGACTGAGAAATGATATCTCGGATTACATGAGATGGGGCAGTAATGATAATTCACAATGTATTGCAGGATATCTTGAGATATTACAGGTTGTTAATTCTAAACCCAACCGGTCAATAGAAAGAGTGATTCGTTCAATGTGGGAACACAGACTGTTAAGGTGTTTAATGTCGTCTGCTGGGTCTCCACGAATAGGGGCTATCGCTTTCTTGGGGCCTGGAATTTCCCCCATCCCAGGTATGTGAAACTCTCCCTATAAGGTGTAACCAATAATGAGGTTTGGATTGTTTTTTTCAATGCTTGATTTTTTTTCTTTCTCTCTCCTCTTTTTGGTTTCACCCTCCTTTTCGTTTTTTTCTCTTCTGTGCTCTTCAATGCTAGCTTAAGACAAAGGTATTTGCTCCTAATTGGGGCAATACAAAATAAGGCAAATTATTCACAAGGTGTGATGGTCAGTGGGAAGAATGTTCCTCACACTTGAGGTCATTGGGAAGATGGCTAAAAAGACCAATGGTATAAGTGGGAACTTATCTGAGAGGCAGAAATTGCTCCGCGCTCAAGGAACCCCTAGCAACCTCTTGAGGAACCGTGGTTGAGAACCCCTGCCGTAGATAAGAGGGGCTGGATGCCGAAGTGAGGGCTGGGAAAGGAGGGGGTACAGAGGTGAGAGCTGTGAATAAAGATAAACATATACATACTTAAACTGTTATGCACTTTTAATAGCTGAAATGCATGTGAAACCTCATTTTCATACAACCTAGGAGGAGGGGTGCCAGCCAACTCATGACTACTTACTACCACATATAAGCTCACCCAGGGCTTTTTTTCAGCTGGAACTTGGTGGAACTCAGTTCCACCACCTTTGGCTCAGGCCTTCCGCTCCCTACTCACCATTATCACATTAAACACATGTTCGGCTTCTGTGTTTACAAGTGACAGCTCATCTCCCAACAATCTGCTCTCCTGAGCGGCTCCCACTGAGTCCAGGATGGGAACAAGGGAGATGCAGGTGCCCTGGGTGCAGTGCGGATGCCTACACCCCTACTGGATAATATCCCTGCAAGTTAGAGAGCCAGAGCCACCTACAGTGTGCGAGAGGTACTAGAGCCGGCTGGGTGCTTTAACCTAAAACAGCAGCAAAAGTATATGGAAGATAGTGGCGCTCTTAGGCCTCGTACACACCATAGGTTAACCAGAGGACAATGGTCTGATGGACCGTTTTCATCAGTCAAAACCGATCGTGTGTGGGCCCCATAGGTTATTTAACCTTCGGTTAAAAAAAAGACAACTTGCTTTAAATTTAACCAATGAATTCCTAACCGATAGGTCAAAACCGATCGTTAGTAGCGCACCACCATCGGTTAAAAATCCACGCATGCTCAGAATCAAGTCGACGCATGCTTGGAAGCATTGAACTTCATTTTTTTTTCAGCACTTCGTTTGGGTTTTACGTCACCGTGTTCTGACACGCTCGGTTTTTTAACTGATGGTGTGTAGGCACATCAGACCATGAATGAATGAATGATAAACTTATATAGCGCGGCACCTGCGAACTGAATCGCCTCTGGGCGCTTGTTGTTTCTGTCTCTCTGGTCAGCAAAAGAGCAGAGTTTTTATCTGTCTTCTGAAACTCAGGTGGTTTTCTTCCAACCGAATTCTGGTTGTTAAAGCGTTCCATAGTCTGGGACCCTGGAAAGCAAACCTTCTTTCTCCTTTGGACTTGTATCTGGCTTTGGGTATCTTGACCAGATTTTGGTCGGTGGATCGCAGAACGCGATTGGAATTGTGGGCTTCTATCTTTTCGCATAGATATTGCGGGGCCTTCCCATGGATGCACTTATGCGTCAGACAGAGAGCTTTGAAAGCAATTCTGTCTTTTACTGGCAGCCAGTGAAGGGATCTCAACGACGGTGAGATTGATTCCCATGGTTTTTTCCCAGTCACAAATCTGGCGGCCGTATTCTGAACGACTTGCAGACGAGCGATTTGGTACTTGGGGAGTCCGAGGTAAAGGGCATTTGCATAGTCCAATCTGGAGTTCACAATTGTTCCCACCACGACTGCTATGTCTTCTTTGGGCATAAAAGGAATAAGTCTGCGTAGTAGGCGCAGCAGATGGTGAGATCCGCTGACTACTGACCCTATTTGTGCGTCCATTGTCATGTAGGTGTCAAAAATGACTCTGAGACTTTTGACTTTGGAGCAAGGGGACATGATCTGGCCCAAAATGGGCGGGGTTTCCAAGTAGTTTGTCAGTTGACCATCAGTCAGCTTCATCGGTTAACCTATGACAACGGTCCTTCAGACCGTTGTCCTCTGGTTAACCTATCGTGTGTACGAGGCTTTAAGGAGGGGAGAAGATAGGGGCATTAGAGGGGGGTTGCATATAGAGGTCTGAGCTGAAGTAGGGATGAAAGTGGGATGTGAAGAAGGCTTAGCTCCGTATTCTGTATGCAAAGCACCCCTGAACTGTACACTATGTACATAGCACACCACCAAACTCTTTACTTGTTACCTAATTCACTCCTGGTATTTAGTGCCCCTTTAAGATCCTCTCACTATTTTGACTACACCCACCATTTGGTACAGTTTGGAGGGTGCGGGGGGGGGGTTTGGGAAGTTGTGATCGAGTTCCTGCACCTATTTTCTGAGAAAAGAAAAGCCCTGAGCTCACCAGATGTGTACAGACTAGGCCTGCAGTATATACACTTACCGCACACTTTATTAGGCCCCCCTTGCTAGTAGCGTGTTGAGCCCCCTTTATTAGGTCCCCCTTACTACTAGCAGGTTGGATCCCCTTTATTATAGGTGGGGCTGAAGATGCTAAAAGGTCCACAACGAGCCTGTAGGTGGGGCTGAAGATGCTAAAAGGTCCACAACGAGCCTGTAGGTGGGGCTGAAGATGCTTAAAGGTCTACAACGAGCCTTTAAGTGGGGACGAAGATGCTTAAAGGTCCACAACGAGCCTATAGGTGGGGCTGAAGATGCTAAAAGGTCCACAACGAGCCTGAAAGTGGGGCTGAAGATGCTTAAAGGTCCATAACGAGCCGTAGGTGGGGCTGAAGATGCTTAAAGGTCCACAACGAGCCTGTTAGTGGGGCTGAAGGAGCTTAAAGGTCCACAACAAGCCTGTAGGTGGAGCTGAAGATGCTTAAAGGTCCACAAAGAGCCTGGGACATTGCAGCGAATAGTGGATGTGGCCAGATTTCTCTTGCTGACATTATCGCTCTGCCCTGTGTGATGTTGAACTTTCCCCTGGACATACGCCCGCAGCCCCCAGACAGCAGCAGATTTGTGTGCGACTATCTTGGTTACCTAGGGACCCCCAGCCCGGTCCGAATAATGTTTCCGCCTGAACACGATTCCAAACCTGAGCCATCCTGGTGAATCCCAGACAGGTGGCAACCCTAGTTAGGGGGCCTAAAGAGGCCTAAAGGTAGGTGTCCGCCTGGCCTCCCGCATGTGCATTAGGGAGGTCAGTGACAGACCCTGTATGCCTGTCACTGTTGGTGTAGTGGTGAGCCTCTAGGTGATGCTACAGGACAAGTCATCAATAGTCAGACTACAAATGCCAATTTTAAAGCTTGGCGTGTTTGGTGTCTATTTACTCAACACAAACCCGCCCTTTATATATTTTTTTAAAAACAATTATTTTATTGTATTTGTGTGCACTAGAATACATTTTAGAGTATTCTTCCTAAGAATGTAGATGAGATAAACATTTGCGTGACATTAAATCATTGCAGTTGCCAACTTCTTCTACGGGGTCTCCTCTCCCATAAAATATAACATTGTTTGCAGGTTTTCATTCTTTAGCAAAAAAAATTATAAAAATTGGTTAATATACATTTAAATACAGAGTATTTTGCCTAAAAATCTCCTTCAGTCCATACAAGTTATTTTTTTTGGAGGAGGAGCTTTTGGCCGGAACGCGTTGGGCAGGTTTTTTGATGTTGCCAAACAGCCCTTAAAGCATTTTGGACTCTTTATCTCAGGGCTTCTGTTGTATTGTCCTTTTAGGATAAAATGATTTCAGACCATGAGGAAGGTCACTGACCCTTGTGAGTTGAAACATCAATGATACAAGTTATTTTCTTTTGAGGAGGAGCTTTTGGCCGAAACACGTTGGGAGGTTTTATTTGATGCTGCTAAACAGCCCTTAAAGCATTTTGGACTCTTTATCTCAGGGCTTGAGGCTTCTGTTGTATTGTCCTTTTACCTACGTAGGCGTCCTTCATCAGTCTGAAGATTTCTATGAAAAAGTATGCCCCCCAGTGGGCCTGCAACGGTGTTTAACAAGAAGAGATTGCTTTGGGAAACAACTCTCGCACTCTGAGCATGGAAAACGACCTTCTCCTGTGTGGCTTTTTAGGTGGTTAATAGGATCTGAATTTTTTAGGAACATTTTTTCGCACTCTGAATCTAAAAGGGGAAAGGTCGCTCGCCCATGTGGGTTCTCAGGTGTCTATGAAATTTTCCTTTATGAGCGAAAGCTTTCCCGCACTCTAAACATGAAAAGCGATGTAAGCCTGTGTGGCTGTTCAGGTGCACAGCAGGTTCACCTTTTTCGATGAAGGATTTCCCGCCCTCCAGGCAGGAGAACGGCTTCTCTCCCGCGTGCAATTTCACGTGTTTTGTAAAGCATTTTTGTCGTAGGAAACACTTCCCGCACACTGGGCATGAAAGCGGATGCTCTTCGGTGTGACTTCTCTGGTGTATGGTAAGTTCCGACTTTACCGCAAAGGATTTCTGGCATTGGGAGCATATATAGGGCTTCTCTTCCATGTGACTCCTCTGGTGTATGGTAAGTTCTGACTTCACCACAAAGGATTTATGGCATCGGGAACATGAATAAGGCTTCTCTTCGGTGTGACTCCTCTGGTGGATAATAAGATGGGACTTCCCTTCACACAATGTCCCGCACTCCAAACAGGAGAAGACCTCCTTCCCGACGTGGCCTCTCTGGTGTATGGCAAGTTCATATTTATTGTCACAAGAAGTCCCGCACTCCGAACACGTCAAGGAACTCTGATGGACTTTCTGATGGCTCCAAAGGTTACCTTTCTGATTGAAGCGTTTCCCGCAGTCCGGGCAGGAAAACGGCTTCTCGCCCGTGTGGGTTCTCAGGTGCACAACAAGTCCCTCCTTCCTTATAAAACTTTTCCCGCACTCTGTACATGTGTGCGGCTTTTCCCCCGTGTGGATCTGCTGGTGTATGTAGAGTTTATCCTTCCGCAAAAAACATTTGCCGCACTCTTCACATGGAAAACCTTCACGCGTGTGAATCCTTAAATGTCTATGCAGATGATCTTTCCGTTTAAAACTTTGGCCGCACTCAGAGCACAAAAAAGGCCTTTCCTTCTCAGAATCTGTTGGGATTCCATTATATTCTCCGTCATAGTCTGTAGAGGAAATCCGGGGCCCCTCCGAGGAATTCCCAACGCCGCATCCACCTGTGAGAGAGAAACACTGTATCATCAAAGGATCATCATCGTTCATCAATCTCCTCCTCATTTGTATATTGGGAGAATGGGGATGGAGCCTTTATAAGAAACATTTAGCTGTGGAGTAGATACATTGACGATGTTCTTATGTCATCCTCTAAGTCTCCTCAAATATTTTCCTTACGGAACACATTTGTTGGGAACATGACGTTATATTGGGGGAATGGAGGAGGACCTTTCATATGGTGTACAGTATCTCCTCCTCATTTGTTACTGGAGGAGGACCTCCTATTTGTTGTTGGGAACATGACGTTATATTGGGGGAATGGAGGACCTTTCATATGGTGTACAGTATCTCCCCCTCATGGGAACATGACGTTATATTGGGGGAATGGAGGAGGACCTTTCATATGGTGTACAGTATCTCCTCCTCATTTGTTGGGAACATGACGTTATATTGGGGGAATGGAGGAGGACCTTTCATATGGTGTACAGTATCTCCTCCTCATTTGTTGGGAACATGACGTTATATTGGGGGAATGGAGGAGGACCTTTCATATGGTGTACAGTATCTCCCCCTCATTTGTTGGGAACATGACGTTATATTGGGGGAATGGAGGACCTTTCATATGGTGTACAGTATCTCCCCCTCATTTGTTGGGAACATGACGTTATATTGGGGGAATGGAGGAGGACCTTTCATATGGTGTACAGTATCTCCTCCTCATTTGTTGGGAACATGACGTTATATTGGGGGAATGGAGGAGGACCTTTCATATGGTGTACAGTATCTCCTCCTCATTTGTTGGGAACATGACGTTATATTGGGGGAATGGAGGAGGACCTTTCATATGGTGTACAGTATCTCCCCCTCATTTGTTGGGAACATGACGTTATATTGGGGGAATGGAGGAGGACCTTTCATATGGTGTACAGTATCTCCCCCTCATTTGTTGGGAACATGACGTTATATTGGGGGAATGGGGGAGGACCTTTCATATGGTGTACAGTATCTCCTCCTCATTTGTTGGGAACATGACGTTATATTGGGGGAATGGAGGAGGACCTTTCATATGGTGTACAGTATCTCCCCCTCATTTGTTGGGAACATGACGTTATATTGGGGGAATGGAGGACCTTTCATATGGTGTACAGTATCTCCCCCTCATTTGTTGGGAACATGACGTTATATTGGGGGAATGGAGGAGGACCTTTCATATGGTGTACAGTATCTCCTCATTTGTTGGGAACATGACGTTATATTGGGGGAATGGAGGAGGACCTTTCATATGGTGTACAGTATCTCCTCCTCATTTGTTGGGAACATGACGTTATATTGGGGGAATGGAGGAGGACCTTTCATATGGTGTACAGTATCTCCTCCTCATTTGTTGGGAACATGACGTTATATTGGGGGAATGGAGGAGGACCTTTCATATGGTGTACAGTATCTCCTCCTCATTTGTTGGGAACATGACGTTATATTGGGGGAATGGAGGAGGACCTTTCATATGGTGTACAGTATCTCCTCATTTGTTGGGAACATGACGTTATATTGGGGGAATGGAGGAGGACCTTTCATATGGTGTACAGTATCTCCCCCTCATTTGTTAAGAACATGACGTTATATTGGGGGAATGGAGGAGGACCTTTCATATGGTGTATAGTATCTCCTCCTCATTTGTTGGGAACATGACGTTATATTGGGGGAATGGAGGAGGACCTTTCATATGGTGTACAGTATCTCCTCCTCATTTGTTGGGAACATGACGTTATATTGGGGGAACGGAGGAGGACCTTTCATATGGTGTACAGTATCTCCCCCTCATTTGTTGGGAACATGACGTTATATTGGGGGAATGGAGGAGGACCTTTCATATGGTGTACAGTATCTCCTCCTCATTTGTTGGGAACATGACGTTATATTGGAGGAATGGAGGAGGACCTTTCATATGGTGTACAGTATCTCCTCCTCATTTGTTGGGAACATGACGTTATATTGGGGGAATGGAGGAGGACCTTTCATATGGTGTACAGTATCTCCTCCTCATTTGTTGGGAACATGACGTTATATTGGAGGAATGGAGGAGGACCTTTCATATGGTGTACAGTATCTCCTCCTCATTTGTTGGGAACATGACGTTATATTGGAGGAATGGGGGAGGACCTTTCATATGGTGTACAGTATCTCCCCCTCATTTGTTGGATGGGGGGAATCTAGGTGAACACACTTACCCGGTGATGTGAGGGACGGCTGATTCTCCATCATGATGTCCTTGTAGAAATCCTTGTGTTCCTCTAAAAACTCCATCACTCCATACTCCTCATCCTCTTCTTTTACCTCTTCTTTAATAATAATGTCCCCGAGGTTTCCACTCTGAATATATAATAAAACATTCATTGTAATAAACATGTTTGTGTATAAATCATAACCACCAATAATTGTTCCTCATCTACCTGATGATGGTGGGGGATGGTGTGACCTTCCTGTGTGGAATAATCCCGGGAATACAGAGGACGGGGACATCTCTCTGGTGGGTTCCCATTACTGGATCCATCTGTAGGAAACACACACACTGACTGAATCCATTGTTTCTATGTGTTTATCAGATGATGGGGGATGGGGGTGGGGCCTCCGTACTGCTCTCTCCTTTACAATAAAGTCTCCTCTTACCCGGTGATGTGAGGGGCGGCTGATTGTCCATCATGACGTCCTTGTAGAGATCCTTGTGTCCTTCTAAATACTCCCACTCCTCCATGGAGAAATAGACAGTGACATCCTGACACCTTATAGGAACCTGACACACACAATGACACAGTCACCATCCAGACACACCCCTTGTCTGTTACTGGATAATGTCCCAGAATCCTCCTCACCTCTCCTGTCAGCAGCTCCATCATCTTCTTGGTGACTTCTAGAATCTTCTCCATGTTGTGTCTCTCGGGTTTTAGGGAGTCACATGGAGGCACTGTGATGGTCATGTGATCACCTGATTTCACAAGAGGAAATCTCTGTATTGGAGAACCAATAGGAATATAATGTTAGAATCCCAGAATCCTCCTTACCTCTCCAGTCAGGTCTGTACTATTAATAGAGATAGGAGTGATGTCATGTGACCTCCCAGAATCCTCCTCACCTCTCCGGTCAGGTCTGTATTATTAATAGAGATAAGAGTGATGTCATGTGACCTCCCAGAATCCCCCTCACCTCTCCGGTCAGGTCTGTATTATTAATAGAGATAAGAGTGATGTCATGTGACCTCCCAGAATCCCCCTCACCTCTCCGGTCAGGTCTGTATTATTAATAGAGATAAGAGTGATGTCATGTGACCTCCCAGAATCCTCCTCACCTCTCCGGTCAGGTCTGTATTATTAATAGAGATAAGAGTGATGTCATGTGACCTCCCAGAATCCCTCTCACCTCTCCGGTCAGGTCTGTGTATTATTAATAGAGATAAGAGTGATGTCATGTGACCTCCCAGAATCCCCCTCACCTCTCCGGTCAGGTCTGTATTATTAATAGAGATAAGAGTGATGTCATGTGACCTCCCAGAATCCCTCTCACCTCTCCGGTCAGGTCTGTGTATTATTAATAGAGATAAGAGTGATGTCATGTGACCTCCCAGAATCCCCCTCACCTCTCCGGTCAGGTCTGTGTATTATTAATAGAGATAAGAGTGATGTCATGTGACCTCCCAGAATCCTCCTCACCTCTCCGGTCAGGTCTGTATTATTAATAGAGATAAGAGTGATGTCATGTGACCTCCCAGAATCCTCCTCACCTCTCCGGTCAGGTCTGTGTATTATTAATAGAGGTAAGAGTGATGTCATGTGACCTCCCAGAATCCCCCTCACCTCTCCGGTCAGGTCTGTGTATTATTAATAGAGATAAGAGTGATGTCATGTGACCTCCCAGAATCCTCCTCACCTCTCCGGTCAGGTCTGTGTATTATTAATAGAGATAAGAGTGATGTCATGTGACCTCCCAGAATCCCCCTCACCTCTCCGGTCAGGTCTTTATTATTAATAGAGATAAGAGTGATGTCATGTGACCTCCCAGAATCCCCCTCACCTCTCCGGTCAGGTCTGTATTATTAATAGAGATAAGAGTGATGTCATGTGACCTCCCAGAATCCTCCTCACCTCTCCGGTCAGCAGGTAGATGATCTCCAGGGTGAGGTTTAGTATCTTCTCCATGCTGTGACTCCGGACCTCCTCCATCCCGACTGTGGTGGTCATGTGATCTGTACAGGATGCTCCTCTTCATAGAAGGGGCATAAACTGAAACTTATCCTCAAATCCAAAAATCTGTGAACTCCAGAAGAAAAAGAAAGCCCATGGAGTTACGACTTGAGGTTCATATTCTGATTGCCAAAAAGAAAACAAATGGTTTTGTGTGCTCTATGAAGTCTTCGATCCCAGGACTCTCCTATTCTCTTGTTACATCATCCCTATCAGGTAAAAGGATGGTTACTACCAGCCAAGTTCTCAATGATAAAACTGAACACATCTTCGATATCAGCCAACGGGAAAATGGCCGGCAAAAGATATGCCCTGTACACACGATCGTAATTCCCGTCGGAAAAAACCTTGCAAGCCTGTCTTGCCAAGAACGCGGTGATGTAAAAGACTACGACGAGCCGAGAAAATTAAGGTCTTCCGAGCATGCGTCGATTTGTTTTCAAGCATGCGTCGGAATCTAGTGCGTTGGGATTTGTACACACGATAAAAATTCTGATCAGATTTTTTCCGATGGGAAAATAGAGAACCTGCTCTCTATTTTTTCCCCGGCAGTTTTTAAATTGGGAAAAAGTCAGATAGATAATCACAGATGAAAGATCACACGGTCGGGATTCCCGACCAAAAGCTCTCATCTGACTTTTTCCGACGGGAAAACTGATCGTGTGTACGCGGCATTAGAGAGCTGGTTCTCTATTTTCCCGTCGGGATTCCCGACTGACTTTTTTCTGTCGGAAATCCTGACCGTATGTACGGGGCAATAAGCTTACCTCACTCTGATCCCAACCACTGCTTGGCGTACAAAGGATGACCATACACACAGTTGACCTCCCGCTCGTTCTCAAAAAGCTCCACTCCCTTAGTATCTGTGACTTTGCTCTTTCCGAATTCTACTCCTACCTAACTCGGTGTTCCTTCATTGTCACCTATGACTCTGTCGCCCCCTTTTCTCTTTCCATAGGGGTTCCGCCAACACTATCTCCGGAACTGCCTATCAAAGTCAGAGTGTTAGGTGTAACCCTGGGCTCCGACCTCCTCCTGCTCTGTGTCCTCCACCCCTCTCTGCCAATCTTTCCACTGGCTTTCACTCAGTGTTCTCCACCCCTCTCTGCCAATGGAGGTACTCCTTCCTCCCTCTGGTGATATAAAGATCTATATAGAGGAATCAGGACCTCCTTCCTCCCTCTGGTGATCCCTCTAGTGATTTAAAGATCTATATAGAGGAATCGGAACCTCCTTCCTCCTGCCGGTGATCCCTCTAGTGATATAAAGGAATCAGGACCTCTTTCCTCCCTCTAGTGATATAAAGATCTATATAGAGGAATCAGGACCTCCTTCCTCCTGCTGGTGATATAAAGATCTATATAGAGGAATCAGGACCTCCTTCCTCCTGCTGGTGATATAAAGATCTATATAGAGGAATCAGGACCCCCTTCCTCCTGCTGGTGACCCTTCTAGTGATATAAAGATCTATATAGAGGAATCAGGACCTCCTTCCTCCTGCTGGTGATATAAAGATCTATATAGAATCAGGACCCCCTTCCTCCTGCTGGTGACCCCTCTAGTGATATAAAGATCTATATAGAGGAATCAGGACCTCCTTCCTCCTGATGAAGACCCCTCTAGTGATATAAAGATCTATATAGAGGAATCAGGACCTCCTTCCTCCTGCTGGTGACCCCTCTAGTGATATAAAGATCTATATAGAGGAATCAGGACCTCCTTCCTCCTGCCGGTGATTCCTCTTGTGATATTGCTTTCATTCAGTGTCCTCCACCCCTCTCTAACAATCCCTCTATTGGCCTCCATCACTCTCTGGCTTCCAATTGCACAACAAATAAAATTCTAAATATTAACAACATACAAGGTCATTTACAACTCTGCCCCGAGCTTCATCATCACCAATCTCGCCTCATAATATCATCCACACCGTCCTCTTCATAACTTCTATAGCATAATGTCTTATAACCTCCTCGTCTGTCCCACCAACGTCTTCTCAGGCACTTCCTTGGGGGTAGCGGCCAGTTCCTATGAAGGAGAGGGTCCCTGGTGATGTCAGCAGACCATGTGACTGTTCCGTCGGCCTCTCCTCCTACCTACTTCCTTTATGATGTGACATCACTTCCTGTCTGTAGGTGTCATAGAGATTTCCAGCGTGCGTCCCCTCACTATCATAAAGGTTGCCATCTTGTGGAGGGAATAGGTACTGCAGTCATACATATTTTTTTCGTCCTCGTCATACATCTTTCCATTACATTACAGATGCAGATATTTGCAGCCATTTTAGTTAAAGATCTATATAGAGAAATTTAGAGGAATATGGAGGAATCTGGACCTCCTTCCTCCTGCTGGTGACCCCTCTAGTGATATAAAGATCTATATAGAGGAATCAGGACCTCCTTCCTCCTGATGAAGACCCCTCTAGTGATATAAAGATCTATATAGAGGAATCAGGACCCCCTTCCCCCTGATGAAGACCCCTCTAGTGATATAAAGATCTATATAGAGGAATCAGGATCTCCTTACTCCTGATGAAGACCCCTCTAGTGATATAAAGATCTATATAGAAGAATCAGGACCTCCTTCCTCCTGATGAAGACCCCTCTAGTGATATAAAGATCTATATAGAGGAAACAGGACCTCCTTCCTCCTGATGAAGACCCCTCTAGTGATATAAAGATCTATATAGAGGAATCAGGACCTCCTTCCTCCTGCTGTTGACCCCTCTAGTGATATAAAGATCTATATAGAGGAATCAGGAAGACCTTGCAGATCCTTTCTAAGCAGACTGTAAGAGCCGGTTCACACTGGGGCGACCTGGGATCCGACTTCAAGATGCCCCAAGTCGTGTGGTCGAGAAAATTAATGAAAGTGAATGGAGCCGTCTTAATCTACACTACTGAAGTCACACCGACTTTAGAAAAGGTTCCTGTACTTCAATCCAACTTGTAGGCGACTTGGGTTCCCCCCAAATCCATACCAGACCCTTATGCGAGTACGCAGACCGGCCGATCAGGAAAGGGGGTGGGGACGGGTGAGTGCCCCCCCTCCTGAACCGTACCAGGCGGCATGCCCTCATCATGGGGGGGGTGCTTTGGTCCCCATGTTTATGGGGACAAGGGCCTCTAACCGACAACCCTGGCAGTTGGGGGTCTGCGGGCAGGGGGCTTATCGGAATCTGGGAGCCCCCTTTATGAAGGGGCCCCCAGATCCCGGCCCCCCACCCTATGTGAATGAGTATGGGGTACAACATACCCCTTCACCTGGTGGAAAAAAAATGTCAATAAAAAAGTACTACACAGGTTTTTAAAGTAGTTTATTAGGCAGCTCCGGGGGTCTTCTTCCGATTTCAAGGGTCTACTTCCGGGTACCACTGCTGTCCTCTTTCAGCTCTTTTACCGGCAGTGGCCTGGTCTTCTCCTGACTTTGGGGGGGTCTTCTTCCAACTTTGGGGGGTCTTCCAACTTCTCCGGTCTTTTCTCCCGCTCTCCGGTTCATTTTCTCTTCTGCTGGGTACCACCGATGTCCTCTTTCAGCTCTTTTACCAGCGGTGGCCCAGTCTTTTCTCGACTTCAGGGGGTCTTCTTCCGACTTTGCAGGTCTTCCGACTTCTCCACTCTCTGGTTCTTTTTCTCTTCTGCTGGGGGGTGAAGTCACCACCCAGAGCATGCTGGGACTGTGACGTCATAATAGGCCTTTGTAAATCGCTGCGCACCACACACCCGGCATCACATCGGGAGGGAGCGTTGAGTCAACATCGTAGAGGAGAAGAAGGCGACGCAGAATACCAGGCCCCCCGCTGGTGAAAGAGCTGAAAGAAGACAGCGGTAGTGCCTAGCAGAAGAGAAAAAGAACCGGAGAGTGGGAGAAGAGAGCGGAGAAGTCGGAAGACCCCCCCCCCCCCCCCGAAGTCGGGAGAAGACTGGCCAACCGTTGGTAAAAGAGCTGAAAGAAAACAGCGGTGGTGCCCGGCAGAAGACCCCCAAAGTCTGAAGAAGACCCCCGGAGCTGCCTAATGAACAACTTTAAAAACCTGTGTAGTGTTTTTTTTATTGACATTTTTTTACCACCAGGTGAATGGGTAGGGGTACGATGTACCCCATACTCATTTACATAGGGTGGGGGCCCCCTTCTTAAAGGGGCTCCCAGATTCCAATAAGCCTTCCGCCCGCAGACGCCGATAACCAACGGCCAGGGTTGTCGGGAAGAGGCCCTTGTCCCCATCAACATGGGGACAAGGTGCTTTAGGGTGGGGGGGCCACAGGGCGCCCCCCTGCCCCAAAGCACCCCCCCCATGTAGAGGGCATGCCGCCTGGTACGGTTCAGGAGGGGAAGCGCTCGCCCGTCCCCACCCACTTTCCTGACCGGGCGATCTGCATGCTCGGATAAGGGTCTGGTATGGATTTGGGGGGAAACCCCCCCTCACGCCGTTATTTCAGCGTAGGGGGTTCCCCTTGAAATCCATACCAGACCTAAGGGCCCGGTATGCTCCTGGAGGGGAAAGCCATGCCGGTTTTTCATTTAAAATTTCGCATTGAGTTCCCCTCCTGGAGGCGACTTCAAGTCGCGTTGTGATTCATACTCAAGTCGCCTCCCAAAGTCGTGCTGAAAGTCGTGTTGCCCCGGGGTGAACGGCTCCAAAGAAACTTTTAAAGTCGAGCTTCAGCCAAATGTATTTTTATTTGAAAAAGAAATTGCCAGAATCGGAACAAATGGTACTCAATAAAAAACGTGAATCTATTGACGATTGTTAAATCCCGGATGTCCTCTTGGCGTCTCTCCCAATGACAGTCGTAGTTGGGATCAGATGTAACGGTGGAAGCAAACGGAGGTTCATAACATTTACAGTTCCTGTTTCCATGCGATTGGCCGATGATGGTGATCAGGAAACACTAGAGAATGGCCCCCGATTGTCTCTCCAGGACCTGAGGGAAAGGCGTCGGTGACCCTTGTTCCAGACTTTAGATACTTGCCTCCTGATTAGTGCCCACAAGTGCTGTCTCATCAGTACCCATCAGTGGCCACCTATCAGTGCAGCTTATCAGTGCCCACTACTGCTACCTATCAGTGCCCATCAGTTCTGCCTCATCGGTGCCACCTATCACTGCAGGCTCATCAGTGCCTCCTGATCAGTGCCCATCAGCGCAGCCTCATCCGTGAAGGAGAAAAAATGACCTGTTTGTAAAATTTTATAACAAACCATAAAAAAGTGGTTAAGAAGGAACGTGGAAAAGCATGCTCCCCCAATGTGGCTTCTCAGGTGTAGAAGAAGGTCTCAAACACATTTAGAGGACAGGAGAGGTCACTTACTCTTGTGACGTCTCTGGTGTACAGCAAGATTACGTTTATTGTTGAAACATTTCCTGCACTCTCCACAGGAAAGAGAAGGCGGCTCGTCAGTATGGCTCTTCAGGTGCCTGTGGTAATGTCCTTCATTCGTGTAACATTTCCCGCACTCTGAGCATGAAAAAGAGCGCTCCCCGTTGTGGCTTTTCTTGTGTATATCAAGATCGATTCTCCGAGGGAAACATTTTTCACACACGGCACATGAAAAAGGCCGCTCCCCCGTGTGGCTCCTTAGGTGTTCGAGAAGGTGGCTGTTCTGTAGGAAACATTTTCCGCATTCCGAACAGGCGTAAGGCTTTTCACCCGTGTGAGTTCTCTGGTGCCTATTGAGTTTTCCTTTATGCATGAAACCTTTCCCGCACTCTGTACAGGAAAAACGGTGTACGCCTGTGTGAGTGCTCAGGTGCGTAACAAGGTCGCTTTTCCGACTGAAGGATTTCCTGCACTCCGTACAGGAGAATGGCTTCTCCCCAGTGTGCAGAATCATGTGGGCATTCAAGTTGTCTTTTTGTGAGAAACACCTTCCGCACTCGGTGCATGAAAAAGGTTTCTCTCCGGTGTGAGTCCTCTGGTGGACCACAAGTTCCGACCTCACCATGAAGGATTTCTGGCAGTGGGAACAAGGAAACGGCTTCTCACCGGTGTGACTTCTCTGGTGAATGGTAAGCTGAGATTTACTCATATACAGTTTCCCACACTCCGAGCACGGAAAGACCTCTTTACCGAGGTGGACCCTCTGATGTATATTCAGATCGGATATCACTTGAAAACATTTCCCGCACTCTGAACACGACAAGGAGCTCTTGTCCGTGTGCTTTTGCCGATGTAGGGTAAGACTGTATTTCCTGCAGAAACATTTCCCGCACTCTGGACAGGAATACGGCTTCTCGCCTGTGTGGATTCTCATGTGTAGGAGGAGTCCCTCTTTCCGTATAAAACCTTTCCCGCACTCTGTACACGTATGCGACATTTCACCCGTGTGGGTTTTCAGGTGTTCTGCGAGTTTCTCCTTCCGTAAAAAACATTTCCCGCACTCTTCACATGGAAAGTTCTCACCGATGTGAGCTCTGGCGTGTCTTATCAGATGATGCTTCTGTTTAAAAGTCTGACCGCATTCCGAGCACAAATAAGGTCTTTCCCCCCAAGAATGTGGGGGGGTTCCGTCATCTTCTCTGGGATAATCCGCAGACGGAAACTGGAACCCCTCCGAGGAATTCCCAACATCACCTCCATCTGTGAGAGAGAAACATTGTATCATCATCAAAGGATCATCATCGTTCATCAATCTCCTCCTCATTCGTATATCGGAGGGAAGAAGATGGACCTTTTATAAGAAACATTTAGCTGTGGAGTAGATACATCGACGATGTTCTTATGTCATCCTCTGAGGCCCCATACACACGATCGGACATATCCGATGAAAACGGTCCGCGGACCATTTCCATCGGATATGTCCGATCGGGAGTTTGATCCGATGGCGTGTACACACCATCGGATCAAATTCCCCGCTGCCGGACGGCGCGGTGACGCCGCCGCGTCACCGCACCAGGAAGTAAAACACTTCCGCGCATGCGCCGAATCCATTCGGCAGCGGCGCGGCGGCGGTGGGGGCCGACATGTCTGCTGGTAAGTGTACTAACCAGCAGACATGTCGGGCGGACAAAATTCCAACGGATAGATTTCAAAGCTTGCTTTGAAATCTGTCGGGTGGAGAAATCTGTCCGCTAGCCCATACACACGAGCGGAGATGTCTGCTGAAACGGTCCATCGGACATATCCCCTCGTGTGTACGCGGCCTTAGTTTTGTCAATTTTATTCCTTACTGAACGCATTTGTTGGGAACATGACGTTATATTGGGGGAATGGAGGAGGACCTTTCATATGGTGTACAGTATCTCCCCCTCATTTGTTGGGAACATGACGTTATATTGGGGGAATGGAGGAGGACCTTTCATATGGTGTACAGTATATCCTCCTCATTTGTTGGGAACATGACGTTATATTGGGGAATGGAGGAGGACCTTTCATATGGTGTACAGTATCTCCCCCTCATTTGTTGGGAACATGACGTTATATTGGGGGAATGGAGGAGGACCTTTCATATGGTGTACAGTATCTCCTCCTCATTTGTTGGGAACATGACATTATATTGGGGAATGGAGGAGGACCTTTCATATGGTGTACAGTATCTCCTCCTCATTTGTTGGGAACATGACGTTATATTGGGGGAATGGAGGAGGACCTTTCATATGGTGTACAGTATCTCCCCCTCATTTGTTGGGAACATGACGTTATATTGGGGGAATGGAGGAGGACCTTTCATATGGTGTACAGTATCTCCCCCTCATTTGTTGGGAACATGACGTTATATTGGGGAATGGAGGAGGTCCTTTCATATGGTGTACAGTATCTCCCCCTCATTTGTTGGGAACATGACGTTATATTGGGGGAATGGAGGAGGACCTTTCATATGGTGTACAGTATCTCCTCCCCATTTGTTGGGAACATGACGTTATATTGGGGAATGGAGGAGGACCTTTCATATGGTGTACAGTATCTCCCCTCATTTGTTGGGAACATGACGTTATATTGGAGGAATGGAGGAGGACCTTTCATATGGTGTACAGTATCTCCTCCTCATTTGTTGGGAACATGACGTTATATTGGGGGAATGGAGGAGGACCTTTCATATGGTGTACAGTATCTCCTCCTCATTTGTTGGGAACATGACGTTATATTGGGGGAATGGAGGAGGACCTTTCATATGGTGTACAGTATCTCCCCCTCATTTGTTGGGAACATGACGTTATATTGGGGGAATGGAGGAGGACCTTTCATATGGTGTACAGTATCTCCTCCTCATTTGTTGGGAACATGACGTTATATTGGGGGAATGGAGGAGGACCTTTCATATGGTGTACAGTATCTCCCCCTCATTTGTTCGGAACATGACGTTATATTGGGGGAATGGAGGAGGACCTTTCATATGGTGTACAGTATCTCCTCCTCATTTGTTGGGAACATGACATTATATTGGGGGAATGGAGGAGGACCTTTCATATGGTGTACAGTATCTCCTCCTCATTTGTTGGGAACATGACGTTATATTGGAGGAATGGAGGAGGACCTTTCATATGGTGTACAGTATCTCCCCCTCATTTGTTGGGAACATGACGTTATATTGGGGGAATGGAGGAGGACCTTTCATATGGTGTACAGTATCTCCTCATTTGTTGGGAACTCGTTATATTGGGGGAATGGAGGAGGACCTTTTTGTTACAGTATCTCCCCCTCATTTGTTCGGAACATGACGTTATATGGGGGAATGGAGGAGGACCTTTCATATGGGTACAGATCTCCTCCTCATTTGTTGGGAACATGACATTATATTGGGGGAATGGGGAGGACCTTTCATATGGTGTACAGTATCTCCTCCTCATTTGTGGGAACAACGTTATATTGGAGGAATGGAGGAGGACCTTTCATATGGTGTACAGTATCTCCCCCTATTTGTTGGGAACATGACGTTATATTGGGGGAATGGAGGAGGACCTTTCATATGGTGTACAGTATCTCCTCCTCATTTGTTGGGAACAACGTTATATTGGGGGAATGGGGGAGGACCTTTCATATGGTGTACAGTATCTCCTCCTATTGGGAACATGGAATGGGGGAATGGGGAGGACCTTTCATATGGTGTACAGTATCTCCTCCTCATTTGTTGGGAACATGACGTTATATTGGGGGATGGGGGAGGACCTTTTATTGTACAGTATCTCCTCCTCATTTGTTGGGAACATGACGTTATATTGGGGGAATGGGGGAGGACCTTTCATATGGTGTACAGTATCTCCCCCTCATTTGTTGGGAACATGACGTTATATTGGGGGAATGGAGGAGGACCTTTCATATGGTGTACAGTATCTCCCCCTCATTTGTTGGGAACATGACGTTATATTGGGGGAATGGGGGAGGACCTTTCATATGGTGTACAGTATCTCCTCCCCATTTGTTGGGAACATGACGTTATATTGGGGGAATGGAGGAGGACCTTTCATATGGTGTACAGTATCTCCTCCCCATTTGTTGGGAACATGACGTTATATTGGGGGAATGGAGGAGGACCTTTCATATGGTGTACAGTATCTCCCCCTCATTTGTTGGGAACATGACGTTATATTGGGGGAATGGAGGAGGACCTTTCATATGATGTACAGTATCTCCCCCTCATTTGTTGGGAACATGACGTTATATTGGGGGAATGGAGGAGGACCTTTCATATGGTGTACAGTATCTCCTCCTCATTTGTTGGGAACATGACGTTATATTGGGGGAATGGAGGAGGACCTTTCATATGGTGTACAGTATCCCCCCTCATTTGTTGGGAACATGACGTTATATTGGGGGAATGTAGGAGGACCTTTCATATTGTGTACAGTATCTCCCCCTCATTTGTTGGGAACATGACGTTATATTGGAGGAATGGAGGAGGACCTTTCATATTGTGTACAGTATCTCCCCCTCATTTGTTGGGAACATGACGTTATATTGGGGGAATGTAGGAGGACCTTTCATATGGTGTACAGTATCTCCCCCTCATTTGTTGGGTGGGGGGATCTAGGTGGAGCCTCCGTACTGCTCTCTCCTGTACAATAAAGTCTCCTCTTACCCGGTGATGTGAGGGGCGGCCGATTGTCCATCATGACGTCCTTGTAGAGATCCTTGTGTCCTTCTAAATACTCCCACTCCTCCATGGAGAAATAGACAGTGACATCCTGACACCTTATAGGAACCTGACACACACAATGATACAGTCACCATCCAGACACACCCCTTGTCTGTTAATGGATAATGTCCCAGAATCCTCCTCACCTCTCCTGTCAGCAGATGGACCATCGTGGTGGTCAGTTCCAGGATCTTCTGCTCATTTGATCTCTCAGGTATCGGGGATGGAGGCCGGGGGATGGTAATGGGGTTCTGGACCCTTCTCCATACTGTAGAGGTTTGATGATGGCTCCCCGTTGTGTCATGCCCAAGTGTTTTCTTCAATACTAATTCACAGTCCTGTGTTATAGAGATAGAAAAGTCTCACTCCCATCATCCTTCACATCTATGGTCGGGTCTATATTTACTAAGAGCTGATAAAGTGTGCCCATATCGGCACAGGAGAGACTGTGAAGTTGAATGCTGTCTGGTGAGGGGAGGAAAGAGTCTACTGACAGTATACTGTATATCAGAGAGGTAAATGTAACCACGCACGATTTTACACAAACATTAAGGTAGTAATGTGGAACCTCGGACTGCGAGTAACGCGGGTAATGAGCGTTTCGCAATACAAACACTGGGCCAGATTCAGGTAGCTTAGCGTATCTTTAGACGGGCGTAGCGTATCGAATATACGCTACGCTGCCGCAACTTAGAGAGGCAAGTGCAGTATTCACAAAGCACTTGCATCCTAAGTTACGGCGGCGTAGCGTAAAAGGGCCGGCATAAGCCCGCCTAATTCAAAGTAGGAAGGAGGTGGGCGTCATCTATTTAAATAAAGCGTGACCCCATGTAAATGAATGGGTGGTCGAACTGGGCATGCGCGCGCATGCTCAGAATTACGTCGCATATACTCCCTAAGAGACGTTGGCGCAATGCCTACGACGTGAACGTAACTTACGCACAGCTCTATTCGCGTAGTACTACGTAAATGGCGTAAAATTCGACAGCGTCGTTCCCTGGCCCTTACCTTTGCAGTAGCTGCGCCTGCTTTATGAGGGGTAACTTTACGCCGTACGTAAGCCTTACGCAAATTGCGTATATGAAGCGGCCGGGGCGCATCTACGTTCGTGAATCGGCGTATCTTACTCATTTGCATATTTATAATGGGAACGCCGAATGCGTCCAGAGTAACTATGCGCCCACGATACGACAGCGTAGGCAAGTTATGTCGGATGGCTGAATCCATGTTTTTCGGCGTATCTCGCTTTGTGAATTGGCGCAAAGATGCGACGGCGCACATTTGAAATTACGGTGGCGTATCTGGAGATATGCCGGCGTACATCTTTTTTATTGAATCTGGCCCACTGTGTTTAAAAAAATCCTAACTCGGTTTGCGAGTGTTACTTCGCAAAACAAGCAGGATTCAAGCCAAAGTTGTGTGCAGTACCGCGTTTGGCCTGAGGTGGGGGGCGTCGGAGCCGAGCGGAGACGATCGATGACGCTCAGAAATCCTCAGTTCCCAAGCCTTTCTGAAGTTTGCCAAGGTGTCCTCTGCCATTTCTGTATGTTTCCGAGGCTCTCCGCCGCCCCCTACCTCCCCACCTCTGGCCACATGCGGTATTGCATGCCATCAAAGTCAATGCGGAACAAATTATTTTAGTTTCTATTGACTTCTATGGGAAAACTCACTTTGATATGCGAGTACTGTGGATTACGAGCATTCTCCTCAAACGGACTATGCTCGTAATCCGAGGTTCCACCGTATAGTGCAGTGTAGTCGGAGAAGAGGATGCTGAGGCTGAGGAGGGGGGGGGTTCCTACTAGTTGGGGTAATGGGAGTACATGTAGGACATGAATTGTTGGGAGGAACAGGGGGTGGAGAACAAAAGACCCATATGGGATACAGAAGAGCAGAACTATGGGGGATGGGGAGGGGTGGTAAGCCATAGGCAGAGACCCCTTGGTCTCCAGTGGGATTCTGCTGAGTAAGTACTGAGGATTTTCCTTGGCTCTCGGCACTGGACAGGAAGAACGACCTCACCTCTCCTGTCAGCAGGCTGAGGACCTCCAGGGTGAGGTTCAATATCGTCTCATTACGGGGAAATTCCGTCCTCTCAGTCTTCACAAAACTCAAAGTCTGCTGATTGTCCATCATGACGTCCTTGTAGAGATCCTTGTGTCCTTCTAAATACTCCCACTCCTCCATGGAGAAATAGACAGTGACATCCTGACACCTTATAGGAACCTGACACACACAATGATACAGTCACCATCCAGACACACCCCTTGTCTGTTACTGGATAATGTCCCAGAATCCTCCTCACCTCTCCTGTCAGCAGCTCCATCATCTTCTTGGTGACTTCTAGAATCTTCTCCATGTTGTGTCTCTCAGGTATGGGAGAAGGAGGGGGAGGCACCATGGTGGGGCTCTGGGTCCTGCTCCGTCCTCCTGAGATTGGCTCCCCACTAGATGTCTTCACTACAATATAGTCCTACAGATCAGGAGAAAGATAAACCAATTTCAATCATCTGAATGTCTACTGACCAGACTAGATAAGAGTGATGTCATGTGACCTCCCAGAATCCCCCTCACCTCTCCGGTCAGGTCTGTGTATTATTAATAGAGATAAGAGTGATGTCATGTGACCTCCCAGAATCCTCCTCACCTCTCCGGTCAGGTCTGTATTATTAATAGAGATAAGAGTGATGTCATGTGACCTCCCAGAATCCTCCTCACCTCTCCGGTCAGGTCTGTATTATTAATAGAGATAAGAGTGATGTCATGTGACCTCCCAGAATCCTCCTCACCTCTCCGGTCAGGTCTGTATTATTAATAGAGATAAGAGTGATGTCATGTGACCTCCCAGAATCCTCCTCACCTCTCCGGTCAGGTCTGTATTATTAATAGAGATAAGAGTGATGTCATGTGACCTCCCAGAATCCTCCTCACCTCTCCGGTCAGGTCTGTATTATTAATAGAGATAAGAGTGATGTCATGTGACCTCCCAGAATCCCCCTCACCTCTCCGGTCAGGTCTGTATTATTAATAGAGATAAGAGTGATGTCATGTGACCTCCCAGAATCCCCCTCACCTCTCCGGTCAGGTCTGTATTATTAATAGAGATAAGAGTGATGTCATGTGACCTCCCAGATCCCCCTCACCTCTCCGGTCAGGTCTGTATTATTAATAGAGATAAGAGTGATGTCATGTGACCTCCCAGAATCCCCCTCACCTCTCCGGTCAGGTCTGTATTATTAATAGAGATAAGAGTGATGTCATGTGACCTCCCAGAATCCTCCTCACCTCTCTGGTCAGCAGGTAGATGTTCTCCAGAGTGAGGTTTAGTAGCCTCTCCATGTTGTGACACGGGTCCTCCTCCATCTTGATTGAAAGGGCCATGTGATCTGTACAGGACACTCCTCTTCGAAGATGGGTCATAAGCTGAAAATTTTATATCAATTTTAATTATTTCATAATTTAGGATACTAAATGTTATCACATGTTTTTTCAGAAATGTGTGACTAAATATGAAAGAAATACGCTTTGCATCCATAGTAATCTACTGTGCCTCCTAGGTGGACTAAGACTTAAGATGGAGGAGGACCTTTCATATGGTGTACAGTATCTCCTCCTCATTTGTTGGGAACATGACGTTATATTGGGGGAATGGAGGAGGACCTTTCATATGGTGTACAGTATCTCCTCCTCATTTGTTGGGAACATGACGTTATATTGGAGGAATGGAGGAGGACCTTACATATGGTGTACAGTATCTCCTCCTCATTTGTTGGGAACATGACGTTATATTGGAGGAATGGAGAAGGGCCTTACATATGGTGTACAGTATCTCCCCCTCATTTGTTGGGAACATGACGTTATATTGGGGGAATGGAGGAGGACCTTTCATATGGTGTACAGTATCTCCTCCTCATTTGTTGGGAACATGACGTTATTTTGAGGAATGGAGGAGGACCTTACATATGGTGTACAGTATCTCCTCCTCATTTGTTGGGAACATGACGTTATATTGGAGGAATGGAGGAGGACCTTACATATGGTGTACAGTATCTCCCCCTCATTTGTTGGGAACATGACGTTATATTGGGGGAATGGAGGAGGACCTTTCATATGGTGTACAGTATCTCCTCCTCATTTGTTGGGAACATGACGTTATATTGGAGGAATGGAGGAGGACCTTTCATATGGTGTACAGTATCTCCCCCTCATTTGTTGGGAACATGACGTTATATTGGAGGAATGGAGGAGGACCTTTCATATGGTGTACAGTATCTCCTCCTCATTTGTTGGGAACATGACGTTATATTGGGGGAATGGAGGAGGACCTTTCATATGATGTACAGTATCTCCCCTCATTTGTTGGGAACATGACGTTATATTGGGGAATGGAGGAGGACCTTTCATATGGTGTACAGTATCTCCTCCTCATTTGTTGGGAACATGACGTTATATTGGGGAATGGAGGAGGACCTTTCATATGGTGTACAGTATCTCCTCCTCATTTGTAGGGAACATGACGTTATATTGGGGGAATGGAGGAGGACCTTTCATATGGTGTACAGTATCTCCTCCTCATTTGTTGGGAACATGACGTTATATTGGGGGAATGGAGGAGGACCTTTCATATGGTGTACAGTATCTCCTCCTCATTTGTTGGGAACATGACGTTATATTGGGGGAATGGAGATGGACCTTTCATATGGTGTACAGTATCTCCTCCTCATTTGTTGGGAACATGACGTTATATTGGGGGAATGGAGGAGGACCTTTCATATGGTGTACAGTATCTCCTCCTCATTTGTTGGGAACATGACGTTATATTGGGGGAATGGAGGAGGACCTTTCATATGGTGTACAGTATCTCTCATTTGTTGGGAACATGACGTTATATTGGGGGAATGGGGGAGGACCTTTCATATGGTGTACAGTATCTCCTCCTCATTTGTTGGGAACATGACGTTATATTGGGGGAATGGAGGAGGACCTTTCATATGGTGTACAGTATCTCCTCCCCATTTGTTGGGAACATGACGTTATATTGGGGGAATGGAGGAAGACCTTTCATATGGTGTACAGTATCTCCTCCTCATTTGTTGGGAACATGACGTTATATTGGGGGAATGGAGGAGGACCTTTCATATGGTGTACAGTATCTCCTCCTCATTTCTTGGGAACATGACGTTATATTGGGGGAATGGAGGAGGACCTTTCATATGGTGTACAGTATCTCCTCCTCATTTGTTGGGAACATGACGTTATATTGGGGGAATGGAGGAGGACCTTTCATATGGTGTACAGTATCTCCTCCTCATTTGTTGGGAACATGATGTTATATTGGGGGAATGGAGGAGGACCTTTCATATGGTGTACAGTATCTCCTCCTCATTTGTTGGGAACATGACGTTATATTGGGGGAATGGAGGAGGACCTTTCATATGGTGTACAGTATCTCCTCCTCATTTGTTGGGAACATGACGTTATTTTGAGGAATGGAGGAGGACCTTACATATGGTGTACAGTATCTCCTCCTCATTTGTTGGGAACATGACGTTATATTGGGGGAATGGAGGAGGACCTTTCATATGGTGTACAGTATCTCCCCCTCATTTGTTGGGAACATGACGTTATATTGGGGGAATGGAGGAGGACCTTTCATATGGTGTACAGTATCTCCTCCTCATTTGTTGGGAACATGACGTTATATTGGAGGAATGGAGGAGGACCTTTCATATGGTGTACAGTATCTCCTCCTCATTTGTTGGGAACATGACGTTATATTGGGGGAATGGAGGAGGACCTTTCATATGATGTACAGTATCTCCCCCTCATTTGTTGGGAACATGACGTTATATTGGGGGAATGGAGGAGGACCTTTCATATGATGTACAGTATCTCCTCCTCATTTGTTGGGAACATGACGTTATATTGGGGAATGGAGGAGGACCTTTCATATGGTGTACAGTATCTCCTCCTCATTTGTTGGGAACATGACGTTATATTGGGGGAATGGAGGAGGACCTTTCATATGGTGTACAGTATCTCCTCCTCATTTGTTGGGAACATGACGTTATATTGGGGGAATGGAGATGGACCTTTCATATGGTGTACAGTATCTCCCCCTCATTTGTTGGGAACATGACGTTATATTAGAGGAATGGAGGAGGACCTTTCATATGGTGTACAGTATCTCCCCCTCATTTGTTGGGAACATGACGTTATATTGGGGGAATGGAGGAGGACCTTTCATATGGTGTACAGTATCTCCTCATTTGTTGGGAACATGACGTTATATTGGGGGAATGGGGGAGGACCTTTCATATGGTGTACAGTATCTCCCCCTCATTTGTTGGGAACATGACGTTATATTGGGGGAATGGAGGAGGACCTTTCATATGGTGTACAGTATCTCCTCATTTGTTGGGAACATGACGTTATATTGGGGGAATGGGGGAGGACCTTTCATATGGTGTACAGTATCTCCTCCTCATTTGTTGGGAACATGACGTTATATTGGGGGAATGGAGGAGGACCTTTCATATGGTGTACAGTATCTCCTCCCCATTTGTTGGGAACATGACGTTATATTGGGGGAATGGAGGAAGACCTTTCATATGGTGTACAGTATCTCCTCCTCATTTGTTGGGAACATGACGTTATATTGGGGGAATGGAGGAGGACCTTTCATATGGTGTACAGTATCTCCTCCTCATTTCTTGGGAACATGACGTTATATTGGGGGAATGGAGGAGGACCTTTCATATGGTGTACAGTATCTCCTCCTCATTTGTTGGGAACATGACGTTATATTGGGGGAATGGAGGAGGACCTTTCATATGGTGTACAGTATCTCCTCCTCATTTGTTGGGAACATGATGTTATATTGGGGGAATGGAGGAGGACCTTTCATATGGTGTACAGTATCTCCTCCTCATTTGTTGGGAACATGACGTTATATTGGGGGAATGGAGGAGGACCTTTCATATGGTGTACAGTATCTCCTCCTCATTTGTTGGGAACATGACGTTATTTTGCAGAATGGAGGAGGACCTTTCTTATGGCATACAGTAGCTTTCCCATTTCTGCCCAAACCAATGGCCTCCAGCAACTGGACAAATTTCCTGACCACTTGTCCCCCCCCCCCCCCCCCCCCCCCAACCCAGACCACGACTCGAGACCTATGCAATCTCATAGAGTGACTGGATGACCAAATCCTGGATATGTGGTTAGGAGTGCTTTCTGCAAACAGTTTTGTTCATTGAACAAGAACCTTAATTTCAGCCAACGTATTTTGGGAGTCATTGTAGTCAGAGAGGGTGACATACCAAGCACCATTTTATTTGGAATACAGGCTTGTAAGGGAAAACCATTTTTTTTTTAAAAACCCTCAAGAAGGGCGATGGCCGTCTTGCTGAAATGCATAGGCTGTACTTTATGATCTCTCAACCTCCAAGCTAAAAGACCATCTGCACTAGGAACGCCTAACCACTTCATGTCCGATGAGAGGTTTCTTCTACCACGGTCAGGGAGATAGAAGCCAAAGAAGAGAACCAGGTCCTATATATACACACCTCACTTTCACCAGGGCATTACCTACTTATGTTAAAACCGATTTGTATCCCTATTGGTCCACCACGTATCTACCTGACTGGATGAACGAGAACCCTGAAGCACAACTTGAAAGAGAAGTGTGTTGGATGGTTGACGTGTCCTATGTGATGAATGACGTGTTTCACCATATAGCGCTGGTGACCTTTTCCATGTACTGGAATCATAAGGCCATTGTAGGGCAGATCTAGAAGAGTCTTCTCTATATCATTTCCACGTTTCTGACGCCCAATGAATTAGTATTTTTATGTTTGTACACGTTTTTGGACGTGTGACTGGTAGGGTGTAGGTCCTCAGACCTGCCCTGAAAGTCTTGGGAGGGGGTGGACATGGCCTTTTGGCTTAGTTTTCCCTCTCTCATGGGGTCTCCATTCGGGGGAAGAACGGGGTCCACCTAGTTTCGGCCAGATGGACCAAGTGTAAAGTACCCTTGTCCCTGTCTGAGGCCTAACGCCCCCGGGGGATCAGGACAAGGCCCTCTGATTTTAGAAGGTTTGGGTACACCCGTCTGCACTTTCTTGTGTCGCCTCTTTATGTGTGTGCGCATTTTTTGGCACCGGGTAAAGTTTTTGAGTGTGTTTCACACGCCCTGGGATTTCAAAAGAAAAACGCCCAATAAATTCCCACCCGGTACTAATAAATCCATATAACAATGATAAACCCAGATGTAGTACGTATTGTATTTATTGATGGGCCCCAAAATTGGATCTGTATCTTATATTTATTGATTATACAATATAGATCGATATATGGAGGTAAATATTACACGTATATAATAACTTACTGCATGTGATTGTAGTGTAATGTATTATATTCACATATTATTACTTCTATAAGATCTTCTTACCTCCTCGTCTTTCCCAGCAACGACTCCTCTCTACTTCCTTGTGACTCACCTCTCACCCGGAGATTCTTATTTATAGCTGACATCACTTCCTGTCTGTACCTGACATCACTTCCTGTCTGTACCTGACATCACTTCCTGCCTATAAAGGTCATAAAGACTGCCTGTGTGGGTCCCATCAGTTTTAGTGAGATCACCACATTGTGGAGATTATAGGAACAGCGGTTATCAATCTTTCTTTTTTTTCGATCATCCTCGTAACACATCTTGCTATTGCTATACGGTAGCATTACAGACTGACCCCTTTATTGGCGCAAACTTTTTTTTGTTTTTCTTTTTATGTCATAGAAACCTCGCTCTATCTCTTTTAGGTTTTGTAATGTACCCTATACAATTTTTTTTCTTTCTTTTAAAAAAACAGCTAAGAATTGCATTTCCTCCCATATACAGTGGAACCTCGTATTGCGAGTAACGTGGTTAACGAGCGTTTCGCAATACAAGCACTGTATTTATTTAAATCGTGACTCGGTTTGCGAGTGTTGTCTCGCAAAACAAGCACGATTCAGGTCAAAATGGTGTGTATTACCGCATTTGGCCTGTGGTGGGGTGGCGCCTGAGCCCAGCCGAACGTTGCCGATCACAGCTGATCGCCGTCATTCGGAAATGCATGGAAAGGCCATTTTCGAGCCTCTCCGGTGCCCCCCACCTCTGCCCACATGCCGTATTGCATGCCATTGAAGTCAATGCGGAACAATTTTTTTTTTGTTTCCACTGAGGTTAATGGGGAAAATCGCATTGACATTCAGGTACTTTGGATTACGAGCATTCTCCTGGAATGGATTGTACCCGTTACACTGTATTTACCCCAAAATGATATAAACAAAGTCGGACGGTTACATTTTTTTCTTACGTTAACGCTATCTTTATGTAAAACAGCGTATTTTTACGTTCTGTAACTTATATTATTCAGTTCAGATGGTTCTCACTGGCTTTGCTGGGGCACTAAGAGCCATTGGCTCCCGCTGCTGTCAATCAAAGCCAGTGACGAGGGAGCAGAGGGCGCTGTCTGTGTCAATGGATGCAAACGTGCCCCCATGGTGGTACTGGACATAGAGGAGGATCGGGGTCAATCTGTGCAATTCCATTGCACAGAGCAGGTATGTATGCACATGTTTGTTATGACCCACTCCCCGCCAGAAGGGCGTACATGGACGTCCTCCCATTTCAATAGATATACCGGGGCGGAGCCTGCACCTACAGGCATGGATGATCTTTTCAGCCGGCGATTCTCTACATCATAAGAACAATCACTTCTGAAAAACGCACGGTGTCATGTGGAGTCCCTCAAGGATCCCCCCTGTCACCTTCAACATCTATCTTCGCCCTCTCTTTGAAATCATCAGTAGTCAACAACTACTTTATCACTCGTACACAGACGACACGCAACTGTATTTTTGCATCTGCAACAAAAAGGATCATCATCATTGTCTCTCTTTGAAAACTGGATGACTAAGAGTTATCTTAAACTGAACAATTCCAAAACAGAACTTCTTCTGTTTCATGCCAGTCGCAAGAGTCAACTGGCAACAACCTGGACACCCCGCCCATTCTGGGCCAGATCATCACCCCTAGCTCCAAAGTCAAAAGTCTCTGGGTAATTTTTGACACCTACATGACAATGGACGCACAAATAGGGTCAGTAGTCAGCGGATCTCACCATCTGCTGCGCCTACTACGCAGACTTATTCCATTTATTCCCAAAGAAGACGTAGCAGTCGTGGTGGGAACAGTTGTGAACTCCAGACTGGACTATGCCAATGCCCTTTACCTCGGACTCCCTAAGTACCAAATCTCTGGGCTGCAAGTCGTTCAAAATACGGCCGCCAGACTTGTGACTGGGAAAAAACCCTGGAAATCCATCTCACCTTCGTTGAGAGCCCTCCACTGGCTGCCAGTAAAAGACAGAATTGCTTTTAAAGCACTCTGTCTGACTCATAAGTGCATCCATGGGAAGGCCCCGCAATATCTATGCGAAAAGATAGAAGCCCACAATTCCAATCGCGTTCTGTGATCCACCGACCAAAATTTGGTCAAAGTACCCAAAGCCAGATACAAGTCCAAAGGAGAAAGAAGGTTTGCTTTCCAAGGCCCCAGACTATGGAACGCTTTACCAACCAGCATTCGGTTGGAGGAAAACCACCTGACCTTCAGAAGACGGATTAAAACTCTGCTCTTTTGAGGTCATGAGAGACAGAAACGAGCGCCCAGAGGCGATTTAGTTTGCATGTGTCACGCTATATAAGTTTTTCATTCATTCATTCATAGCGCACAGGCGAGCCGAAGAAGGAATCGGCCGGGGGCCGGAAGTTGACCATAGAGATTTCCGAGGAACAGGTGGTCCCAGGTCATCTCTATGACTCTCGGACTTAACGTCCGCCTGCCAGTTGTAAATACTGTTGTGTACTCAGCTGAGCTCCTGGCAGATGGTTAAATGATTGAGCATCCATCCAAACGCCTGAACTGCCAACGTTTAGAACCTTGAGCTCATCCCTACTAAGGACAAAGAAAAGGTTGTATGAGGTCACACGCTGTGTGGACTTGCTGCGACAGAGGCACTGATGTCAGAGATCTTATACCCGACCAAGCCATCAAAACCGGATGGTCTATACAACCTATCGCCACTTCAGGGGGCAAGGACCCTTCTCTGGGATGGTAAGGAGACCCCTCAGAGGTGATTGGTCAAGGGTTAGAGTCTGTCCACATCTACACCTCAATAAATTTGGCAGAATTTGACCATTGTATTCATCTAGGAGGGTGTATTCTGAAGGTGACCATACACTATACAATCTGATTGGACAATCTCTGATTGCATACAGATTGGTGTCAGTGTGTGCAAGCTATCGAGTCTTCCGGTGTGGGGGGGGGGGGCAGTGCTTAAAACGATCACTCCGAAATGCTAGTTCCAGGATAGCTTGGGGCATCTCAAAAGTACATTCTGCATATGTGGGTGCCATGAGGGGGCAGGGACTCTGTATATGTGGGTGCCATGAGGGGGCAGGGACTCTGGATATGTGGGTGCCATGAGGGGGCAGGGACTCTGGATATGTGGGTGCCATGAGGGGGCAGGGACTCTGTATATGTGGGTGCCATGAGGGGGCAGGGACTCTGTATATGTGGGTGCCATGAGGGGGCAGGGACTCTGGATATGTGGGTGCCATGAGGGGGCAGGGACTCTGTATATGTGGCTGCCATGAGGGGGCAGGGACTCTGGATATGTGGGTGCCATGAGGGAGCAGGCACTCTATATGTGGGTGCTGCCATGATTGGTGTCAGTGTGTGCAAGCTATCGAGTCTTCCGGTGTGGGGGGGGGGGGCAGTGCTTAAAACGATCACTCCGAAATGCTAGCTCCAGGATAGCTTGGGGCATCTCAAAAGTACATTCTGCATATGTGGGTGCCATGAGGGGGCAGGGACTCTGTATATGTGGGTGCCATGAGGGGGCAGGGACTCTGGATATGTGGGTGCCATGAGGGGGCAGGGACTCTGTATATGTGGGTGCCATGAGGGGGCAGGGACTCTGTATATGTGGGTGCCATGAGGGGGCAGGGACTCTGGATATGTGGGTGCCATGAGGGGGCAGGGACTCTGTATATGTGGCTGCCATGAGGGGGCAGGGACTCTGGATATGTGGGTGCCATGAGGGAGCAGGCACTCTATATGTGGGTGCTGCCATGAGGGGGCAGGGACTCTGTATATGTGGGTGCCATGAGGGGGATGGGACTCTGTATATGTGGGTGCAGGGACTTGGTATATGTGGTTGCCATGAGGGGGCAGGGATTTTATCCGATGGAATGTTGGGGTTGCTTGGAGATGAAGAAAAGTGTCATCTGTCCGAATGGCCATGTCCTTGCTAGCTGTGTTGCCGGCTGGCTGTGGAGGGAGGAGGGGCGCTCTGTCTGACCTCACAGTTAGACGGCACCTAGGAACATGGGACAAAGTACTAGACATGTGCACTCTGAAATAGGCCTACAGCGTCTACTCTGCCAGTGCCACTTATATCTGTGGCACAGTAGCTTGCACGCGTAGTACAACTAAACTAATCTAAAAAAAAGGCCCACACTGCAGAATCATTGTTTTCTGGGTCTCTTAACTGTCACTGAACTACCATAGGCTTTGAAAAACCCCCATCGACTGCAATCTCCCAAAGGTGCGCACGAGCACAGTCATCACTACACCAAGATTGACGCATAGAGGAATACAATTTGTGTCAACTATTGACAACTCTTTGCGGTTGTCTAAAATCTATTCCATACACGTCCCCTGATAGGGGACTTAACAGGGATTAAACTGATAAGAATAGTACTACTTAACACACCACTCATATCTGGTGGCACAGTACATTGCACGGCACACGCGCAGTGCCCCAAATTGGAAGTAAGAGGACCAACCAAGCATCTTTTTCCATCTCCCGGTTCCTAAAATCTGTTCCGTACACCGGCCCCTGATAGGGGACAAAACAGAGATGACTGTTAAGAACACATTTTCTTAATAAAAAAAGAAAAAAGGAGGACGGCCTCTGCGGAGCTGGGTATTTTTTGGCCGCGTCACTGAATGCTCATGCACAATGGCTGTAGGCTCATGCGCCTATTTGCGGAGGTGACAAACCTGGATAGTCAAACCCAAGGCAACATCATCGACCTCATCCCATTTGCGTTTTTCTGGAGCGTGACCTACGAAGAGTGCTGGATCAGGCCGTAGCTGAGCATGAAGAGGAAGAGTTGTGGTCACCATCACCACCAGAAGCAGCCTTGTTGTCATCGATTGCTGGACATGCGGCAACGCAGAGAGAGAAGTCTGAAGAAGAGGAGTCAGGCGGCGTACACACGACCGAGCTTCACGACAGAATCCAGCGAGAAGCTCGCTGGGATCCATATTCTGCCGAGAAGCTCGATCGTGTGTACGTTTGCGCCGAGCAAACTGACGAGCGAGGCGTCGAGCCAAAATAGAGAGCAGGTTCTCCATTTGCTCGATGGGCCATCGGGACTAATGGCTCGACGCCTTTTTCGACAGCCTGGTCGACGAACGACGGCCGCCCGAGAACCCCGTCGGGCGGAACGATGAGTTTAGCCCGACGAGGTTCTCGTACGTGTGTACGCGGCCTCAGAGGAGGAAGGTGGCTTTGAGGAGGTGGAAGACCAACCACAGCAGGCGTCCCAGGGGGCTTGTTGTCACCTTTCAGGGACCCTTGGTATTGTACGACATTCAATGACGTCAGTGTGGACAAGGAACTGGACATGGCTAGCTTGGTATCCAACCTTGTGTAAATGGGGAGTTTGCGGTTGTGCAAATGGAATGTTTGCGGTGCGTTAAACAAGGAGTTTGGTCTGTCACTGTGAAGCGGGCGTAACCCTTACACTACCTGATCGATACAATATCATGCCTGATGTTTTAAAGCACGTTATTCCAAACAATTTAGGAATGTTAGGTGATTTATGCCCTTTATGAATTAAAACCCGACTCTGCAACAACTACGTAATTTTCCATGGGAGTTTTGCTATGGATCCCCCAGTCCAGGTGTTAGTCCCCTTGAAACAACTTTTCCATCACTATTGTGGCCACAAAGAGTCCCTGTGGGTTTTAAAATTTGCCTGCCCATTGAAGTCTATGGCGGTTCGCCCTGTTAAGCTTCTCCATCCCCCATAACTGAGGTCCTCTATCCCCCATAACTGAATCTACTCCATCCACCATAACTGAGTCTTTTCCATCCCCCATAACTGAATCTTCTCCATCCCCCATAACTGAATCTTCTCCATCCCCCATACGTGAGCTTCTCCATCCCCCATAACTGAGCTCCTCCATCTCCCATAACTGAGCTTCTCCATCCCCCATAACTGAATCTTCTCCATCCCCCATACGTGAGCTTCTCCATCCCCATAACCGAGCTTCTCCATCCCCCATAACTGAGTCTTCTCCATCCCCCATAACTGAGCTCCTCCATCTCCCATAACTGAGCTTCTCCATCCCCCATAACTGAATCTTCTCCATCCCCCATACGTGAGCTTCTCCATCCCCCATAACCGAGCTTCTCCATCCCCCATAACTGAGTCTTCTCCATCCCCCATAACTGAGCTCCTCCATCTCCCATAACTGAGCTTCTCCATCCCCCATAACTGAGCTCCTCCATCCCCCATAACTGAGCTCCTCCATCCCCCATAACTGAGTCTTCTCCATCCCCCATAACTGAGTCTTCTCCATCCCCCATAACTAAGCTCCTCCATCTCCCATAACTGAGCTCCTCCATCCCCCATAACTGAATCTTCTCCATCCCCCATAACTGAATCTTCTCCATCCCCCATACGTGAGCTTCTCCATCCCCCATACGTGAGCTCCTCCATCTCCCATAACTGAGCTTCTCCATCCCCCATACGTGAGCTTCTCCATCCCCCATAACCGAGCTTCTCCATCCCCCATAACTGAGTCTTCTCCATCCCCCATAACTGAGCTCCTCCATCTCCCATAACTGAGCTTCTCCATCCCCCATAACTGAATCTTCTCCATCCCCCATACGTGAGCTTCTCCATCCCCCATAACCGAGCTTCTCCATCCCCCATAACTGAGTCTTCTCCATCCCCCATAACTGAGCTCCTCCATCTCCCATAACTGAGCTTCTCCATCCCCCATAACTGAGCTCCTCCATCCCCCATAACTGAGCTCCTCCATCCCCCATAACTGAGTCTTCTCCATCCCCCATAACTGAGTCTTCTCCATCCCCATAACTGAGCTCCTCCATCTCCCATAACTGAGCTTCTCCATCCCCCATAACTGAGCTCCTCCATCCCCCATAACTGAGCTCCTCCATCCCCTATAACTGAGTCTTCTCCATCCCCCATAACTGAGCTCCTCCATCCCCCATAACTGAGTCTTCTCCATCCCCCATAACTGAGGTCCTCCATCCCCTATAACTGAATCTTCTCCATCCCCCATAACTGAGGTCCTCCATCCCCTATAACTGAATCTTCTCCATCCCCCATAACTGAGTCTTCTCCGTCCCCCATAACTGAGTCTTCTCCGTCCCCCATAACTGAGCTCCTCCATCTCCCATAACTGAATCTTCTTTATCCCCCATAACTGAATCTTCTCTATCCCCCATAACTGAGCTCCTCTGCCCCCCATAACTGAGCTCCTCTGCCCCCCATAACTGAACTCCTCCATCCCCCATAACCGGGCGTCTCCATCTCCCATAACTGAGCGCTTCCATCTCCCATAACTGAGCTCCATCATCCTCCATATCTGAGCTCCTCCATCCTCCATAACTGAGCTCCTCCATCTACCAGAATTTTTTTTTTAAAGTTGCTTGTCTTTCAAAATGCCCCATAACTGAGCCCCTTCATCTCCAATAACTGAGCTCCTCCATCCCCCCATAACTGAGCTCCTCCATCTCCCATAACTGAGCTCCTCCATCCCCCATAACTGAATCTTCTCCATCCCCCCATAACTGAGCTCCTCCATCTCCCATAACTGAGCTCCTCCATCCCCCATAACTGAATCTTCTCCATCCCCCCATAACTGAGCTCCTCCATCTCCCATAACTGAGCTCCTCCATCCCCCCATAACTGAGCTCCTCCATCTCCCATAACTGAGCTCCTCCATCCCCCATAACTGAATCTTCTCCATCCCCCCATAACTGAGCTCCTCCATCCCCCATAACTGAATCTTCTCCATCCCCCCATAACTGAGCTCCTCCATCTCCCATAACTGAGCTCCTCCATCTCCCATAACTGAGCTCCTCCATCCCCATAACTGAGTCTTCTCCATCCCCCATAACCGTCTTCTCCATCCCCCATAACCGTCTTCTCCATCCCCCATAACTGAGTCTTCTCCATCCCCCATAACCGTCTTCTCCATCCCCCATAACAGTCTTCTCCATCCCCCATAACTGAGTCTTCTCCATCCATCATAACAGGCTTCTCCATCCCCCATAACTGAGTCTTCTCCATCCTCCATAACTGAGCTCCTCCATCCTCATAACTGAGTCTTCTCCATCCCCCATAACAGTCTTCTCCATCCCCCATAACTGAGTCTTCTCCATCCCCCATAACTGAGTCTTCTCCATCCCTCATAACAGTCTTCTCCATCCCCCATAACTGAGCTCCTCTGCCCCCCATAACTGAACTCCTCCATCCCTCATAACTGAGCGCTGCCATCTCCCATAACTGAGCTCTTTCATCCTCCATATCTGAGCTCCTCCATCCACTATAACTGAGCTCCTCCATCTACCAGAATTATTTTTAAAAAGTTGCTCGTCTTTCAAAATGCTCGTTAACCACATTACACTTTAAACAAAGTTCCACTGTCTATATAATATTACATTCCCCATAACTGAGCTCCTCCATCTCCAATAACTGAGCTCCTCCAGCCCCCTTATTAGCTTTGTTGTTTTCTCCTACATCACTAAGTGATCCCAAACACACAGGAATGATATTGGCGGGCGCTGTACAATGCCGCACACTAGGCGTTTTTTGGTGGATTGGTTCAAGATGGCCACTAGATGGAGCCAATTATCACAGGAAATCACTGTACGACATAAAATATGGCTAATATTTGTCATGGCCGGGCAAATGCGGGTCAAAATCACAATAACCTATTTTTTTAGAAATAGACCTCTAAGGCCTCGTACACACGATCGGACATATCCGATGAAAACGGTCCGCGGACCATTTCCATCGGATATGTCTGATCCGATGGCGTGTACACACCATCGGATCAAATTCCCCGCCGCCGGACGGCGCGGTGACGCCGCCACGTCACCGCACCAGGAAGTTAAACACTTCCGCGCATGCGCCGAATCCATTCGGCGGCGGCGGTGGGGGACGACATGTCTGCTGGTAAGTGTACTAACCAGCAGACATGTCGGGCGGACAGATTCCACCGGATGGATTTCAAAGCATGCTTTGAAATCTGTCGGGTGGAGAAATCTGTCCGCTAGCCCATACACACGAGCGGAGATGTCTGCTGAAACGGTCCATCGGACCGTTTTCAGCGGACATATCCCCTCGTGTGTACGAGGCCTTAGTCTCCACACCACAAAATGTACTCAGCCAATGAGAGGTAATGACCCTTTTTTTATTTTAAAAGTCTAGAGGACCGCCTTTTAAGTGGTGGGATTTACGTGTTTCGTCCTGGAAGACGACTTGAGAAAACAGACCTCTTGCAAGAGTTTCCACCACAAAATGTACTCAGCCAATGAGAGGTAATGACTCCATTTTTATTTTTCTCCTGCTATCAATGGCCAACACGGTACAACACTTCATCCATGTCTTTGGTGATCTCTGATCTCCTTATGAAGTGTTTCTTACATGATGAAGATCAGCCATGGAGTATATCTGAGGTGTATATCAGGGTGTGCTTCTTCCCCACATGTCCAGCAACATTCATATACAAGACATTTCCCGCACTCACTAATACACCTCGAGGGTTGTGTGGGACCCCTGATGTACAGGAAGACAGGACTGAGGTTCAGTGAGGAACAATTCCCTCACTCCGGACAGGAATACGGCTTCTCCCCCGTGTGAGATCTCTGATGTGTCAAAAGATGTGACTTCTGTGTATAACATTTTCCGCAATCAGGACAGGAATACGGCTTCTCGCCCGTGTGTATTCTCTGATGTCTGGAAAGATCAGACTTCTGTGCAAAACGTTTTCCGCACTCAGGACAGGAATGCGGCTTCTCCCCCGTGTGTGATCTCTGATGTCTGTAGAGATGGGCCTTCTGTGAAAAACATCTCCCGCACTTAGGACAGGAGTACAGCTTTTTCCCTATGTGAGACCTCTGATGTGTGACAAATTCTGAGTTTCGTTCAAAACTTTTCCCGCACTTAGTACACAAATACAGCTTTTCACCTGTGTGTAATCTCTGATGTTTGTAAAGACTGAACTTCATTGAAAAACTTTTTCCACACTCAGAACAGGAATACGGCTTCTCCTTTGTGTGCATTCTCTGATGTCTGCAAACATCGGACTTGTGTGAAAAACATTTCCCACACTTGTTACAGGAGTACGGCTTTTCCCCTGTATGAGACCTCTGATGTAAAATAAGTTCTGATTTTTGTACAAAACATTTCCCGCACTCAGTACACAAAAGTGGCTTCTCCCCAGTATGCAATCTCTGATGCTTACAAAGATAGGACTTCTGTGAAAAACATTTCCCACACTCAGAGCAGGAATATGGCTTCTCCCCTGTGTGTATTCTCTGATGCAAGGAGAGATTGGACTTCTTTGAATAACATTTCCCACATTCAGGACAGGAATATGGCTTCTCCCCCGTGTGAGACCTCAGATGCATGGAGAAATGGGACTTCTTTGAAAAATCTTTCCCGCACTCAGGGCAGGAATACGGCTTCTCCCCCGTGTGAGATCTCTGATGTACTGAAAGACTAGTCTCCTGTGAAAAACATTTTCCACACTCGGCGCAGGTAAATGGCTTCTCCCCATGGTGAGATCTCTGATGTCTGACGAGTACTGATTTCTGCATGTAACATTTTCCACACTGAGAACAGGAATACGGCTTCTCACCCGTGTGAGATCTTTTATGCTCATTAAGTTTGAATCTGGAATTGAAACACTTCCCGCACTCAAGACAGGGAAATCTCTTATCTGTTGGAAGGACGGCACCATCCCGCACAGCCTGAGGTTCCTCAGGATAAGAGGAATACGATGGTCCGGCACCGTCCCGCACAGAATGAGGTTCCTCAGGATAAGAGGAATACGATGGTCCATCTACACTGTGTGGTGCCGAACAGACATTGGAGGTAGCCGGGTTTTCTCCTGGACTATTCCGCTTATGAGAGCTCCAATGACGGATAAGAACTGATTTATGTGCAAAACATTTCCCACACTCAGAACAGGAATACGGCTTCTCCCCCGTGTGAATTCTCTGGTGTGTTAAAAGATGGGACTTCTGTGTAAAACATTTCCCGCACTCGGGACAGGAGAACGGCTTCTCCCCCGTGTGAGTTCGTCTATGCTTCTTAAGATTGCTTTTCCAATTGAAAGACTTTCCGCACTCAGGACAAGGAAACCCCTTATCTGATGGAAGGACGGCACCGTTCCGCACAGTCTGAGGTTCCTCAGGATAAGAGGAATACGATGGTCCGGCACCGCCCCGCACAGTCTGAGGGTCCTCAGGATAAGAGGAATACGATGGTCCATCTACACTGTGTGGTGCCAGATGGACATTTGAGGTAGTCGGGTTTTCTCCTGGACTATACTGTGTGATGTCCTCATCTTCTACTTTACAGTCTGGAGACAAAGTGAGACAATCCTCTGAGGTTTTCCTCATCTCCTGTCCATCTACTAAAATAGAAATACAAAGATTATCGGAGAGAAATACAGGAATACAGGACGGGGAACACAGCTCAGGAAAGTGACCAGGGGATTACAGGCTGATATCACCCAGTCCCCGCCCTACTCTGGACCAATCAGTGAGCAGTATGGGTGGAGGAATGGATTTAGTGTTAATGACCCACCTGTGCTGATCTCTGTAGGAGTGTCCTCCTCTATAAATGTCCCCGTTATTCCATCCTCCTCCATAGACTGCTGATCATCCCTCACATACGTCTCTTCTTCTTCTGATTTCACCTCAAATTCTATATCGATTGGATCTCCACTCTAAACCAAGAGAATGAGAGAGAATATCATCTGTAAGATATAAACTTACATACAAAATCCACACATCATCTCCACCAGTCCATGTTCTAGATGCTCCGCCCCACCGACCTTGTAACAGTGGGGGATGGTGTGACCTTCCTGTGTGGAATCCCGGGAATACAGAGGACGGGGACATCTCTCTGGGGGTTCCTGGTATTAGGTGGCTCCATCATATCCTTGTGTCCTTCTGAAAACTCCTCCATCACTCCATACTCCTCATCTTCTTCTTTATACTCTTCTTTAACATCAATATTATCATCCCCGAGGTTTCCAACCTCAACTTTAGGATCTCTCAGGTCTCCACTCTGAATATATAATAAAACATTCATTATAATAAACATGTTTGTGTATAAATCATAACCACCAATAATTGTTCCTCATCTACCTGATGATGGTGGGGGATGGTGTGACCTTCCTGTGTGGAATAATCCCGGGAATACAGAGGACGGGGACATCTCTCTGGTGGGTTCCCATTACTGGATCCATCTGTAGGAAACACACACACTGACTGAATCCATTGTTTCTATGTGTTTATCAGATGATGGGGGATCTAGGTGGAGCCTCCGTACTGCTCTCTCCTTTACAATAAAGTCTCCTCTTACCCGGTGATGTGAGGGGCGGCTGATTGTCCATCATGACGTCCTTGTAGAGATCCTTGTGTCCTTCTAAATACTCCCACTCCTCCATGGAGAAATAGACAGTGACATCCTGACACCTTATAGGAACCTGACACACACAATGATACAGTCACCATCCAGACACACCCCTTGTCTGTTACTGGATAATGTCCCAGAATCCTCCTCACCTCTCCTGTCAGCAGCTCCATCATCTTCTTGGTGACTTCTAGAATCTTCTCCATGTTGTGTCTCTCAGGTTTTAGGGAGTCACATGGAGGCACTGTGATGGTCATGTGATCACCTGACTTCACCAGAGGAAATCTCTGTATTGAGGAACCAATAGAAATATCATGTTAGAATCCCAAAATCCCCCTCACCTCTCCGGTCAGGTCTGTATTATTAATAGAGATAAGAGTGATGTCATGTGACCTCCCAGAATCCTCCTCACCTCTCCGGTCAGGTCTGTATTATTAATAGAGATAAGAGTGATGTCATGTGACCTCCCAGAATCCTCCTCACCTCTCCGGTCAGGTCTGTATTATTAATAGAGATAAGAGTGATGTCATGTGACCTCCCAGAATCCCCCTCACCTCTCCGGTCAGGTCTGTATTATTAATAGAGATAAGAGTGATGTCATGTGACCTCCCAGAATCCTCCTCACCTCTCCGGTCAGGTCTGTATTATTAATAGAGATAAGAGTGATGTCATGTGACCTCCCAGAATCCTCCTCACCTCTCCGGTCAGGTCTGTATTATTAATAGAGATAAGAGTGATGTCATGTGACCTCCCAGAATCCCCCTCACCTCTCCGGTCAGGTCTGTGTATTATTAATAGAGATAAGAGTGATGTCATGTGACCTCCCAGAATCCTCCTCACCTCTCCGGTCAGGTCTGTGTATTATTAATAGAGATAAGAGTGATGTCATGTGACCTCCCAGAATCCTCCTCACCTCTCCGGTCAGGTCTGTGTATTATTAATAGAGATAAGAGTGATGTCATGTGACCTCCCAGAATCCTCCTCACCTCTCCGGTCAGGTCTGTGTATTATTAATAGAGATAAGAGTGATGTCATGTGACCTCCCAGAATCCTCCTCACCTCTCCGGTCAGGTCTGTGTATTATTAATAGAGATAAGAGTGATGTCATGTGACCTCCCAGAATCCTCCTCACCTCTCCGGTCAGCACGTAGATGATCTCCAGGGTGAGGTTTAGTATCCTCTCGGTCATGTGACTCCGGTCCTCCTCCATCCTCATTGGTCATGCAATCTATACAGGTTACCTGTAGACCAATAATTGATAAGAGAAAATTATGAGGACTGTACTGGTTGTACAATATTAGTATGGGGGATAATATGAGGGTTTCCATCAGGGAAGAACATAGGGTTGCCACCTGTACGGGATTTACCCAGACAGTCCGTGTTCTGAATCATTTGCCTGGTTTTCAGTCACTCTGAAACCTGGACAGACCATTCAGACAAGGGGGGGGGGGCCCTATTAGCATATTTGTCACTGTGGAGACAGCAGCAGTGTCAGTGGTTCTCCATAAATACACTTTGCTCATTCCTGTCTCCCCGCCCCTCCAGGGTTTCTGTACATACTACCCACACTATCCCCTCCGCACTCCTCTCCTGTACATACTACCCACACTATCCCCTCCGCACTCCTCTCCTGTACATACTACCCCTGCCATACCCTCAGTACTCCTCTTCTGTACATACTACCCCCACCATCCCCTCCACACTGCTTTTCTGTACATACTTCCCCCACCATCCCCTCCTGTACATACTACCCCTGCTATCCCCTCTGCACTCCTCTCCTGTACACACTACCCCCACTATCCCCTTCTCCTGTAAATTCTACCCCCACAATCCCCTCCGCACTCCTCTCCTGTACATACTACCCCTGCCATCCCCTCAGCACTCCTCTCCTGTACATACTACCCCCATCATCCCCTCCACACTCCTCTTCTGTACATACTACCCCCACCATCACCTCCTTTCCTGTACATACTTCCCCCACCAGCCCCTTCTGTACATACTATCCTCACCATCCCCTCCTGTACATACTACCACCACCATCCCCTCTGCACTCTTCTCCTGTACATACTGCCCCCACCATCCTCTCCACACTCCTCTCCTGTACTTACTGCCCCCACCAGCCCCTCCTGTACATACTATCCCCACCATCCCCTCCTGTACATACTACCACCACCATCCCCTCTGCACTCTTCTCCTGTACATACTATCCCCACCATCCCCTCCTGTACATACTACCACCACCATCCCCTCTGCACTCTTCTCCTGTACATACTGCCCCCACCATCCTCTCCACACTCCTCTCCTGTATTTACTGCCCCCATCATACCGGCCACAATCCTCTCCTGTACATTCTGCCCCATATTACCAGCCACACTCCTTCTGCCACTCTGCATGTCGCAGAGCTCGGTGCCTCTAAGCTTCGGCCTGCCACATTAATGTTGGCTCCCATGAGACAGCCATATTTAAACCTAGGGGACCCATGATCTTCAATTGCCCGGAGGCCCCCATGAGTTATCAGTCCACCCCTGGGCTCTGGCCCAGACTGTGGTTACCCAGCAGGGGTGCTCACTGCAATTGTAAGCCAATAGTGTCAACTTTGTGGACTCTGATATAAATGGGGACAAAATATATCTATAGTGAATGTAGCACTACCCCCGAAGGAGCTGCTGGTTTGTTTTGGGCGGCATGTTACCTCATGTTTCTCCGCTCTCTAGGGTACTTGATGAGAGTTGTAGTAAATGGAATGGAATGTCCACACAACAGGTGTCTTTTATTACCCAGTCGGGTAAAACGGTAGAACTTGGTAAAGAGTGAAGATATAGCAGAAATGAGGAGTAACAGATTCAGGTGTATGTAGATGGGAAACAGTCCTGCTTCCAACGACTTCTGTTTCACCACTCGAGCCGGAATGGGTATAGCGCACCCGGATAGGCCTCTCTCACAAGCCTGGCAGCCAGAATGTCACTCGAACTTGGGGTTAAGTCTCTGCCACAGACTCTCCCAATAGTTGAAAATAGTGGTCCGGAATCCTCCTTAACAGATTCAGCACCCGGATTCCCTTCAGGTAGTTTTGGTTAGGTTACCGACTGATAGGCGACCAACAGCCAGCCTCTGAGTACCCGGTTTCCCTGGTCCCCGATGGATAGTCAGGCCCCTCTTGGAACACCAGCCTCTCTTGGCACTCCTCAAGCAGACTCTACACCGGTCAGCTTCCTCCAACAAGAAGGACAGCTCAGGACCTCATCAGATTGGGGACCCAGTCGCATCACTGAGCCCCAGCCGCAGATCAATTGCTCCGGGCCAACGTGGTCCCGAAACCAGGAACACTGCATAGCACGCACACCCAGGCCCGGAAGGCCATTTGCCAGGGTTCTGTGGTATGGCTACCCTGAAGGTTCACGCCACACGGGAAGAAGACCCAGGAAAACGGTGTCTACCCCATAAATACCCCTCCCCAGCACGCACAGAGAGGAAACCTCCTCCTCCTGATAGCCTGCCGGGAAGAAATATCCAAACCCTTGACTCCACTGCTGCCCCCTGTCGGCCTGGGGTGTTACCAGCACCCCAGAAAAGACAGCATGAACCCACAGCACAGCCAAAACTGGGACAGAGGCTCCAAATTTAAACAATTTAACCTGGTCAGAGTCACTTAAAGGGGTTGTAAAGGTACACGTTTTTTTACCTTAATGCATCCTATGCATTAGGGTAAAAAAACATCTCACAGCACCGCCCCCCCCCCGAGCCCCCGTTGTACTTACCTGACCGTTAGAATCTCCGGGGCGCGTCCACGTCGTCCTCTTCGGTTCCCAGCCTGGCCAATGATTGGCTAGGCTGGGCGGATTGATAGCAGCGCAGCCATTGTCTAGCGCTGCTGTCAATCAGAGCGGATGACGCAGCGTGCCGGGGGCGGAGCCGAGTGATACAGTCGGCGGCTATGGCCGCCGCTGTATCACGGGAGCACGCTCGCAAAAGCTTTCCTCCGTGCGAGCGCTCTCGCATGAAGAGGGAAAGCTTTTGCGAGGAGGAGCCCAGACAGCCGCCGAGGGACCCCAGAAGACAGCTTTCCGGGCCACTCTGTGCAAAACGAACTGCACAGTGGAGGTAAGTATCACATGTTTGTTATTTTTTTTTAAACAAAAGCCCTGACTTTAGTGTCCCTTTAACTCTCTGACCCTCTCTAAATTTACACTAGCACCAGTTCTGAAAAGTAACCAGGCGCTACATGAATACTACATAAAGAAATACAAATTGCCTAGTATTGTACAGAGCTAATGAATTTAATGTACTACTGGGAAAAAAAATGGCCTCTGCACTGCTAACGTGTTCAGGTTTGGCTTGAAGAAAAGGTGGCAACTCTAGAAGAACACCCCTCCCCCTCCCAGTGGGATTACACATAAAGGAACATTCCTTTTAGCATTTGTAAACCTGGGAGTCGAATTATGATTTGCCAGGGGGTCACCGAATCCTGGGCTGTTCCCGAAGCCAACACCATTCTCCCAGCCTTTTTGCGGCCACCCATCAGGGCTTTCCCTGGAGCCCGTAGCGGCCCACTCAGCCTCTTCGCAGGTGCCCATTCAGTTTACGTCATGGTTGGGGGACAAAGACTAGAGGTCAGCTGACTGGTGAGGAACATGAAGTGGGAGGGGCTGTCTCCTGATTTCGGCATAGGTGTCACTGCTACGAGACACCACGAAGTCGGAGACACGGTAAGTAACACTACCTGTAATTATAGTTGCCATTAAAAGGACTCAGGTAGCGCTAAATGTCTGTGGGTTAGGGGCGCAGATTACTTGTCTTGCCTTGGGTTCTGACAACCCATGCTACGAAAATAATTTTACCGTTAGGGGGTCCCCACAACTTGGGAAATTTTATCAAGGGGTCACAGCAATAGAAGGTTGAGAAGCAATGCTCTAAACCTTTGTCTATAGAAACCCCCCATCCCCAATAAAAGTAGTATAATCCGTTAGTATAGATTGATGAGGTGAGAAGGTGATTGGTCGGAAATGTGACACGTCTCCAAAATGAAGAGAATTCTCTATGGGGAATGTTTTTCCCCTGAAGGGGTTAATCTAGGTCTCCACACTATATATGTGTGTATTATCATCTGCTGGAGATAAAAGACGTCACAGTGACTATGGAGGAAGAGGACGGACATGACGGGGTTACTGGGTGTAAATAGAAGACAAGATCTTATTACCTCAACTGCTGCCTCTTCCAGCGACGTCTTCCCTCTTCGTTCTCCCAACTCACCTCTCACCCGGAACTTCCTATTTATACCTGACATCACTTCCTGTCTGTACCTGACATCACTTCCTGTCTTCCATAGAGACTTCCTGTCTGGGTAGAAGTGAGAAGATCACCACCTTCTGAAGCTCAGAGGAACTGCAGCCCGAGACACGTCTCGTAGTGTGACCACGGCCTTGTGCTGTGTGTCCCTAATACATATGGGCTGAACAACCCCACGTTTCGGTTTGCACCAGAACTCCAGAACAGAGAAGAAGTTCTGACCCAAACGGTAAACCCCATTGAAGTCTATGAGAGTTGAACATGAAAAATCAAAAGCCCCCATTTTGAAGGCTTATATGCAAGTCATTGGGCATAAAAGGGGTATGTGTGGTCCAGTTACAGCATTTATTTTTTTATATCGTTTTTAAAGGCAATCGTAACAAATCCTTTTAAATTGGATTTGACGCTTTTTTTTTAACCACTTAAGGACCGCCGCATGTACATATACGTCTCGGGACAATGGCACGTACAGGCACATTGGCGTACCTGTACGTCCCTGCCTAGACGTGGGTCGGGGGTCCGACGATCGGGACCCCCCCCCCCGGTACCTGCGGCGGTCCTCGTGGCTGTCCGAGCGATCCGGGATGAGGGGGCGGCTGTTCGTTTTTGTCCGCCCCCTCCGGATCGCTCCCAGCCAATCCGCGTCCTCCCCGTGTGTCACTCCCTCTGCCTGTGTAAACATAGGAAGGGGGAAGTGATGTGATCTCTCCTCTCAGCGGTATTTTCAACCGCCGCTGAGGAGAGAAGACATCACACGGTGAGTCTGCACCAACACTACACTGACACCAGGACATGTAGGCACATTAACCCCCCCCCCCGATCACCCCCCTGTCACAGTGTCACTGAATGCAGTGATTATATATGTACTGATCACTGCATTTAGTGTCAGTGTGACAGGCAGTTAGTGTTAGGACCAGGGTAGCCCCGTACCACCTCAGGCCAAAAGCGGTACTGCACCCCGCTTTGGCCTGAATCATGCTCGTTTTGCAAGACAACACTCGCAAACGGAGTTAGGAAGGGAGGTCAGACCATATTGGCCCCACAAAGGATGATGAACGGAATTTGGTTACAAAGGATGGGGAGATGGCGAAGGTATTGAATTTATTATTCTCCTCAGTCTTCACAAGGGAATCGGGGGGGGGAGGGGCCTGCATGGCTAACAGAGGACAGAATTAGAATTAGACTTGGAAAACTTAACATTAATAAATCCCCGGGACCAGACGGCTTGCACCCGAGGGTACTTAAGGCAGAGTTTTTCAACTTCAGGCACACCGACAGGTCATGTTTTCAGGCTTTCCATTATTTTGCACAGGTGATTTGATCAGTTTCACTGCCTTAGTAATCACCACAGCCATTTCATCTGAGGGAAATCCTGAAAACTTGACCTGTTGGTGTGCCTTGAGGTGTACCTATATTTTTTACTGGTGTGCCTTGAGGACTGGAGTTGAAAAACACTGACTTAAGGAACTCAGTCAGGTGACAGCCAGACCGGTGTTTCTAATTTTTACTGACAGCCTACTGACTGGAAAGGTACCAACAGATTGGAGAAAAGCAGATGTAGCACCAATATTTAAAAAAAGGGCCCGAAATACATCCCTGGGAATTATAGACCAGTCAGCCTAACATAAATAGAATGTAAGCTTTTGGAGGGGATGATAAGGGACTATATACAAGATTTTGGTGTATCTGGATAAAGGAAGGCCCGTAGATGTGGTGTATCTGGATAAAGGAAGGCCCGTAGACGTGGTGTATCTGGATAAAGGAAGACCCGTAGACGTGGTGTATCTAGATAAAGGAAGGTCCGTAGACGTGGTGTATCTAGATAAAGGAAGGCCTGTAGACGTGGTGTATCTGGATAAAGGAAGGTCCGTAGACGTGGTGTATCTGGATAAAGGAAGGTCCATAGACGTGGTGTATCTGGATAAAGGAAGGCCCGTAGACGTGGTGTATCTAGATAAAGGAAGTCCCGTAGACGTGGTGTATCTGGATAAAGGAAGGTCCGTAGACGTGGTGTATCTAGATAAAGGAAGGTCCGTAGACGTGGTGTATCTAGATAAAGGAAGGTCCGTAGACGTGGTGTATCTGGATAAAGGAAGGCCCGTAGGCGTGGTGTATCTGGATAAAGGAAGGTCCGTAGACGTGGTGTATCTAGATAAAGGAAGGCCCGTAGACGTGGTGTATCTAGATAAAGGAAGGCCCGTAGACGTGGTTTATCTAGATAAAGGAAGGTCTGTAGATGTGGTGTATCTGGAAGGCCCCTAGATGTGGTGTATCTAGATAAAGGAAGGCCCGTAGACGTGGTGTATCTAGATAAAGGAAGGTCTGTAGATGTGGTGTATCTAGATAAAGGAAGGCCCGTAGACGTGGTGTATCTAGATAAAGGAAGGCCCCTAGATGTGGTGTATCTAGATAAAGAAAGGCCCGTAGACGTGGTGTATCTAGATAAAGGAAGGTCTGTAGATGTGGTGTATCTAGATAAAGGAAGGCCCGTAGACGTGGTGTATCTAGATAAAGGAAGGCCCGTAGACGTGGTGTATCTAGATAAAGGAAGGCCCGTAGACGTGGTGTATCTGGATAAAGGAAGGCCCGTAGACATGGTGTATCTGGATAAAGGAAGGCCCGTAGACGTGGTGTATCTGGATAAAGGAAGGCCCGTAGATGTGGTGTATCTGGATAAAGGAAGGCCCGTAGACGTGGTGTATCTGGATAAAGGAAGGTCTGTAGACGTGGTGTATCTGGATAAAGGAAGGCCTGTAGACGTGGTGTATCTGGATAAAGGAAGGCCCGTAGACATGGTGTATCTGGATAAAGGAAGGCCCATAGACGTGGTGTATCTGGATAAAGGAAGGCCAGTAGAGGTGGGGTATCAGGATAAAGGAAGGCCCGTAGACGTGGTGTATCTAGATAAAGGAAGGCCCGTAGACGTGGTGTATCTGGATAAAGGAAGGCCCGTAGACGTGGTGTATCTGGATAAAGGAAGACCCGTAGACGTGGTGTATCTGGATAAAGGAAGGCCCGTAGACGTGGTGTATCTGGATAAAGGAAGGCCCGTAGATGTGGTGTATCTGGATAAAGGAAGGCCCGTAGACATGGTGTATCTGGATAAAGGAAGGCCCGTAGACGTGGTGTATCTGGATAAAGGAAGGCCCGTAGAGGTGGGGTATCAGGATAAAGGAAGGCCCGTAGACATGGTGTATCTGGATAAAGGAAGGCCCGTAGACGTGGTGTATCTGGATAAAGGAAGGTCTGTAGACGTGGTGTATCTGGATAAAGGAAGGCCTGTAGACGTGGTGTATCTGGATAAAGGAAGGCCCGTAGATGTGGTGTATCTGGATAAAGGAAGGCCCGTAGATGTGGTGTATCTGGATAAAGGAAGGCCCGTAGACATGGTGTATCTGGATAAAGGAAGGCCCGTAGACGTGGTGTATCTGGATAAAGGAAGGCCCGTAGAGGTGGGGTATCAGGATAAAGGAAGGCCCGTAGACATGGTGTATCTGGATAAAGGAAGGCCCGTAGACGTGGTGTATCTGGATAAAGGAAGGTCTGTAGACGTGGTGTATCTGGATAAAGGAAGGCCTGTAGACGTGGTGTATCTGGATAAAGGAAGGTCTGTAGACGTGGTGTATCTAGATAAAGGAAGGTCCGTAGACGTGGTGTATCTGGATAAAGGAAGGCCCGTAGACGTGGTGTATCTGGATAAAGGAAGGTCCGTAGACGTGGTGTATCTAGATAAAGGAAGGCCCGTAGATGTGGTGTATCTGGATAAAGGAAGGTCTGTAGACGTGGTGTATCTAGATAAAGGAAGGCCCGTAGACGTGGTGTATCTAGATAAAGGAAGGTCTGTAGACGTGGTGTATCTAGATAAAGGAAGGTCCGTAGACGTGGTGTATCTGGATAAAGGAAGGCCCGTAGACGTGGTGTATCTAGATAAAGGAAGGTCCGTAGACGTGGTGTATCTGGATAAAGGAAGGTCCGTAGACGTGGTGTATCTAGATAAAGGAAGGTCCGTAGACGTGGTGTATCTAGATAAAGGAAGGCCTGTAGACGTGGTGTATCTAGATAAAGGAAGGCCCGTAGACGTGGTGTATCTGGATAAAGGAAGGCCCGTAGACGTGGTGTATCTAGATAAAGGAAGGCCCGTAGATGTGGTGTATCTAGATAAAGGAAGGCCCGTAGACGTGGTGTATCTGGATAAAGGAAGGCCCGTAGATGTGGTGTATCTAGATAAAGGAAGGTCCGTAGACGTGGTGTATCTGGATTTTGCACACAGCTCCCCATAAACGTTTGCTGTACAAAGTAATGTCCATTGGCATGGACCATAGGGCGAGTACATGGATTAAAAACTGTCTACGAGGGCGAGTTTTTTTAGCAATATGTAGCTCCTCGTTCACCGATCTCCTGTGACGCTTCTGCTGAAAAAAGCAAGGGGGATCAGACTACACTGCAGCAGGTAGTAAACCAGCAGAGACACGCCCCTTCCCCTCTGAACTGTCACTGCTGCTGGACAATTGTCAAACGTGACGCCTGAATCCCATTGGAGGCTACGGGAGCCAAATCTTTTTTTTTTAAAACAGCTTTAATTATATTTTTTTAAAAGGTACAAAGCATACAATCGACAAAATCGTGATCCATTGAAGACAAAGCAATGTTTTTATTAGTACAGAGAGGTGTATTTATAAAAGCTAAAACAGATGGGAGAGGGGAAGCGGTCAAAAGAATGTAAAAAAAAGGAAAGAGATTGAGGGTGGGAAATGAAGGATTAGAAATGGACAAGGGAACAGGAAAAGGAGGAAAGAGATGAGAGAAAGGAAGGAAGTGGTAAAGGGAAAAGAGGAAAGAGGTGGGGGGAGCAGGAAAGTGATAAGAGTAAATATATTAGGGAAGGGAAGCGGGTAAGGGAATGGGAAAAGAGGAAAGAGATGAGAGAGAGGAAGCAGTAAAGGGAAAAGAGAAAAGAGGTGGGGGAGCAGGAAAGAGATAAGAGTAAAGATATTAGGGAAGTGGGTAAAGGAACGGGGAAAGACGAAAGAGATGGAGGATGGGAAGCGGGTAAGGGAACGGGTAAAGAGGAGAGATGGAGGATGGGAAGCAGGTAAGGGAACGGGTAAAGAGGAGAGATGGAGGATGAGAAGCGGGAAAGGGAACGGGTAAAGAGGAGAGATGGAGGATGGGAAGCGGGTAAGGGAACGGGTAAAGAGGAGAGATGGAGGATGAGAAGCGGGAAAGGGAACGGGTAAAGAGGAGAGATGGAGGATGGGAAGCGGGTAAGGGAACGGGTAAAGAGGAAAGAAATGGAGGATGAGAAGCGGGTAAGGGAACGGGGAAAGATGAAAGAGACGGAGGATGAGAAGCGGGAAAGGGAACGGGTAAAGAGGAGAGATGGAGGATGGGAAGCAGGTAAGAAAACGGGTAAAGAGGAAAGAGATGGAGGATGGGAAGCAGGTAAGGGAATGGGTATAGAAGAAAGAGATGAAGGATAGGAAGCGGACAAAGAAATTGGTAAAGTGGAAAGAGATGGAGGATGGGAAGCGGGTAAGGCCCTGTACACACGAGGAGACATGTCCGATGAGACAGGTCCGATGAGACAGGTCCGACGGACCGTTTTCATCGGACATATCTGAAGGCATATTTTGGTCTGATGTGTGTACACACCATCAGACCAAAATCCCCGCGGGCCAGAACGCGGTGATGTAGAAAACACAGACGTGCTGAAACACGAAAGTTCGATGCTTCCACACATGCGTCGAATCAATTCGATGCATGCACAGGATGTCGGTCCGATGGTTGGGCGTACTAAAGCATGCTTAGAAACTTTTGTCCGCTGGAACCTGTCCGCTAGGCGGTACACACAATCGAACATGTCCGCTGAAACTGGTCTGCGGAGCAGTTTCAGCGGACATGTCTCCTCGTGTGTACGTGGCCTAAGGGAACGGGAAGAGAGGAAAAAGATGAGAGAGCGGAAGTGGAAAAACGGGAAAGAGGTAGAGGGGGAGCAGAAAAGGGATAAGAGTAAAGAAATGGGGGAAGGGAAGCAGGTAAGAAAACAGAAGAGCAGGGAAAAAAGGTAAGGAAACAAATGAAGAGGAAAGGGATGGGGGAGAGGAAACAGGAAAGAGGCGGGGGAGGGGAAGTGGCAAAAGAGGAAAGAGACTGAGGATGGGAAGCAGGCAAGGGAACAGGAAAGAGATGGAGGATAGCAAAAGAGGAAGGGAAAAGAAGAAAGGGATGGAAAGCAGAAAAGTAAAAAGGAGGAAAGAGATGGGGGAGGGGGAGCAGGGGAAGTTAAAGGGAAAAAAAGGTGGGGGGATGGGAAGCGACCAAGTGGGGAGGATAGGAAGAAGAAAAGTAACAGAACAACTAAGATTGTCGTCGATATATCTGAAACAACATAAGTAATCATCAACACCAGCAGTCCCCGTGGGACTATAAACCAATAATAAACAGACGGGGTTCTAAAGGAGTCACCTATAATTGTCGAAGTTAGTAGAGACCTTCAGGTCTCGTCTATAATGGGAGAGAAAAACCATCAAGCTAGGGGGGGCAGGGAGAATTAAGGTGGCAAATATGGGAAAAGGGTATCATAATATCTGGTTAACGTGGAGCTAAATTTGGGGAAATTAAGGTATATTAATAGTACATTTTTATTAGGTGTCTCCCAAAATACCCAAAGATGTCTCAAGCATTCCAACAGCCCCTCTTATTAATCACCATAATGTGTGTAATATGCATATTTCTCGCCAGCTCTACCTAGTGGCCGTAAGGCAGTATTTTTCTGGAATGAGGCATTTCAGGAAAATACTACATTATGGCCACTGGATGGAGCTGACAAGCATAGGAATATTACACACATTACGTAGATTGTCCGTGATGGCTGTGTAAGTGCTTGAGGCATCATGTGGTCTCAGGGGAAGGAACGCATTGTATCTTCTAGTGACAGCTCACTAGGAGAGGTCAAGGAGACAACATGGCCATGTAGGGTCTACAGGGGCCTTGAAATTATAATAGAGTGTGGGCTCGTGACCTAATCAGGGTTTGTAATACCAGGATCGTAGCACCATCAAAGCATAGCATAGAACCATGGGAACCATCAACGACGGTAAAGGAGAGCAGAGTCATTCTTGTGGCCTCATGGACATAAAATATAATACAGGGAAATGCCACGCCAAAAAATAAATAAGGGCTCACTCCTTTTGTGGGTGAAACTTGTCCTAGTGAGGGTTGGACTTGGTGGACTCTTCTGTCGTCTGGTCCTTGAATAATAAAGCTTTGTGATGGCTGATGTCATTAGAGTGGGACCATTTCATGTGGGGAGCATTGAGGAGCTCCTCTGGCCGGCACCACAAAACACAGATTTGCAAGTTTTGAGGACAGACAACCCAATTGGGACTATACCCCAACAGGATCATGGGACCCCCCTCATGCTTTGACCTCTGCAAGAGTAAAACTAGAAGGGAGTGCCGAGCCCTGCAAAGAGAGGCTTAGAAAATAAAGTACCCTTCCTTGATTAATGTCTACTGGCTAAGTCTCTGAACCGAGAGGTTCCTTTCTTTAAGGTTCAGACTTAGGAAGCAAGAGAGGAAGAGTTCTTTCTCAGATGGAAAGGGTGGGCTCCATGATATGGAGAAGCTGGAAGGCATGTAGGCCATGCTCTCTCGAAAAACACATGGAAGCTAGGAAAGGGTGGGCTCCGTGATCTGGAGAAGTTCCTTTCTTGAAGGTTCAGTCTTAGGAGGCAAGAGAGGGAAGGAGTTCTTTCTTCGATGGAAAGTGTCGGCTACATGATTTGGAGAAGTTCCTTTTTGAACGTTCATTTAAAGGAGGCAAAAAGGGGAAGAGTTCTTTCTCCGATGGAAAGGGTGGGCTCCATAATCTGGAGATGTTCTTTTCTTGAAAGTTCAGTCTTAGGAGGCAAGAAGGGGGAAGAGTTCTTTCTCTGACGGAAAGGGTGGGATCCATGATTTGGAGAAGTTACGTTTTGAAAGTTCAGTCAAAGGAAACCAGAAGGGAAAAAAGTTCTTTCTCTGATGGAAAGGGTGGGCCCCATGACCTGGAGAAGCTGGAAAGCATATAGGCCATGCTCTCTTGAAAAACACATGGAAGCTAGGAAAGGGTGAGCTCCATGATCTGGAGAAGTTCCTTTTCGAAGGTTTAGCCAAAAGAGGCAAGTAGGGGAAGAGTTCTTTCTCTGATGGAAAGGTTGGGCTCCATGATCTGGAGAAGTTCCTTTCTTGAAGGTTCAGTCTTAGAAGGCAAAAGGGGGAAAAATTCTTTCTTTGATGGAAAGGGTGGGGCTCCATGCTCTGGTGATGTTTCTTTCATGAAGGTTCAGTCTTTGGAGGCAAGAATGGGAAGAGCTCTTTCTCGGAAGGAAATGGTGGGCTCCATGATCTGGAGAAGTTCCCTTTCGAAGTTTCAGTCAAAAGAGGCAAGTAGTGGAAGAGTTCCTTCTCCGATGGAAAGGGTGAGCTCCATGATCTGGAGAAGTTCCTTTCTTGAAGGATCAGCCTTAGGAAGCAAGAAGGGGAAGAGTTCTGTCTCTGATGGAAAGGGTGGGCTCCATGATTTGGAGAAGTTCCCTTTTGAAGGTTCAGTCATAGGAGGCAAGAAGGGGGAAGAGTTCTTTCCCCGATGGAAAGGGTGGGCTCCATGACCTGGAGAAGCTGAAAGGCACGTAGGCCATGCTCTCTCGAAAACCACATGGAAGCAAGGAGACAGAGAGGAGCCAGGAAGGGCAGTCATGTATGATCACAGGAAGGCAGCTTTGATATTTAAGGATTGTTGGTGGTGCAGAAAAAGAAGGTCCACAAATGGGGCAATCAACGAGTGGTAAAAACCCAAAAGGCAAATTGTCTAGCCAACCACTTTTCAAGATGAAGCAAACAAACAATAGCACCTTGTCACCAAAGAAGACATCTTGTCACCTTTACCAGTTTTTTCTTCCAGGCTGATTGGCAAGATTTTGGGGGAAAATTATGATGATGATGACGTGCTACCCTTGAGGCCACTTATATCCTAGCAACTGATGATGATGACAACGTGCAACCCTAGAGGCTGTCTATGTCCTAGCAACTGATGATGATGATGACAACGTGCAACCCTAGAGGCTGTCTATGTCCTAGCAACTGATGATGTTGATGATGTGCAACCCTAGAGGCCGCTTATATCCTAGCAACTGATGATGACAACGTGCAACCCTAGAGGCTGTCTATGTCCTAGCAACTGATGATGATGACAACGTGCAACCTTAGAGGCCTCCTATGTCCTAGAAACTGATGATGACAACGTGCAGCCACCTGAATCTGAGCAACTAATAATGCTAGTTTCTTGCATAGCATCATTGGTTGCTAGGACATAGACAGTCATCGGTGTCTTAGCAACCAATCACAGTGGGTTGGCCTTGAGCTTGAACTTGTCATTTAGTAGCACTACTAATGTCTTCTGTTCAGGTGGACAAACTGGGTAACAGCTTGGGTTGGGGGTCTACAGAAACTCAGTCACCCCACTTCTCTGCTGGGTCCCTAGCTTGGCCCTCCAGATACTTCTTAAGCGTCACCCCACTTCTTTGCTCGGTCTCTAGCTTGGCCCTCCAGATACTTCTTAAGCGGCACCCCACTTCTTTGCTCGGTCCCTGGCTTGGCCCTCCAGATTCTTCTCAAGCGTCACCCCACTTCTATGCTGGGTCCCTAGCTTGGCCCTCCAGATACTTCTCAAGCGTCACCCCACTTCTCTGTTGGGTCCTTGGCTTGGCCCTCCAGATACTTCTCAAGCGTCACCCCACTTCTCTGCTGGGTCCTTGGCTTGGCCCTCCAGATACTTCTCAAGCATCACCCAAGTTCTCTGCTGGGTCCCTGGCTTGACACACAAGGCTGCTTTGCAAGCGTCACCTCCGCTGGTTGGGTCCCTGACTTGATCACCGCCTTAAGTTTCCCGAATTCTTCACCATCCCCAGTTGGTGAGAATACTGCTCCGGTACTTGCTTCAGTTACTCACTGTGGTCCCCGGTAATAAGGTGGATGGTCCTTTAGTGGCGACAGCTTTCCCTCTACCTCCAACCACGACAGGTTCTCCGGCTGGCAGAACCGGCACTTCTGGTTGGACTGCAAGCCACAGTCCCAACCCTGCGCTGCTCTCTTGCTTCTGGATAGACCCTCAGACAGCCTAGCAGCCAGAGACCCCCGGGATAGGCCCAATCTCTGGCCTAGCAGACACAGGTCTACCCAGACAGCCGTCCGGGTGGCACAGATCATCTGACTCCACCTGAATATATAGGCTCTCCCAGCAGGCCAAGAGATCCAAGGAAACCCCTGCCCATTGGCTGAGATACACCATATACCCATCACCTGACCTTGAGTTGTCCTCATATCTAGGAGATTGGGTCTATTCCATGGGAGATTGCAGCCAGATGCCCCTGGGATAGGCCCAATCTCCGGCCTAGCAGTGCGGGGGGGAAAAAGGGGACACGTCCACCCAGGCAGCCGTCCGGGTGGCACAGATCATCTGACTTCACCTGAATATATAGGCTCTCCCAGCAGGCCAAGGGATCCAAAGTAACCCCTGCCCATTGGCTGAGATACACCACATACCCATACCCTGACCTTGGGTTGTCCTTCTCATATCTAGTACCACCATGTTCCCGACCACCTAGCGGTAGAAGAGAAAAGTGCAACAAGGCCAAACTTAGGGAGAAATGAATGGATCTCTAATGCCGCATACACACGATCGTTTTTCGCCTTGTAAAAAAATTACGTTTTTTCAGCCTCTCGAAAAAACAACCTTTTCTCCAACTTCATCCTTAAAACGACGTTGCCCACACACGATCGTTTTTTTTAAATGCTGGTGACGTACAACGGCACAATAAAGGGGAAGTTCCACGCTAATTTCTGGTCTCATAACTTGCTTCTGAGCATGCGCAGGTTTTTCACGTCGTTTAAGCCCACACACGATCATTTTTTACAACTTGAAAAACAAGTTGGGCCAGATTCAGGTTCAGAGTTATGTATCAGTGATAGGCCGGCATAACTCTGACTTTGCGCCGGCGTATCGGTTTTCTGTATTCAGAAAACAAGATACGCCGTTTTGCAGGAAAGATCCAACAGGCGTAATTGTATTACGCCGTCGGATCTTAACTGAAATTTTAAAATGGCCGCTAGGGGCGTTCCCGCTGATTTACGCCGAGAATATGTAAATCAGCGAGATACGCCAATTCACGAACGTACGCCCGCCCGACGCAGTGACTTTACGCCGTTTACGTAAGGGTTTTCCCGGCGTAAAGATAAAGCACCAAAAAGCAGGCGCATCCTAAGTATGGCCGTCGTGACCGCGGGAAATTTGAAAATGTTTACGTCGTTTGCGTAACTCTTCCGTGAATGGGGATTTACGACGATTACGTTCACGTCGAAAACGCCGTCATAATTCGGAGCATGCGCACTGGGATTTTACAATGGTCGACGCATGCGCAGTACGTTCGGCGCGGAGATGCGCCTAATTTAAATAGCATACGCCCCCTACCCGCCGAATTTGAATTAGGCCGCCCAATTTACGCTACGCCGTCGCAACTTTACACGCAAGTGCTTTGTGAATACAGCACTTGCGCGTAAAGTTGCGGCGGTGTAACGTAAATAGGAAAAGTTACGCTGCCGCAAAGAACCGCTCGCCATCCTGAATCTGGCCCCGTTGATTTTTTCAAGACGAAAAACGATCGTGTGTACGCGGCATAACGATCAACCAGGGTAATTACTCCTGGCAAGTAAATTTGTGAGGAGCGTCCCGGACTAAACCCCAGGGTGCTGCACTTCATTGCGCAGTATTAAGGTGCTTTAACAAAAAAGTGCTCTCAAACATCGAATATGAAATCACATTTGTGTCCATTCACAGCAAAAAACACGATGGTTTCCAACCAACACAAAGTCTGATCGGCAAACCTGGCGACGTCACGTATCTCTGCACCTCCCTAGGCGTTTCGTCATCATAGACGTCATCAGGGGCGTGATGTCTTCATCTAGCATAAGCGTTGCATTTTTATTGCTAATTACCTAGGTGCTGTCTGCTTCCCCTCCCCCCCATAGCGACACCACTGCCAGAACCTGAAGCTGATTCCTAATCTCAAGGCTCGCTTCCTCCCGTTCTGAGATCTCTGATGTTCGGCAAAATATGGTTCATAGAGAAGATGTTTCCTGAACTCGGGACACTAACACACCACCACGGTTGTGTGGGTTCTCTGATGTCTGGAAAGGCAGGGCTTCTGTGAAAAACATTTCCCGCACTCAGGACAGGAATACGGCTTCTCCCCAGTGTGAGATCTCTGATGTGTGGCAAGTTCTGATTTCCGCGGATAACATTTTCCGCACTCGGGGCAGGGAAATGGCTTCTTGCGCGTGTGGCATATTTGATGTCCGTTGAGATGGGACTTTTGGGAAAAACATTTCCCGCACTCAAGGCAAGAATACGGCTTCTCCCCCGTGTGGCATCTCCGATGTGCATCGAGAAGTGATTTACGTACAAAACATTTCCCGCACTCGGAACAGGAATACGGCTTCTCCCCGGTGTGAGATCTCTGATGTATAACAAGGTCTGATTTCTGCAGATAACATTTCTCGCACATTGGGCAGGAATACGGCTTCTTGCCCGTGTGGCATATTTGATGCCCGTTAAGATGGGACTTCTGGGAAAAACTTTTCCCACACTCAAGACAAGAAAAAGGCTTCTCCCCCGTGTGCAATCTCCGATGTGCATCAAGAAGCGGCTTACGTACAAAACATTTCCCGCACTCGGCACAGGTATACGGCTTCTCTCCCGTGTGAGATCTCTGATGTATAACAAGGTCCGATTTCCGTAGGTAGGATTTCCCACACTCTGGACAGGAATGTGGCTTCTCCCCTGTATGGCATATCTGGTGTCCAGTTAGATGGGACTTCCTTGAAAAACATTTCCCGCACTCAGGACAAGGATACGGCTTTTCCCCCGTGTGACACCTCCGATGTGCAGCAAGAAGTGGCTTTCGTACAAAACTTTTCCCGCACTCGGAGCAGGAATACGGCCTCTCTCCTGTGTGAGATCTCTGATGTATAATAAGATCCGATTTCTGTAGATAACTTTTCCCACACTCAGGGCAGGAATGCGGCTTCGTCCCCGTGTGGCATCTCTCGTGTCTGGAAAGATTGGACTTCCCCGAAAAACGCTTCCCGCACTCACGACAGGAATACGGCTTCTCCCCCGTGTGCGATCTCTGATGTCTGACAAGTTGCGGCTTCGACGGAAAACTTTTCCCGCACTCGCTGCAGAAATATGGCCGCTGACCAGTGTGACATCTGACGTGCACGCAGAGGCTGGATTTAAAACCGAAACGTTTCCCGCACTCGGTACAGGAAAACTTCTCTTTTTGAGGGACGGCGCCGCCCCCCACAGTCTGAGGTTCCTCAGGGTTTGAGGGATACGACGGCCCGGCCACAAGGTGGGGCACCACCAGGATATACGAGGTGGTCGGGTCTCCCGAATACTGTGTGATGTCCTCATCTTCTACTTTACAGTCTGGAGACAAAGTGAGACAATCCTCTGAGGTTTTCCTCATCTCCCGTCCATCTACTAAGATAGAAATACAAAGATTATTACTAGACATGAGCCGATTGGTTCCCCTAAACCAGGACTCCGCCCACATCAGGCAGCTTTGTCTCTGAGGGTCTTACAATTCCTCCCCTCAGCGAGGTCGGGGGGAACAGATAGTGGAAAATGGCTCATGTTATGCTGTTGTTCAATCAAACCAATTTAAAATAAAAAAAACCTACCAGATACAACACACAAAGGATGTCTGCATTCATAGACTCTTGTTGGTGATTAAGGATGAGCCGAACGCCCCCCGGTAATAGCCTGCCAGGTTGCGCGCTCGGAATACGGGTATCCTCTGAGGGGAACGGTCTGCTAGTTTGGCTTGGAGGGTTGGGATTGGAGGACTTGGTGGGGGTTTGTCTCTGAGGGGACCGTCCCCCCATTTTTTTTTGGGCGGGGTTCCCCTTAACCACTGTTGGGGTCAGGGGGAGGGGGCCCGAAAGGCGGACGGGGCTTTTTGTTTGGCTGGCCAAAGACCAGGCCACCTATTACGATTCGGCACTGCGTCGCTTTAACTGACAATTGCGCGCTCGGATAAGGGTCTGCTATGGCTTTTTTGGAGGGGGGTGGGACCATTTTTTTGGGGCGGGGTTCCCCTTAACCACTTCAGCCCCGGACCATTTGGCTGGCCAAAGACCAGGTCACCTATTACGATTCGGCACTGCGTCGCTTTAACTGACAATTGCGCGCTCGGATAAGGGTCTGCTATGGCTTTTTTGGAGGGGGGTGGGACCATTTTTTTGGGGGGCGGGGTTCCCCTTAAAGCGGAGTTCCACCCAAAAATGGAACTTCCGCTTAATCCACTCCTCACCCCCTTACATGCCACATTTGGCATGTCATATTTTTTGGGAGGGGAGAGTGGGGGCTTCAGGAGGAGTGGGACTTCCTGTCCCACTTCCTCCTTCCGCCGAGGGGCTGGTTAGGAGATTAAGCTTAATCGCCTACAGCAGCCCCTCCCTGTAGGCGACCGCCTAGGACACTGACAGGTCCTAGACGATCGCCTGTCCAATGAGCGGGGGGGCCGCGCGCTCATGCGCAGTGCCGCTCGCGCACGCGCAGTGGGTGTCCGGCCGTGAAGCCGAAGGCTGTCACGGCTGGGTGCCCACAGTCGAAATGAAGACGCCGGCCAGGGAGGAGGGGGGGGGGGGGAGAGAAGCGGAGCCCCGGCCGGCGCGTCGCTGGATCAGGTAAGTGATTGTTTATTAAAAGCCCCCCCAGATACACTTTTTGTAGCTGCTGACTTTTAATAAACACAATTTTTGGCTGGAACACCCCTTTAACCACTTCAGCCCCGGACCATTTGGCTGGCCAAAGACCAGGCCACCTATTACAATTCGGCCGGGCACCAAGCAAGTACTTAAAAGAACTGCGCATGCGTCGAGACGTAGACGTATCCCCGTGTGCATGCGCACAACCAGGTCGGAACAACTGCCTAAGATACGCCGGATCACTGTGTACGCCGCGAACGTAACCTGCGCCCAGCCACACCCACGCCGGCCCGTATTCACAGACGTCCAGCGTACAATACGTAGGCTTGTGTCCCCTGCTCCGTACCTTCGCATGGGTTGCGCCTCATCTGTGGGGAATAACTTTACGCCGGACGGAATACTTACGCAAACCGCGTAAATCATGCGCCGGGCGCAAGTACGTTCGTTAATCGGCGTTTTTCCTTCGTTTGCATATTTGAATAGAAAATCAGTGGGAGCGCCACATGCGTCCAGCGTAAATATGCGCCCGCTCTACGGCGGCGTAGGCAAGTTACGTCGGTGGGGTGAAGTCTGTTTTTAGGCGTATCTCAGTTTGTGGGTCCGGCGCACAGATACGACGGCGCATATTTGTACTTACGTGGCGTATCTGGAGATACGTCGGCGTAAGTGCTTTGTGATTCCGGGCCATTATTGCTAAAAAAATAAAATCACAATAAGCGTTTATTGATCGGTCCGCGCAAATGTTTTAGTGTCTACAAAATAGGGGATAGTTTTATGGCATTTTTAATAATCATTTTTTTTTGTAGTAGTAATGGCGGCAAACTACAATTTTTATTGAGACGGCGACACTATGGCGGACACATCGGACACTTTTGACACCATTTTGGGACCATTGACATTTATACAGGGATCAGTGCTATAAAAATGCACTGATTACCGTAAAAATGACACCGGCAGTGAATGGGTTAACCACTAGGTGGCGCTGCAGAGGTGAAGTGTTCCCTAGGGAGTGATTCTTACTGTTAGGGGGCGTGGCTACACGTGACACGTCACTGATGACCGTTCCCGATCACGGGGGAACGGTCACCAGTGACCGTGTCACTAAGGCATTCCCCCGTTCCGCCCTAGTCGGCCGCGATCGCGGGACCCCCAGGAACATCGAGTTCCTGGGATTTGTGGCCGCACTCGCGAGGCATGCGGCGGTCGTGCATTTCAATGGACATACCTGTACGCCAATCTGCCTGCCCGTGACATTCTGTCAACGTAAATAGTCGCGTGGCGGTCGGCAAGTGGTTCAAATCCACACCAGACCTGAAGGGTCTGGTATGGATTTTGAGGGGGACTCCTTCACCATTTTTTTTTTCAATTTGGCACAGGGTTCCCCTTCATATCCATACCAGACCTGAAGGGCCCGGTATGAAACCTGGGGAGGATCACCACGCAATTTTTTTTTTTTGTAATTTTGGTTTGGGGTGTCCCTTAATATTCATACCAGACCCAAAGTGTAATGGACTGGGAGGGGGGGGGGGGGGCCCATGCCATTTTTTTCAATGACTTTTCTCTGTATTGCCGGGACCCGACAATTCATGAATAGCCGCGAGTAGTTTTAAATTACTTTTTTTCCCCCGCATATTAGCTCATTATGAAATACTTACCTCTGAACGAGGAAAGTAGAACTTACCTGGTCCACGCCGAGCGAGATGTCATCTTGACTCGGCGTGTCTTCCGGGTATCGCCGATCTAGCGCTGCGATTGGCTGGAGCGGCGATGACGTCACTCCCGCGCGGGAGATTTTAATTCGGCAGGTGCTTTCGCCGTGGATTCCCCCCTGCGCATGCGCCTCTGCAATCAGCGGCGCATTGCGAGGGGAATATCTCCTAAACCGTACAGGTTTAGGAGATATTCTTTATACCTACAGGTAAGTCTTATTATAGGCTTACCTGTAGGTAAAGGTGAAAAAGTGGTGTTTACAACCACTTTAATTGATACATGTCCCCTGGGGCAGGACCCGGGTCCTCAAACACTACCCTTGGGCAGGACCCGGGTCCCCAAACACTCCCCTGGGGCAGGACTCAGGCCCCCAAACACTCCCCCTGGGGCAGGACCCGGGTCCTAAAACACTCCCGTAGGGCAGGACTCAGGCCCCCAAACACTCCCCCTGGGGCAGGACCCGGGTCCTGCCCCAGGGGAGTGTTTGGGGACCCGGGTCCTGCCCCAGGGGAGTGTTTGGGGACCCGGGTCCTGCCCCAGGGGGAGTGTTTGGGGACCCGGGTCCTGCCCCAGGGGGAGTGTTTGGGGACCCGGGTCCTGCCCCAGGGGAGTGTTTGGGGGCCCGGGTCCTGCCCCAGGGGGGGGGGGTTTAGGACCCGGGTCCTGCCCCAGGGGAGTGTTTGGGGACCCGGGTCCTGCCCCAGGGGAGTGTTTGGGGACCCGGGTCCTGCCCCAGGGGAGTGTTTGGGGACCCGGGTCCTGCCCCAGGGGAGTGTTTGGGGACCCGGGTCCTGCCCAAGGGGAGTGTTTGGGGACCCGGGTCCTGCCCCAGGGGAGTGTTTGGGGACCCGGGTCCTGCCCCAGGGGGAGTGTTTGGGGACCCGGGTCCTGCCCCAGGGGGAGTGTTTGGGGACCTGGGTCCTGCCCCAGGGGAAGTGTTTGGGGACCCGGGTCCTGCCCCAGGGGAAGTGTTTGGGGACCCGGGTCCTGCCCCAGGGGAGTGTTTGAGGACCCGGGTCCTGCCCCAGGGGAGTGTTTGGGGGCCCGGGTCCTGCCCCAGGGGGGGGGGGGGGGTTTTAGGACCCAGGTCCTGCCCCAGGGGAGTGTTTGGGGACCCGGGTCCTGCCCCAGGGGAGTGTTTGGGGACCCGGGTCCTGCCCCAGGGGAGTGTTTGGGGACCCGGGTCCTGCCCAAGGGGAGTGTTTGGGGACCCGGGTCCTGCCCCAGGGGAGTGTTTGGGGACCCGGGTCCTGTCCCAGGGGAGTGTTTGGGGACCCGGGTCCTGTCCCAGGGGAGTGTTTGGGGACCCGGGTCCTGTCCCAGGGGAGTGTTTGGGGACCCGGATCCTGTCCCAGGGGAGTGTTTGGGGACCCGGGTCCTGCCCCAGGGGAGTGTTTGGGGACCCGGGTCCTGCCCCAGGGGAGTGTTTGGGGACCCGGGTCCTGCCCCAGGGGAGTGTTTGAGGACCCGGGTACTGCCCCAGGGGAGTGTTTGAGGACCCGGGTCCTGCCCCAGGGGAGTGTTTGAGGACCCGGGTCCTGCCCCAGGGGAGTGTTTGGGGACCCGGGTCCTGCCCCAGGGGAGTGTTTGAGGACCCGGGTCCTGCCCCAGGGGAGTGTTTGAGGACCCGGGTCCTGCCCAAGGGGAGTGTTTGAGGACCCGGGTCCTGCCCCAGGGGAGTGTTTGAGGACCCGGGTCCTGCCCCAGGGGAGTGTTTGAGGACCCGGGTCCTGCCCAAGGGGAGTGTTTGAGGACCGGGGTCAGGAGGCAAATTTCGCCATTTGCAGCTGATTGGCGCCACTTGGAAATGCACGGAAAGGCCCGAGGACAGCTTGACTGACTTCGTCAAATCTCAAAAAAAAAAAAAATGTTTTTCCGAGGTCAGCCAAAGTGTCCTTGGGCCTTTAAGGACATTTCTGAGGCTCTCCAGCGCCCCCTGCCTCTGGCTGCACGCGGTATTGCATGCCATTGAAGTCAATGCGGAACAAACTATTGTCGCTTCCATTGACTTGCTTGGATATGTGGGTACTTTGAATTACGAGCATTCTCCTGAAACGCATTATGCTCGTAATCCGAGGTTCCATTGTACTTTCAGAATGAAGTGTAGTCATGGCGGCCCTTGTTTCTCTTTTGGTCCAGAGAAGGGCCCTGGACCAATCAGTGAGCAGTATGGGTGGAGGAATGGATTTAGTGTTAATGACCCACCTGTGCTGATCTCTGTAGGAGTGTCCTCCTCTATAAATGTCCCCGTTATTCCATCCTCCTCCATAGACCGCTGATCATCCCTCACGTAAGTCTCTTCTTCTTTGACCTCAACTTTTATATCTATCGGATCTTCACCCTAAACCAAGACATTGAGAATAACATTTTGGTAGTGTAAGCTTCAACGATCTGAGGCCACATAGAAAACATCATCTTGTAGGTCCATACAGGGCCGGTGCTACCACAAGGCAGCCGCCTAAGGGCACCCGGCCACCGCTGATCCTACTCTCTTCTCTCTACAGCGAGCAACTAATGCCCCGTACACACGATCGGAAAATCGGTCAAGAAAACCGTGGATTTTTTTTTCCAGCGGAATCTTGGCTTAAAAGTTGTCTTGCATACACACGGTCTCAACAAATTCCGACCGTCAAGAACGCGGTGACACGCAACACTACGACGAGCCGAGAGAAATGAAGTTGGGTGCTTCCGAGCATATACATCGACTTGATTACCGGCATGCATGGTTTTTGGTAGGGTTGTACCGATACCACTTTTTAAAGGCCGAGTACAAGTACCCATATTTTTTTTCAAGTACTCGCCGATACCGAATACTTTTTTTTTTTTATGTCATGTGACAGTATTTTTTTTATTTTAAAATTTTAATTTTTCAAAATGTTTTGTTGTTTACAATTTATTCTTTTTATTATTTATTGCTATTGTTTTTTTCTTAGCCCTGTTGGGGGGCTTTGGTGAGATATTGGGGGTCTTAACAGACCTCTGACATCTTTCCTTTGGGACAGAGAAAGGGACTAGGGACACAGATTCCCCAGTCCCTTTCTCGGGAGAATGAACACGGAGCATGGAGGAGGAGAGCAGAACGGCAGGGGCACGGAGGGGGGGTACAGAGCATGGAGGGGGGAGAGCAGAACGGAGGACAGCAGTGGCACGGAGGGGGAGAGCAGAACGGCAGGGGCACGGAGGGGGAGAGCAGAACGGCAGGGGCACGGAGGGGGAGAGCAGAACGGCAGGGGCACTGAGGGGGAGAGCAGAACGGCAGGGGCACGGAGGGGGAGAGCAGAACGGCAGGGGTACGGAGGGGGGGAGGAGAACGGCAGGGGCACGGAGGGGGAGAGCAGAACGGCAGGGGCACTGAGGGGGAGAGCAGAACGGCAGGGGCACGGAGGGGGAGAGCAGAACGGCAGGGGCACAGAGGGGGAGAGCAGAACGGCAGGGGGACAGAGGAGGAGAGCAGAACGGCAGGGGCACGGAGGGGGAGAGCAGAACGGCAGGGGCACGGAGGGGGAGAGCAGAACGGCAGGGGCACGGAGGGGGAGAGCAGAACGGCAGGGGCACGGAGGGGGAGAGCAGAACGGCAGGGGCACGGAGGGGGGGAGCAGAACGGCAGGGGCACTGAGGGGGAGAGCAGAACGGCAGGGGCACAGAGGGGGAGAGCAGAACGGCAGGGGCACAGAGGGGGAGAGCAGAACGGCAGGGGCACGGAGCGGGGGGGAGAGCAGAACGGCAGAGGTACGGAGGGGGGGAGGAGAACGGCAGGGGCACGGAGGGGGAGAGCAGAACGGCAGGGGCACTGAGGGGGAGAGCAGAACGGCAGGGGCACGGAGGGGGAGAGCAGAACGGCAGGGGCACGGAGGGGGAGAGCAGAACGGCAGGGGCACAAAGGGGGAGAGCAGAACGGCAGGGGGACAGAGGAGGAGAGCAGAACGGCAGGGGCACGGAGGGGGAGAGCAGAACGGCAGGGGCACGCAGGGGGAGAGCAGAACGGCAGGGGCACGAAGGGGGAGAGCAGAACGGCAGGGGCACGGAGGGGGAGAGCAGAACGGCAGGGGCACGGAGGGGGAGAGCAGAACGGCAGGGCACGGAGGGGGAGAGCAGAACGGCAGGGGCACGGAGGGGGAGAGCAGAACGGCAGGGGCACGAAGGGGGAGAGCAGAACGGCAGAGGCACGGAGGGGGAGAGCAGAACGGCAGGGGCACTGAGGTGGAGAGCAGAACGGCAGGGGCACGGAGGGGGAGAGCAGAACGGCAGGGGCACGGAGGGGGAGAGCAGAACGGCAGGGGCACGGAGGGGGAGAGCAGAACGGCAGGGGCACAGAGGGGGAGAGCAGAACGGCAGGGGCACAGAGGGGGAGAGCAGAACGGCAGGGGCACAGAGGGGGAGAGCAGAACGGCAGGGGCACAGAGAGGGGGAGAGCAGAGAACGGCAGGGGCACGGAGGGGGAGAGCAGAACGGCAGAGGCACGGAGGGGGAGAGCAGAACGGCAGGGGCACTGAGGGGGAGTACGGAGCATGGAGGGGGGAGAGCAGAACGGAGGACAGCAGCGGCACAGAGGGGGAGAGCAGAACGGCGCCAGCACAGAGGGGGGGGACACAGGAGCATGGAGGGGGAGAGCAGAACGGCAGGGGCACGGAGGGGGAGAGCAGAACGGCAGGGGCACTGAGGGGGGGTATGGAGCATGGAGGGGGGAAAGCAGAACGGAGGACAGCAGCGGCACGGAGGGGGAGAGCAGAACGGCACCAGCACAGAGGGGGGGGGGGACACAGGAGCATGGAGGGAGAGAGCAGAACGGCAGGGGCACGGAGGGGGGATACAGAGCATGGAGGGGGGAGAGCAGAACGAAGGACAGCAGCGGCACGGAGGGGGAGAGCAGAACGGCACCGGCACAGGGGGGGGGGGGACACAGGAGCATGGAGGGAGAGAGCAGAACGGCAGCAACACGGAGGGGGGACACAGGAGCATGGAGGAGAGAGCAGAACGGATGGGGGAACTGGAGGAGGATACAGGGAAAGTCAGGTATCGGTAAAGTATCGGAGCATTTTCCCCTGAGTACAAGTACTTGGGGAAATACTTGGTATCGGTCCCGATACCAATACTAGTATCGGTATCTGAACAACCCTAGTTTTTGGTGCGTCGGAATTGCATACAGATGATCAGGATTTCCTCCAAGAACTTTTCTTGTCGGAAAATTTGAGAACCAGCTCTCAAATTTTTCTTGGCGGAAATTACGACAATGGAGCCTACACTGGTTCGGAATTTCTGACCAAAAAAAGCTGGTTTCCGGCAGCCTGATAATACTGGTAAAAGCTAAACTAGTGGCTACAAGTGGGTCTCTCCATAGAAGAGTGGTGGTAATTGGTGGACATGGAGACACTAAAGAGTATCCAATAAATCTACAGTATCTAATAAACTTTAATTACTGAAGGTGACTCAGTTACGTGCTTTAGCATGCCATTCTCGGACGGGTTGGACTAAAGGTTCAAGAAAACGTTGAGGTAGATGGTGGAGGATGATGGAAAGAACTGGGACTGTCTGATACCTTGCTCAATGTTCTCAGTCGCAGAGGTCCTCCAATCATCCACGGGGTTCTGTATGGGAGGCACCCAAGTCGTCAGTTGATAGAGAAACTTGGGAAAGTGAGAGTTCTCTTTATTGAAGGATAACTGGGCAGGTCATGGAAATGCAAAAAAAAAATTCACAGGTCTTGAAAGAAACATTTGGCCAAAGCACAGTTGACTTAGCAGAGGATTTACAATTGTGGGGTCCAGATTCACATCTTTTCCCCTGGTGGAAGGTAAATTCCTAACAAGATGGCAAGGCCCCTATGAAGTGAGGGGGGGGAAGTAAATTGATGTAACAATGGATTGCAAGGCATGAGATAGATACCAAATTGACTGATCGCCTGGGAACGGCCCAAGACATGGCCACGATGGACTTGACCAAAGCTTATTGGCCCAATATGTGACCACGATGGACTTGTCCAAAGCTTATTGGCCCAATATGTGACCACGATGGACTTGATCAAAGCTTATTGGCCCAATATGTGACCACGATGGACTTGACCAAAGCTTATTAGCCCAATATGTGACCACGATGGACTTGACCAAAGCTTATTGGCCCGATACATGGCCATGTTGGACTTGACCAAAGCTTATTGGCCCAATATGTGACCACGATGGACTTGACCAAAGCTTATTGGACCAATATGTGACCACGATGGACTTGACCAAAGCTTATTGGCCCAATATGTGACAATATGTGACACGATGGACTTGACCAAAGCTTATTGGCCCAATATGTGACCACGATGGACTTGACCAAAGCTTATGACCACGATGGCCCATGGGACCAATATGTGACCACGATGGACTTGACCAAAGCTTATTAGCCCAATATGTGACCACGATGGACTTGACCAAAGCTTATTGGCCCGATACATGGCCATGTTGGACTTGACCAAAGCTTATTGGCCCAATATGTGACCACGATGGACTTGACCAAAGCTTATTGGACCAATATGTGACCACGATGGACTTGACCAAAGCTTATTGGCCCAATATGTGACCACGATGGACTTGACCAAAGCTTATTGGCCCAATATGTGACCACGATGGACTTGACCAAAGCTTATTGGCCCATTATGTGACCACGATGGACTTGACCAAAGCTTATTAGCCCAATATGTGACCACGATGGACTTGACCAAAGCTTATTGGCCCAATATGTGACCACGATGGACTTGACCAAAGCTTATTGGCCCGATACATGGCCATGTTGGACCTGTCCAAAGCTTATTGGACCAATATGTGACCACGATGGACTTGACCAAAGCTTATTGGACCAATATGTGACCACGATGGACTTGACCAAAGCTTATTAGCCCAATATGTGACCACGATGGACTTGACCAAAGCTTATTGGTCCGATATGTGACCACGATGGACTTGACCAAAGCTTATTGGCCCAATATGTGACCACGATGGACTTGACCAAAGCTTATTGGCCCAATATGTGACCACGATGGACTTGACCAAAGCTTATTGGCCCAATATGTGACCACGATGGACTTGACCAAAGCTTATTGGCCCAATATGTGACCACGATGGACTTGACCAAAGCTTATTAGCCCAATATGTGACCACGATGGACTTGACCAAAGCTTATTGGCCCGATACATGGCCATGTTGGACCTGTCCAAAGCTTATTGGACCAATATGTGACCACGATGGACTTGACCAAAGCTTATTGGACCAATATGTGACCACGATGGACTTGACCAAAGCTTATTGGCCCAATATGTGACCACGATGGACTTGACCAAAGCTTATTAGCCCAATATGTGACCACGATGGACTTGACCAAAGCTTATTGGCCCGATACATGGCCATGTTGGACCTGTCCATAGCTTATTGGCCAAATATGTGACCACGATGGACTTGACCAAAGCTTATTGGCCCAATATGTGACAATGTTGGACTTGACCAAAGCTTATTGGACCAATATGTGACCACGATGGACTTGACCAAAGCTTATTGGCCCAATATGTGACAATGTTGGACTTGACCAAAGCTTATTGGACCAATATGTGACCACGATGGACTTGACCAAAGCTTATTGGACCAATATGTGACCACGATGGACTTGACCAAAGCTTATTGGCCCAATATGTGACCACGATGGACTTGACCAAAGCTTATTGGCCAAATATGTGACCACGATGGACTTGACCAAAGCTTATTGGCCCAATATGTGACCACGATGGACTTGACCAAAGCTTATTGGCCCAATATGTGACCACGATGGACTTGACCAAAGCTTATTGGCCAAATATGTGACCACGATGGACTTGACCAAAGCTTATTGGCCCGATACATGGCCATGTTGGACCTGTCCAAAGCTTATTGGACCAATATGTGACCACGATGGACTTGACCAAAGCTTATTGGCCCGATACATGGCCATGTTGGACCTGTCCAAAGCTTATTGGACCAATATGTGACCACGATGGACTTGACCAAAGCTTATTGGACCAATATGTGACCACGATGGACTTGACCAAAGCTTATTGGCCCAATATGTGACCACAATGGACTTGACCAAAGCTTATTAGCCCAATATGTGACCACGATGGACTTGACCAAAGCTTATTGGCCCGATACATGGCCATGTTGGACCTGTCCAAAGCTTATTGGACCAATATGTGACCACGATGGACTTGACCAAAGCTTATTGGACCAATATGTGACCACGATGGACTTGACCAAAGCTTATTGGCCCAATATGTGACCACGATGGACCTGACCAAAGCTTATTGGCCAAATATGTGACCACGATGGACTTGACCAAAGCTTATTGGCCCAATATGTGACCACGATGGACTTGACCAAAGCTTATTGGCCCAATATGTGACCACGATGGACTTGACCAAAGCTTATTAGCCCAATATGTGACCACGATGGACTTGACCAAAGCTTATTGGCCCGATACATGGCCATGTTGGACCTGTCCAAAGCTTATTGGCCAAATATGTGACCACGATGGACTTGACCAAAGCTTATTGGCCAAATATGTGACCACGATGGACTTGACCAAAGCTTATTGGACCAATATGTGACCACGATGGACTTGACCAAAGCTTGTTGGCAGATTACTCTCTTCGAGTCAGCAAAGAAAGAAAACTGCATAAGTATCTCCAAATGGGGTGTTTTGGTATCGGAGGATGTCCTTTGCGTTACAGAACGCTTCACCAACTTTTCGAAGGATGACAAATAGGACAATTCAGCCCATCAAACCTAAGCTGATGCTTACCTAGATGACATGGTCATCCATAGAGAAGATCGGGCCTCTCATTTTTACAGGACATTGAGTTTACAGCCAATCCTAAAACGTGTACCATTTGGTTAAAGGGAGCAAAATATCAGGGGTATACAATTGGAAGAGGCAAATCCTAGCTCCAGGGAAACAAAGGCCTTGCCCCATTAACAAGAGTCAAGTTTAAGCATTAGTATACCATCAGCTAGATTGGTTCCTGGATCATGATCGTACGCTCACAAGTGGACAGGCAATCTAATTGTACCTTAGTGTTTTATCTATTCTTTCGTTTTATCATCTCCTAAAGCAGCCTCATCGTTTTAGAACGGTCAGTTTCATGTTCTAGATGTTCTACCCCCACCTACCTGATGATGGCGGGGGATGGTGTGACCTTCCTGTGTGGAATCCCGGGAATACAGAGGACGGGGACATCTCTCTGGGGGGTTCCTGTAGCTGGATGACTCCACCATGGTGTCCTGGTACAGATCTTTGTGTTCTCCCTCCATCCCCCCATCCTCATCATCCTCCTCTTTTATCTCTTCTTTCACAATGATTTTAAGATCATTCAGGTTTCCACTCTGAACATAGAATAAAAATGACATCAATGTAGATAAATGTACAGATCCTAATGATACGATCAGTGATTGTTCCTCATCTACCTGATGATGGTGGGGGATGGTGTGACCTTCCTGTGTGGAATCCCGGGAATACAGAGGACGGGGACATCTCTCTGGGGGGTTCCTGGTATTAGGTGGCTCCATCATATCCTTGTGTCCTTCTGAAAACTCCTCCATCACTCCATACTCCTCATCTTCCTCTTTATACTCTTCTTTAATATCAATATTATCATCCCCGAGGTTTCCACTCTGAATATAAATTAAAAAAAACATTGTAAGAAACGTGATTGTGTAGAAATGCCAACCACCAGTGATTGCTAATCACCTACCTGATGATGGTGGGGGATGGTGTGACCTTCCTGTGTGGAATAATCCCGGGAATACAGAGGACGGGGACATCTCTCTGGTGGGTTCCTATTACTGGATCCATCTGTAGGAAACACACACACTGACTGAATACATTTTTTCTATTAGCCGGATTCACATACCTTGGCGCATATAGGGCCAGATTCAGGAAAGTTAGGCTGGCGGATCCAGTGATCCGCCAGCCTAACTGTGACTTTGAGCCGGCGTTTCTGTTTTCTGTAACCAGAAAACAAGAAACGCCGGGTTGAAGCTCCGATGCGAGCAGCGTAACTGAGTTTCGCCATCGCATCGTTACTTCAACTTAAAAATGGCGCCGGGGGCGTTCCCGCCGATTTACGCTCAAAAAATATGTTAATGAGCGGAAATCGGCAATTCACGATCGAATTCCGGCGCGACGCAGTGACGTTACGACGTTTCCGGACGGGATGTTTGTTTGTTTGTTTGTTTGTTTTTATTTCTTAATTACTCGCTTTACAACAAATTTAATGGTTTCGTTGCGAGGCCATCAGAAACAAAATCAACATAGTTCAGACATATAGGTACACAAAAAACATAGAAAATGTAAAACATGATTAAAAGGAGGAAAAAAATTTGTCACATTGAGTCCATTAATATACATTTAGGTTAATTAACTTTTCATTCATCTAGGGCATCCATATCTAAAATAGTTCATTTTTAGAGTTAGATTACAAAATTCACATACCAAATATCACTGACTACATTTTTCTATATACAGTACTCAATCAAACTACATAATCTAATCAGATCCAGGGTTGCGTAGGTGACCTTTCATCATTTTTTTGAATTGGTTAAAAGTTTTTGCCCTTCTAATATCAATCGGCAGAGCATTCCATTGCACCGCCGCTTGGTATGAGAATGAGCGACCACCAATTCGGATATACGCGGCGCATAGTTATACCTACATGGGGTTGGAATATCCTATGTTAGGTATAGGCGTCGTCATCGCGTCAATAAAAAAAAAAAACGTCGCTTGCGTAAAACGTTCATGAATGGGAATGTGACGTCATTGACGTTCATTCACAGAATTTGGAGCATGCGCACGGGGATGTTTTGACACTCGACGCATGCGCAGTACGTTCGCGGCGGGAACGCGCTTAGTTAGCATACTACACGCCCCGTACTCGCCCAATTTGAATTCCGCCGGCTCATTTGCGATGCGCTGCCGCAACTTTAGGAGCAAGTGCTTCGTGAATGACAGCACTTGCTCCTAAAATTTCTGCAGCGCAACGCAAATGAGAAGCGTTACTCCAGAGCAAAGATGCTCCCATCTACCTGAATCTGGCCCATATATGCAAATGCTCCCAACGTTGCACCGGCGTATCGTAGAGTCATAGGCGTAAGGCAGCATAGGTGGGAGTGATACATTTAAAAAAAGCGTGACCCCATGCAAATGATGGGCTGTGCTTCAGACAAGTACTTAAAATGCACTGCGCATGTGTCGTACCTTAGACGCATCCCCAGTGCGCATGCTCACAATCACGTCGAAACAACTGGCTAAGATACGTCGAATCACTGCCTACGACGTGAACGCAACCTACGCCCAGCCCTATTCACGTACTACGTAAAATTCGACGGCGTTCGTTCCCTGGTCCATACCTTTGCATGAGTTGCGCCTCCTATATGAGGAATAACTTTACGCCGGACGTAACCCTTACGCAAATCGCTTAAAACAGGGCTCGACAAATGCCGCCAATGCGACTAGAAATTTCACCCTGGCGCCTAGGCTTTGATCAGCGTCTGTATTTAGTGAGGGGGATCTATACTGTGGGAGGGGGGGGTCTGTACTTAGTGGGTGGGTCTTTAATGAGAGATGGGGGTCTAGTTGGTGAAGGGGGGTGATACCAACCCTAGTAACGACACTGGGGCTCATCACTGAGTCATACAAGAAAAAAATGGCGCCTAACTTTTTTTTAGCTGGCTCCTAGATTCAACGCAAATTTGTCAAGCCCTGGCTTAAAACATGCGCCGGGCGCAAGTACGTCCGTAAATCGGTGTATCTCCCTCATTTGCATCGAAAATCAATGGGAGTGCCAAATGCGTCCAGAGTAACTATGCGCCCACTATACGCCGGCGTAGGCAAGTTACGCCGGACGGATGAAGTCAGTTTTTAGGCGTATCTTAGTTCTGTGGGCATGGAGCACAGATACGACGGCGCATATTTACACTTACGCGGCGTATCTCGAGATCGGTCGGCGTAAGTGCTTTGTGAATCCAGCTATATGTGTTTATCAGATGATGGGGGATGGGGGTGGAGCCTCCGTACTGCTCTCTCCTTTACAATAAAGTCTCCTCTTACCCGGTGATGTGAGGGGCGGCTGATTCTCCATCATGACGTCCTTGTAGAGATCTTTCCGGTGGTCCTCCTTTTTAAAAGCAAAAGAAGCCGACAATGAAATGCCATTTTCTGTCATTTTTTCCTTTGTAGATATCAGTTTTGCTACAGCTCTTTCCGTACGTACCACAGAGATGCCCCTTTACGGGCAGAATTAGGACCCCCCCCCCCAGGCATGGCATTTAAACAGGGCTTGACAAATTTGCTTTGAATCTAGGAGCCAACTAAAAAAGTTAGGCGCCATTTTTTTTTTTTTGGTATGACTCGGTGATGAGCCCCAGTGTCGTTACTAGGGTTGGTATCACCCCCCTCCACCAACTACAGACCCCCCTCTCTTATTAAAGACCCACCCACTAAGTACAGACCCCCCTCTCTTATTAAAGACCCACCCACTAAGTACAGACCCCCCTCTCTTATTAAAGACCCACCCACTAAGAACAGACCCCCCTCCCACAGTATAGATCCCCCTCACTAAATACAGACCCTGCTCCCACAGTATAGATCCCCCTCACTAAATACAGACCCTGCTCCCGCAGTATAGATCCCCCTCACTAAATACAGACACTGATTAAAGCCCAGGCGCCAGGGTGAAATTTCTAGTCGCATTGGGGACCTGGCGCCTGGGATTTGTCGAGCCCTGCATTTAAAGGAATTGGACATTTTTATTATTTCACTTTAAGCATTTAAAAAAAAAATCCCTGCTCCTTATGGATTTTTATTTGCATCGGTATATGATCCCCTGCACAGTGCCCCACCCCATGCTATTTTTCGACACCCCTTGCTTATTAGCCAATAAAATCTCCCCGTATATAAACCCCCCCCATGCCTCGATAAAAAGGGTATAACCCGTTAGTATAGACTGAGGAGGTGATTGGTGGGGGAAGGTGACACATCTCCGAAATGAGGAGAAGTTTCCGGCCCTGTAAGTGGGGGGAATGTTCTGCCCCTGAAGGGGTTAATCTAGGTCTCCACACTATTTATGTGTGTATTATCATCTGCTGGAGATAAAAGACGTCACAGTGACTATGGAGGAAGAGGACGGACATGATGGGGTTACTGGGTGTAAATAGAAAATAAGATCTTATTACCTCCTCTGCTTGACGTTCCCTCACAACTTCCTCCCAACTCACCTCTCTCCCGGAACTTCTTATTTATACCTGACATCACTTCCTGTCTGTCACTGACATCACTTCCTGTCTGTTATGAAGACTTCCTGTCTGGGTTAAAAGTGAGATCACCACCTGGTGGAGTTCAGAGAACCCCCTCCGTCAAACGTCTCGTAGTGTAGTATCAAAAACAGAGCTCGGAAACACCCACCTTCACCCAATGCCACCCATTCACCACACCAGGTGATGGGCAAGCATGTAACCTCCACCATACCGACCTGCTAGCTTTTGAGCATTGGGGAGGTGCCTCGAGAGGAGCCCCCGTGGCAAGTCAGGAGGTTTTCACCGTTTTGCAAATGTTTTTTCTTGTTTTAAAAATTAAAATAATAACATCTAGACATTTAATTGCATATATCTCAAGCATAGATCTTATAGATGTAGCACTACCCTCGAAGGAGCTGCTGAATGAATGAATGAATGAATGAATGAAAAACTTATATAGCGCGGCACATGCAAACTGAATCGCCTCTGGGCGCTCGTTGTTCCTGTCTCCTTTGTTATCAAAAGAGATGAGTCTTTATTAGTGATGCTCACGAATATTCGCATTGCGAATATTCGTTACGAATATTGCATATTTAAGTATTCGCGAATAACTCGAATATCGCGGCAAATATTCGCTATTGCCAATATTCGTATTTTTTCAAATTTATTTTTAAAACAGATGACATCCTAGTGATCTCCATCGACATCTAAAAGCATTGCTGGTATGATTAGAGACCCTGGGCCGAGTAGCTGAGGCGATCCTTTTATGATGCCGAATATTCGCAATGCGAATATTCGTATTACGAATATTCGCGAATACTTTCTCTGCCCTTCTTTTGCATCAGACCTGTGTATTGCGATCTTAGAGCTTAGCATTGTGCTTCCTATAGGAAATGATCTCTGTTTTCGCGTGTTGTTCGCGTGCATGCCCATGCGCAGACGAGAATTTCGCAATCAATTTCCCATTCGCATTAGCAAAATTTCGCAAAATTTAATTTTTTATAAAATATCACGAATATTCGATATTAACGAATATTTCGCAAATATTCTTCTATATATTCCTGAAATATCGCGAAATCGAATATGGCGTATTCCGCTCAACACTGGTCTTTATCTTTCTCCTAAATGCTAAGTGGTTCTCCTCCAACCGAATGCTGGTTGGTAGAGCGTTCCATAGTCTGGGACCTTGGACAGAGAATCTCCTTTCTCCTTTGGACTTGTAGTTGGCTTTCGGTATCTGGAGTAGATTTTGATTGGTGGATTGCAGAACGCGATTGGGATTGAGAGCTTTTATTTTTTTGCATAGATAATGGGGGGCATTCCCATGGATACATCTATGTGTCAGACAGAGTGCTTTAAAAGTGATTCTGTCTTTTACTGGCAACCAATGAAGGGATCTCAGTGAAGGTGAGATTGATTCCCAGGGTTTTTTCCCAGTCACAAGTCTGGCGGCCGTATTTTGAACGACTTGAAGACGAGTGATTTGGTACTTGGGGAGTCCGAGGTAAAGGGCATTAGCATAGTCCAGTCTGGAGTTCACAATTGTTCCCACCACGATCGCTATGTCTACATTGGGAATAAAGGGAGGAAGTCTGCGTAGTTGGCGCAGCAGATGGTGCGATCCGCTGACTACTGACCCTATTTGTGCGTCCATTGTCATGTAGGAGTCGAAGATGACCCCGAGACTTTTGACTTTGGCGCTAGGGGAGATGATTTTGCCCAGAATGTTGCTGTTTTTTTTTTTTGGGTGGCATGTTACCTCTTTTCCTTTGCCGTCTAGGGTATACGATGAGAGTTGAAAAAAACTTCAATGTCCACACTTTAGGTGTCTTTTTCTTTGCTTTATTACCCAACGGTGGTAAAAGAATAAATGTAGTAGTTGAAGAGGTGGAAAGGGTAATAGGTTCAGGTGTATTGAGCACTACCCCCGAAGGAGCTGCTGGTTAGATGGGATGGTGTGTTATCTTGTGGCTCCGGTGAAGTGTCTAGGGTGAACGATGAATGCAATGGCAGTAAAGGAATGTCCGCAAATAGGAAGTCTCTTTATATGTGCTCTTTATTACCCAGCCGGGTAAAAACAGGTAACAGGTGATGAAAAGGGACAGACAAAGGTTGGAAGGAGAACAGCAGATTCAGGCCTTGGATAGGGAAACAGTCCTGTCTCCGTGAACAATTAGCTTCTCTCACCGCTCCAGCCTGAGTGGGTATAGCGTACCTGGACAGGTCCCTCTCACCGACCTGGCAGCCAGGGTATCACTCGGAACTTGGGAGGAGGTCTCTCTTCTCTCACAGACTCTTTCAGTGTGAACTTCAGGAAAGGGCCTCTGCCACAGGTCTTTCCTGATCGAGGATTTAGAGGTGGCCCTCCATGGTAAAGTTTGGCCTTCCGTTAACGTCGCCCAGGTACCGACTGAGAGAGGAGTCATTCCCTCAGTGTCCAGTACCTCAATCCCCAGTGGTTCGTCTTAATACTGTTGGACCGCCAGCCTCTCAATGGCGCTCCTCAACTGGACCTCCCCACCGAACAGCTAAACTCGCTTGGGATCCTCAAAGTGGGAACCCAGTCGATCACCGAGTCCCCATCCTGTGTGAGTGTCCCAGGTCCGAATGGCCCAGGATCCAGGAACAACGCGTAGCACCCACGATGTCCTTCGATGAAGTTCAAGGCCTCTCCTGAGATACCAGCCTCATGCTCGGTGCTCTCCAAGACAGGTTCTTCATCGGGTGGCTTCCTCTCTCAGGACAGACAGCACAGGACCACTCTGCGCTTGTAGACCCAGTCTGACTACCACATAGTAGATCACAACCTCGGACCAACGTGGTCCCAGAGCCAGAAACACTTGAACACGCACCCCCGGCCATGAGGGCCACACACGGGGGTGGTGGGACAACAGACCAGCGATCGACAGGGACGACCCATACCTCCCAACCCGCACGGATTCTGCGGGAACTTCCCGCACAGACTGCTTTTTCCCGCAGTCCCGCAAAGGGGTTACATTTCCCGCACAGGAAGCACAGAGGGGAGACATGCTGACTGGGACGCAGTAAAGGAAGAGGACAACAACAGACAGGATGTGTGCAGGTGAGAGAGACAACCCCCCCCAACAAGTTCACCCCCCCTCAACAACTGTGAGACCCGCGGCACTGCCCGCCCCCCCCGCTGAACAACTGTAAGACCCAACCCCCACCCACCCGCTCAACAACCTCAATGACCCCCCCCCCCAGCTCAACAAACTCGATGACCCCCCCCCCCGCTCAACAACTTTGAACCCCCCCTCAAAAACTTCAAACACCCCCCCCCCTGCTCAACAACTGTCCCGCAATGCATCTTTTAAAAGTTGGGAGGTATGGACGACCCAGAACTAATGACATCTGTCCCTTAAGTACTCTCCCCCAGCATGCAAAGCAAGGCGATCAACCCTCACTGATTGGCTGCCGAGGAAAAATACCCAATACGCCCTGACTGGACTTCTGCCACCCTTGGCCTGGGGCGGTACCAACACCACAGACAGCAATAGTGGTCACTCACAGTACAGCCGTGGCTGGAACAGAGGCCCAAATTTGGTAAAACAATACAGTCAGAGGTAATTAAGTCTCTGACCACCCTCTAAATTTAAAGCAGCGCCAGCTATAAAAGTAGCAGGCTGCTACATAGACTCAGTAGAAGAAATAATTACGATATTGTGGTTGACTTTTTATTTTGCTCGATAAAACCACCAAAGGTGGAAAGAATGGGTTCCAGTAATATCCAATGGGCTGAAGTATAAATTATGGGGATTGGGAGTCCTTCTCCAAGTGATCGTGGAGGGGAAGAGAGAGCACCTGGATAATTAGAGCGCATTGCCATTGCCGCTTCTCGTTGTCAGATACAGCCCCTCCTCCTGGTCCCAGGACTTTTATAGACAGATTACCCATCCAATCATTTGGTGGGCACAAGGCTGCTAGGGTGACCACGTGTCCCGGATTGCCCGGGACAGTCCCGCACTTTGCAGGTCTGTCCCGGGCACCTTCATTCCAGGACAATACAGTGTCCCGGAATGAAACAGACACAGCCACCCCCCGGGCCAATCTGATGTCCCCAAAAACGGCTGACACATCACCGCTTTACTCACTGACAGTACATGTCCTGGCCGGGAATGCCTGGAGGAGTACACTCCCCGCTCCCTGCTTGTGATTGGAGAATCATAAATCCCGCCTCTTGTGTCCAATCACTGTGCACAAGCTGATTTTTGGGAAGGGGTGTCCCTGAATGGTTGTTTGGAAATATGGTCACCCTAAGGGCTGCATGGTGTGCACTGGGCACAAGGCTGCATGGTGGGCACAAGGCTGCATGGTGAGCACTGGGCACAGGGATAATGGTTTTACATAGCTCACGGAAACACGGGTCAGGAAGAGGGCCCCTTAGCAGAATTTTTCTTAGGGCCCCAGGGAGGTCAGGATTGGCACTGGCTGGTGGGGATCTATTTTTGTGTGGAGGTTCTCCTGTTGCTGGGTAGATCTATTATTGCTAGTGGGGGGTCTTATGTTTCTAGTGGGGAGCAGTTGTTGGAGGAATCTACTGCTGAGGGAGAGGTCTATTGTTGCTGCCACCTAGAGGGTCTATTGATGCAGTCTGCTGGGACATCTGTTGTTGCTTCCGGGGGTCTATTGTTGCTGGGGTGGTATTTTGTTGCGGGGGGTCTTCTATTGTTGTTTGGGGGCTCCATTTTTGCTGGGGTGAAGTCTATTATTGCTGGGGGGTCTATTGTTGCTTAATGCAGGGGGGTCTATTTTACTGTCTTTTTGTTATCATTAACAAATTCCGTGAAAATCACTTAGTAGCAAAAATGATATTTGGTTCTGTATTCTCTAAAATGGTTGGAGGTCGGTAGGAGGTGGAGCCAAGGAACAGTGCTCAGAGGTGGGTAGGGAGCAGAAACGAAGGGTGAAGGTTGGAATTCCTGCACCTATTCCCTAAGAAAAAAAGCACTGCCTTCATCTATACCAGACCCTTATCCTAGATGAGGGTCTGGTATAGATGTGTAATGGGGGACCCACACAAAAGAGTGTGTCTCTATTCACTGCCCCCCCCCCCCCCCCGATGGTAAAGAAAAAATGCAGACATTTGAATGGAGACAAGTGTTCCAAGTCTTTACTATGAATGAAGAAAGGAAGGTGTTACTAAATAGTGGCTCCATACATGGTGGCGGATCCACATACTACGACCCATTCACATTCATTAAGGGAACGTCTACATTACAGATAAACTCAACTCATTAGAATACAGAAGAAAAAGCAACCAATGGCATCCTAAGGGTAGAAGATGTAATTGAATAGCAGTAGTGATATAGAAGTCGGAGGTTCAGGCGGGCAAACTAACCCAATCTGGCTGTATAGCGCTGATTGGAAAACAGTTGGGTGTGGATTGAACTCAAGGCCCTCCCGAACCTGCAGTATATTCCTAATATACATATAAAAATACAAAAAACATGTCCCAAAACAATATTGTAAATAATGTAGGCCATACATGGGTCACATTCTGAACAAATTTTCCTTCAAAAATCAAAAATTGTGTGCGTTTTGTGATCCGATAATCATCGTTGATTTTGAGATTTGACCAACCAAGCCTTCGAAGTCACCTAATGTTGCTGCAGAAAATAATTTTCGTGGTCAGGAATCTTCTTTATTTTCCAGGTCACAGCTCATGTGCATTCCATTATATTTCTCCCACCATTGATAAGAAACGTGTTTTTCAAAAAATTTCCAACATGCACGAAATTCCATGGCCGAACGATAATCGGCCGTTGCTGCAGCCCCACTAATGGCACGAAATTCGAACCTAAAATTCTTAGTTAAGATCTTCAAAAGAAAACTCTTTCGGCATTCGACCCGTGTATGGCCGGCTTAAATAGGCAAAATCAGGGAACAAGGCAAGCAGTATGGGACCAGAATGGGACCTTGATGTTCTTATGGATTGAGAATGTAGTTGGTGTTCCAGAAACATGGCTTGGCGCCGTACAAGTCTGGGCTGTTTGTATTCATGCTGATCCTCTTGTTTAGAAGGACACTGGGCACAAAAAAGATTGCAGGGAGTTCTCTATGTTAGATTTCATGTGAAAGCGAGGATGAAAGGTGATGTTGTGGTTGGAGGTGGTGATGGTGCGGCGAAGGAATTACAGGTGGAACGATAGATGGGTGTATGAAGTAATGAACTTATAATTGGAGTCTACTACAGACGTCCTGAGACTTATGGGGAGGGAGAGAATCAACACGCAATGTGGCTCACTTATGTTAGAAAAGGAGTAACAGTAAATAAACATTTTATATAACAAATCCAAAGTCAAACTTTTGTTACTCAACCTACAAAAAACATCCCCTTTGTCCCCCATGGACTACGAGTTAATAACATTATTTGGGAAAACCCATCATTTAGTTGGTGTCCCAGAAACACGGTTTGGCTCCTCACAAGTCTGGGCTGTTTGTATTCATGCCGATCCTCTTGTTTAGAGGGACACGGGACATAGAAAAGACGGAGGGGGAGCTCTCTATGCTAGATGTGAAAGTGAGGAAGAAAGATGATCTTGTGGTTGGATGTGGTGATGGTGCGGAGGAATTACGGGTGGAATGTTAGATGGATCTATGAACTGTTGGACGTATCATTGGAGTCTACAACAGATGTCCTGGGATTTATGGGGAGGGTGAGAATCAACAACCAATGTGGCTCATTTGTGTTATAAGAGAAAATAAACATTCAATATATCAAATCCAAGTGAGTTAATAATTTTTTGGGGGGAAAAGCCATCACTTAGTTGGTGTCCCAGAAACATGGTTTGGCTCCTCACAAGTCTGGGCTGTTTGTATTCATGCCGATCCTTTTGTTTAGAGGGACACGGGACATAGAAAAGATGGAGGGGGAGTTCTCTATGTTAGATGTGAAAGTGAGGAAGAAAGATGATCTTGTGGTTGGATGTGGTGATGGTGCGGAGGAATTACAGGTGGAATGTTAGATGGATCTATGAACTGTTGGACGTATCATTGGAGTCTACAACAGATGTCCTGGGATTTATGGGGAGGGCGAGAATCAACAACCAATGTAGCTCACTTGTGGTATAAGACAAAATAAACATTCAATATATCAAATCCAAGTGAGTTAATAATTTTTTTGGGGGAAAATCATTTAGTTGGTGTTTCAGGAACACGGCTTGACTCCTCACAAGACTGGGCTGTTGGTATTCATGCTGATCCTCTTGTTTAGAAGGACACGGGACATAGAAAAGATGGAGGGGGGTTTCTCTATGTTAGATGTGATCTAGTGATTGGAAATGGTGATGATGTGGCGGAGGAATTCTAGGTTGATTGATAGATGGACTTTTCATTGGAGTCTACTACAGACGTCCTGAGATTTATGAGAAGGGGGAGGGTCAGCTCGTTCCGACAAGGACATATCGGAAAAATAAAAACTCGGACACAAGAATAATTAAAACTAAAATCTGAAGGTGTACTTTAATTAATCACTTTACAAAGAATGTCATCATAGTAAAAATATCACGTATACTTTATTTTCCATTTTGTGTGATCTTGTGGATGGAGGTTGGGATGGTGCGGAGGAGGAATTATGGGAGGAATGATGGATGGGTTTATTAATTGATGGAGTTATCATTGGAATCTACTACAGGCGTCCTGAGATTTATGAGAATCGAGAGAGCCAACAACCAAAAAATATCCCCCTTAGTCCCCCGAGTTCGTACCATTGCTTGGGAAAACTCATCATTTAGTTGGTGTTCCAGAAACATGGCTTGACTCCTCACAAGACTGGGCTGTTTATTTTCATGCCGATCTTTTTGTTGAGAGGGACACAGGACATAGAAAAGATGGAGGGGGGTTTCTCTATGCTAGATGTGATGTGAAGGTGAGGAAGAAAGATGATCTTGTGGTTGGAGGTGGTGATGGTGCGGACAGGAATACGACTTCTCTCAGGGTATGTAATTTGATTTCCATGGAGAATAATTTCTGCACCCAGATCAGGAATACCGCTTCTCCCCCGTGTGCAGTCTCAGGTGAGCAGAAAGAATGGACTGCTTTAAAAAACATTTCCCGCACTCAGGGCAGGAAAACGGCTTTTCCCCAGTGTGTAAGCTCAGATGTGCGGAAAGATAGCATTTCTTAGAAAAACGTTTCTTGCACTCAGGGCAGCAATACAGCTTCTCCCCCATGTGCATTCGCTGGTGTGCGGAAAGAGACGACTTCTGTGGAAAACCTTTCCCGCATTCAGGACAGAAATGCAGCTTCTCACCTGTGTGCAATCTCTGATGCATGGAAAGGCTATACTTCCGTGAAAAACATTTCCCGCACTCAGAGCAGGAATACGGCTTCTCCCCCGTGTGCAATCTCTGATGCATGGAAAGAGTAAACTTCCTTGAAAAACATTTTCCACAATCAGGGCAGGAATACGGCTTCTCACCTGTGTGAGTTGTTTGGTGTTCATCTAATTCTGATTTAGCAGCAAAACACTTCCCGCACTCGGGGCAGAAATTTAGATTTTCACCCGTATGTAATCTCTGATGCTTGACAAGAGTGGACTTATGTGAAAAACATTTTTCGCACTCAGGACAGGAATACAGCTTTTTGCCCGTGTGAGATGGCAGGTGTTTATCCAAGTCTGATTTTATGACAAAACATTTCCCACACTTAGGGCAGGAATGTGGTTTCTCCCCCGTGTGAGACCTCATGTGTATGGCAAGGGAACACTTCTGTGAGAAACATTTCCCGCACTCAGGACACGAACACGCCTTCTCTCCCATGTGAGACCTTTTATGCAAATTAAGACGGGACTTAAAATGAAAATGCTTCCCACAATCAGTACAGGAAATCCTCTTATCTGTTGGAAGGGCGGCACCATCCCGCACAGTCTGAGGTTCCTCAGGATAAGAGGAATACGATGGTCCCGCACCGTCCCGCACAGTCTGAGGTTCCTCAGGATAAGAGGAATACGATGGTCCGGCACCGTCCCGCACAGTCTGAGGTTCCTCAGGATAAGAGGAATACGATGGTCCGGCACCGTCCCGCACAGTCTGAGGTTCCTCAGGATAAGAGGAATACGATGGTCCATCTACACTGTGTGGTGCCGGATGGACATTTGAGGTAGTCGGGTTTTCTCCTGGACTATACTGTGTGATGTCTTCATCTTCTACTTTACAGTCTGGAGACAAAGTGAGACAATCCTCTGAGGTTTTCCTCATCTCCCGTCCATCTACTAAAATAGGAATACAAAGATTATTACTAGACATCAGCTGATTGGTTTCCCTAAACCAGGACTCCGCCCACATCAGGCAGCTTTGTCTCTGAGGATCTTACAATTCCCCCCTCAAGGTAACTAGTAAATGGGTCCTCATGACCTCCACTTAGCTTATTTTTGCACTTATAGACTCAGTCAGTGAAAAGTTTACTTCATAATCTGGATCAATCAGTGAGCAGTAATAATGACCCACCTGTGCTGATCTCTGTAGGAGTGTCCTCCTCTATAAATGTCCCCGTTATTCCATCCTCCTCCATAGACTGCTGATCATCCCTCACATACGTCTCTTCTTCTTCTGATTTCACCTCAAATTCTATATCGATTGGATCTCCACTCTAAACCAAGAGAATGAGAGATTATAACTTAGTGTACTAAGTTCATTCATCATCTCCATGAGTCTGTTTTGTTTCTAGATGCTCCGATCCACCGACCTTGTAACAGTGGGGGATGGTGTGACCTTCCTGTGTGGAATAATCCCGGGAATACAGAGGACGGGGACATCTCTCTGGTGGGTTCCCATTACTGGATCCATCTGTAGGAAACACACACACTGACTGAATCCATTGTTTCCATGTGTTTATCAGATGATGGGGGATGGGGGTGGAGCCTCCGTACTGCTCTCTCCTGTACAATATAGTCTCCTCTTACCCGGTGATGTGAGGGGCGGCTGATTGTCCATCATGACGTCCTTGTAGAGATCCTTGTGTCCTTCTAAATACTCCCACTTCTCCATGGAGAAATAGACAGTGACATCCTGACACCTTATAGGAACCTGACACACACAATGATACAGTCACCATCCAGACACACCCCTTGTCTGTTACTGGATAATGTCCCAGAATTCCCAGAATCCTCCTCACCTCTCCTGTCAGCAGCTCCATCATCTTCTTTGTGACTTCTAGAATCTTCTCCATGTTGTGTCTCTCGGGTTTTAGGGAGTCACATGGAGGCACTGTGATGGTCATGTGATCACCTGACTTCACAAGAGGAAATCTCTGTATTGGAGAACCAATAGGAATATCATGTGACCTCCCAGAATCCCCCTCACCTCTCCGGTCAGGTCTGTGTATTATTAATAGAGATAAGAGTGATGTCATGTGACCTCCCAGAATCCTCCTCACCTCTCCGGTCAGGTCTGTATTATTAATAGAGATAAGAGTGATGTCATGTGACCTCCCAGAATCCTCCTCACCTCTCCGGTCAGGTCTGTATTATTAATAGAGATAAGAGTGATGTCATGTGACCTCCCAGAATCCTCCTCAACTCTCCGGTCAGCAGGTAGATGATCTCCAGGGTGAGGTTTAGTATCTTCTCAGTCATGTGACTCCGGTCTTCCTCCATTCTAATTTCGGCAGACAATCTGACTATACTCGTTTTGCCTAGACAGATAACTAAGTTTACTTATGATAAAATTCATATAACCCGTTAGTAAAGACTGGTGGGAAAGGTGACAAATCCCCAAAATGAAGAGAATGTTCCGGCCCTGTAAGTGGGGGAATGTTCTGCCCCTGAAGGGGTTAATCTAGGTCTCCACACTATATATGTGTGTATCATCATCTGCTGGAGATAAAAGACGTCACAGTGACTATGGAGGAAGAGGACGGACATGACGGGGTTACTGGGTGTAAATAGAAGATAAGATCTTATTACCTCCTCTACTGCCTTTTCCAGTAATGTCTCCTCTCTACTTCCTCCGGACTCACCTTTCACCCGGAACTCCTGCCTGTAGCTGACATCACTTCCTGTCTTCCATATGGACTTCCTGTCTGGGTAGAAGTGAGATCCCTACCTTGTGGAGCTCAGAGGAACAGCCGCCTTCGAAAAACGTCTCGTACCGTCAGCACCCTGAGAGAAAAACCTTAAAATGAAGAGCAGCGCTAACATCTCTATTGGGTTGTGAGCAGCAAAGTGATTTATTGATAAAAGGGGTATAACAAAGCAGAGTGTGGGCTGTACAAGCAATTATAAGACACAACCAGCCTCCGGTAATCCCTTCACCTTGTCTTGGTCATCAGCAGGTGATCGTTGTCCAAGGTTGGGAAGATGGAGCAGAGGAAGATGATGCTTAGTGTGATGATAACTCATCCTGCACAGAGAATTTTCAGCTCCTGGGACAACAATGTCAGAGCCTGCTGATTGAGAACTGACACAAAACCCCCTAAGGCATAGATTGCAAACACAAGGCCCGCGGGCCGAATCCGGCCCTCCAGGCCATTTTATGTGGCCCTCGCACCTCTCCTGCTGCAGGAGAGCTCCAGCCCTCCTATGGTCCTTCTCCAGACCCTTACTTTCTGCTTTCAGGCCACGTATCCAGCTTCTTCCCAGCAGTGGCATAAGGAAAGGGGGATGCACTGTGATGTAAGGGAGAGTGGGGGACTCAACTTCTGATCCCACCCTCCACCAGGACCACGCTGCCTCTCACACCCACTCCCCACCCAGAACCGTGCTGCCTCTCGCTCCTACCCTCCGCCAGAACCACGCTGCCTCTCGCACCCACTCCCCATCCAGAACCGTTCTGCCTCTAGCTCCCACTCTCCGCCCAGAACCAATCTGCCTCTCGCTCCCACCCTCCTCCCAGAACTGTGCTGCCTCTCGCTCCCACCCTCCACCGAGAACCATACTGTCTCTCGCTCCCACCCTCCGCCAGAACCATGCTGCCTCTCCATCCAGAACCGTGCTGCCTCTCGCTCCCACCCTCCGGCAGAACCAGGCTGCCTCTCGCTCCCACCCTCCGCCAGAACCACATTGCCTCTCGTACCCACTCTCCATCCAGAACCATGCTGCCTCTCGCTCCCACCCTCCGCCAGAACCACGCTGCCTCTCGTACCCACTCTTCGTCCAGAACCATGCTGCCTCTCGCTCCCACCCTCCGCCCAGAACCATGCTGTCTCCCGCTCCCACCCTCCGCCCAGAACCATACTGTCTCCCGCTCCCACCCTCTGCCCAGAACCGTGCTGACTCTCGCTCCCACCCTCTGCCCAGAACCATGCTGCCTCCCGCTCCCACCCTCCGCCAGAACCATGCTGCCTCTCGCACTGCCTCTCCATCCAGAACCGTGCTGCCTCTCGCTCCCACCCTCCGGCAGAACCAGGCTGCCTCTCGCTCCCACCCTCCGCCAGAACCACGTTGCCTCTCGTACCCACTCTCCATCCAGAACCATGCTGCCTCTCGCTCCCACCCTTCGCCAGAACCACGCTGCCTCTCGCTCCCACCCTCCGCCCAGAACCATGCTGTCTCCCGCTCCCACCCTCTGCCCAGAATCAAACTGTCTCCCGCACCCATCCTCTGCCCAGAACGGTGCTACCTCCCGCTCCCACCCTCTGCCCAGAATCAAACTGTCTCCCGCACCCATCCTCTGCCCAGAACGGTGCTGCCTCCCGCTCCCACCCTCTGCCCAGAATCAAACTGTCTCCCGCACCCATCTTCTGCCCAGAACGGTGCTGCCTCCCGCTCCCACCCTCTGCCCAGAATCAAACTGTCTCCCGCACCCATCTTCTGCCCAGAACGGCGCTGCCTCCCGCTCCCACCCTCTGCCCGAATCAAACTGTCTCCCGCACCCATCTTCTGCCCAGAACGGTGCTGCCTCCCGCTCCCACCCTCTGCCCAGAATCAAACTGTCTCCCGCACCCATCCTCTGCCCAGAACGGTGCTACCTCCCGCTCCCACCCTCTGCCCAGAATCAAACTGTCTCCCGCACCCATCCTCTGCCCAGAACGGTGCTGCCTCCCGCACCCACACCAAGAAAAGAAATGTAATAACCAGAAAGGAAACTTTTATTAATCAACTTACAAAGAACATAAAGGTTTTTTTATTTTTTTTATTTTAACCTTTATTGGGCTACACTTCATACACATCCCAGCATGCTGCTCAACCCCCTCCCCCAGTGTGAGATCCCTAATTTACTGAAAGATAAGACTTCTCTAAAAATAAAACTGTTTTCCGCATTTAAATCAGGAATGCGGATTCTTCATGTGAGATTTTTGATGTCGGACGAGTGTTGATTTCAGCGGATAACATTTCCCGCACTTGGGACAGGAGTACGGCCTCTCCCCCGTGTGAGATTTTTGATGTGTGACAAGTGCTGACTTCCATGCAAAATATTTCCCGCACTCAGGACAGGGATACAGGTTCTCCCCCGTATGAGATCTTTGATGTGCGACGAGTTCCGATTTTCGACGATAACATTTGTCACACTCGGAGCAGGAATATGGCTTGTTGTCCAAGTGGCGTCTCTGATGTCCATAAAGAGAAGATTTTTCTGAAAAAAATTTCCCGCACTCACTACAGGAAAACGGCTTCTCCCCGGTGTGGATGCGTAGGTGTCGGACAAGTTCTACTTTTCCTGGAAAACATTTCCCACACTCCAAGCAGGAATGCAGCTTGTCCCCCGTGTGAAATTTTAGATGCCTGACGAGACCCGACTTCCACCCAAAACATTTTCCACACTCAGAGCAGGAATACCTCTTATGTGTTGGAAGGACGGCACCTTCCCACACAGTCTGAGGTTCCTCAGGATAAGAGGAATACGATGGTCCGGCACCATTCCGCACAGTCTGAGGTTCCTCAGGATAAGAGGAATACGATGGTCCGGCATCGTCCCGCACAGTCTGAGGTTCCTCAGGATAAGAGGAATACGATGGTCCGGCACCGTCCCGCACAGTCTGAGGTTCCTCAGGACAAGAGGAATACGATGGTCCGGCACCGTCCCGCACAGTCTGAGGTTCCTCAGGATAAGAGGAATACGATGGTCCATCTACACTGTGTGGTGCCGGATGGACATTTGAGGTAGTCGGGTTTTCTCCTGGACTATACTGTGTGATGTCCTCATCTTCTACTTTACAGTCTGGAGACAAAGTGAGACAATCCTCTGAGGTTTTCCTCATCTCCCGTCCATCTACTAAAATAGAAATACAAAGATTATTACTAGACATGAGCTGATTGGTTCCCCTAAACCAGGACTCCGCCCACATCAGGCAGCTTTGTCTCTGAGGGTCTTACAATTCCCCCCTCAAGATATCTTGCCCCCACCCCAAAGCAGCCTGGCCCTATGTGGGAAGATTATCCGAGAGAAATACAGGAATACAGGACGGGGAACACAGCTCAGGAAAGTGACCAGGGGATTACAGGCTGATATCACCCAGTCCCCGCCCTACTCTGGACCAATCAGTGAGCAGTATGGGTGGAGGAATGGATTTAGTGTTAATGACCCACCTGTGCTGATCTCTGTAGGAGTGTCCTCCTCTATAAATGTCCCCGTTATTCCATCCTCCTCCATAGACTGCTGATCATCCCTCACATACGTCTCTTCTTCTTCTGATTTCACCTCAAATTCTATATCGATTGGATCTCCACTCTAAACCAAGAGAATGAGAGAGAATATCATCTGTAAGATATAAACTTACATACAAAACCCACACATCACCTCCACCAGTCCATGTTCTAGATGCTCCGCCCCACCGACCTTGTAACAGTGGGGGATGGTGTGACCTTCCTGTGTGGAATCCCGGGAATACAGAGGACGGGGACATCTCTCTGGGGGGTTCCTGGTATTAGGTGGCTCCATCATATCCTTGTGTCCTTCTGATAACTCCTCCATCACTCCATACTCCTCATCCTCCTCGTTATACTCTTCTTTAACCACAAAACTATCATCCCCCTGACATCTCTCTGGTGGGTTCCCATTACTGGATCCATCTGTAGGAAACACACACACTGACTGAATCCATTGTTTCTATGTGTTTATCAGATGATGGGGGATGGGGGTGGAGCCTCCGTACTGCTCCTTCCTTTACAATAAAGTCTCCTCTTACCCGGTGATGTGAGGGGCGGCTGATTGTCCATCATGACGTCCTTGTAGAGATCCTTGTGTCCTTCTAAATACTCCCACTCCTCCATGGAGAAATAGACAGTGACATCCTGACACCTTATAGGAACCTGACACACACAATGATACAGTCACCATCCAGACACACCCCTTGTCTGTTACTGGATAATGTCCCAGAATCCTCCTCACCTCTCCTGTCAGCAGCTCCATCATCTTCTTGGTGACTTCTAGAATCTTCTCCATGTTGTGTCTCTCGGGTTTTAGGGAGTCACATGGAGGCACTGTGATGGACATGTGATCACCTGACTTCACAAGAGGAAATCTCTGTATTGAGGAACCAATAGGAATATCATGTTAGATTCCCAGAATCCCCCTCACCTCTCCGGTCAGGTCTGTATTATTAATAGAGATAAGAGTGATGTCATGTGACCTCCCAGAATCCTCCTCACCTCTCCGGTCAGGTCTGTATTATTAATAGAGATAGGAGTGATGTCATGTGACCTCCCAGAATCCCCTCACCTCTCCGGTCAGGTCTGTGTATTATTAATAGAGATAAGAGTGATGTCATGTGACCTCCCAGAATCCTCCTCACCTCTCCAGTCAGCAGGTAGATGATCTCCAGGGTGAGGTTTAGTATCCTCTCAGTCATGTGACTCCGGTCCTCCTCCATCCTCATTGGTCATGTGATCTATACAGGTTATCTGTAGACCAATAATTGATAAAAGAGAATGATGAGGGCTGTACTGGTTGAACAATATTGGAATGGGGGTGTATGGGTAATATGAGGGCAATTTTGAGAACAGAACAGCCCCCAGGTGGGATTACACACAGAGGAAGGGCCTCGTTTAGGCCTCGCTATATTTTTGTGATCTGGGAGCCTCTAACCCTTTGGCTCGATGAATCACAAAGTCCATTTTTCTTCATTTTTGATCCACCAACAAAGAAAACTGATTAATATTTCCTCTGTGTCTTCATAAAAAAAAACCACCCCCCCCCCCTCACTAATAAAAGTGATATAATCCGTTTGGTGTAGACTGATGAGGTGAGAAGGTGATTGGTGGGGGAAGGTGACATCTCCAATATAAAGAGAATGTTCTGCCCCTGAAGGGGTTAATCTAGGTCTCCACACTATATATGTGTGTATTATCATCTGCTGGAGATAAAAGACGTCACAGTGACTATGGAGGAAGAGGACGGACATGACGGGGTTACTGGGTGTAAATAGAAAATAAGATCTTATTACCTCCTCTGCTACCTCTTCCAAAGATGTCTCCTCTCTACTTCCTCCTGACTCACCTCTCACCCGGAACTTCCTGTCTGTACCTGACATCACTTCCTGTTTTCCATAGAGACTTCCTGTCTTCCATAGAGACTTCCTATCTGGGTAGAAGTGAGATCACCACCTTGTGGAGCTCAGAGGAACTGCAACCCCGAGTAATGTCTCGTTGTGTGAACACGTCTCGTTGTGCTGTGTGTGTATGCATACCTCCCAACCTGCACAGATTCTGTGGGACTCTCCCGCATAGAAACTGTATTCCCGCAGTCCTGCGACAGTGGCATTTTTCCCGCACTGGAATAGGAGCCAGTGGAGGCAGCATGGGAGGAGATGGTAAGATGCACATGTCCGGCACTCGCTGTCCCGTGGCAGAACACCCCCCCCCCCGACAACAGCATTGGTGGCAGAGAATTATATGTCGCGGTCCGGCGGCAGAACCTCCCCGCTCAACATTGGTGGTGTCAGTAGAAAAACTTTTTGCTGTCCCGCGGAACCCCCCCGCTCAACAACATCCAGAGACAATTTTTGTTCCTGCATAACTTTTTAGGGGGGGGGGCTTTTATAATAAATTCAGAAGCAGAGAGCACTATGGTACTTGTGTTTTTTCTTTCATGTCCTTTATAAATTCTTTATTTTCTACTTTTTTCTTTTCCAAAGTTTCAAGTTACACATTCACATATTTCTTTACGTTCATTTAAATCAATTATAACCAAAAGAGAGAGAGAGAGATCGAGAGAAAAAAATAAATAAATATATAATAATAATTAATAATTAGCCAAAAAGGAGGAAACCAATGAACCCCCTTCCTTTCAGCTCCTTTCTCCCTCTCCTTAACTTCTGTGAATTCATGTACACTCTTATTTCTTACCGGTCTATTCCCCCCTATTTCACCCCCCTCCCTTCCTCAAAAAAAAAAAAGGGGGGGCTTCCTTATCCATTCCCCCATCCATTCCCCCATCGGCCATCTCTCCCCCCCCCCTTACACATCTATCCCCCCTGCTCCTCTCTATACCTTAGATATGGAGCCCATATCTTCCGGTATCTCTCATCTTCATCCTTCAATGTCATTGTGAGATTCTCCATTATTTGAATCTCCGCCACTCTCGCGATCCACTGAGCTTTAGATGGGGAGATCTCTTGCTTCCACAGGATCGGGATACATGCTCTCGCAGCTATAATGAGATGTCTTAACAGCGAGTTTTTGTATTTTTCTACTGACATTGGGATATCCAGTAATAGCACAGCTGATGGTCTACCTTCTAGGTTAATCCCTGTGATTTTTTTGGATCGTTTCTAGCACCATTTCCCAGAATTCTTTTATTTTTGCACATCCCCAAAAAATATGCAGTAGTGTCCCCTCTGCTGCATGGCATCTCCAACACCTATCTGGAGTCTGCGGGTATATACGATGTAATACTGTTGGTGTTCTATACCATCTTGTTAAAATTTTATAGCTCCCCTCCTCATATTTACTTGCCACAGAGGCTTTATGAGTAAACCGGAGAATCCTAATTTTTTGTTCTTGGGAGAATGTTAATCCCAGCTCGTTCTCCCATGCTTGCATAAACGGGAGTTCTTGTGGTATCTCTAAGTTGATAAGTGTTGCATAAAAGTAAGATAGCATGTGTCTCTTAGGCTTCCCTTCTAGACATATCTGTTCGAATTTAGAAGGTTCCCTAACTACTATATAAGACTTTGCTAATATCCGTATAAATGCTTCTAGTTGCAACAATCTTAGAGAGTCCAAGTCTGGTGTAACTTCTCTTTCAAGCTCTTCCCTTGTCATTATTCTTGTCATTATTCGGTTATTTTTTGAAAAATGAATAATTCTACTCATACCTCTATATCGTAGGGCTTTGAATCTTAGATCTTCCAAACCTGGTTGAAATGTCTTAGTACCCAGGATCGGAGTCATTGGGCTGGGATATTTTGATTGATTTTGTTTTTTAAAAAATCTTTTTAGTTATTTGGATAGTCGCTCCTACCATTGGATGTCTCTTTACATCTGTTGTTAATTCTGCTTCGGGGATCCAGCTTAGACCATCCAGTGGTATTTCCACTGTAGTTTCTTCTATTTTTATCCATGGTTTCCTATTTTGCCCGCACCATTCTGTTACTCTGACTAAGTGGGCTGCTTCCTGGTATTTTACCAGGTCTGGGAATCCGATTCCTCCTTCCCCCTTCGGAAGTGATAGGATGGCTCTACGTATCCTTGCAGGTTTTCCTGCCCAGATAAATTTCAGAAAACTTGATCTTAGTTCCCTTAGGAAACTTTGTGGAATCTTGATTGGCAGGGCCTGAATTAAGTATAAGACTTTTTTTTTTCCCAGTTAGTTTTTTATTAAGTTTTCATATATAAATAGACATTAAATACATACAATACATTTAAACATTGACATACACAACTGTTTACATTCATGGTCTCGTTGTATTCCCTTTAATATTCGGTGTAGAACGATGTATCTAGTATAACATCCCAACTCCTGTATTCCTCATCTGCCTTACATATTCTTATACTATTATCCCTCTGTTTAACTTTTACCGGCCTCAGTAACAGCCAACAAAACAAAAAAAAAAAAAAAAAAAGGGGAAGGGGGTAGAAGGGGGGCACGGGAGGGGAAAGACCATAAGAAGGAGAGGGAGAGAGAAAAAAAAAAAAAAAATTTTTTTCCTTTAAGGGGGGGTGACATTTATTATATAGGAGAAATCTTAATTATTTCTCTGAGGCACAAGTGCCTAATCCCAATCTTTAAAGGGGTTCCCTCCAAAGGAAGTGTATATGCAACAAAGAAACAAAAAAAAAAAAAATTTTTTTCCTTCCTTGGGGGGGGGGTGACATTTATTATATAAGGAGAAATCTTAATTATTTCTCTAAAATACAAGTGCCTAATCCCAATCTTTAAAGGGGTTCCCTCCAAAGGAAGTGTATGTGCAACAAAGAAATGCAGGAAAAAAAAAAAGAAAAAAAAAGTATAATATATATATGACTAAGTGGGCTGCTTCCTGGTATTTTACCAGGTCTGGGAATCCGATTCCTCCTTCTCCCTTCGGAAGTGATAGGATGGCTCTACGTATCCTTGCAGGTTTTCCTGCCCAGATACATTTCAGAAAACTTGATCTTAGTTCCCTTAGGAAACTTTGTGGAATCTTGATTGGCAGGGCCTGAATTAAGTATAATGCCGCGTACACACGGTCGTTTTTTACGATGAAAAAAAACGACGTTTTTTAAAACGTCATTTAAATTGATGGTGTGTGGGCAAAACGTCGTTTTTTGTCTTAAAAAAAACGACCAAAAAAAAATTCCAACATGCTTGAATTTTTTGTGTCGTTTTTCAAAACGTCGTTTTTTGTTTCACAAAAAGTCACCGTGTGTAGCAAAAACGTCTTTCAAAACGACGTTTTTCAACCTGCGCATGCCCAGAAGGTAGTTATGAAGCGAGCTTCAGTGGAAAAGAGTGGTGAACGTAACCTCGCTTCTTGTGAAAAAACGATGGTGTGTATGCAAAATTGTCTTTGAAAAGTGACGTTTCAAAAACGTCGTTTTTTACTTCACAGAAAACGTCGTTTTTTTCATCGCAAAAAACGACCGTGTGTACGCGGCATAAGACTTTTTTTTTTCCCAGTTAGTTTTTTATTACGTTTTCATATATAAATAGACAATAAATACATACAATACATTTATACATTGACATACACAACTGTTTACATTCATGGTCTCGTTGTATTCCCTTTAATATTCGGTGTAGAACGATGTATCTAGTATAACATCCCAACTCCTGTATTCCTCATCTGCCTTACATATTCTTATACTATTATCCCTCTGTTTAACTTTTACCGGCCTCAGTAACAGCCAACAAAACAAAAAAAAAAAAAAAAGGGGAAGGGGGTAGAAGGGGGGCACGGGAGGGGAAAGACCATAAGAAGGAGAGGGAGAGAGAAAAAAAAAAAAATTTTTTTCCTTTAAGGGGGGGTGACATTTATTATATAGGAGAAATCTTAATTATTTCTCTGAGGCACAAGTGCCTAATCCCAATCTTTAAAGGGGTTCCCTCCAAAGGAAGTGTATGTGCAACAAAGAAATGCAGGGAAAAAAATAAAAAAAAAAAATAAAAAAAAAGTATAATATATATATGACTAAGTGGGCTGCTTCCTGGTATTTTACCAGGTCTGGGAATCCGATTCCTCCTTCCCCCTTCGGAAGTGATAGGATGGCTCTACGTATCCTTGCAGGTTTTCCTGCCCAGATAAATTTCAGAAAACTTGATCTTAGTTCCCTTAGGAAACTTTGTGGAATCTTGATTGGCAGGGCCTGAATTAAGTATAAGACTTTTGGTAGCACATTCATTTTCAGTATGTTCGTCCGCCCAAACCAGGTGAATATTTCCTTGTCCCATCTCACTAGGTCTAATTTTATTCGCCTGGCCAGTGCTACATAATTAACTTCATATCATTTATTTAAGTTCCTTGTTATTTTTGTTCCCAAGTAACTTATGTGGGAGTCTGTCCATCTAAAATTAAATTGTGTTTTTATCTGTTCAAGTAATACCGCATTTGTTTCTATCCCCATTGCCTCCGATTTCCCATAATTGACTTTGAAATTTGAAAATTTTCCGTACTCTCTAATTTCTGCCAATAATACTGGTAAAGAGATGACTGGGGAGGTTATAAAAAATATTAGATCGTCCGCATATGCTGCCACTTTCTGTTCTTCTTTTTCTATTTTTAGTCCTCTGATGTTTTGATTTGCCCGTATCTTCCTTAAAAATGGTTCAATTGTTAAAATGAAAATAATAGGTGAAAGTGGGCAGCCTTGCCTTGTCTCATTAAATAAATAATAAATTGAGAAGCAGAGAGCACTATGGTACTTGTGTTTTTTCTTTCATGTCCTTCCCCCCCCCCCGGGATATAGAAGTGATTATTAATAAGTGAATGGAGGAAGGTGGTGTTTGGAGACAATTTATACGTTGATTCCCCACACAGAGGTGCAGTCTGGAGACTGTAGGAATTACTACCATTGGTAAAGTGGAGGGATCGTGATCGGACACGAGGAGTGATCTGTCTATGAGTTTTATACTCACCCTTGAGGTGAGCATGCATTTTAGCAGGTGGGGGTGCGCACTGAATATTGGATCCATTTAAATCGGATTTTTCACAGCGGTGACAGCTTTGGAAACCTCCATATCAACTGTTTTTTTATCATTTATTTCTTTTTTCATAAATAGTTTTATGGAATGTATAATTATTTGTTTATATAAGATTTATAGATACGCAGCGCTGCACTATTTTCACACAATTAATACGCAGCTTCTACTTTTCAGAGGTGCCATATCCTTCTCTGTACAATCCGTGTTTTATTGATTGCATGGAATATTGGAATTTTCTGAGATTGTGGATTTGGGGTTTTCATGAGCTGGAAGCCACAATCATCACAATGATGACAAATCACGGCTTGAACCCTCTTGCTTTGCATGTAATGAGTCTCTCTCATATATTCGTCTCGCCTTTTAAGTTGCATTAGTGAAATAAATGAACTTTTGCACCATATTCTAATTTCTCGAGTTTCACCCGTATATCAGGGTGTGCTTCTTCCCCACATGTCCAGCAACATTCACATACAAGACATTTCCCGCACTCACTAATACACCTCGAGGGGTTGTGTGGGACCCCTGATGTACAGGAACACAGGACTTCAGTGAGGAACAATTCCCTCACTCAGGACAGGAATACGGCTTCTCCCCCGTGTGAGATCTCTGATGTGTGGAAAGACTGGACTTCACTGAAAAACATTTCCCGCACTCAGAACAGGAAAAAGGCTTTTCCCCCGTGTGAGATCTCTTATGTGTGGAAAGATGGGACTTCTTTGAAAAACATTTTCCGCACTCAGGACATGAAAAAGGCTTCTCCCCCGTGTGCAATCTCTGATGTGTGGAAAGATTGCACTTCACTGAAAAACATTTCCCGCACTCAGAACAGGAAAAAGGCTTCTCCCCCGTGTGTAATCTCTGATGTCTGGAAAGACTGGACTTATCTGAAAAACATTTCCCGCACTCAGAACAGGAAAAAGGCTTCTCCCCCGTGTGAAATCTCTGATGTTTGGAAAGACTGGACTTCTCTGAAAAACATTTCCCGCACTCAGAACAGGAAAAAGGCTTCTCCCCCGTATGAGATCTCTGATGTTTGGAAAGACTGGACTTCAATGAAAAACATTTCCCGCACTCAGAACAGGAAAAAGGCTTCTCCCCCATGTGAAATCTCTGATGTGCGGAAAGATTGGACTTATATGAAAAACATTTTCCACACTCACAACAAGAAAAAGGCTTCTCCCCCGTGTGAGATCTCTGATGTGTGGAAAGTCTGGACTTCAATGAAAAACATTTCCCGCACTCAGAACAGGAAAAAGGCTTCTCCCCCGTATGAGATCTCTGATGTTTGGAAAGACTGGACTTCAATGAAAAACATTTCCCGCACTCAGAACAGGAAAAAGGCTTCTCCCCCATGTGAAATCTCTGATGTGCGGAAAGATTGGACTTATATGAAAAACATTTTCCACACTCACAACAAGAAAAAGGCTTCTCCCCCATGTGAAATCTCTGATGTGCGGAAAGATTGGACTTATATGAAAAACATTTTCCGCACTCACAACAAGAAAAAGGCTTCTCCCCCGTGTGAGATCTCTGATGTCTGTACAGAGTGGACTTCATTGAAAAACATTTTCCGCACTCACAACAGGAAAAAGACTTCTCCCCCGTGTGTGATCTCTGATGTGTGGAAAGATTGGACTTCTCTAAAAAACATTTCCCGCACTCAGAACAGGAAAAAGGCTTCTCCCCAATGTGAGATCTCTGATGTGTGGAAAGCTTGGACTTCTCTGAAAAACATTTCCTGCACTCAGGACTCTTATGTGTTGGAAAGACAGCATTGTCCCGCACAGTCTGAGGTTCCTCGAGATAAGAGGAATACGATGTTCCGGCACCTTCCCGCACAGTCTGAGGTTCCTCAGGATAAGAGGAATACGATGGTCCGGCACCGTCCCGCACAGTCTGAGGTTCCTCAGGATAAGAGGAATACGATGGTCCGGCACCGTCCCGCACAGTCTGAGGTTCCTCAGGATAAGAGGAATACGATGGTCCGGCACCGTCCCGCACAGTCTGAGGTTCCTCAGGATAAGAGGAATACGATGGTCCGGCACCGTCCCGCACAGTCTGAGGTTCCTCAGGATAAGAGGAATACGATGGTCCGGCACCGTCCCGCACAGTCTGAGGTTCCTCAGGATAAGAGGAATACGATGGTCCGGCACCGTCCCGCACAGTCTGAGGTTCCTCAGGATAAGAGGAATACGATGGTCCATCTACACTGTGTGGTGCCGGATGGACATTTGAGGTAGTCGGGTTTTCTCCTGGACTATACTGTGTGATGTCCTCATCTTCTACTTTACAGTCTGGAGACAAAGTGAGACAATCCTCTGAGGTTTTCCTCATCTCCCGTCCATCTACTAAAATAGAAATACAAAGATTATTACTAGACATGAGCTGATTGGTTCCCCTAAACCAGGACTCCGCCCACATCAGGCAGCTTTGTCTCTGAGGATCTTACAATTCCCCCCTCAAGGTAACTAGTAAATGGCTCCTCTGATCTCCTACCAGATCATTTCTTTATTCATGGACCTTAGTCAGAGAGTGAGGACACAACGAGAACTGTCTTTTATAGGAGTGACAGTGATGAGGGGATTATAGGACGAGGGTCAGGAGTATGTAATGTACAACATAGAGTATATAGTGCAGGGGTCAGGACTCATGATATTGGTGTTCAGTAATCAGTGGTGGATGAAATGATTACTGGAGACAAGTTGCAGAGATCCCACACCGCTGCCTCCCATCTCCTGAGACTGCACTCAGTGACTTGGATCTGAGACTATACAGACATATCCCTCCACCCGGCACAGCCAGCAAATAACAGAGAAAGTAACCCGGGAGAATTGTTCTGTCAGAGATCTCACTAGACCCGGGCATGGGGCAGAAGAACCAAGGTACATACCCCCCAGGTGTCTAGGTCAAGCAAACCCTATGGGGAAAAGCCGGAGTTAGGCTTACCGGTAACTGTGTTTCTAGGAGTCTTCCAGGACAGCCTCTGAGACCTTGGGCTCCTTCCTCCGGGACAGGAGACACACACCCCCATCACTTTAAAAGGTACTCCTTCAGACCTCCTTTCTCAGTTATCCAAGAAACACCGGAAGACTCTGAAAGACATAATATACTATCACGTTAGTTCCACAATCCCCGTACCTATATCAATACCGGGTGGGAAAATAATCCTGGCTGTCCTGGAAGACTCCCAGAAACAGAGTTACCGGTAAGCCTAACTCTGGCTTTCTCTAGTCGTCTTCCAGGACAGCCTCTAAGATGATAAGCAAGAAACGTACCCATTTTTTTTTTTTAGGGTAGGGTTACTGTCTGGAGAAATTTCCTTCCAAAGGTTTGTTCTCTGTGAGAGAGCAGATCCAAGCGATAATGTCTCGCAAATGTAGAAAAGGAAGACCATGTTGCCGCTTTACATATGTCCTCCAGGGAGGCTCCGGCCCTCTCTGCCCACGATGCTGCAACTGCGCGGGTTGAGTGTGCCTTTACCACGGGAGGTTGTTTACCCTCAGATTGGTAGGCTTCACTAATAGCCATTCTTAGCCATCTTGCAATAGATGATTTGGATCCCCTATAACCCTTGCAGGCACCCACAAAATTAACAAAAAGTGAATCTGAGCACCTGAACCCTTTGGTAACTTCTAAATAAATTAAAAGGCTTCTCTTAACATCTAAAGAACTAAAAGATTCTCCTTCATCACCTTCTAAAGGGGACTGGAAGGTCGGTAGGACAATGTCCTGAGTCCTATGAAATAAGGAAGGCACTTTCGAAGAAAATTAGGATCTGTTTTACGGATGACTCTATCCTCTAAAATTAACAAAAAGGGCTCCCTAATGGATAGGGCCTGTAGATCACCGACCCTCCTGGCCGATGTGATCGCTATTAACAAAACTGTCTTCAAAACAATATTTTTTAGAGAAGATTTCTCCAGGGGTTCGAAAGGCTGCTTGATGAGAGCTCTAAGAACTAGAGACAAGTCCCAGGGGGGACAGGATTTCACTTTGACGGGTTTGGACCTAGTCAGGGCCTTAAAAAAATTCTTAACAAACAGATTTTGCTGGAGCGGAGTCTCAAGAAATAAGGTTAAGGCAGATGTTTGTACCTTGAGGGTGCTGTAGGATAGTCCTAGATCTACCCCAGCTTGCAGAAAGTCCAGTACTGCTGGTATGTCAGCTTGGTCTCGACCTCGCTCGGCTAGCCAAGAGCTGAATCTCTTCCAGACTTTTGCATAAATAGCCCGAGTTATCGGTTTGCGACATTCCAACAACGTCTTGATCACCTTGTCTGAGAATCCGTGCGCTCTCAGAAATTGTTCCTCAGATACCACGCTGTTAGTCTTAAACCCTCTAATTGTGGGTGCAGGACCGGACCCAAGGAGATCAGGTCCTCCCTGTTCGGAAGGAACCACGGTGGGTATATGGCCAGATTTTTCAGGCTGGTAAACCACGGCCTCGTGGGCCAAAATGGTGCGATCATAATAAGGTCCGTGGATTCAGAGAGGAATTTCTGAAGGACCTTGGGTATTAGTCTGACCGGGGGGAAGGCATACGCCAGTCTGAAGTGCCAAGGATTGGCAAAGGCGTCTATCCCCGAGGCTTGGTCCTGCGGGTGGATGGAAAAGAACCTTGTTGTCTTCCTGTTCTTTCCCGAAGCAAAGAGGTCCATCTCTGGCTGTCCCCACTGCGATGTTATTTCCCTGAATATTTCCCCATTGAGGGACCACTCGTCCTGGCTTACCGTTTGCCGGCTGAGGAAATCGGCTAAGGTGTTCTGGATCCCCTTCAGGTGGACTGCAGACAATCAGGCCAGGTTTCTCTCGGCCCAGCCGAACAGTCTGTTTGATATGGCCTGAAGAGCAGGGCTCCTTGTGCCCCCCTGTTTGTTTATATAGGCGATCGTTGTCGCATTATCCGATCTTACTTGGAGATGGTGTCCTACTACCCGCGATCGAAAGGCCTCTAAAGCTCTTAGAACTGCCAGGAGTTCCTTCTGATTGGAAGATTGACGGGTTTCCGTCTGGGACCAAGTTCCCCTCCAGGTGGGCTCCCCAACCCGATGGCGCTGGCATCGGTTGTTACCACCAAGGCTGCCGATGTACTCCAAGGCAGACCCTTTTCTAAGTTGGGACCACCACCACCATAGCGCCCTTTTGACGCTGGTAGGGATGGGCATGAGAAGATCCAGATTTTCTCTTGTGCCGTCCCAGTCTCTCAGCATAAGGTTTTGCAACTGCCGCTGGTGGTGTCTTGCCCAAGGAACTGCAGGCCGACATTAGCCCCAGAACCCTCATCACCTCTCTGACCGAAACAACCAAATTGGTCTGAAGAAGAGCTACTGCTAATTGCACCTTTCGAATCTTCTCTCTGGGAAGGAGAATCTTCATTTCTACCGAAGAAATCCTGTATCCCAGATACAGCACTTCCTGAGAGGGAGATAGCTGGGATTTTTCTTGATTGACTAACCACCCCAGGGACTGAAGGAAACTCCGGGCCTCTTGAAGGTCTTTCTCTAGCTGTTGCTTGGAGGAGGCAATGAACAGGAGGTCGTCCAAGTAATGTATCACCAAGATACCCTTGATCCTCAGTGGGGCTAGCGCTTCCGCCAGAACTTTGGTAAAAATTCTGGGGGAGGAAGACAGGCCGAATGGAAGAGCCTTGAACTGATAGTGAATCGTCTGTGAGCCTCTCTTCACTGCTAGTCTCAGAATTTTTTAGAACTCTTGATGTATCGGGACGTGCAAATAAGCATCCCTGAGGTCCATGGTTGCCATAAAGCAGCCTGGGAACAGGAAGTTGGTTACCGAAAATATAGACTCCATCCTGAACCGCTTGTATCTGTACCTGTTCAGTGGACGGAGATTTAGAATAAGTCGGAATTTTCCCGAGGGCTTCTTCACAACAAACACATGTGAGTATACCCCCCGGCCTTCCTCCTCCTATCCTGGGATCTTTCTAATGCCTCCTGGAGGCTGGATCCAAATAGGTGATCGCCCGAAAAGGGGAGCCCACATAACTTAAGAGGCCGAATCACCTGTCCATGCCTTGAGACATACAGCTCATCTGGCCACGTTGACCAGCGCTGCTGACCTAGCCGTTAGTCTAACCGACTCTGCTGAGGCGTCCCCTAGGTACCCCACTGCTTTAAAAAGCAGGGGGAATGACTTCAGGATTTGTTGCCTAGAAGTACCTGCTGAGATATGTGACTGCAGTTGTGTAAGCCAGCACTCGAGGTTTCTGGCCACACACGTGGCTGCAAGGGCTGGCTTCAATCCTATCGAGGACGTGTCCCAATCTCTTTTTAGTAGCACGTCTCCTCTTTTATCCATGGGGTCTTTTAATGACATCAAATGCCAAATCCGTTTTCTTGGACAACCTAGCCAAGGGAGCGTCCAACTTTGGAACCTTATTCCATGGGTACTCTGCGTCAGTCTCAAAGGGGAATCTCCGTTTAAGACTACCTGAGAAAAAGGGTCGCCTCTCCGGCTGTTCCCATTCCAGCAAGATCGTGTCGATCAAGGATTTATGCACAGGGAATACCCTGGACTTCTGAGCACTACCCTGATACATTTGGTCATGCTTTGAATGTAGGACTGGTTCCTCCCGTATTTCCAATGTGTCATAGATTGCTTTAAGCAAGTCCCCTACGTCCTCCAAGGACAGTTTATATCTAGTCCCCCTGGAGGAATCTTTAATCTCAGACCCAGACTCTGAGTCTGCCTGAGAGGGGGTCCCTGATCTGGGAAAACTTCCCCTATCTTCCCCTTCCCGTACTGCCTCCGCCTCCGTGGGTTCTGACAGCAACGGTGCACTATGTGCCCTAGAGAGAGGGGTCCTATCCTGGGTCTTAACCTAGAGCAGAGAAAGACCAGACAGGCAATTAGAATAGCCCCCTGACCCACACCACCTCTGTGCTGGATCAGTATGGGAAGTGCCCGGCCTCCACCAAAGTTCCCCACCCAGGGAGGGATCAAGGAAAATACCCTAGGGTATCTAGCCCCCCAGGGTAAGAAGTGGCCTGCTCTCGCCACCTTACCTGGGAGGCGCCGAAGCCCGTTGCACTGGAGTCTGTAGCCTGTGTTGCTTCCTCCATGTTGCGGTTCTGCTGCGGCCTCGCCGAGCGTTTTTGAAACCCCCTCTCCGGTGTCTGTTCCCCTGCGCCGCGCCGCGCTGGAGACCGGAACGGAGTCTCCTCGGCGCCCTCCGATGACGCTGTTCCGCCGGAAGTCCGCGTCACTTCCGGTCTTTGTAACGCAGTACCGCCCCTCAGCATTGTACGTGGAAGTTGTACAAACACCGTGGCCCAGCCAGCGTCTCCCGCCTGCCGACCACTGCTGATGCGCCGGATCCCTTCCGCCAACTGTTTGATCCTGCCAGCGTCTCCCCTTGGCCGGAGCGTTCAGTCCTACAGGTACCGGTGCAGGGGGCTGGGACTGTAAGCCTACGGAGGTCCAGCTCCTATGAGCGAAAGTGGCAGCGTCAGGGGCGGCAGTCCTCTCTTACCAACAGGACAGGGGGGTGCCCAGACGAGGAGAGTCCATCCGGGTGTCCTCTCAGGACATCTGAGCCTAACATGTTACTGGTGCGTGCTCCTTCCCTTCCGGTAGGAAACACAAATAACTGAAGAGGGAGGTCTGAAGGAGTACCTTTAAAGTGATGGGGGGGTGTGTTTCCGGTCCCGGAGGGAGGAGCCCAAGGTCTCAGAGGCTGTCCTGGAAGACGACTAGAGAAATCAACATTTTGCTGCGAGCTGAACCCCAGAATCTCCATAAATCCAGTCTAGAGACATAAATTGTGTCTGCAGCACAGAGAAGGAAGATTATCCGAGAGAAATACAGGAATACAGGACGGGGAACACAGCTCAGGAAAGTGACCAGGGGATTACAGGCTGATATCACCCAGTCCCCGCCCTACTCTGGACCAATCAGTGAGCAGTATGGGTGGAGGAATGGATTTAGTGTTAATGACCCACCTGTGCTGATCTCTGTAGGAGTGTCCTCCTCTATAAATGTCCCCGTTATTCCATCCTCCTCCATAGACTGCTGATCATCCCTCACATACGTCTCTTCTTCTTCTGATTTCACCTCAAATTCTATATCGATTGGATCTCCACTCTAAACCAAGAGAATGAGAGAGAATATCATCTGTAAGATATAAACTTACATACAAAACCCACACATCATCTCCACCAGTCCATGTTCTAGATGCTCCGCCCCACCGACCTTGTAACAGTGGGGGATGGTGTGACCTTCCTGTGTGGAATCCCGGGAATACAGAGGACGGGGACATCTCTCTGGGGGGTTCCTGGTATTGGGTGGCTCCATCATATCCTTGTGTCCTTCTGAAAACTCCTCCATCACTCCATACTCCTCATCCTCCTCTTTATACTCTTCTTTAATATCAATATTATCATCCCCGAGGATTCCACTCTGAATATATAATAAAACATTCATTATAATAAACATGTTTGTGTATAAATCATAACCACCAATAATTGTTCCTCATCTACCTGATGATGGCGGGGGATGGTGTGACCTTCCTGTGTGGAATCCCGGGAATACAGAGGACGGGGACATCTCTCTGGGGGGTTTCTGTAGCTGGATGACTCCTCCATGGTGTCCTGGTACAGATCTTTGTGTTCCTCCTCCATCACCCCATCCTCATCATCCTCCTCTTTTATCTCTTCTTTAACCTCAACTTTAGGATCTCTCAGGTCTCCACTCTGAATATAGAATAAAAATGACATCAATGGTAACAATGCAGATAATGTACAGATCCTAATGATACGATCAGTGATTGTTCCTCATCTACCTGATGATGGTGGGGGATGGTGTGACCTTCCTGTGTGGAATAATCCCGGGAATACAGAGGACGGGGACATCTCTCTGGTGGGTTCCCATTACTGGATCCATCTGTAGGAAACACACACACTGACTGAATCCATTGTTTCTATGTGTTTATCAGATGATGGGGGATCTAGGTGGAGCCTCCGTACTGCTCTCTCCTTTACAATAAAGTCTCCTCTTACCCGGTGATGTGAGGGGCGGCTGATTGTCCATCATGACGTCCTTGTAGAGATCCTTGTGTCCTTCTAAATACTCCCACTCCTCCATGGAGAAATAGACAGTGACATCCTGACACCTTATAGGAACCTGACACACACAATGATACAGTCACCATCCAGACACACCCCTTGTCTGTTACTGGATCATTACCCAGAATTCCCAGAATCCTCCTCACCTCTCCTGTCAAAAGATGGACCATCATGGTGATCAGTTCCAGGATCTTCTGCTCAGGTATGGGTGATGGAGGGGTAGGGACCATGGTGGATCTCTGGGTCCGGCTCCATCCTCCTGAGATTGGCTCCCCACTAGACTTCTTCACTACAACATAATCCTACAGATCAGGAGAAAGATAAACCGATATCAATCATCGGACATCATCTACAATAAGAACATGGACTATTGACCAGACTAGACAAGAGTGATGTCATGTGACCTCCCAGAATCCCCCTCACCTCTCCGGTCAGGTCTGTATTATTAATAGAGATAAGAGTGATGTCATGTGACCTCCCAGAATCCTCCTCACCTCTCCGGTCAGGTCTGTATTATTAATAGAGATAAGAGTGATGTCATGTGACCTCCCAGAATCCTCCTCACCTCTCCGGTCAGGTCTGTGTATTATTAATAGAGATAAGAGTGATGTCATGTGACCTCCCAGAATCCCCCTCACCTCTCCGGTCAGGTCTGTATTATTAATAGAGATAAGAGTGATGTCATGTGACCTCCCAGAATCCTCCTCACCTCTCCGGTCAGGTCTGTGTATTATTAATAGAGATAAGAGTGATGTCATGTGACCTCCCAGAATCCTCCTCACCTCTCCGGTCAGGTCTGTATATTATTAATAGAGATAAGAGTGATGTCATGTGACCTCCCAGAATCCTCCTCACCTCTCCGGTCAGGTCTGTATTATTAATAGAGATAAGAGTGATGTCATGTGACCTCCCGGAATCCTCCTCACCTCTCCGGTCAGGTCTGTATTATTAATAGAGATAAGAGTGATGTCATGTGACCTCCCAGAATCCCCCTCACCTCTCCGGTCAGGTCTGTGTATTATTAATAGAGATAAGAGTGATGTCATGTGACCTCCCAGAATCCTCCTCACCTCTCCGGTCAGGTCTGTGTATTATTAATAGAGATAAGAGTGATGTCATGTGATCTCCCAGAATCTCCCTCACCTCTCCGGTCAGGTCTGTGTATTATTAATAGAGATAAGAGTGATGTCATGTGACCTCCCAGAATCCCCCTCACCTCTCCGGTCAGCAGGTAGATGATCTCCAGGGTGAGGTTTAGTATCCTCTCAGTCATCTGACTCCAGTCCTCCTCCATCCTCATTGGTCAAGTGATGTATACAGGCTACCTGAAGGGGTTAATCTAGGTCTCCACACTATATATGTGTGTATCATCATCTGCTGGAGATAAAAGACGTCACAGTGATTATGGAGGAAGAGGACGGACATGACGGGGTTACTGGGTGTAAATAGAAGATAAGATCTTATTACCTCCTCTGTTGCGGTTTTCCAGAGATGTCTTCCCTCTTCGTTCTCCCGACTCACCTCTCACCCAGAACTTCGTATTTATACCTGACATCACTTCCTGTTTGAAGCTGACATCACTTCCTTTCTTCCATAGAGACTTCCTTTCTCTATGGTAGAAGCGAGATCACCACCTTGTGGATCTCAGAGGACCTGCAGCCTTGAGAAACGTCTCGTAGTGTGAACACGGCCTTCTCCTGTGTGTGTATGTATTGTATGGGCCAGATTCAGGTAGATGGGTGCATCTTTGTGCCGGCGTAACGCAGCGCATATACGTTCCACGGATGCAAACCAGTGAGGCAAATACAGTATTCGCCAAGCACTTGCTCTTAAGTTTGTTCCGGCGTAACGTAAATGTGAAGGCGCAAGTAGGTGGAAGTGGGTGTGACCTTATGCAAATGATGGTCTGAGTCTGAATCTGACACTTACGCCCGGCGTATCATCCACGGAGCATGCTCAGTGACCTAGGCGTCTGATCGTTTCCCTGTGAGCATGTTCACAACTACGCCGGCCCAACTTACTGGGATATGCCGGGTGCATAAATACGCCCAGACAGTGGCTGCACTGCTTGTGAGCGGTGTGTCTTGCTGGTGATGTCATCATGCAGGGCTGTGGTTACTTCCAGGATGGCATCAGGGCTGAATCTGAAGATGCGATACACCTCTTCATCACCCATGCCAAAGAGGCTCATGAGCGTTCGGTATATCCTCTCACCTGCCCTCCTCCTCCGTGCCGGTGGACCCATTAGTAGTGCTAGGACCACGGTTGCCCCTGGCATGTTGGCACACAGAGGTGTGTTGTCCTGCAAGTGTGGTTGCTCAGCTTGCTAAGTTCGTCAGTAATGGTGCTGCTGGAGCTGCACTCCAGCTGACCTGTGCCCATCAGGTGCAAAGATAAAGCAGCTTTTTGTAGGAATAACTTTACGCCGGACTTAACACTTACGAGCGGCGCACTTAGCCTGCGCCGGACCCAAATACGTTCACGAATCGGCATATCTCCCTCATTTGCATATTTGAATAGGAAATCAATGGGCGCGTCAGATGCGTCCAGCGTAAATATGCACCTAAGATACGCCGGCACAGGAAAGTTACGCCGGTCGGAGGAAGCCTATTTTCAGGCGTATCTAGTTTTGTGGGTACAGCGCATAGATAAGACAGTGCACCTTTAGACTTACGCAGCGCATATCGACATACGCCGGCATAACTCTTTCTGAATCTGACCCTATATCCTTATAGGGCCAGATTCAGGTAGATGGGAGAATATTTACTCTGGAGTAACGCTTCTCATTTACGTTACTCTGGCGAAATTTTAGGAGCAAGTGCTGTTATTCATGAAGCACTTGCTCCTAAAGTTGCGGCAGCGTATCGAAAATGAGCCGGCAGAATTCAAATTGGGCGGGTACGGGGCGTGTATTATTTAAACTAAGCGTGATCCCGCGGAGAACGTACTGCGCATGCGTCGAGTGTCAATGCATCCCAGTGCGCATGCTCCAAATTCTGTCAGTGAACGTCAATGACGTCAAATCCCCATTCATGGACGTTTTACGCAAGCGACGAGATTTTTTTTTTTATCGACGTGATGACGACGGCTATACTTAACATAGGATACTCCACTAGGGGGCTGCTTTATCTTTACGTCGCGTATCGCTTACGGAAACGTCGGAAAGTCTATCTGGACGAGCTGGACAGTCAGATTGAAAGGCCGACTAGTTTCGCTGACTTGGGCGTAGCTTCATCTGGGCAGATGAAGCTACGCCCAAGTCAGCGAAACTAGTCGGCGTTTCAATCTGACTGTCCGGCTCGTCCAGATAGACCACCCCCCCCCCCCCTGGTCTATATGATTTTCACTACAGTGGCGCTCTGAGGGGACCTGAGCGAACGGAAAGGGAGCACCCTGGTGACAAGAGGAGATACCTTATCTCATGTTTCTCCCCCACACTTATTAAAGTTAACCCATTAGGACAATTGTCCATTAATGAGATAGATACCTCCTCATTTTCACCCGCAGACGTCCGGACAGTCTTAAATTCTTTTGTAAGTTTTGTATATGTATGTTTTTGCCAGCATCAGATTTACACCTTGATTGCATAATATTGGTATCTTAGCCTCTCTTGTACATATATTTCTCATCCCTATGTTGTCCAACAACCAATAAAAGTTTTTTATTATTAATTTTGGATTTGACAAGTGGTCAACTGGTTCATTTTAGTCTCTCTAGTTTTCAGCCTTTTTAGGTCTGAAATATCTTCTATATAGGTTATTCAGTTAGTTATCTGCAGTATAATCAATATATATATATGTCAGTCTCGTGTGTGTGTGTATATATATATATATATATATATATATATATATATATATATATATATATATATATATATATATATATACTCTGCATCCAGTGTAGCCTATACCTGACTGCAGACCATTCCTGTTGTACTTTTTCTAATATACAATACAGTGTGGTTTTGAGGATGGTCCACTGGCCAGAGCTTGCACAATATCCAATTGACCTACTGGCCTGTCCTGCATCCAGTGTTCTTTCTGAACGCACATTCAGTGCTGCTGGAGGCTTTGTAACCGATCACAGAGTGCGCCTGTCCACAGACTCTGTTGATCGGCTCACCTTCATAAAAATGAATCAGTCTTGGATCACCAGCTACCAAGCACCTGATGCTGATGTAACCAATAGATGTTTCTATGGATGTGGGATCCCTTGAAGACTGTCTATGCTGAGTGACTATCCTATTATGCTGAGTGACTATCCTATTCCTCCTCAATGTTCATGTTGATAGCTTCTAAGAATATTTTTGTTTCAAGGTACCACTACCTAAGGCCCAATTTATCTGCCCCTGTTTAACAGGGGCGTGTAATTACAATTTTTTATCTAATATTTCATAGCAAGACTCGTTCCTGTGCTCAACAAGAGTATCTGTGAGGGGTTACAGTGCTGTGGCACCACCACCATGGCCTAAGACCCAATTTTTTTGCCCCTGTTTAACAGGGGCGTGCAATTAAAATTTTTGATCTAAAATTTCACAGCAGGGCCCGTTCCAGCGCCCACCAAGAGTAACTGTGAGGGCTTACAGTGTTCGGGTACCACCAACACCTGAGGCCCAATTTTCGGCAGAGTATATAGTGCAGTCCGGATAGTATATACAGGCGGCCTCCTACTTTCAAACATTACATTACAGCCACAAGTAGTTTTAGACAAATTACTTTCCTTTACAAATGTTATTCTGCTGCGGGACTGTTCTAAACACGGGGAAAAAATACGCCACTTTACAGGCATACTATAGACACTCCCCAGATAGAAAACTGTTATTGTTTCACTTTAATCATTATTATAATCACTGCTCCTGACAAAACTGCAGGTTTTAAAACTTATTTTGCATTGATACATGTCCCCTGGGGCAGGACCCGGGTCCCCAAACACTCCCCTGGGGCAGGACCCGGGTCCCCAAACACTCCCCTGGGGCAGGACCCGGGTCCACAAACACTCCCCTGGGACAGGACCCGGGTCCACAAACACTCCCCTGGGGCAGGACCCGGGTCCCCAAACACTCCCCTGGGGAAGGACCCGGGTCCCCAAACACTCCCCTGGGGCAGGACACGGGTCCCCAAACACTCTTTATGACAATAACTTGCATATTAGCCTTTACAATTAGCACTTTACATTTTTCACATTCGTGTCCCATAGACTTTAACAGTGTTTTATTGCCAGTTCTCATGTTCTGCAGCAAACTGAACCGGGGGTGTTTCGGCTAATCCCTATAAATTAGACAGATAACGGAGAAGCCGCAGATGTCACTCGCTAACAAGCTTTTAGATGTTTTACCAAGTTCCAAGGAATGTCTATACAAGAGGAAATATATATGTTGTAAACGCCTAGAAGAGGCCACTTGGCATCCTGGCGTGAGTCGCTCCTTTCCCTGGTGAAATAAAAGCTTTGTTTTCCTGGAGTCCGTGTCCGGAGTCCATTCCTGGTTTCCCAGAACTCAAAGAGCCGTTTTGCTGCAACATTTATCTGGTGCATTGGCCGGGAAAGCAGGTGTGACTGCTGTGACAGGTGACAACACCACCAGCAATTCTTCTCATTCCACCCACACACACAACCTGTCATTTCTCTTCAATACAATTTTTTATTATAATTTTACTTGTAAACAGATTACAGTCATAGAATCAGGAAATAGTAAAAAGGTAGAAATGCGATTGGTCAGGAAAATGACTTGTCTGGAATGTGGGGGCGGAGTCATACAATACACAACGTGTTACATTATTATAACAAAGTATTGTAGAAAAGATCACACCATAGAAAATGGGGGAAAAGGAGAAAATAAACCCGGATATTAAGGGGAAATTTGTGTACGAGGAATACCTTAACAATCACCACCATTTTATTCTCCAGGGCCTCTGCTATCACATAATATATGTTTGGGGGTTTTATCTAATCTTCAGGCCCAAAATAATGCAAAAACATCTGACAGTGAAAGGGTTAATGTGAGCAAGATGGGATCACTCTGCTGTGCTCACACATTAGAGCTCCCCCTAGCTGCAGCCTGGTAATAACATTGCTAGGAGGTCTATTCATTTATCTGCTCCATACTTCCCATCTTTATATAAACGTCTCCTGACATTTAGGGGTCTATTCATAAAATATGTGCCTAGCAATTCCCCCGGGGAAAGTCCATGTACATTCCTTCTGTGTGAATGGGGGAAAGATAAATGTTATTAGGATATTTGCTGTGCTGGTCGAACGGTTTCCATCCATTTACAATGGAAATGACTGCATTTGGCCACTAGATGGAGATCATTTCTATGGTACGTAGCGCCATCTAATGGCCAAATGTGGTGTAACGGAAGCCCAAATGGGACAGGGGTTAATGCTGTTTAAGATATTCCATTCCGAACCCAAGACAGCTATCGACACTCCACAATCCGGCGAACACGACCCATACGGATTCCCCCAGAAACGAGACACACACAGCTCTGTTCTCTGGTTCCAAACAGATAGATACTTTAATGGGAAAATAAGGCTCTTTATATACAGTCAGTAACAATTACCTACAGCTGGCAAGTCAGACATCTGACCTTTTAGACTGTGCTAATTCACAACACACATTATCATTAATAGAAATTCACACAATGCAGTGTTAATTAGCATCACACAATAAAAAGGTCTTCAGAAGCCAGACTGTCTACCAAGCTCCAATCCACATCACCACAGTAGCAGACTTAATTAGCACAATAGACCATAGAATGCAATCACAGCAAGCTTTATCGTACACTACAGCCAGGTAGCTGGAGGTGATGACATCTTTCAATTAACATGTTGAGTTCAGAATCAACAACCAGTAATAGTTCAAGATATTCTGAATATATTGTGGATTATCATTACTGTCCCATCTCATGTAATCCAAGATATCAGTTCTCAGTCATCCTATGCCCCTAGTGGACACAGGATGACCCTAGACACAAGAGTCATTGGTGAAGCTGAAACAGGAGTACCCCACACCCTGCAAGAGCCTCTGGGTCCCACGGGCCATATCGTTACATTATCCTTTATAGTGTGTATATTAAACACACGGTTTTTATCCACGAATTTGTCTCGCGATTCGCCATTCATCCAGAACGCAAAGTAAAGCCTTTAAACAGCAGAAGCTGCGCTATTTTAACATTAGAAACCCTCGGGTTTTATCACATAGGAACATCTTTTCATTTTATTTTACACTTTTTTTTTTTATTGTATGTATATGGCGATACATCGCACACTCATGTGGAGATTAGATTGTAACGGGACATCACCACGGAGCTCAGCGGTGTGATCGAGTGAGAGCGCCCTGCTGGTTTGCAGATTTGGGTGACACGCTCTCCAGCTCTATGAATGTGAGCTCTGTGGTCACAGGAAGAGGGCGTGTCCTCACAGACTGTGGTGATGCCAGAAGGGTTGCCTAGGCAACAGGCAGGTATATAATGTTTCACCTCATTTGACCCACCCATCTACTGACGAAGGCCAATGAGAGGCCGACACGCATTTAGAAGGGAGGAGCCCTATCTGTGACGTCAGGGAAGCGTCGTGGATCTAGATCGGCGGTAAATGAGCTGGTGATTTGATACTTGCTGTTCTTATTGTTATTTCTTGTAAGTGTAACTTTTTAGGGGACTCTCGCTATGACTAAGCACTAGTTTCATTACGAAACGCGTCAGGGGTCGGGTTTTACTTTGCCGTGACTTGTAGTGCTGTCCTTCTTTTAATAAAGGCGACAATTTGTTCAGAGTGCGGCTGTCCAGAGACAAGTTTTGTTCCTGCTTAACTTTTTAGGGGGGGGGGGGGCTTTTATAATAAATTGAGAATCAGAGAGCACTATGGTACTTGTGTTTTTTCTTTCATGTCCTTCCCCCCGGGATATAGAAGTGATTATTAATAAGTGAATGGAGGAAGGTGGTGTTTGGAGACAATTTATACGTTGATTCCCCACACAGAGGTGCAGTCTGGAGACTGTAGGAATTACTACCATTGGTAAAGTGGAGGGATCGTGATCGGACACGAGGAGTGATCTGTCTATGAGTTTTATACTCACCCTTGAGGTGAGCATGCATTTTAGCAGGTGGGGGTGCGCACTGAATATTGGATCCATTTAAATCGGATTTTTCACAGCGGTGACAGCTTTGGAAACCTCCATATCAACTGTTTCTTATCATTTATTTCTTTTCTTTTTTCATAAATAGTTTTATGGAATGTATAATTATTTGTTTATATAAGATTTATAGATACGCAGCGCTGCACTATTTTCACACAATTAATACGCAGCTTCTACTTTTCAGAGGTGCCATATCCTTCTCTGTACAATCCGTGTTTTATTGATTGCATGGAATATTGGAATTTTCTGAGATTGTGGATTTGGGGTTTTCATGAGCTGGAAGCCACAATCATCACAATGATGACAAATCACGGCTTGAACCCTCTTGCTTTGCATGTAATGAGTCTCTCTCATATATTAGTCTCGCCTTTTATGTTGCATTAGTGAAAGAAATGAATTTTTGCACCATATTCTAATTTTTCCAGTTTCACCCGTATATCAGGGTGTGCTTCTTCCCCACATGTCCAGCAACATTCACATACAAGACATTTCCCGCACTCACTAATACACCTCGAGGGGTTGTGTGGGGCCCCTGATGTACAGGAAGACAGGACTTCAGTGAGGAACATTTCCCTCACTCAGGACAGGAAAAAGGCTTCTCCCCCGTGTGAGATCTCTGATGTCTGGAAAGATTGGCCTTCACTGAAAAACATTTCCCGCACTCAGAACAGGAAAAAGGCTTCTCCCCCGTGTGAGATCTCTGATGTGTGGAAAGACTGGACTTCACTGAAAAACATTTCCCGCACACAGAACAGGAAAAAGGCTTCTCCCCCGTGTGAGATCTCTGATGTGTGGAAAGATGGGACTTCCGTAAAAAACATTTCCCGCACTCAGAACAGGAAAAAGGCTTCTCCCCCGTGTGTGATCTCTGATGTCTGTAAAGATAGTACTTACCTGAAAAACATTTCCTGCACTCAAAACAGGAAAAAAGCTTCTCCCCCGTGTGAGATCTCTGATGTTTGGAAAGATTGGACTTCACTGAAAAACATTTCCTGCACTCAGGACAGGAAAAAGGCTTCTCCCCCGTGTGAGATCTCTGATGTTTGTAAAGATGGGCCTTCACTGAAAAACATTTCCCGCACTCAGAACAGGAAAAAGGCCTCTCCCCCTTGTGAAATCTCTGATGTGTGGAAAGATGGGCCTTCTGTGAAAAACATTTCCCGCACTCAGAACAGGAATACGGCTTCTCCCCCGTGTGAGATCTCTGATGTGTGGAAAGACTGGCCTTCACTGAAAAACATTTCCCGCACTCAGAACAGGAAAAAGGCCTCTCCCCCGTGTGAAATCTCTGATGTGTGGAAAGATGGGCCTTCTGTGAAAAACATTTCCCGCACTCAGAACAGGAATACGGCTTCTCCCCCGTGTGAGATCTCTGATGTGTGGAAAGACTGGACTTCACTGAAAAACATTTCCCGCACTCAGAACAGGAATACGGCTTCTCCCCCGTGTGAGATCTCTGATGTGTGGAAAGACTGGCCTTCACTGAAAAACATTTCCCGCACTCAGAACAGGAAAAAGGCCTCTCCCCCGTGTGAAATCTCTGATGTGTGGAAAGACTGGACTTATCCGAAAAACATTTTCCGCACTCAGAACAGGAAAAAGGCTTCTCCCCCGTGTGAGATCTCTGATGTGTGGAAAGACTGGACTTCACTGAAAAACATTTCCCACACTCAGAACAGGAATACGGCTTCTCCCCTGTGTGAGATCTCTGATGTTTTGAAAGATGATACTTATCTGTAAAACATTTTCCGCACTCGGGACATGGAAACTTCTCATCTGTTGGAAGGACTGCACCGTCCCGCACAGTCTGAGGTTCCTCAGAATAAGAGGAATACGATGCTCCGGCACCATCCCGCACAGTCTGAGGTTCCTCAGGATAAGAGGAATACGATGGTCCGGCACCGTCCCGTACAGTCTGAGGTTCCTCAGGATAAGAGGAATACGATGGTCCGGCACCGTCCCGCACAGTCTGAGGTTCCTCAGGATAAGAGGAATACGATGGTCCGGCACCGTCCCGCACAGTCTGAGGTTCCTCAGGATAAGAGGAATACGATGGTCCGGCACCGTCCCGCACAGTCTGAGGTTCCTCAGAATAAGAGGAATACGATGGTCCGGCACTGTCCCGCACAGTCTGAGGTTCCTCAGGATAAGAGCAATACGATGGTCCGGCACCGTCCCGCACAGTCTGAGGTTCCTCAGGATAAGAGGAATACGATGGTCCGGCACCGTCCCGCACAGTCTGAGGTTCCTCAGGATAAGAGGAATACGATGGTCCGGCACCGTCCCGCACAGTCTGAGGTTCCTCAGGATAAGAGGAATACGATGGTCCGGCACCGTCCCGCACAGTCTGAGGTTCCTCAGGATAAGAGGAATACGATGGTCCGGCTCTGTCCCGCACAGTCTGAGGTTCCTCAGGATAAGAGGAATACGATGGTCCATCTACACTGTGTGGTGCCGGATGGACATTTGAGGTAGTCGGGTTTTCTCCTGGACTATACTGTGTGATGTCCTCATCTTCTACTTTACAGTCTGGAGACAAAGTGAGACAATCCTCTGAGGTTTTCCTCATCTCCCGTCCATCTACTAAAATAGAAATACAAAGATTATTACTAGACATCAGCTGATTGGTTCCCCTAAACCAGGACTCCGCCCACATCAGGCAGCTTTGTCCCTGAGGATCTTACAATTCCCCCCTCAAGGTAACTAGTAAATGGGTCCTCTGATCTCCTACCAGATCATTTCTTTATTCATGGACCTTATTCAGAGAGTGAGGAAACAACAAGAACTGTCTTTTATAGGAGTGACAGTGATGAGGGGATTATAGGACGTGGGTCAGGAGTATGTAATGTACAACATAGAGTATATAGTGCAGGGGTCAGGAGTATGTAATGTACAGCATAGAGTATATAGTGCAGGGGTCAGGAGTATGTAATGTACAGCATAAAGTATATAGTGCAGGGGTCAGTAGTATGTAATGAACATGTAGCACCCTGGTGTTTAGGAAGGGTGGCTAATAAATTTAGTTTCCCAGGTGGTAGTTATCCTTGCTTATTGTTAGGAGATCTACTGATTTCTCTCTAACTTTGGATGGCTGCACCTTTTCTCTTCTGTCACTAGGTGGCGCTAGATAGAAAAGGGTGTAGCAAGGTCGGATTATGAATGGATGGGGTCTCTCAGCCAATTTGCAGGGGTTTCTTTGGTCCCTTCGCCTGCTGGTAGAGCCTATTTATTTGGGTGGAGTCAGGTGATCGGGGTTCTCTGCCACCTGGACGGCTGTCTGGGTGGACGTGTGTTATGTCGCCCGGGTTGCTAGGCCGGAAGCCTGAGGCCTATCCAGGAGCAAGAGAATCGGCACAGGGTTGGGACTGCAAGATTGGATTCCAACTGAGAGTAAAGATTCAGCTGAACAGGGAACCAGTTGTGGTCGGAGGTGGAGGGGAAGCTGTCGCCACTAAGGGACCATCCACCTTGTTACCGGAGACTACAGTTAGTAAGCTGGAGCCAGTACCAGAGCAATCTTCTCACCAGTCTGGGACAGTGAAGAAGTGGAAAAGCTTCAGCAGGTGCCAAGTCAGGGGCCCAGCAGGATAGCAGGGGTGACGCTTGAGGAGCTTCAGTATGTACCAAGCCAGAGACCAAGCAGGATAGCAGGGGTGACGCTTGAGGAGCATCAGTAAGCGCCAAGCCAGGGGCCCAGCAGGATAGCGAGGGGAACGATTGAGGAATATAGAGCGAGTTAGCTGTAGAAGAGTTCAGGAGATTCCGTGGCCACCAAATCTGGAAGTCCAGTGAGTAAGGAGGAGCCTAACACCTCCCGGTTCGGTTCGCAGCTGAACAAGTGAATGGACCGAAAGTTTGTGCGAACATTCGAACACCGTTAAAGTTTATGGGGCCCGAACGTGAAAAATGAAAAGTGCCCGCAGGCTCTATATACTCTGAACAGCAGTATACAGGAGACCCCCGGGTTACAAACAAGACAGGGACTGGAGGTTTGTTCTTAAGTTGAATCTGTTAGTAATTTGGAACTCGTACATTCTGTAAGTGTAGCTCCAGCCAAAATTTTTTTGAATTTTAAGCTTTTTGGAAAACATAGGGAAGGGTTATCACCCCTGGAACATTTGTTTTGCTGTCTGTGCCCCGTGTTCAGAAGATGTCACCTCACTTTCTGTCCCAATGACAATTGGATTTAGAAAATTTGGGGTTATTGGGGAAACAAGGATTGGTGATAAAGCATCAGTGGAGAGGAGACACCTTTTTCCCATATCAACTCTTACAAAATAGAATTTCCCTTCCTAGGGGGAGATTTCCTCTCACTTCCTGGTGTCTGCCTCCGTTTGTAAGTCGGATATATGAAAGTAGGGAAATTGGGCCTGAGGTGTTGGTGGTACCAGAACACTGTAAGCCCTCACCGTTACTCTTGGTGGGTGCAGGAACGGGCCCTGCTGTGAAATAATTTTAATTAACAGGGGCAGAAAAATTGGGCCTTAGGCAGTGGTGGTAGTGGTGCCCTGAAACAAAAATATTCTTAGAAGCCATCAACATGAACATTGAGGAGGGATAGGATAGTCACTCAGCATAGGCAGTCTTCAAGGGATCCCACATCCATAGAAAAATCATGTAATTCAGACGCTGGCGATGGTTGCTGGAACAGATCAGATCTTGGGGCTGCGGACTGAAGAATTGTCTGAAGGCATCGGTCAGACGGCCACCTTCTCCATCGCTCTTTCTGTGATTGAACGAAGCCTCAGCAACACGTTGTCCAGCACCAGGAAATTCTAACCTCCCAGGCTCTGGAAACGCATTGCACAAACCTTTCTGCAAGGCCTCCCAAAGATGTTTCATCCTCTGCTCGCTCTGCGAAGGGTGGATAAGTTCTGGGAAAGTTCCTGAAAACAGGGCACATGGGTCAAGTGTCCATGTCGGAGGGCAGAGAGGAGGTTGGTGCCTACAACCATTCCTGGCTGAAAATGGCGTGGCGTCAACCACCTCTGAGCCTGCCCCTGCAGAGCTGACAAAATCTCTGCCCCAGTGTGGCTGTCCCCTAAGCAGACCAACTTAAGCACCACATGGCATCTTTTTGCCTGAGTGCTTGCGTAGCCCCTTGAACGTCTATGGAGCATCGCTGGTTCAGGAGGACAAATCTGCAGAGGAAGAGGCCATAGAGGAAGAAGAGGAGGGGGTGGAGAAGCGAGCCACCACTAGCATTTTGGAGGTGTGGTGGCAGAACAAGCTCCAACAATACTGCACCCTCTCCTGCATCCTTCCCAGCTGCCAGCAGAGTTACCCAGTGCATCGTGAAAGAAAGGTAACGTCGCTGTCCATGCCTGCTGGACCATAAGTCAGTGCCTTCCACATGGTGGTAGAGAACCGAAATGGTCTTCCGTGAAAAGAAATGGCGTTAGGGAACCTGCCACTGAGGTACCGCACATTCCACAAATTCACAAAAGGGGGCAGAGTCTACCAGCTGAAAGGGCAGCAGTTGCAGTGCAGATGCAGTAGCCAAGCTACCATTCAGAAGCTGAGCATGTGGATGGCTGGGACCAAATTTCTTTCTACGATTTAGCAACAGGGGTAGGGAACGTGCATGCGGCCTTATATAGTGTGGGGCGTGGACTTAGTCAGTCCCTCTGAGCCATGATTGGCCAAAGGCACCCTGCCATAGGCCAATTATGGCTCTCTTTGCTGACGGCAATGGGATTGGCCAAAGTATGCGGGTCATAGTGCATGCTTTGGCCAATCATCATACAGCAATGCACTGCGCTCTTGCAGTGCATTATGGGGTGTGACACACTGCTCAAATTTGGTGCGAACGCCCCATAATGTTAGATTTTCGATGAACGGGCGAACAGTCAATGTTAGAGTGGAACTCATGTTGGACCCGAACATAAAGCTCATCCCTACTAGTGAGAGACTGGGAGCTCAGGGAGAGAAGATCTGCAGTGAGAGACTGTGTGAGAAGAAGAGAACTATTCTGTGTTACCAAGAGTTATGTAGAAGTACTGTTAGTGACTGTAACAAGATCTGTTACCATAGGAGACAGCGGTCCTACCTATACAGAAGTGGTGTCCGGCTGGAGGCCTTCCACTGTATAGCAGTCTACCTATAGAAGTCTCGGAGTCTGCCAATTGTCATTGCATCTACTCAAATGTGTCCTGGCCCTAAACCGGCTCTCCAACCGTTCTTGTTCAGAGATAATAAAGAGAATGTAATGTACAACATAGAGTATATAGTGATGGGTCAGGACTCATGATATTGGTATTCAGTAATCAGTGGTGGATGAAATGTTTACTGGAGACAAGTTGCAGAGATCCCACACCGCTGCCTCCCATCTCCTGAGACTGCACTTGGTGACTTGGGTCTGAGACTATACAGACATATCCCTCCACCCGGCACAGCCAGCAAATAACAGAGCAAGTAACCCGGGAGAATTGTTCTGTCAGAGATCTCACTAGACCCGGGCATGGGGCAGAAGACCCAAGGTACATACCCCAGGTGTCTAGGTCAAGCAAACCCTATGGTGAAAATCAACATTTTGCTGCCAGCTGAACCCCAGAATCTCCATAAATCCAGTCTAGACACATAAATTGTGTCTGCAGCACAGAGAAGGAAGATTATCCGAGAGAAATACAGGACGGGGAACACAGCTCAGGAAAGTGACCAGGGGATTACAGGCTGATATCACCCAGTCCCCGCCCTACTCTGGACCAATCAGTAAGCAATATGGGTGGAGGAATGGATTTAGTGTTAATGACCCACCTGTGCTGATCTCTGTAGGAGTGTCCTCCTCTATAAATGTCCCCGTTATTCCATCCTCCTCCATAGACTGCTGATCATCCCTCACATACGTCTCTTCTTCTTCTGATTTCACCTCAAATTCTATATCGATTGGATCTCCACTCTAAACCAAGAGAATGAGAGAGAATATCATCTGTAAGATATAAACTTACATACAAAACCCACACATCATCTCCACCAGTCCATGTTCTAGATGCCCCGCCCCACCGACCTTGTAACAGTGGGGGATGGTGTGACCTTCCTGTGTGGAATCCCGGGAATACAGAGGACGGGGACATCTCTCTGGGGGGTTCCTGGTATTAGGTGGCTCCATCATATCCTTGTGTCCTTCTGAAAACTCCTCCATCACTCCATACTCCTCATCCTCCTCTTTATACTCTTCTTTAATATCAATATTATCATCCCCGAGGTTTCCACTCTGAATATATAATAAAACATTCATTATAATAAACATGTTTGTGTATAAATCATAACCACCAATAATTGTTCCTCATCTACCTGATGATGGTGGGGGATGGTGTGTTCTTCCTCCATCACCCCATCCTCATCATCCTCCTCTTTTATCTCTTCTTTAACCTCAACTTTACAATCTCTCAGGTCTCCACTCTGAATATAGAATAAAAATGACATCAATGGTAACAATGCAGATAATGTACAGATCCTAATGATACGATCAGTGATTGTTCCTCATCTACCTGATGATGGTGGGGGATGGTGTGACCCTCCTGTGTGGAATAATCCCGGGAATACAGAGGACGGGGACATCTCTCTGGTGGGTTCCCATTACTGGATCCATCTGTAGGAAACACACACACTGACTGAATCCATTGTTTCTATGTGTTTATCAGATGATGGGGGTGGAGCCTCCGTACTGCTCTCTCCTTTACAATAAAGTCTCCTCTTACCCGGTGATGTGAGGGGCGGCTGATTGTCCATCATGACGTCCTTGTAGAGATCCTTGTGTCCTTCTAAATCCTCCTACATAGGGAAATAGACAGTGACATCACCTGATACTTACAAAGATAAAGTCATCATCCAGACACATCCCTTGTGTTGAACCTTCACAGACATCAGGAATAGTTATTTCCTCCTCCATAAAGATTATAAAATCAAACACAAGTATCATAAGTCCACCTCTAACTAAAACCCCCACCCCGTATTATTGTATAATCTGTTACTATAAACTGAAATGAAAAGAATGTTCCGGCCCTGTAAGTGGGGAATGTTCTGCCCCTGAAGGGGTTAATCTAGGTCTCCACACTATATATGTGTGTATTATCATCTGCTGGAGATAAAAGACGTCACAGTGACTATGGAGGAAGAGGACGGACATGACGGGGTTACTGGGTGTAAATAGAAGATAAGATCTTATTACCTCCTCTGCTACCGGTTCCAAAGATGTCTCCTCACTACTTCCTCCCGCCTCACCTCTCACCCGGAACTTCCTGTCTGTCCCTGACATCACTTCCTGTCTTCCATAGAGACGTCTCTCTATGGTAGAAGTGAGATCACCATCTTGTGGAGATCAGAGGAACTGCAGCCCAGAAAAACGTCTCATGTGTGTCCTTTTATGAAAGTGCGGTAAAATAGCGCTATTCAGTTCTCGGGGGAGATCGCTCTCCTCCGAGTTCCTGTTTATGAAGCTTTGTAGATCAATTCTCATGTTGAGATGAGGAGCGATCTACAAATGGCTGGAAACTCCTGAGAACGGCTTCTCTCGCTGTAATCTCGCGTGATGTAGCGGGATTACAGTGTGAGGAAGTGACAAATACAAAAGCTGAACACGAATCAGCACACATTATACACCACATATTAATAAAATAATAAAGTTACATTCCCACCAAACAATATACATGAACCTAATTATTAAATAACATTGTTTTTTATCAATGTCATGTCGGCAGTCTCTGGGGGGAGCCTACAGAAGAGTCAAGAGTGGGAGTGCTGCCAGGACAGGGGTCACGGGAGGAGTCAGATGTGTGTGGACTGTGGAGAGAGGAATATAGGAGGAGCCACCAAGCTGAATTCCAGAGAGGACCATCTAACCGATATTTAATGATCTTTGATTTAATTGGTTTATTGGTGAGAGAAAATTCTAGAAACTGTGAATTAATAGTTCAAAGGATTTACGGCTCTTTATATATGAAATTTATACATTTTATCACTTGAATTATTTTCCTATTATGGGTGTGATTGGGGCCTCATGTCCAAGTTTTGTCTGAGGCCTCACAAAGCCTAGAGCCTCCTCTGGTACTGTATATCCTTATAGATGGGTCATCTCCACTCCCACCAAGGGGGAGGGAAATATATTACTGCCTAGTCCAGCCTTTCTCAGCCAGGGTTCCTCCAAAGGGTTCTAGGGGTTCCTTGAGCGACGAACATCAATGATCTGTAAGGGGGGCAGTCTTCCCACTGATGACATATAAGAGGGTCCTTCTCCCATTGGTCACCAATGTAAGGGACCACTACACTGACCACTGATATAGGGGGTCCTTCTCCCATTGATCACCAATATAATGGACCAATAAAGCGACCATTTAAAATGAGCTCTGGGTTTGGACAGAATTTGGCTTGTTTAGGCGATTGGTTGCCACAAGTGTCCTAACACCCAGTGATGTACACCCACCAGGCTTATTCAGCTGTCAACTGGGGATTTGCTGGTTGGCCGGTGAATGTATTCTTAAAGTATAAAAAAAACCTGTATGGACCCCCCACCACCAAGAAAGTCATACTAGACCCTTATTAGAGTATGCAGCCTGACTGGGCAGGGAGGGGTGGGGGGAGGGGAGTGAGCATGCCTCCTCCTGGACCATACCAAACCACATACCCCCAACATGGGGAGAGAATCTTGCCCAGTCCATTCCCTCCTGGTTGGAAAGTTGAACAAGTCCAATGTATGATCTCGTATCGGGGGAACATGAGGGATCTGTACAACATAAGACATCGGAAAATGTATATCTGTCTGCAGAACACGGGGGAGATATTGGAACTCTAATTCATGGTCACCTGGAAATAATGAAAAGGAGAAAGTCCATCCAACCCGTGAGATTGGTCAGAGACTAATTGGTATCATTCTGGGCATTGCCAGACTAGGTCTTGGTGACAGAGGGAAGGGTGATGCTGCTCATACTATATGTGACCCTCATCTACATCATGGACATCTTCTTCAGCTTCTTAGTAAATAGGATAGAAATCTTCACAATCCTATAGAAGAGGTTGGGGGTCCTGAGTAGTCATAGAAAGGCCCAGCACCCCAATAGTAGAGGAAGAGGTGGTCTGGTGACATGGAGAAGAAGACTCCGGTCAGTCTCTGGATCTCCATCATTGGAAACATGGTGAGACAACAAATACAGCGGGATGGTGGAGGAGATGTTGGTGTCGGTGTGGAAATGGACAGAACACGGGAAGATGACACTGAAAGAACAATACGGCTTCATTCTACGATATGTCAAGGAGAGAACCGTACAGGAGAGACTTTTCTCTATAATTAATGTCAGTAGAAGACCCGGAGAAAGCCTGTTCTGACCACTGCACTGTGTACCTTGGGCAGTCTCTAACCATCTCTTGTATCATGTCCTCAGTCTCTGACCATCTCCTGTATCATGTCCTCGGTCTCTGACCATCTCCTGTATCATGTCCTCGGTCTCTGACCATCTCTTGTATCATGTCCTCGGTCTCTGACCATCTCTTGTATCACGTCCTCAGTCTCTGACCATCTCTTGTATCATGTCCTCAGTCTCTGACCATCTCCTGTATCATGTCCTCGGTCTCTGACCATCTCCTGTATCATGTCCTCGGTCTCTGACCATCTCCTGTATCATGTCCTCGGTCTCTGACCATCTCTTGTATCATGTCCTCAGTCTCTGACCATCTCCTGTATTATGTCCTTAGTCTCCAATCATCTTTTGTATCATGTCCACAGTCTCTAACTATCTCTTGTATCATGTCTACAGTCTCTAACCATCTCTTGTATCGTGTCATGTTTCGAACCATCTCTTGTATCATGTCCTAAGTCTCTAACCATCTCCAATCTCTTGTCAACTCCCGGATTGACTTTAACAACATTGTGTATCTGGGTATGCCTGTAAAGTGGCTGAAGATAATCCAGCTCGTCCAGAACCAGGCCGCCAGACTAATCTCCGGCCTAAACAGGCGGGAGCACATTACTCCTACCCTACGATCACTGCACTGGCTCACTGTGGTAGATCGCGTTGAGTTAAAGGCTCTTTGTCTCGCCTATCGTGCTTATCATGGGATGGACCCGCAATATCTGAATTCCTTGATAACACGATATGCCCCTGCACAAGCACTCAGATCACTAACAGCCGGTCTGCCCGTTTGCTTACCTTTGGGGGCAGACGCTTCTCTGTGAGAGCTACGGCTCTATGGAATAGTCTCCCTGCTTCCATTCGGTCACTCCCTTCTATTATGTCCTTTCGTAAAAGATTAAAAACTTGGCTTTTCGAGAAAAAGCATGTCGAGTTATGTTCGTTCTCCCTGTTCATCTGTCTCTTGGTTTTTCTTGCTCTTCTCCTTTTCTCTCTCGTCTACCTCTTTCTCTCCCTGATTTGATTTACCTATCTCTGTTATGTCTTCTGCGCCTAGACACTGCCCTGACGGGTCAGTATTTGGCGCACTATAAATCCATTAAATCAATCAATCAATCTTGTATGATGTCCATAGCCTCTAACCTTCTATAGTATCATATCTGCAATCTATACCTTAAACAAACAGCTAATAGTATTACAAAATTACGATTCGGTGTACCTCTAGCAGACATGATACAAGAGATCAATGCAGCTTCGCCAGTGGCTGTGGGATGTAGCCTGCCAGTGCCCATAAGATGTAGCCTGCCTGTGCCCATAAGATGTAGCCTACCGGTGCCCATAAGATGTAGCCTACCGGTGCCCGGATCAGAGCGGCGATCTCCCTGTGCCATGGAGCTGGATTTGAATTGCCTGGGCTGCAGTAACAATGTCCCTCCTCTGGCTCCCCCAAGGTAGCACTTGAAACACTACGGTTACCAGCGCACCTGGCCTTTCCTAACTTCTTCCTATATTACTTGGCATCCCAGCTGGTGCACATCCATGATTGGCTGTGCCCAGTTCCGGCCAATGCATGTACCTCCACAGAGGGGGCCATCGCCTTTTCCCTGCAAACCCTACATACTCCAAGGGGGTAAAATATTTATGCCACCTGTACAACGCTCAGGGCTTTACATTTTTTTCTCAGCTACATTTAGACTTTGATCCTCCAAGATCGTACCTATTTTATTATTACCAGCTCAGGCACGCTATCCGTGCCCAGTTTGGCTCCCTGGATGATCCCACTGACCTGCCTCATTGGAAAAACAGCCGGACCCCACTAAACTTGTCTCCACCTACTATGCAGCCCTAATGACCGACTTTAACCCCAGATATCACAAAGCTCAGGTAAAGTGGACCTCTCTAGACATCTCCCTGGTAGACGAGGACTGGTCAGAATTTAGTGACACGTATAAAACTTTAGTTATTGCTTCCCGGCACCGCATCATACAGGTCAAAATTTTTCATCAAACCCACCTCACTCTGGCTAGGTTACACAAGATGGGTCTCCTGCCCTCGGCTGCCTGTTTTCGCGGCTGTGGCCAGGAGGCCAATTTCCTACACTGCTTCTGGTCATGCCCGGTAGTCCGGGACTTCTGGGAGGAAGTGGGTTCTTTCATCTCATCTAGGCTAGGCCTCCCAAACATAATTCACCCCAAGAACCGGCTATTGGGCATTTTTGGCAAATTACACCTATCATCACATGCAGCACTTTTTTTCTCCGAAAATAGGTGCAGGAACTCAACCACGACCCCGTTCAGATTTCACAAACAGTAGAAGGATCTTAAAGGGGCATTAAATGCCAAGATTGCATTACATACAGAGTGCAAAGTTCAGGGGAGTTACACAAAGAGTGCAGAGCTGTCACTTGTAAACACAGAAACCAGGCTTCTGTGATTGTGGTGAGCAGGCACCAAAGGGTCTGAGCCAGAGGTGGTGGAACTGAGTTCCCCAAGTTCCCCCTGAAAAAAAGGCCTGATCACATGCCAAGAGACTGCTCCGCACACTCTACTTCTATGTTAAAAAAGCTGTTTTACTGTCCTGGAAGGGCGCACAGACCTCTCTGAGGTCCCTCTGGTTAAAACTTATTAATGATTCTATCCCACTGTATAAACTTACTTTTGAACTCCGGAAACTGAGAAAAACCTTTCACAATATTTGGGGTAGATGGTTGGCTAGTCCGCTAACCCTCTCCCAGCACTGATTGTACTACCCTTGATTGACCCATTGATGGGCCGTGCCCCAGGGATCTATCCCCTGGTAATACACCTGAACCTTTTACCGTTGTGCCTACTTTATATCTTTGCACTGATATCTGTTTATTTTTCTATGTTTAAGCATATTGCCGGCTGTTTATGACCAGATTGTCTGGTGGTATTGTTGTTGTTTTTTGTGTTTCTGTTTGTTGGTTTGTCTTAGATCCAATAAAAATATTTTAGAAAAAAAAAAAAAATGTCCCGCCTCCAGTGATTACTACACACTGATTCAATGTCCCGGGATTGGATCAGTGTGCCGTCTATCACAGGAGGCGGGACATTGTTACTGCGGTCCGGGCAATTCAGCTCCTGACACAGGGAGATCACCACTCTGCAAGGAGAGGAGGGAGGGGAGGTCAGGACCTTGAGCCATCAGGATGTCACCCCACAATGGGCGGACCCCCGTAGGCACGGCCACTGCGTATGTGCAATTATCTGCACTTTTTCTTCTTTCGGCAATATGCTGAAAACACCATTTTGGGACGATATGTTTCGGATGATTACATTTCGGGGCATCCCTAATTATAAATACACCTCTTAATAAAACCCCCATCCCGTATTATCGTATAATCTGTTATTATAAACTGAAAAGTTGAATTAGATGTAAAAAAACACATTTCGGAAATGAAGAGAAAGTTTCCGTAATGCCCCGTAAGTGGGGTAATGTTCTGACCCTGAAGGGGTTAATGTACGACTCCACACTATATATGTGTACATACCTCCCAACTTTCTGAGATGGGAATGAGGGACTTCTATTAGCAAAAGTATGTAGGCATAGGACACACCCCCTGACACACCCCTTAATGGAGAAAAGAAAATGGGATAAACCCACAAGTGCATTTTCACCACTAATATTCCTTTATATCGGCTTTTGGAATTTACAAATGCGGCAGAAAAATGTAGAAATTGGATGGAAGGTTTAGCACCGGGAAAGACTTTTTGATAGATAAATAGTGCATTTTATATACATGTATATAGATCAGACCAACATGAGGGACACATGAGGAGGAAAGAGGTACTTTGTTGTGAATGAGGGACAGTCCCTCCAAATCAGGGACAGTTGGGAGGTATATGTGTGTATTATCATCTGCTGGAGATAAAAGACGTCACAGTGACTATGGAGGAAGAGGACGGACATGACGGGGTTACTGGGTGTAAATAGAAGATAAGATCTTATTACCTCCTCTGCTACCAATTCCAAAGATGTCTCCTCACTACTTCCTCCCGACTCTCCTCTCACCCGGAACTTCCTGTCTGTCCCTGACATCATTTCCTGTCTTCCATAGAGACTTCCTGTCTGTCCCTGACATCACTTCCTGTCTTCCATAGAGACTTCCTGTCTCTATGGCAGAAATGAGAAGATCGCCACCTTGTGAAGCTCAGAGGACCTGCAGCCCAGAGAGTAGTGTGAACACGGCCTTGTGCTGTGTGTGTATGTATTGTATATCCTTATAGATGGGTCATCTCCACTCCCACCAAGGGGGAGAGAAATATATTACTGCCTAGTCCAGCCTTTCTCAGCCAGGGTTCTTCCAAAGGGTTCTAGGGGTTCCTTGAGCAATGGACAATTTCTGTCTCTCAGTAACAACTGACATCAATGATCTGTAAGGAGGGCAGTCTTCCCACTGATGACATATAAGAGGGTCCTTCTCCCATTGGTCACCAATGTAAGGGACCACTACACTGACCACTGATATAAGGAGAAATTCCATCCAAACCGTGAGATTGGTCAGAGACTAATTGGTATCATTCTGGGCATTGCCAGACTAGGTCTTGGTGACAGAGTGAAGGGTGATGCTGCTCATACTATATGTGCAGCACCCCTGTACTTTTAGGTACCGGTGCTGTCTTAAATTTAGGGGGGATAAGAGAGTTACTTGGCTCTTGTCTAAGTGATTTGTTCTGTTGGGATTGCACCTCAGCTCGGCTGTGTTTTTTTACTCTGTTGTTCCTGGGGTGCTGTTTCGCCCCAGGACGATAGGTGGCAGCAATTGGAGTTGAGGATGGTGTGCTCTCTCTCTCCGCAGCCAATGAGGATGTTTTGTGCCCCACTGGGCATGCTGGGAGAAGGTATTTAGAGCCCGGACATTTTTGTGTCTGGGTTTTTCTGGAGCGCGTCACCAATCTTTAGGGTGTCAGCGATGTGCGCCCCGGCATTATGGCCTACCAGGCCAGGGTGCGCCTGTCACGTGGTGTTCTTGGTTCCGGGCCCATTTTGTTCCGGAACATCTTTAGTCATGGCTGGACCCAGTGATCGACTGGGTCCCTTATGATCTATTGGGGATCGAGGTGGCTGGACACTGAAAGGCTGGACGTCGGTCGCCGGTCAGTCAGCAACTTAACTACAAAACTAGCTGAAGTGACTCATCTAAATTCCATTGAGGAGGATTATCTCCGTGATCTAAGTTCTGAGGAGGGCCTGTGGCAGAGGTCCTTTCTCTCAAAGTTTCCTGAGTGATACTCTGGCTGCCAGGCCTGTGGCAGAGAAGTGACGTGTGCTTGCAATGCGTCCAGAGCAGAACTTTAAGTGGGAGGAGCTACCCACCCCTGCGTGAGATGTTGGGCGAGTTTGGTGCCAAGCAGTAGTGCGATTGCCCGCCCACGAGAGAGAGACACGTGCAACATATCTGCTTTCCTGACATTGTTCAAGAAGTTGAGGCCCCCAATGTCTTCTGCTGGAGTCCATCCAATGTTTGCTGCCGCCGGAGTACCCTTGACCGATACTGGAATCTGGATGGGGACGTGAGGGCGGTTCGTGCTGTACACAAGCGGCAGTGTGGAGGCCCTTGGTCTGACTTGTCCCCGATGCGCAGAGCTGGCTGTCCGAACCGTACCTTTCCCTCTGTGCAGAAAATGTCGGGAATATTTGTTTCAGGTGGAGCAGCCAACGGATTCTCCCCGCGAGTACCGGGTCGATTGGGTCACAGGAGTGGTGACCGCGGAGGAAGAGGGCCCCTGGCCTGCACCTACTACTACTCCTGCTGTCGTGGCTGATGCTGATGTCATTACCATTTCATCTACAACTGCGATCTCCATGTCATCGGCTGCCACTCCAACTGTGTCACCTGATGTGAGTGACTCTGAAGTCAAGAAATGTGTGACTTCCGTGAAGGTAGATGCTGCTACCGAGACTCCAACCCCAGCGGCGGTCCCTGCTTGGCCCACCTCAAAAAAAGACAGGCCCTGTGACGGCCTCCCATGGCTGTGGTGGAGGCCTACCTATACGAAGACCTGTACCGGACTCCAGGAAGGATGATGCCCCTGTCGAGGCCGCAACCAAGGATCAGGTCAGTGCACCCAAAATTGAGAGACTATTTACTCGCTGAGGCGTGTGACACTTCCAATTTAGAGTCATTGTCTGATGTTGGGGATGATCATTGGTTCGAACCGGAGTTGCCTGAGCTACAATGGGACAGAGGGTTCCGTGCTGAAAACCCCCGCAAACCAAAGAGACGCGCTGGGAATACCGCACTATCCGCGAGTGTCCCGCAACTGACTTGGGGAGTCACAGCGTCCACCGCTAGTAATCAAAGAGAGACTGCACCCATCCCAGCTGCATCCTCTGTGTTGAAGAGGGCCCCGAATGCCCTTGTATTGCCGGGACTAGGACATTCCCATACTCTACCGAAGTTAGCCCGTCTACAACGGATTGTCATGAGAAAGGTAGCCCAGGATTACGGATGGGAATTCCCGTATGTGTCTGCAGACCTAACGCAGGAAATTGAGGCAAAGCGTGAAGAATGGTGTAAAGACGCCATCTGGGACTACCTAAATGTGCCAAGGCCTGACCGCAGCACTGACTATTCTTTCATTCGTGTCTTCCACCGTTCTGAGAGGTTGCATGAAGGATTGGATCCCTGGCCGGTACATTTATCACGATAGAGTGGTCCTGAAGAGCCCCAGAGAAATTGATCGGGTCTATTCAATGACCTCAGTGAATGACCAAGGGGACATTATCACTCTACCGGATCCAAGGTTTTACCGGTAGGCTCAAGTGACTGCAATATTTGCTGCTGCTTTGAAGAAGTCGAATGGAACAATCGCCCTTTTCAGTTTGTTGTTTCATCCTTACCGGATCCACGTTTGGGCCAAATGTGCTGAACTTTGGGGGGGATGTAGTTAGGAAGATTAGGGTTCCAAAGGGCTTCATCATCAGCAAGGAAAAGAAAGAAAAAAAGTTCTTTCTCCTGTTTATTCACTCTGATTTGAGTGTGGACTGCTTGGGCTGGTAGTAGCAGCGCACTGGCCTCTAGGGGCAGTGTTCTGCATCATTTCTACCACTGCAGAAAGACATTCTTGTATATATTTTTCTTTTCAGCTAAAGTGGATTTTCTTTTATGTGAAAGAAAAAAAGGGTAATATATCTCCTCTCAGCACTTATTGTGAGGTGTTTCTTGGGGAGGAAAGGAGGTTTCGCCTTCGGCTGAAGGTGCAGTCTCATTTCGTCCTCAGTTCCATATCAGTTTATACAAGTAATACAGTACGTCACAATTCTACAACATTCCTGAGCGTGTAACCAGCTAAGACTTGTTCTACCGCATGCCCTATCTTGTTATGTAAGATGTATTTGTTCTATTGCAGGTACACAATAACATATTGCAAGGCTGTTTCTAGCTTCTGTGTAATTAATCCCAACGGTTCTGGGTTATAGGATACATCTCTACAAGCATTGATATTATGGGGGAACTCTAGCAAGCCTTACAATGCATTGATATTATGGGGGATCTCTAGCAAGGCTTACAATGCATTGATATTATGGGGGATCTCTAGCAAGCCTTACAATGCATTGATATTATGGGGGAACTCTAGCCTTACAATGCATTGATATTATGGGGGGAACTCTAGCAAGCCTTACAATGCATTGATATTATGGGGGAACTCTAGCCTTACAATGCATTGATATTATGGGGGCATTCAGCTGCTCCACATCCAGTGTCGGCAGCTGCGGAACCCCACAGCAATCGAGGAACAGGCCAATCTCACTCAAAGTAGGTGATACCTTAGAGGAATACACATCAGCATAGAAACCTTTAAAAACTGAAATAATACCTGAGTGTGTAGAGACTAAATCTCCTAAGGGGTCGGTTATTGCTTCTATGTGAGACGAACCCTTCTGCGTACGCACCATCATGGCCAGCATATGACCCCCTGTGCCCTCCCCTTCCTCAAAGTACTTCTGTTGAAGAAAAAACCTCTTCTTCTCTGCTTTTGAAAGAACCACATGCTTAACAATGTTCTGGGCTTCCCGCCAAGATCGCTCAGTCTGCTCAGAGGGAGAGTCAATAAAAGCAGCCTCTGCCCTTTCAGCTCCCATCAGCACGGAGTTCTCCCATGACTTGGTCTCGGTCTTAATGGCGTTAATGGAACGAAGAAATTGTCCTCTCAAAAAAGCTTTCAGCGAGTCCCAAAAAATATTGGAACGAGCTGAAGGTCTGTTAATACGGATAAAAGTAGCTAGACTTTCAGAAATAGGATCAGGAAGCGGAAAAAGCGACAACCAGAATGGATTCAGCTTCCAACAGACCCTCTTGGAAACCCCCGAAGTAAGGATCTCAATACACAAAGGGGAATGATCAGAAACAGTTCTAGTTTCATACTTTGAGGATGATATTAGGGGAAGCATCTCATCGCTGCCTAGACCGAGATCAATTCTAGAGAGGCCCCTATGCGTAGCCGAATAGCAAGAATAACATTTGTCCTGTGGGTGCTTGAGCCTCCAGACATCTCTCAATCCCAACTCCACAAGGAGCCGAGCAAAAGAGGTCTGTCCCCCCCCCCCTCAACGGGCCGGTAGTGGCCCTAGCAGAAAATGTGTCAAGGCTAGCATTCAAGTAATTATTAAAGTCACCCACAACAAGTGCAGGGATTCCAGGATGATGTGAAAGGAATGTAGCCAAGATTTTGAGAACTTCAGCTGAAAAGGGGGGTGGTATATATATATTCCCAATAATACATGTCAAACCATCTAATGAACATAATAAAAATACATTATTATATTTTTTATACTTTTAAACAGATTACAGTCATAGAATCAGGAAATAGTAAAAAGGTAGAAATGCGATTGGTCAGGAAAATGACTTGTCTGGAATGTGGGGGCGGAGTCATACAATACACAACGTGTTACATTATTATAACAAAGTATTGTAGAAAAGATCGCACCATAGAAAATGGGGGAAAAGGAGAAAATAAACCCGGATATTAAGGGGGAAATTTGTGTACGAGGAACACCTTAACAATCACCACCATTTTATTCTCCAGGGCCTCTGCTATCACATTATATATGTTTGGGGGTTTTATCTAATCTTCCGGCCCAAAATAATGCAAAAACATCTGAGAGTGAAAGGGTTAATGTGAGCTAGATGGGATCACTCTGCTGTGCTCACACATTAGAGCTCCCCCTAGCTGCAGCCTGGTAATAACATTGCTAGGAGGTCTATTCATTTATCTGCTCCATACTTCCCATCTTTATATAAACGTCTCCTGACATTTAGGGGTCTATTCATAAAATATGTGCCTAGCAATTCCCCCGGGGAAAGTCCATGTACATTCCTTCTGTGTGAATGGGGGAAAGATGAATGTTATTAGGAGATTTGCTGTGCTGGTCGAACGGTTTCCATTCATTTACAATGGAAATGATTGCATTTGGCCACTAGATGGAGATCATTTCTATGGTACTTAGCGCCATCTCATGGCCAAATGTGGTATTTTCTGTTTTACGTCAATGGTCGGTATTAATACCACAGGGGCAGATTTTTGCCACTAGATGGAGCCGATGATCCAAGATTTGTCATGATTGGAGGAACGCGTGTCACATTCATTCTACAATTTGTTTTATAATAGATCCCTAAATGTCTGTGAAATCTTCCACCACAAAATGTCCTCAGCCAATGAGAGGGAAGGACTCCATTTTTATTTTTCTTCTGCTATCAATGGCCAACACGGTACAACACTTCATCCATGTCTTTGGTGATCTCTGATCTCCTTATGAAGTGTTTCTTACATGATGAAGATCAGCCATGGAGTATATCTGATGTGTATATCAGGGTGTGCTTCTTCCCCACATGTCCAGCAACATTCATATACAAGACATTTCCCGCACTCACTAATACACACCGAGGGTTGTGTGGGGCCCCTGATGTACAGGAAGACAGGACTTCAGTGAGGAACAATTCCCTCACTCAGGACAGGAATAAGGCAACTCGCCAGTGTGAGATCTCTGATGTTTGGAAAGACTGGACTTCTGTGAAAAACATTTTCCGCACTCAGGACAGGAAAAAGGCTTCTCCCCCGTGTGAGATCTCTGATGTGTGGAAAGACTGGACTTCTGTGAAAAACATTTCCCGCACACAGGACAAGAATATGGCTTCTCCCCCGTGTGCAATCTCTGATGTATAAAAAGATAGGACTTATGTGAAAAACATTTCCCACACTCAGGACAGGAAAAAGGCAACTCGCCAGTGTGAGATCTCTGATGTTTGTTAAGACTGGACTTCACTGAAAAACATTTCCCGCACACAGGACAAGAATATGGCTTCTCCCCCGTGTGCAATCTCTGATGTATAAAAAGATAGGACTTATGTGAAAAACATTTCCCGCACTCAGGACAGGAATAAGGCAACTCGCCAGTGTGAGATCTCTGATGTTTGGAAAGACTGTACTTCTGTGAAAAACATTTCCCGCACTCAGGACAAGAATATGGCTTCTCCCCCGTGTGAGATCTCTGATGTGCGGAAAGATTATACTTCACTGAAAAACATTTTCCACACTCAGAACAGGAAAAAGGCTTCTCCCCTGTGTGTGATCTCCGATGTCTGGAAAGATGGGACTTCTTTAAAAAACATTTCCCGCACTCAGAACAGATGAAAGGCAACTCACCAGTGTGAGATCTCTGATGTGTGGATAGATCGGACTTCTGTGAAAAACATTTCCCACACTCAGAACAGAAAAAAGGCAACCCACCAGTGTGAAATCTCTGATGTTTGGAAAGACTGGACTTCTGTGAAAAACATTTCCCACACTCAGAACAGGAATACGGCTTCTCCCCCGTGTGTGATCTCTGATGTGTGGAAAGATGGGACTTCTGTGAAAAACATTTCCCGCACTCAGGACAGGAAAAAGGCTTCTCCCCTGTGTGAAATCTCTGATGTGCGGAAAGATTATACTTCACTGAAAAACATTTTCCACACTCAGAACATGAAAAAGGCTTCTCGCCCGTGTGTGATCTCCGATGTCCGGAAAGATGGGACTTCTGTAAAAAACATTTCCCGCACTCAGAACAGGAAAAATTCAACTCACCAGTGTGAAATCTCTGATGTTTGGAAAGACTGGACGTCTGTGAAAAACATTTCCCACACTCAGAACAGGAAAAGGGTTTCTCCCTGGTGTGAGATCTCTGATGTGTGGAAAGATGGGACTTCTGTGAAAAACATTTTCCGCACTCAGGACAGGAAAAAGGCTTCTCCCCTGTGTGAAATCTCTGATGTGCGGAAAGATTATACTTCACTGAAAAACATTTTCCACACTCAGAACATGAAAAAGGCTTCTCCCCCGTGTGTGATCTCCGATGTCTGGAAAGATGGGACTTCTGTGAAAAACATTTCCCGCACTCAGAACAGGAAAAATTCAACTCACCAGTGTGAAATCTCTGATGTTTGGAAAGACTGGACTTCTGTGAAAAACATTTCCCACACTCAGAACAGGAAAAGGGTTTCTCCCTGGTGTGAGATCTCTGATGTGTGGAAAGATGGGACTTCTGTGAAAAACATTTTCCGCATTCAGAACAGGAAAAAGGCTTCTCCCCCGTGTGAGATCTCTGATGTGTGGAAAGACTGGATTTCACTGAAAAACATTTCCCGCACTCGGGACATGGAAACTTATCTGTTGGAAGGGTGGCACCGTCCCGCACAGTCTGAGGTTCCTCAGGATAAGAGGAATACGATGGTCCGGCACCGTCCCGCACAGTCTGAGGTTCTTTAGGATAAGAGGAATACGATGGTCCGGCACCGTCCCGCACAGTCTGAGGTTCCTCAGGATAAGAGGAATACGATGGTCCGGCACCGGCCCGCACAGTCTGAGGTTCCTCAGGGTAAGAGGAATACGATGGTCCGGCACCGGCCCGCACAGTCTGAGGTTCCTCAGGATAAGAGGAATACGATGGTCCGGCACCGGCCTGCACAGTCTGAGGTTCCTCAGGATAAGAGGAATACGATGGTCCATCTACACTGTGTGGTGCCGGATGGACATTTGAGGTAGTCGGGTTTTCTCCTGGACTATACTGTGTGATGTCCTCATCTTCTACTTTACAGTCTGGAGACAAAGTGAGACAATCCTCTGAGGTTTTCCTCATCTCCCGTCCATCTACTAAAATAGGAATACAGAGATTATTACTAGACATGAGCTGATTGGTTCCCCTAAACCAGGACTCCGCCCACATCAGGCAGCTTTGTCTCTGAGGATCTTACAATTCCCCCCTCAAGGTAACTAGTAAATGGCTCCTCTGATCTCCTACCAGATCATTTCTTTATTCATGGACCTTAGTCAGAGAGTGAGGAAACAATGAGAACTGTCTATTATAGGAGTGCCAGTGATGAGGGGATTATAGGACGAGGGTCAGGAGTATGTAATGTACAACATAGAGTATATAGTGCAGGGGTCAGGATTATGTAATGTACAATATAGAGTATATAGTGCAGGGGTCAGGAGTGTGTAATGTACAACATAGAGTATATAGTGCAGGGGTCAGAAGTATGTAATGAACGTGTAGCACCCTGGTGTTTAGGAAGGGTGGTTAATAAATAGAGTTCACCAGGTGCTAGTTATCCTTGCTTATTGTTAGGAGATCTACTGATTCCTCTCTAACTTTGGATGGCTGCACCTCTTTCTCTTCTGTCACTAGGGGGCACTAGATAGACAAGGGTGTAGCAAGGTCGGATTATGAATGGATGGGGTCTCTCAGCTAATTTGCAGGGGTTTCTTTGGTCCCTTCGCCTGCTGGTAGAGCCTATTTATTTGGGTGGAGTCAGGTGATCGGGGTTCTCTGCCACCTGGACGGCTGTCTGGGTGGACATGTGTTATGTCGCCCGGGTTGCTAGGCCGGAAGCCTGAGGCCTATCCAGGAGCAAGAGAATCGGCACAGGGTTGGGACTGCAAGATTGGATTCCAACTGAGAGTAAAGATTCAGCTGAACAGGGAACCAGTTGTGGTCGGAGGTGGAGGGGAAGCTGTCGCCACTAAGGGACCATCCACCTTGTTACCGGAGACTACAGTTAGTAAGCTGGAGCCAGTACCAGAGCAATCTTCTCACCAGTCTGGGACAGTGAAGAAGTGGAAAAGCTTCAGCAGGTGCCAAGTCAGGGGCCCAGCAGGATAGCAGGGGTGACGCTTGAGGAGCATCAGTAAATGCCAAACCAGGGGCCCAGCAGGATAGCAGGGGTGACGCTTGAGGAGCATCAGTAAGTACCAAGCCAGGGACCAAGCAGGATAGCAGGGGGTGACGCTTGAGGACCATCAGGTTAGCTGTAGAAGAGTTCAGGAGATTCAGTGGCCACCAAATCTGGAAGTTCAGTGAGTAGGGAGGAGCCTAAAACCTCCCGGTTCGGTTCGCAGCTGAACAAGTGAATGGACCGAAAGTTTGTGTGAACGTTCGAACACCATTAAAGTTTTAGGGGCCCGAACGTGAAAAATGAAAAGTGCCCGCAGGCTCTATATACTCTGAACAGCAGTATACAGGCGGTCCCCGGGTTATAAACAAGACAGGGACTGGAGGTTTGTTGTTAAGTTGAATCTGTTAGTAATTTGGAACTCGTACATTCTGTAAGTGTAGCTCCAGCCAAAATTTTTTAAGCATTTTGGAAAACATAGGGAAGGGTTATCACCCCTGTAACATTTGTTTTGCTGTCTGTGCCCCGTGTTCAGAAGATGTCACCCGACTTTCTGTCCCAATGACAATTGGATTTAGAAAATTTGGGGTTATTAGGGAAACAAGGATTGGTGATAAAGCATCAGTGGAGAGGAGACACCTTTTTCCCATATCAACTCTTACAGGAGAGAATTTCCCTTCCTAGGGGGAGATTTCCTCTCACTTCCTGGTGTCTCCCTCCGTTTGTAAGTCGGATGTTTGAAAGTAGGAAAATTGTGCCTGAGGTGTTGGTGGTACCAGAACACTGTAAGCCCTCACCGTTACTCTTGGTGGGTGCAGGAACGGGCCCTGCTGTGAAATAATTGTAATTAACAGGGGCATGTAAACAGGGGCAGAAAAATTGGGCCTTAGGCAGTGGTGGTAGTGGTGCCCGGAAACAAAAATATTCTTAGAAGCTATCAACATGAACATTGAGGAGGAATAGGATAGTCACTCCGCATAATAGGATAGTCACTCAGCATAGGCAGTCTTCAAGGGATCCCACATCCATAGAAAAATCTATTGGTTACATCAGCATCAGGTGCTTGGTAGCTGGTGATCCAAGACTGATTCATTTTTATGAAGGTAAGCCGATCAACAGAGTCTGTGGACAGGCGCACTCTGTGATCGGTTACAAAGCCTCCAGCAGCACTGAATGTGTGTTCAGAAAGAACACTGGATGCAGGACAGGCCAGTAGCTCAATTGCATATTGTGCTAGCTCTGGCCAGTGGTCCATCCTCAAGACCCAGTAACCCAGTGGATTTTCTATTGGAAAGGTCTCCAAGTCTGATCTTCCCCTAGATATTCCTGCACCATTTAATTCAGACGCTGGAGACGGTTGCTGGAACCAAAAAGACCTTGGGGCTGCGGACTGAAGAATTGTCTGAAGGCATCGGTCAGAGGGCCACCTTCTCCATCGCTCTTTCTGTGATTGAACGAAGCCTCAGCAACACGTTGTCCAGCACCAGGAAATTGTAACCTCCCAGGCTCTGGAAAAGCATTGCACAAACCTTTCTGCAAGGCCTCCCAAAGATGTTTCATCCTCTGCTCGCTCTGCGAAGGGTGGATAAGTTCTGGGAAAGTTCCTGAAAACAGGGCACATGGGTCAAGTGTCCATGTCGGAGGGCAGAGAGGAGGTTGGTGCCTACAACCATTCCTGGCTGAAAATGGCGTGGCGTCAACCACCTCTGAGCCTGCCCCTGCAGAGCTGACAAAATCTCTGCCCCAGTGTGGCTGTCCCCTAAGCAGACCAACTTAAGCACCACATGGCATCTTTTTGCCTGAGTGCTTGCGTAGCCCCTTGAACGTCTATGGAGCATCGCTGGTTCAGGAGGACAAATCTGCAGAGGAAGAGGCCATAGAGGAAGAAGAGGAGGGGGTGGAGGAGCGAGCCACCACTAGCATTTTGGAGGTGTGGTGGCAGAACAAGCTCCAACAATACTGCACCTTCTCCTGCATCCTTCCCAGCTGCCAGCAGAGTTACCCAGTGCATCGTGAAAGAAAGGTAACGTCGCTGTCCATGCCTGCTGGACCATAGGTCAGTGCCTTCCACATGGTGGTAGAGAACCGAAATGGTCTTCCGTGAAAAGAAATGGCGTTAGGGAACCTGCCACTGAGGTACCGCACATTCCACAAATTCACAAAAGGGGGCAGAGTCTACCAGCTGAAAGGGCAGCAGTTGCAGTGCAGATGCAGTAGCCAAGCTACCATTCAGAAGCTGAGCATGTGGATGGCTGGGACCAAATTTCTTTCTACGATTTAGCAACAGGGGTAGGGAACATGCATGCGGCCTTATATAGTGTGGGGCGTGGACTTAGTCAGTCCCTCTGAGCCATGATTGGCCAAAGGCACCCTGCCATAGGCCAATTATGGCTCTCTTTGCTGACGGCAATGGGATTGGCCAAAGTATGCGGGTCATAGTGCATGCTTTGGCCAATCATCATACAGCAATGCACTGCGCTCTTGCAGTGCATTATGGGGTGTGACACACTGCTCAAATTTGGTGCGAACGCCCCATAATGTTAGTTTTTCGATGAACGGGCGAACAGTCAATGTTAGAGTGGAACTCATGTTCGACCCGAACATAAAGCTCATGCCTACTAGTGAGAGACCGGGAGCTCGGGAGAGAAGATCTGCAGTGAGAGACTGTGTGAGAAGAAGAGAACTATTCTGTGTTACCAAGAGTTATGTAGAACAACCGTTAGTGACTGTAACAAGATCTGTTACCATAGGAGACAGCGGTCCTACCTATACAGAAGTGGTGTCCAGCTGGAGGCCTTCCACTGTATAGCAGTCTACCTATAGAAGTCTCGGAGTCTGCCAATTGTCATTGTATCTACTCAAATGTGTCCTGGCCCTAAACCGGCTCTCTAAATGTTCTTGTTCAGAGATAATAAAGAGTATGTAATGTACAACATAGAATATATAGTGCAGGGGTCAGGAGTATGTAATGTACAACATAGAGTATATAGTGCAGGGGTCAGGAGTATGTAATGTACAACATAGAGTATATAGTGCAGGGGTCAGGACTCATGATATTGGTATTCAGTAATCAGTGGTGGATGAAATGTTTACTGGAGACAAGTTGCAGAGATCCCACACCGCTGCCTCCCATCTCCTGAGACTGCACTCAGTGACTTGGGTCTGAGACTATACAGACATATCCCTCCACCCGGCACAGCCAGCAAATAACAGAGCAAGTAACCCGGGAGAATTGTTCTGTCAGAGATCTCACTAGACCCGGGCATGGGGCAGAACACCCAAGGTACATACCCCAGGTGTCTAGGTCAAGCAAACCCTATGGTGAAAATCAACATTTTGCTGCCAGCTGAACCCCAGAATCTCCATAAATCCAGTCTAGGGACATAAATTGTGTCTGCAGCACAGAGAAGGAAGATTATCCGAGAGAAATACAGGAATACAGGACGGAGAACACAGCTCAGGAAAGTGACCAGGGGATTACAGGCTGATATCACCCAGTCCCCGCCCTACTCTGGACCAATCAGTGAGCAGTATGGGTGGAGGAATGGATTTAGTGTTAATGACCCACCTGTGCTGATCTCTGTAGGAGTGTCCTCCTCTATAAATGTCCCCGTTATTCCATCCTCCTCCATAGACTGCTGATCATCCCTCACATACGTCTCTTCTTCTTCTGATTTCACCTCAAATTCTATATCGATTGGATCTCCACTCTAAACCAAGAGAATGAGAGAGAATATCATCTGTAAGATATAAACTTACATACAAAACCCACACATCATCTCCACCAGTCCATGTTCTAGATGCTCCGCCCCACCGACCTTGTAACAGTGGGGGATGGTGTGACCTTCCTGTGTGGAATCCCGGGAATACAGAGGGTGGGGACATCTCTCTGGGGGGTTCCTGGTATTAGGTGGCTCCATCATATCCTTGTGTCCTTCTGAAAACTCCTCCATCACTCCATACTCCTCATCCTCCTCTTTATACTCTTCTTTAACATCAATATTATCATCCCCGAGGTTTTCACTCTGAATATATAATAAAACATTCATTGTAATAAACATGTTTGTGTATAAATCATAACCACCAATAATTGTTCCTCATCTACCTGATGATGGTGGGGGATGGTGTGTTCTTCCTCCATCACCCCATCCTCATCATCCTCCTCTTTTATCTCTTCTTTAACCTCAACTTTAGGATCTCTCAGGTCTCCACTCTGAATATAGAATAAAAATGACATCAATGGTAACAATGCAGATAATGTACAGATCCTAATGATACGATCAGTGATTGTTCCTCATCTACCTGATGATGGTGGGGGATGGTGTGACCTTCCTGTGTGGAATAATCCCGGGAATACAGAGGACGGGGACATCTCTCTGGTGGGTTCCCATTACTGGATCCATCTGTAGGAAACACACACACTGACTGAATCCATTGTTTCTATGTGTTTATCAGATGATGGGGGATGGGGGTGGAGCCTCCGTACTGCTCTCTCCTTTACAATAAAGTCTCCTCTTACCCGGTGATGTGAGGGGCGGCTGATTGTCCATCATGACGTCCTTGTAGAGATCCTTGTGTCCTTCTAAATCCTCCTACATAGGGAAATAGACAGTGACATCACCTGATACTTACAAAGATAAAGTCATCATCCAGACACATCCCTTGTGTTGAACCTTCACAGACATCAGGAATAGTTATTTCCTCCTCCATAAAGATTATAAAATCAAACACAAGTATCATAAGTCCACCTCTAACTAAAACCCCCACCCCGTATTATCGTATAATCTGTTATTATAAACTGAAATGAAGAGAATGTTCCGGCCCTGTAAGTGGGGGAATGTTCTGCCCCTGAAGGGGTTAATCTAGGTCTCCACACTATATATGTGTGTATTATCATCTGCTGGGGATAAAAGACGTCACAGTGACTATGGAGGAAGAGGACGGACATGACGGGGTTACTGGGTGTAAATAGAAGATAAGATCTTATTACCTCCTCTGCTACCGATTCCAAAGATGTCTCCTCACTACTTCCTCCCGCCTCACCTCTCACCCGGAACTTCCTGTCTGTCCCTGACATCACTTCCTGTCTTCCATAGAGACTTCTTCTCTCTATGGTAGAAGGGAGATCACCATCTTGTGGAGATCAGAGGAACTGCAGCCCAGAGAAACGTCTCATGGGTGTCCTTTTATGAAAGTGCGGTAAAATAGCGCTACTCAGTTCTCAGGGGAGATCGCTCTCCTCCGAGTGCCTGTTTATGAAGCTTTGTAGATCGATTCTCATGTTGAGATGAGGAGCGATCTACAAACGGCTGGAAACTCCTGAGAACGGCTTCTCTCGCTGTAATCTCGCGTGATGTAGCGGGATTACAGTGTGAGGAAGTGACAAATACAAAAGCTGAACAGGAATCAGCACACATTATACACCACATATTAATAACATAATAAAGTTACATTCCCACCAAACAATATACGTTATCCTAATTATTAAATAACATTGTTTTTATCAATGTCATGTCTGCAGTCTCTGGGGGGAGCCTACAGAAGAGTCAAGAGTGGGAGTGCTGCCAGGACAGGGGTCACGGGAGGAGTCAGATGTGTGTGGACTGTGGAGAGGAGAATATAGGAGCCACCAAGCTGAATTCCAGAGAGGACCATCTGACGGATATTTAATGATCTTTGATTAAATTGGTTTATTGGTTAGAGAAATTTCTAGAAACTATGAATTCATAGTTCAAAGGATTTACGGCTCTTTATATATGAAATTTATACATTTTATCACTTGAAGTATTTTTCCTATTATGGGTGTGAGTGGGGCCTCATGTCCAAGTGTTGTCTGAGGCCTCACAAAGCCTAGAGCCGCCTCTGGTACTGTATATCCTTATAGATGGGTCATCTCCACTCCCACCAAGGGGGAGGGAAATATATTACTGCCTAGTCCAGCCTTTCTCAGCCAGGGTTCCTCCAAAGGGTTCTAGGGGTTCCTTGTGCAATGGACAATTTCTGTCTCTCAGTAACAACCGACATCAATGATCTGTAAGGAGGGCAGTCTTCCCACTGATGACATATAAGAGGGTCCTTCTCCCATTGATCACCAATGTAATGGACCAATAAAATGACCACTTAAAATGAGCTCTGGGTTTGAACATAATTTGGCTTGTTTAGGCGATTGGTTGCCACAAGTGTCCTCACACCCAGTGATGTACACCCACCAGGCTTATTCAGGTGTCAACTGGGGATTTGCTGGTTGGCCGGTGAATGTATTCTTAAAGTATAAAAAAAACCTGTATGGACCCCCCACCACCAAGAAATTTATACTAGACCCTTATTAGAGTATGCAGCCTGACTGGGCAGGGAAGGGTGGGGGGAGGGGAGTGAGCATGCCTCCTCCTGAACCAAACCAAACCACATACCCTCAACATGGGGAGAGAATCCTGCCCAGTCCATTCCCTCCTGGTTGGAAAGTTGAACAAGTCCAATGTATGATCTCGTATCGGGGGAACATGAGGGATCTGTACAACATAAGACATCAGGAAATGTATATCTGTCTGCAGAACACGGGGGAGATATTGGAACTCTAATTCATGGTCACCTGGAAATAATGAAAAGGAGAAAGTCCATCCAAACCGTGAGATTGGTCAGAGACTAATTGGTATCATTCTGGGCATTGCCAGACTAGGTCTTGGTGACAGAGTGAAGGGTGATGCTGCTCATACTATATGTGACCCTCATCTACATCATGGACATCTTCTTCAGCTTCTTAGTAAATAGGATAGAAATCTTCACAATCCTATAGAAGAGGTTGGGGGTCCTGAGTAGTCCTAGAAAGGCCCAGCACCCCAATAGTAGAGGAAGAGGTGGTCTGGTGACATGGAGAAGAAGACTCCGGTCAGTCTCTGGATCTCCATCATTGGAAACATGGTGAGACAACAAATACAGCGGGATGGTGGAGGAGATGTTGGTGTCGGTGTGGAAATGGACAGAACACGGGATGATGACACTGAAAGAACAATACAGCTTCATTCTACGATATGTCAAGGAGAGAACCGTACAGGAGAGACTTTTCTCTCTAATTGATGCACTGAAATTATACAAGAAATTAATGCAGCCTCAGCACTGGCCATCAGATGCAGCCTATCGGGCCGCAGTAACAATGTCCCGCCTCCTGTGATCACATCACACTGATTCGATGTCCCGGCATTGGATCAGTGCGCCGTCTATCACAGGAGGCGGAACATTGTTACTGTGGCAATTCAGCTCCCGGACACAGAGAGATCGCCACTCTGCAAGGAAAGGAGGAGGAGGGGGGAGGGGAGGACAGGACCTTGAGCCACCAGGATGACACCCCGCAATGGGCGGACCCCCGGAAGCGTGGCCTTTGCGACTGAGCAATAATCTGCACTGCTCCCAAAAAAACTTTCGTTTTTAAAACTTTTTTTTTGCATTGATACATGTCCCCTGGGGCAGGACCCGGGTCCCCAAACACTTTTTAGGACAATAACTTGCATATTAGCCTTTAAATTAGTATTTTAGATGTCAAATGTTCGAGTCCCATAGACTTTAACAGGGTTCTGAAGTTCACACAAACTTCTGGTCTGTTCGTAGGTTCTGGTGCGAACTGAACGGGGGGGTGGTGTTCGGGCCATCCCTACTCATGACCCTTGTATATAATATACTCCTGATCACTGTATATGATATTCTCCTGACCCCTGCACTCTAGGCTCATTATTCAGGGTTACCTTTAACCTGATGACCTGTGGAGACATTTAACCACTTCCCACCTGGCCTATAGCAAAATGACGGCCGGGAAGTGGTTCAGTTATCCTGACTGCCCATTATATGATGTCCAGAAGGATAAGCTGCAATCACCTGCCCTACGGGGTACACAGCCCGGCGATCTCTGTTGTGGTGTGTCGGTCTGACACACCGATTTCGGTAAAGAGCCTCTTAGGGAGGCTCTTTACCACGTGATCAGCTGTGTCCAATCTCGGCTGATCACAGCGTAAACAGAAAGAGCCGTTTATTGACTTTTCCTCACTCGCATCTGACAGACGAGAGGAGAGTCGATCGGCTGCTTTCCTGACAGGGGGGTCTGTGCTGATTGTTTATCAGTGCAGCCCCCCACCCAGGACCACCAGGGATATGCCAATCAGTGCCACTCATATATACCCTTTAGTGTTGCCTATCAGTGCCCATTGTCAGTGCCATCTCATTGGTGCTGCCCCATCAGTGAAGGAGGAAACGTACTCATTTACAACATTTTATAACAGAAACAAAGAAAAATGTTTTGTTATTATTATTAATTCATTACGTTCCATTCGTTTAGGTGCAGCATTTGTTATTTTTCGGGTAATTCGTAACTTCGGAGAAATTCGTATTCATTACGTTCACTAACAGCTAAATTACGAGGAACACCTTAACAATCACCACCATTTTATTCTCCAGGGCCTCTGCTATCACATAATATATGTTTGGGGGTTTATCTAATCTTCAGGCCCAAAATAATGCAAAAACATCTGACAGTGAAAGGGTTAATGTGAGCTAGATGGGATCACTCTGCTGTGCTCACACATTAGAGCTCCCCCTAGCTGCAGCCTGGTAATAACATTGCTAGGAGGTCTATTCATTTATCTGCTCCATACTTCCCATCTTTATATAAACCTCCTCCTGACATTTAGGGGTCTATTCATAAAATTGTTGCCTAGCAATTCCCCGGGGAAAGTCCATGTACATTCCTTCTGTGTGAATGGGGGAAAGATGAATGTTATTAGGATATTTTCTGTGCTGGTCGAACGGTTTCCATTCATTTACAATGGAAATGATTGCATTTGGCCACTAGATGGAGATCATTTCTATGGTACTTAGCGCCATCTAATGTCCAAATGTGGTGTAACGGAAGCCCAAATGGGACAACAGGGGTTAATGCTGTTTAAGATATTCCATTCCAAAACCAAGACAGCTATCGACACTCCACAATCTGGCGAACACGACCCATAGGGATTCCCCCAGAAATGAGACACACACAGCTATGTTCTCTGGTTCCAAACGGATAGATACTTTAATGGGAAACTCAGGCTCTCTATATACAGTCAGTAACAATTACCTACAGCTGGCAAGTCAGACATCTGACCTTTTAGACTGTGCTAATTCACAAAACTATTATCATCAATAGAAAATCAGACAATACAGTGTTAATTAGCATCACACAATGAAAAGGTCTTTAGAAGCCAGACTGTCTACCAAGCTCCAATCCACATCACCACAGTAGCAGACTTAATTAGCACAATAGACCATAGAATGCAATCACGGGAAGCTTTATCGTACACTACAGCCAGGTAGCTGGAGGTGATGACATCTTTCAATTAACATGTTGAGTTCAGAATCAACAACCAGTAATAGTTCAAGATATTCTGAATATATTGTGGATTATCATTACTGTCCCATCTCATGTAATCCAAGATATCAGTTCTCAGTCATCCTATGCCCCTAGTGGACACAGGATGACCCTAGACACAAGAGTCATTGGTGAAGCTGAAACAGGAGTACCCCACACCCTGCAAGAGCCTCTGGGTCCCACGGGCCATATCGTTACATTATCCTTTATAGTGTGTATATTAAACACACGGTTTTTATCCACGAATTTGTCTCGCGATTCGCCATTCATCCAGAACGCAAAGTAAAGCCTTTAAACAGCAGAAGCTGCGCTATTTTACCATTAGAAACCCTCGGGTTTTATCACATAGGAACATCTTTTCATTTTATTTTACACTTGTTTCTTATTGTATGTATATGGCGATACATCGCACACTCATGTGGAGATTAGATTGTAACGGGACATCCCCACGGAGCTCAGCGGTGTGATCGAGTGAGAGCGCCCTACTGGTTAGCAGATTCGGGTGACACGCTCCCCAGCTCTATGAAATGTGAGCTCTGTAGTCACAGGAAGAGGGCGTGTCCTCACAGACTGTGGTGATGCCTGACGGGTTGCCTAGGCAACAGGCAGGTATATAAGGGAGGAGCCCTATCTGTGACAACAGGGAAGCGCCGTGGGTTTAGATCGGTGGTGAATGAGCTGGAGATTTGATACTTGCTGTTATTATTGTTATTTCTTGTAAGTGTAACTTTTTAGGGGACTCTCGCTATGACTAAGCACTAGTTTCATTACGAAATGCGTCAGCAGTCGGGTTTTATTTTGCTGTGACTTGTAGTGCTGTCCTTCTTTTAATAAAGGTGACAATTTGTTCAGAGTGCGGCTGTCCAGAGACAAGTTTTGTTCCTGCTTAACTTTTTAGGGGGGGCTTTTATAATAAATTCAGAAGCAGAGAGCACTATGGTACTTGTGTTTTTTCTTTCATGTCCTTCCCCCCGGGATATAGAAGTGATTATTAATAAGTGAATGGAGGAAGGTGGTGTTTGGAGACAATTTATACGTTGATTCCCCACACAGAGGTGCAGTCTGGAGACTGTAGGAATTACTACCATTGGTAAAGTGGAGGGATCGTGATCGGACACGAGGAGTGATCTGTCTATGAGTTTTATACTCACCCTTGAGGTGAGCATGCATTTTAGCAGGTGGGGGTGCGCACTGAATATTGGATCCATTTAAATCGGATTTTTCACAGCGGTGACAGCTTTGGAAACCTCCATATCAACTGTTTTTTTATCATTTATTTCTTTTCTTTTTTCATAAATAGTTTTCTGGAATGTATAATTATTTGTTTATATAAGATTTATAGATACGCAGCGCTGCACTATTTTCACACAATTAATACGCAGCTTTTCAGAGGTGCCATATCCTTCTCTGTACAATCCGTGTTTTATTGATTGCATGGAATAAAGGGATTTTTAAATACAGCTTACCTGTAAAATCCTTTTCTTGGAGTACATCACGGGACACAGAGCGGCATATTCATTACTATGTGGGTTATATGGAGTACCTTCAGGTGTGGACACTGGCAATCTTCAAACAGGAAGTCCCCTCCCTATATAACCCCCTCCCCTAGAGGGAGTCCCTCAGTTTTGTAGCAAGCAGTATGCCTCCCAAAATGGTCACCCAAAAGAGGGGTGGGAGCTCTGTGTCCCGTGATGTACTCCAAGAAAAGGATTTTACAGGTAAGCTGTATTTAAAAATCCCTTTTTCTTTCTCGTACATCACGGGACACAGAGCGGCATATTCATTACTATGTGGGATGTCCGAAAGCAATGCTTTAATGAGGGGAGGGAGACATCTTCCAAAGAAGGATTCAATTTAGAGATAAACTCAAATCATAATAATTCCAACTTAGTCAAGAAAAAACTTTTTTTTTTTTTTTTTTTTTTTATAACCAAGGGTGTTTCTGATCCCGAGGATTTCAAACTGCAGCCTGTAGTACTGCCTGTCCAAAGGCAGAATCCGCATTCCTTCTCACGTCTAGTTGATAAAACCTTGTAAACGTGTGGACTGATGACCACGTTGCTGCCTTGCATATCTGAGCCATAGAGATCTGATGATGTGCTGCCCAAGAGGCGCCCATGGCCCTGGTAGAATGGGCCTTTACCGACAACGGAGGAGGCAACCTCTTCAACCCGTAGGCTTGAATGATTAATTGTCTAATCCATCTTGAGATGGTGGATTTTGCAGCTGCCTGCCCCTTCTTGGGGCCATCTGGTAGAACGAATAACACATCTGTTTTCCGGATCTTTTCTGTAGCTTTAAGATAGGCCTTCATGGCCCGGACAATATCCAAGGTATGCAGCAACCCCTCCTTTCTAGATGTAGGTTTTGGAAAGAAGGATGGAAGTACCAAATCCTGGTTTAAGTGAAATTTGGATATAACCTTTGGTAGAAAGGAAGGATGGGGCCGGAGAACTGCCCTGTCCTTATGCAGAACAAGATATGGTTCCTTACACGATAAGGCTGCTAATTCTGACACTCTCCTGGCCGAAACTATGGCGACCAAGAAAACCAATTTTCTTGTCAGTAAGAGTAAAGGAATCTCAGCCAGAGGCTCAAAAGGCTGTTTCTGTAGAGTGGACAGGACAAGATTTAAGTCCCAAGGACAAACTGGTGACTTGACAGGAGGATTAATACGCAAGACCCCCTGTAAGAAGGTCTTTACCAGCGAGTGGGTGGCCAGCGGCCTCTGAAACCACACTGACAGAGCTGAGATCTGTCCTTTGATTGTGCTTAGTGCCAGGCCTTTATCCACTCCTAGCTGGAGAAAACTTAACACCCTATCAATAGTATATTTGCGGCAATTCCATCTTTTGGATTCACACCAGCCTATATAATTCCTCCACACCCTGTAATAAATTACCCTGGAGACCGGCTTTCTAGCCTTAATCAGGGTAGGGATTACCTGCCTAGACAGACCCCTACCCCTGAGAATCAGGGATTCAGCCTCCAGGCCGTCAAATTTAGACGTTGTAATGTAGGGTGGAGGATCGGACCTTGTGAGAGTAGGTCTGGTTGTAGAGGAAGAGTCCAAGGGTCTCCCACTGCCATATTCAGGACTAGCGAGTACCAAGCCCTCCGGGGCCAAGCTGGAGCTATTAGAATGACTGGCTTGTGCTCCACTCTGATCCTGCGCAACAGGCGGGGGAGTAACTGTAGTGGAGGGAATGCATATAGAAGTTTGAATTGATGCCAAGGGCACACCAACGCATCGGTTCCGCAGGCCATAGGATCCCTCGCTCGCGACACGAACCTGTCTAGTTTCTTGTTGAACCTGGATGCCATTATATCTACGTCTGGCGTTCCCCACCTCTGGCAGATTGTCTGAAAGACCTGGGGATGCAGAGACCACTCCCCTGGCAACAGACTCTGGCGACTTAAGAAGTCTGCCTGCAGGTTGTCCACTCCTGGAATGAATATCGCTGAAATGCAGGGTACATGAGCCTCTGCCCATTGAAAAATCAAGTTCACTTCCCTTTGAGCGGCCTGGCTCCTGGTTCCCCCTTGGTGGTTTATGTATGCCACCGCCGTGGCATTGTCTGACTGGATTCTCACCGGGAACCCCTTTAATCTGGAGGTCCACGCCAACAGGGCTAGGCGAGCCGCTCTGATTTCCAAGATATTGATGGAGAGCTGCCTCTCTGCTTTCACCCAAGTTCCCTGGCGGGAGAACCCCTCGAAGACCGCCCCCCCAGCCTGCCAGGCTGGCGTCTGTGGTAACTACCTTCCAGACAACAGGGCTGAAGGATCTTCCCTTTAGAAGGTTCTGAGGGTTCAACCACCAGGCCAGGCTTTGTCGGACCCTTGATGATAGCGTCAAAGGGGACTCTAAGGCATGTGCCCTCTTGCCCCAGGCTGCTAAAATGGCTGCCTGTAGGACGCGAGTGTGGATCTGAGCGTAAGGTACTGCCTCGAATGTGGCCACTAGCTTGCCTAGTAATCGCATACACAGGCGAATAGTTGGTCTTCTCTTGTTTATAACCAACCGAACCAACCCCTTGATCGCCTTGATCTTTACAAGGGGCAGGAACACCTTTTGACGTTCCGTGTCTAACCTCATGCCGAGGTATTCCAACTGCTTTGTAGGCTGGAATGCTGACTTTCCCTGGTTTAGGACCCAGCCGAATTCTTCGAGGTACCGAACCGTGAGGTTTACTGCCTTCTGCAGACCCGTCCGTGAATGATCTATAATTAAAAGGTCGTCCAAGTATGCTAGGACTGTGACTCCTTGGATTCTTAAATTGGCCAGAACTGGGGCTAGGATCTTCGTGAATACCCGGGGGGCCGTGGCCAGCCCGAAAGGGAGCGCCCTGAATTGGAAGTGTCGCTGCCCCGACCGCGAAGCGTAAAAACCTTTGATGCGACTGAACAGATTGGTACATGAAGGTAAGCATCTTTTATGTCTATGGAGGCCAGAAAATCGTTCTTCTGAAGCGCGGCGGCTGCTGACCGGATGGATTCCATCCGGAAGGACCGCACCCTTAGATAACCGTTTAACCTCTTTAGGTCCAAGATTGGCCTGACATCGCCGTTGGGCTTTGGTATGACAAAGAGATTGGAATAGAAACCTAGGCCTTGCTCTTGGGCTGGCACTTCTAAAATTACGTCCTGGCAAAGCAGGTGATCCAAGGCTGCCAGCATTGAGGCCTTCCTTGCTGGATCCCTTGGTAGCCTTGATTCTTGAAAATGAGGCGGAGGATACCTTAGAAATTCCAGTCTGTAACCTGTGGTTACAGATGCCCGGACCCATTTGTCGGGGATCTTGGCTTCCCAAACTTCTGAGAAGAGACGAAGCCTTCCCCCCACCCGTGAGAGTGGGGGCGCCCCTTCATAAGGCAGACTTAGGGGCTGCCTTTGACGGCTTGCGATACCACGGCTTCTTACCCCCAGGGGTTTGTCCCTGCGATCTACTGTTACCGTTGGATCGCGCAGGCGGCCGTCGATACTGCCTGGAATTAGAGGGCCCCGAGACAGGAAAAAGCTGCCTTTTAAATGTAGGAGCCCGGAATGTCTTTTTGACCGGTAAAAGGGTACTCTTGCCATTTGAAATAGTCTGAATATATTTATCCAGATCCTCTCCGAAGAGTCGCCCTCCATGGAAGGGAAATCCTGCCAGAAGCTTTTTGCATGGGGGTTCTGCCGCCCAGTTCTTCAACCATAAGAGCCTTCTCATGTGTACCAAACATAGTGATAAACGAGAAGCCTGCTGGATGGAATCTTTTATAGCATCTACCGCAAAACACAGAACTCTGGGAATGTCAGCAAACTCTTCTGCTTGTTGGGTAGGCATGTCTTTTAACATCTCTTTTGTCTGGTCTTTTAATGCCTGACAAACTCCAATTGCAGCTACCGCTGGCTGCACCACTGCTCCTGCCGTAGCAAAGGATGCTTTTAAAAGTGTTTCTAATCTTTTATCAACCGGATCTCTAAACATATGTATATTTTCCACCGGGCAAGTTAGTGATTTATTCACACATGAGATGGCTGCATCCACTACTGGGAGCTTCCATCTCTTGGAGAATTTTTCCTCCATGGGATAAATGACCGCAAATCTTTTCGGTGGCAGAAAAACCCTGTCCGGCCGTACCCAATCCCGAAAGATCAATTCCTCCAAGAGAGGATGGACCGGAAAAACTGCGTTGCTTAACGGGGCTCTCAAAGAGCCCAGAGAGGATACCGGAGGAACCTGAGGTTCTGGTAATGGCAAGCTAAATGCCGAGCGGACCATGTCCGTCAAAGACTGTACCCACAGTCTTTCTGTCTGGGAGTCTGAAAATGGTTCCTCAGAGGTAGACCCCTCAATCCCTGAACCCTCTTGGTTCAGGTCCAGTTGATCCTCCTGTGATTCTAATTCCTCCGGAGAGAGAATCTCAGCATCTGAGGATACACTGCCTGGTGATGGGGATCTAACCCGTTTCTTACCAGGAATAGCTCTAGCAATCAATGCTGCTATTCTCTCTTCTAGCCCCCCTAGGGATACGGCTAGCATCTCCTCTGTGATAAACACAGGGCTGGGCTGATCCGGGCCAGCCTCCGCACCAGATCCCCCTAATGGCTCATCCAAGGCGCTTCTTAAATTAATAAGCTGCGGGGAAAGAATCGGCATATCAGAATCAGAAAGGGAACCCTTTTGTTTTTTGGTCTTTTTTGTACCCTTTGACCCCGAACCCTTGGAAGCCATAATAAAAAATCGAGGGACTCCGCCCACACAACAGACTGTAGTGGCCAGGAGTACAATTCCAGAGTTTAGGGGAAAGTAGATCACTAGTGTCCCCACAAACTGATGGGCCTGTATGTTGGTCTTTTTTTTTTTTTTTTTTTTTTTTAAATAATTATATATTTTCTATGACCATACATAATGCCCCTAACTTAAGTTTGCCAGCCTCCAACCTGCTGTCAAATAAGGGGGATTCTTTGGCTTAACAATAGACATTGGGACAAAGTCCACATGTACTACCCCTTTTCCGCCACCGGGAGTCACTGTTCTGCCGCCCTGCGTCCTCTCTTGAAACAATCAGCCACAGACTGAGCCCTGTACAAGGCCTGCTGTCTATAACAGCAGAAGGGCGCGCCTGTATGACGCCGCAGGCCCGCCCCCCCCCCGCCCTCCTGTCCGGATGGCGCGAAAATTCGTCAATAAGACGCGCGCGTGCACGCGCGCGCGCGCGTACCCGGAAACAGGAAGAACATGGAGGAGCCGCGCTGCTGGAGATCCATGGCGCAGAAACGGCGGCAGATTCAAAAACTCCCGGCCAGGTAGGACTCTTTTAAGGCCCCTAAGGATCCTTTACTAGCCTCTAGGAAGAAACAGCAGGTTAGCTAGCAACACACTTTAGACAGGGGGGCCTAGTAATGGGGGGAGAAAGGGTGTCATCCTGTCTCTAAGACATAGTGATCACAGTTGCCCATGCAGAGCATACTCAGGCTATCCCCCCTTTTAGGTTACCCCGGGGAGCCTGCTGTCGAACCAAGTCCCGCAGGCTCCCCCTTACCTGCTCCATGCTGCAGGATGTTTGACCAGCAAACTGATCCAGTCTTCTCCCATCTCCGTGGGTAGCGTAGTAGACCTTCAGGCCCTGGGGTCCTATGAAGGTACCCACTGTCCTGGACCTATATAGCACCCTGGCAAAACAGGAACCTTATGGTTTTTGCAAACTCCAAGTCCTGGGCCCAGGGTCCAGCCCTCCAAAGAGGAGCATTATAGGCAAAACCCCACGGTTTGGGGCCCGGGTACTGTCCACTTTGGCACTGAGGCTCCTTGGACAGATCCGGTTAGCCCGCCCTTAATCCCAAAGGATGTGGAGCAAAGCTATTCCGTGACCAACACCTAAGACACTGGCGAAAAAACTGAGGGACTCCCTCTAGGGGAGGGGGTTATATAGGGAGGGGACTTCCTGTTTGAAGATTGCCAGTGTCCACACCTGAAGGTACTCCATATAACCCACATAGTAATGAATATGCCGCTCTGTGTCCCGTGATGTACGAGAAAGAAATTGGAATTTTCTGAGATTGTGGATTTGGGGTTTTCATGAGCTGGAAGCCACAATCATCACAATGATGACAAATCACGGCTTGAACCCTCTTGCTTTGCATGTAATGAGTCTCTCTCATATATTAGTCTCGCCTTTTATGTTGCATTAGTGAAAGAAATGAACTTTTGCACCATATTCTAATTTTTCGAGTTTCACCCGTATATCAGGGTGTGATTCTTCCCCACATGTCCAGCAACATTCACATACAAGACATTTCCCGCACTCACTAATACACCTCGAGGGTTGTGTGGGACCCCTGATGTACAGGAAGACAGGACTTCAGTGAGGAACAATTCCCTCACTCAGGACAGGAATACGGCTTCTCCCCCGTGTGAGATCTCTGATGTGCGGAAAGATTGGCCTTCTGCGAAAAACATTTCCCGCACTCAGGACAGGAAAAAGGCTTCTCCCCCGTGTGAGATCTCTGATGTGTGGAAAGATGGGACTTCACTGAAAAACATTTCCCGCACTCAGAACAGGAAAAAGGCTTCTCCCCCGTGTGAGATCTCTGATGTATGGAAAGATGGGACTTCACTGAAAAACATTTCCCACACTCAGGACAGGAAAAAGGCTTCTCCCCCGTGTGAGATCTCTGATGTGTGGAAAGATTGGCCTTCACTGAAAAACATTTTCCGCAATCAGAACAGGAAAAAGGCTTCTCCCCCGTGTGAGATCTCTGATGTGTGGAAAGATGGGACTTCACTGAAAAACATTTCCCACACTCAGGACAGGAAAAAGGCTTCTCCTCCGTGTGAGATCTCTGATGTGTGGAAAGATGGGACTTCATTGAGAAACATTTTCCGCACACAAAACAGGAAAAAGGCTTCTCCCCCGTGTGTGATCTCTGATGTGTGGAAAGACTGGACTTCTGTGAAAAACATTTTCTGCACTCAGAACAGGAAAAAGGCTTCTCCCCCGTGTGTGATCTCTGATGTGTGGAAAGATAAGACTTCATTGAGAAACATTTTCCGCACACAAAACAGGAAAAAGGCTTCTCCCCCGTGTGAGATCTCTGATGTGTGGAAAGACTGGACATCTGCGAAAAACATTTCCCGCACTCAGAACAGGAAAAAGGCTTCTCCCCCGTGTGTGATCTCTGATGTGTGGAAAGATTGGACTTCACTGAAAAACATTTTCTGCACACAGAACAGGAAAAAGGCTTCTCCCCCGTGTGAGATCTCTGATGTCTGTAAAAACTGGACATATCTGAAAAACATTTTCTGCACTCTGAACAGGAAAAAGGCTTCTCCCTCGTGTGTATTCTCTGATGTTTGGAAAGCTTGGACTTCACTGAAAAACATTTTCCGCACTCAGAACAGGAATACAGCTTCACACCTGTGTGAGATTTTTTATGCTTATTAAGACTGCTTTTGGAAATAAAACACTTCCCGCACACAGGACAGAAAAACTTCTCATCTGTTTCAAGGACAGCACCGTCCCGCACAGTCTGAGGTTTCTCAGGATAAGAGGAATACGATGGTCCGGCACCGTCCTGCACAGTCTGAGGTTCCTCAGGATAGAAGGAATACGATGGTCCGGCACCGTCCCGCACAGTCTGAGGTTCCTCAGGATAAGAGGAATACGATGGTCCGGCACCGTCCCGCACAGTCTGAGGTTCCTCAGGATAAGAGGAATACGATGGTCCGGCACCGTCCCGCACAGTCTGAGGTTCCTCAGGATAAGAGGAATACGATGGTCCGGCACCGTCCCGCACAGTCTGAGGTTCCTCAGGATAAGAGGAATACGATGGTCCGGCACCGTCCCTCACAGTCTGAGGTTCCTCAGGATAAGAGGAATACGATGGTCCGGCACCGTCCCGCACAGTCTGAGGTTCCTCAGGATAAGAGGAATACGATGGTCCGGCACCGTCCCGCACAGTCTGAGGTTCCTCAGGATAAGAGGAATATGATGGTCCGGCACCGTCCCGCACAGTCTGAGGTTCCTCAGGATAAGAGGAATACGATGGTCCGGCACCGTCCCGCACAGTCTGAGGTTCCTCAGGATAAGAGGAATACGATGGTCCGGCACCGTCCCGCACAGTCTGAGGTTCCTCAGGATAAGAGGAATACGATGGTCCATCTACACTGTGTGGTGCCGGATGGACATTTGAGGTAGTCGGGTTTTCTCCTGGACTATACTGTGTGATGTCCTCATCTTCTACTTTACAGTCTGGAGACAAAGTGAGACAATCCTCTGAGGTTTTCCTCATCTCCCGTCCATCTACTAAAATAGAAATACAAAGATTATTACTAGACATGAGCCGATTGGTTCCCCTAAACCAGGACAAGCGGGAACGCCCCATAATGCACTGTGTGATCGCAGTGCATTGACATCTGATGATTGGCCCAAGTATGCACTTGACCTACATTCTTTGGCCAATCGCAGCGCACTCTGCTGAGAGAGCCATAATTGGCCAAAGTCATCCTGACCTGCCAGGTTGCATGCTTGGATAAGGGTCTGGTATGGATTTTGAGGGGACCTCCATGCCATTTTCTTTTTTTACATTTTTCTTAAAATTTTTCTTTATTATTTTGAGCATACCAAGTGACATACAGATGGAAAACCATTCCTCTAACCGAGGAGCAATGGAGAAACATTATATATATATATATATCATTTAACAATGAAGTAAAGGAAAAAACAAAAAGAGGGCACCCACACGAGTCATGATCACATCTTTAAAAAAATAAAATAAAAGGAAAACGGAAATAGAAGAAAGGAGGCGCGTCCCAGCACATTCCCTCCCCTCTCGCCGGTCCCCATCTAGACCTCTAATGACCCACGACTCCGTGGGTACCCTACCCTTCACCCCCTCACGCCGGCAGGTCCCCTCCTCCCCCCGGGGGGAGTCACTATGCCCCCCACAGGGAGGGGGAGGCAAACCGGCCCCTAAAATGTCCTCTATGCCCTAACTTACTACACCAGCTCCCTCCCTTCCCCCCTACCTCCCCCGCCAAATTAACAAAAAAAAAAAAACCCCAACCCCGCCTCTCTCACTCACCCCCCGCCCCTCTTCATCCCATCACTGAACCCGGTCCCTCTTTATTATGCATCCAGCAGAGCCCTCCCTTGTTCTGAGTATCTGAACTCGTTCCACTTAGCCCACGTTTCAAGATATACTTTACGTTTCTGTCTGGAGGTCCATACTAGGTCCTCCATTCTGTTAATTTCTTCTACTCTATAGAGCCACATCTTTACCGTTGGCGGTTGTTTATGTTTCCACGTCCCTGGGATACAGGCGCGGGCGGCATTTAAATGGTGATTAACCATAGAACTCCTGTATCTCTTTAGTCCTGTAATAGATAAAAGGGCCATTCGTCTGGTAGTTTATCTTTACTAAATTTCTGCACTATACCCTGAACCTCCGTCCAAAAGTTCAGAATTCCAGGGCATAGGCAAAAAATATGTAACAAGGTTCCTTCTTCCTTACCACACCTCCAGCACCTATCCGAGGTGTCTGGGTAGCACCTTTTTAATACTACCGGGGTACGATACCATTGAGATAGAATCTTGTAATTCATCTCTTGTGTTTTCACGCAGACTGACGATTCAAATATATTCCGGAGTATTTTACTCTTTTGTTCTTCTGAAAAGGGTCTTCCCAGTTCCATCTCCCACCTGTTAAAGAAGGGGACCTGAGAGTCCTCCGTCGGTGTGTTCAGTAGTTCACTAATTCTTGAAAGGGTGTGCCGAAGTACCCCTCAAATCTTGTAACTTCTGGGGGGTTTTAGGTTGTCCAAGAAGTACCCTCCAAGTATCCAATCTATAAGGGAGCCCACCCTCTACCATTTCCCGCGTACTGTGCCATAAGCCTTCCCTCAAAAAATGAGATGCTTGTATTAGACCCTGGTCTATTAGTCTATCGAAGGACCCCTTCTTCAAACCTGGTGTAAATTGTGGGTTCCCCAAGATTGGGTAGAGTGGTGAGTCCAAAGTAGATAATGCCCCTTTCCTAAATAGCCCATAGGCCACTTTCAATGTTGGGCCTATCAATGGATGTTTCTTAATGAGTATCGGTAGGTCTCTATAGCACCACGCAGCCAGATAGAGTATACTACTACATTGGTCTTGCTCCAAGCCCGGCCATATTTTCTCCCCGCCATGTCTCCCCCAGTCTACCAGGCGGATTAAAATGGCCACCTAGTAGTATCTGAGGATATCTGGGGCCGATACACCTCCCTCTCGTTTTGATAAACATAATGTATGGTTCTTAATTCTTGGACTTTTGTTGCCCCAGATGAAATTTTTAAAGAGAGTTTGGGTCACCTAGTTCATTGAACATTCTAATCATAAAGGGGCCTAATTCTGGGAGAAAAAGTCTATAAAAAAAGTATGGTGAACCCATCTACTACTGGTGCTTTCCCTCTTTTCCCTGCCTCCTGCAATTCTTCTAAGGTAATGGGTCTTCCCGTATCTTGGTTCATCTCTGATGTTAATGTTGAGATACCTGAGGTTTCTATATACTTTCCCAGTGTCTCATGCTGTTGTTGGCTTGTTTGTATATTATATAGGGTACTATAATAATCGCTAAATGTCCGTGCAATCTCGTTGGGTAGTACATGTTCCTCACCTCTTGACCCCTTAATCATTGGGATATAGGTTTTCGCTTGTTGCTCTCTCAGTGAATTTGCCAAATGTTTCCCACATTTATTGCCGAATTCGTAGTTCTGCCTTCTACCATTCTGTATCGCTCTTTTTGCTCTGTGAAAGAGTAATTCAGTCATTTGTCTACGTGGCGTCATGAGCTCTCTCCCTACATTAAGGTTAGGGTTCTGTTTGTGCCGACTTTCTAAATTTCTAATTTCCGACATGAGAGTTGTTATTCTCCGTTCTCTATTCCTTTTGATTCTTGCCCCATGTTTCATCAAGACTCCCCTAATCACCGCTTTATGGGCCTCCCATATCACCCCCAGGTTACACTCTGAGGTATCATTTATCTGAAAGTACCATTTTAACTCCGGATTTCTTCCAAAACTTCCTCGTCCTGTAGCAGACTCTCGTTCAGTCTCCAGGTACTTGGTCCGGAGGATCTGGGATCCCCTATTTTGTATTCTAAAAGAATTGGGGCGTGGTCGGTCCAAGTTATTTCCCCAATTCCAACTTCTATAACTGCGTGAAGCTGATTGTGGGTTATAAAGTAGTAATCAATACGTGAATATATCTTCTGCGGTACTGAGTAGAAGGAGTAATCTCGCTCTCCTGGATGCATCAACCTCCATGTATCTATTAGGGTGCCTTGTTGTAACATCTGCCAGATCCGCTTCCGGGCACCCCCCGTAACTGATGAGGTACCGGATGAGGTGTCCATCGTAGGATCCAGGGGAACATTTAGGTCTCCTCCCATTATCAACTGGCCTTCCTGGAAGCCTGTCAGTCTGTCCAAAAATTCTCTCAGGAACCGGTCTTGGTGTACATTTTTACATGGAGTTCCCCTCAATATCCATAGCAGACCCGAAAGGCCTTAGTATCTATATTCCCGAGGTCTGACAATTCATTAGAGCCGCAAGCTATATTTTAAATAAGTTTTCCTTTTAGAAATCTCCTTTTTTCTTGCGGTACTGTTATAAACATGGGAAAGATGCGCTACTTTACAGGAAGACTAAGGGGACCCCTCCAGGCACAACATTTTTATTGTTTCACTTTAAGCATTATTAAAATCACTGCTCTTGAAAAAACAGCCGTTTTTTAAAAACTTTTTTTGTATGGTTACATGTCCTCTGGGGCAGGACCCGGGTCCCCAAAATTTTTTATGGCAATAACTTGCATATAAGCCTTTACCAATAAGTTACTGCCCACCGTCAAATGACGGTGGGACGATGAGCATCTCGTTCTGGGAGGACGTTGTGACAGACCTAGCCGGGACAGAGACTTTTGGAGAGGACTGAATGCGAGCCTCTTGCCTTCCGATTATGGGCCAGGGCCTCAAAACAAGAAGGCGCATGGGTTATCCCGGCAGACAGACCTGGAACCTTAAGACTACTTTTCCAACATCCTCAAGTTGACCTGTTCGGGGTCCCACTGTGGCTGTTGGACTGTTTCTCAGGGGGGATCATTGTCATGGACCTTGGAATGCTGAAGTGTTTGAATCTGTTACACAGTGGGAGTGGGGGGGGTCTTCTGCCCTGTTTTAAGGCTAATCCATTACAAACGCTACTTTTACCAGAACGAGCGCTCCTTTCTCATAACTTCTGAGCATGCGCGTTTTTTCCCACCGTCGTTAAAGCCCACACACAACCGTTTTTCACGATGTGAAAAATGACAACGTGAAAAACTACGAGAAAAAATACTGCATGTTCTAAATTTTTATTGCCCATTTTTCACGTCGAGAAAAATGCCCTGCAGCCCACAGACGATCGTTTTTAATGACCAATTAAAAAAAATGAATTTTTCTCGTTACGAAAAACGGTCGTGAGTACGCGGCATAACTCTATCCAAAATGAAACAAAAAAGTTTTGTCTATAGCTCTTCTTTAGGGTTCCAAAGTTGGAGGAAGTTATCACATTATTATCACCATGTAAAAGTCTGTGCTCCAATCACATCATCAGATATAAAATGTCCAGCTGGTAGGAAACGGGTGTAACAAAAGAGAATACATATTATGGCCCGAATTCACGTAGCACTTACGACGGCGTATCTCGAGTTTCGTCGGCGTAAGTACAAATGTGCGCCGTCGTATCTCTGTGCCGGTTCCCAAAGCTCGATACGACAAAAAATAAGGCTTTAGCCGCCCGACGTAACTTGCCTACGCCGGCGTATCGTGGGCGCATAGTTACGCTGGAGGCATCTGGAGTTCCCATTTTAAATATGCAAATGAGGGAGATACGGCGATTTACGAACATACTTGCGGCCGGCACATGTTTTAAGCGACGTAAAGTTATTCCCCATATAGGAGGTGCAACCCATGCAAAGGTATGGACCAGGGAACGAACGCCGTAGATTTTTACGTCGTTTACGTAGTACGTGAATAGGGCTGTGCGTAGGTTACGTTCATGTCGTAGGTGGGGTTTTGACATATCTTAAGCAGTTATTTCGACGTGACTGTGAGCATGCGCACTGGGATGCGTCCAAGATACGACGCATGCGCCGTTCGTTTTTAGTACTTGTTTGAAGCTCAGAGCATCATTTGCATGGGGTCACGCTTCATTTAAATGTATTACGCCCACTTCCACCTACTTTGACTTGGCTTACACCGACGAATATACGGTACGCCAGCGCAACGTTGGGAGCATTTGCTTTGTGAATTCCATGCTTGTCTCTCAACGTTGCGCCGGCGTAGTGTAAAGAAGATATGTTACGCCTGCATAAAGATTCGCTCAGGTATGTGAATCTGGGCCTATGTATATATATATATATATATAGCAGGGGGTGGGGGGGAACAGAAGTCAGGAGTACCTGAGAGAAATACAGGAATACAGGATGGGGAACACAGCTCAGGAAAGTGACCAGGGGATTACAGGCTGATATCACCCAGTCCCCGCCCTACTCTGGACCAATCAGTGAGTAGTATGGGTGGAAGAATGGATTTAGTGTTAATGACCCACCTGTGCTGATCTCTGTAGGAGTGTCCTCCTCTATAAATGTCCCCGTTATTCCATCCTCCTCCATAGACTGCTGATCATCCCTCACATACGTCTCTTCTTCTTCTGATTTCACCTCAAATTCTATATCGATTGGATCTCCACTCTAAACCAAGAGAATGAGAGAGAATATCATCTGTAAGATATAAACTTACATACAAAACCCACACATCATCTCCACCAGTCCATGTTCTAGATGCTCCGCCCCACCGACCTTGTAACAGTGGGGGATGGTGTGACCTTCCTGTGTGGAATCGCGGGAATACAGAGGACGGGGACATCTCTCTGGGGGGTTCCTGGTATTAGGTGGCTCCATCATATCCTTGTGTTCTTCTGATAACTCCTCCATCACTCCATACTCCTCATCCTCCTCTTTATACTCTTCTTTAACATCAATATTATCATCCCCAAGGTTTACACTCTGAATATATAATAAAACATTCATTATAATAAACATGTTTGTGTATAAATCATAACCACCAATAATTGTCACTCATCTACCTGATGATGGTGGGGGATGGTGTGTTCTTCCTCCATCACCCCATCCTCATCATCCTCCTCTTTTATCTCTTCTTTAACCTCAACTTTAGGATCTCTCAGGTCTCCACTCTGAATATAGAATAAAAATGACATCAATGGTAACAATGCAGATAATGTACAGATCCTAATGATACGATCAGTGATTGTTCCTCATCTACCTGATGATGGTGGGGGATGGTGTGACCTTCCTGTGTGGAATAATCCCGGGAATACAGAGGACGGGGACATCTCTCTGGTGGGTTCCCATTACTGGATCCATCTGTAGGAAACACACACACTGACTGAATACATTATTTCTATGTGTTTATCAGATGATGGGGGATGGGGGTGGAGCCTCCGTACTGCTCTCTCCTTTACAATAAAGTCTCCTCTTACCCGGTGATGTGAGGGGCGGCTGATTGTCCATCATGACGTCCTTGTAGAGATCCTTGTGTCCTTCTAAATCCTCCTACATAGGGAAATAGACAGTGACATCACCTGATACTTACAAAGATAAAGTCATCATCCAGACACATCCCTTGTGTTGAACCTTCACAGACATCAGGAATAGTTATTTCCTCCTCCATAAAGATTATAAAATCAAACACAAGTATCATAAAACCACCTCTAACTAAAACCCCCACCCCGTATTATCGTATAATCTGTTAGTAAAAACTGAAATGAAGAGAATGTTCCGGCCCTGTAAGTGGGGAATTGTTCTGCCCCTGAAGGGGTTAATCTAGGTCTCCACACTATATATGTGTGTATTATCATCTGCTGGAGATAAAAGACGTCACAGTGACTATGGAGGAAGAGGACGGACATGACGGGGTTACTGGGTGTAAATAGAAGATAAGATCTTATTACCTCCTCTGCTACCGATTCCAAAGATGTCTCCTCACTACTTCCTCCCGACTCACCTCTCACCCGGAACTTCCTGTCTGTCCCTGACATCACTTCCTGTCTTCCATAGAGACTTCTTCTCTCTATGGTAGAAGGCACACAGCACACATTATACACCACATATTAATAAAATAATAAAGTTACATTCCCACCAAACAATATACATGAACCTGATTATTAAATAACATTGTTTTTTTTATCAATGTCATGTCGGCAGTCTCTGGGGGGAGCCTACAGAAGAGTCAAGAGTGGGAGTGCTGCCAGGACAGGGGTCACGGGAGGAGTCAGACGTGTGTGGACTGTGGAGAGAGGAATATAGGAGGAGCCACCAAGCTGAATTCCAGAGAGGACCATCTGACCTATATTTAATGATCTTTGATTAAATTGGTTTATTGGTGAGAGAAAATTCTAGAAACTGTGAATTCATAGTTCAAAGGATTTACGGCTCTTTATATAACCCTCATCTACATCATGGACATCTTCTTCAGCTTCTTAGTAAATAGGATAGAAATCTTCACAATCCTATAGAAGAGGTTGGGGGTCCTGAGTAGTCATAGAAAGGCCCAGCACCCCAATAGTAGAGGAAGAGGTGGTCTGGTGACATGGAGAAGAAGACTCCGGTCAGTCTCTGGATCTCCATCATTGGAAACATGGTGAGACAACAAATACAGCGGGATGGTGGAGGAGATGTTGGTGTCGGTGTGGAAATGGACAGAACACGGGATGATGACACTGAAAGAACAATACGGCTTCATTCTACGATATGTCAAGGAGAGAACCCTACAGGAGAGACTTTTCTCTCTAATTATTGTCAGTAGAAGACCCTGATCCCTGTATATGATATACTCCTGACCCCTGTATATGATATACTCCTGACCTCTGTATATGATATACTCCTGACCCCTGTATATGATATACTCCTGACCCCTGTATATGATATACTCCTGACCTCTGTATACGATATACTTCTGACCTCTGTATACGATATACTCCTGACCCCTGTATATGATATACTCCTGACCCCTGTATATGATATACTGCTGACCCCTGTATATGATATACTCCTGACCCCTGTATATGATATACTCCTGACCCCTGTATATAATATACTCCTGACCTCTGTATATGATATACTCCTGACCCCTGTATATGATATACTCCTGACCCCTGTATATGATATACTCCTGACCTCTGTATACGATATACTCCTGACCTCTGTATATGATATACTCCTGACCTCTGTATATGATATACTCCTGACCCCTGCATATGATATACTCCTGAATCCCCGGATATGATATACTCCTGACCCCTGTATATAATATACTCCTGACCTCTGTATATGATATACTCCTGACTTCTGTATAGGATATACTCCTGACCTCTGTATATGATATACTCCTGACCTCTGTATAGGATATACTCCTGACCCCTGTATATGATATACTCCTGACCACTGTATATGATATACTCCTGACCACTGTATAGGATATACTCCTGACCACTGCACTCTAAGACCATTATTCAGACTCACCTTTAACCTGATGACCTGCAAAGGCTTTTAACCACTTCCCACCCGGCCTATAGCAAAATGATGGCCGCAAAGTGGTTCAGTTATCCTGACTGGGCGTCATATGATGTCCAGCAGGATAAGCCTCGATCACGTGCCCTATGGGGGCACTCAGCCTGGCAATTGCTATTGTTGTGTGTCAGTCTGACACACCGCAACACTGATCTCAATAAAGAGTTTCTGATAGAGGCTCTTTATTACGTGACCAGCTGTGTCCAATCACAGCTGATCACAGCGTAAACAGGAAGAGACATTCATCGAATTTTCCTCACTGGCATCTGACAGAGGAGAGCCGCCACTGCATACCAGTATAGAGCCGAACACATTATCCAGTCCATACCAGTATAGAGCCGAACACATTATCCAGTCCATACCAGTATGGAGCCTAACACATTATCCAGTGCATACCAGTATAGATGCCAACACATTACCCAGTCCATACCAGTATAGAGCCGAACACATTATCCAGTCCATACCAGTATGGAGCCTAACACATTATCCAGTGCATACCAGTATAGATCCCAACACATTAACCAGTCCATACCAGTATAGAGCCGAACACATTATCCAGTCCATACCAGTATGGAGCCTAACACATTATCCAGTGCATACCAGTATAGATCCCAACACATTAACCAGTCCATACCAGTATAGATATCCACCATAATATTTTTTCCCATTGAGATCTGATGTGTTTTCAAAGTATTCCTTTCATTTTTTTTTGAGCAGTGTATATATGTTGTAAACGCCTAGAAGAGGCCACTTGGCATCCTGGCGTGAGTCGCTCCTTTCCCTGGTGAAATAAAAGCTTTGTTTTCCTGGAGTCCGTGTCCGGAGTCCATTCCTGGTTTCCCAGAACTCAAAGAGCCGTTTTGCTGCAACATTTATCTGGTGCATTGGCCGGGAAAGCAGGTGTGGCAGGTGGCATTCCACCGGACCCACGTTGACTGGCCTGCTGGAGACAGCCTCCTGAGTTGCCACATTGTCTCTGGCGCCCCCCCAGACCAATTGTCTGGGAGACCATGCTACATCTCAATAGTCTGTGCCAGGACCACCCTGTCTCGAATCGGACTCGGGAACCAAACAACTGGACGTGGGAACGTCAGGAACAGGTGAGATCTCTGCTTTTTGATTTGGGATATCTGTCAGGTGGGGCCTCTCAACGATATTTGAGGGAAGGAGAGCCTGATCATCTCCCGAGGAAAACCCATTGGAAGGCTGGGCTTCTTGGGCAGAACTCAGTCAGCAACAATTGGGTGGTAGAGGTTGGTATGAATTGTGTCTGTATAAGACGTAGTGAGTGTGGACCCCCTGTGTAAGCGCATTTCTCACCCGGGAGAATGCCTCAGTGGCTAATATGGGAAAGTGTTGTCTAGTAACCCTATTTGTGTCGAGAATTCAGACCACCTCACCGGATTCTCAAAACCTTACCCAACCCTCTGTGTCTGTAGGCTACATAATGGGTGGAAACCAGTCATTCGTTTTGTCCCCTTACAGTGTTTGACCGCAAATTTTAGGAAGCGTTTCTGCGAAGGTTGCAAACTGAAACTCGGTCCTAAAAGATTCGATGTATTGTGTGAAAAAGATTGGCCCTGCTATGGGCCAAAAGGGAACATTTGACCGAGAGATTATTGACTGGCTGCAAGAAGGTGTTGTTAGGTCGGAATCACAGAAGCAGGAAGTCGGTGCTGGGTCATTTCCCTGGTGAAATGAAAGGTTTGTGTTCCTGGAGTCCGTGTCCGGAGTCCATTCCTGGTTTCCCAGAAATCAAAGAGCCGTTTTGCTGCAACATTTATCTGGTGCATTGGCCGGGAAACCAGGTGTGACTGCTGTGACAGGTGACAACACCACCAGCAATTCTTCTCATTCCACCTGTGAGGTTGGTGGTTCAACTGGACCCGGCTTCAGGACTTCTGGATGTATGGAGACTCTCTGATGCATCGGTAAGTCAAGACACACGCAGGGATAGGGTGAATCAAAAACGACAATTTTATTCCTCGTGGGCACTGCACTTATTCAAAACATACAAGAAAATGAACGCCCTTGCTTCAGCCAATCGCAGTAAAGTAATTAGTTTATACAAGTAATACAGTACGTCACAATTATACAACATTCCTGAGCGTGTAACCAGCTAAGACTTGTTCTACCACATGCCCTATCTTGTTATGTAAGATGTATTTGTTCTATTGCACGTACACAATAACATATTGCAAGGCTGTTTCTAGCTTCTGTGTAATTAATCCCAACGGTTCTGGGTTATAGGATACATCTCTACAAGCATTGATATTATGGGGGGACTCTAGCAAGCCTTACAATGCATTGATATTATGGGGGACTCTAGCAAGCCTTACAATGCATTGATATTATGGGGGAACTCTAGCAAGCCTTACAATGCATTGATATTATGGGGGGACTCTAGCAAGCCTTACAATGCATTGATATTATGGGGGAACTCTAGCAAGCCTTACAATGCATTGATATTATGGGGGATCTCTAGCAAGCCTTACAATGCATTGATATTATGGGGGAACTCTAGCAAGCCTTACAATGCATTGATATTATGGGGGAACTCTAGCAAGCCTTACAATGCATTGATATTATGGGGGATCTCTAGCCTTACAATGCATTGATATTATGGGGGATCTCTAGCAAGCCTTACAATACATTGATATTATGGGGGATCTCCAGTAGGGTTGTCCCGATACCAGTATCGGTATCGGGACTGATACCGAGTATTTGCGGGAGTACCCCCGATGCCTAAATAGAATACTTACCCCCCCCCCCGCGGCCGCCGTGTAACGCAAAAGCCGCCGCCGCATTAATCACCGCGCTGGGAACATTAGACTCAGCTTTCATTTAAATAGCCGTTTTCCCCGCCGCGCATAGACACTCCCCCTTTCTCGGGAGGTGGACTATGGTACTTGTGTTTTTTCTTTCATGTCCCCCCCCCCCCGGGATATAGAAGTGATTATTAATAAGTGAATGGAGGAAGGTGGTGTTTGGAGACAATTTATACGTTGATTCCCCACACAGAGGTGCAGTCTGGAGACTGTAGGAATTACTACCATTGGTAAAGTGGAGGGATCGTGATCGGACACGAGGAGTGATCTGTCTATGAGTTTTATACTCACCCTTGAGGTGAGCATGCATTTTAGCAGGTGGGGGTGCGCACTGAATATTGGATCCATTTAAATAGGATTTTTCACAGCGGTGACAGCTTTGGAAACCTCCATATCAACTGTTTTTTTATCATTTTTTTCTTTTTTCATAAATAGTTTTATGGAATGTATAATTATTTGTTTATATAAGATTTATAGATACGCAGCGCTGCACTATTTTCACACAATTAATACGCAGCTTCTACTTTTCAGAGGTGCCATATCCTTCTCTGTACAATCCGTGTTTTATTGATTGCATGGAATATTGGAAGTTTCTGAGATTGTGGATTTGGGGTTTTCATGGGCTGGAAGCCACAATCATCACAATGATGACAAATCACGGCTTGAACCCTCTTGCTTTGCATGTAATGAGTCTCTCTCATATATTAGTCTCGCCTTTTTATGTTGCATTAGTGAAATAAATGAACTTTTGAACCATATTCTAATTTTTCGCGTTTTACCCGTATATCAGGGTGTGCTTCTTCCCCACATGTCCAGCAACATTCACATACAAGACATTTCCCGCACTCACTAATACACCTCGAGGGTTGTGTGGGACCCCTGATGTACAGGAAGACAGGACTTCAGTGAGGAACAATTCCCTCACTCAGGACAGGAATACGGCTTCTCCCCCGTGTGAGATCTCTGATGTGCGGAAAGATTGGACTTCAGTGAAAAACATTTCCCGCACTCAGGACAGGAAAAAGGCTTCTCCCCCGTGTGAGATCTCTGATGTGCGGAAAGATTGGCCTTCTGTGAAAAACATTTCCCGCACTCAGGACAGGAAAAAGGCTTCTCCCCCGTGTGAGATCTCTGATGTGCGGAAAGATGGGACTTCACTGAAAAACATTTCCCGCACTCAGAACAGGAAAAAGGCTTCTCCCCTGTGTGAGATCTCTGATGTGTGGAAAGATGGGACTTCTCTGAAAAACATTTCCCACACTCAGGACAGGAAAAAGGCTTCTCCCCCGTGTGAGATCTCTGATGTGCGGAAAGATTGGCCTTCTGTGAAAAACATTTCCCGCACTCAGGACAGGAAAAAGGCTTCTCCCCCGTGTGAGATCTCTGATGTGTGGAAAGATGGGACTTCAATGAAAAACATTTCCCACACTCAGAACAGGAAAAAGTCTTCTCCCCTGTGTGACATCTCTGATGTGTGGAAAGATGGGACTTCTCTGAAAAACATTTCCCACACTCAGGACAGGAAAAAGGCTTCTCCCCCGTGTGAGATCTCTGATGTGTGGAAAGATTGGCCTTCACTGAAAAACATTTCCCGCAATCAGAACAGGAAAAAGGCTTCTCCCCCGTGTGAGATCTCTGATGTGTGGAAAGATGGGACTTCTCTGAAAAACATTTCCCACACTCAGGACAGGAAAAAGGCTTCTCCCCCGTGTGAGATCTCTGATGTGTGTAAAGATAGGACTTCATTGAGAAACATTTTCCGCACTCAGAACAGGAAAAAGGCTTCTCCCTCGTGTGAGATCTCTGATGTGTGGAAAGATGGGACTTCTCTGAAAAACATTTCCCACACTCAGGACAGGAAAAAGGCTTCTCCCCCGTGTGTGATCTCTGATGTGTGGAAAGACTGGACTTCTGTGAAAAACATTTTCTGCACTCAGGACAGGAAAAAGGCTTCTCCCCGTGTGTGATCTCTGATGTGTGGAAAGATAAGACTTCATTGAGAAACATTTTCCGCACACAAAACAGGAAAAAGGCTTCTCCCCCGTGTGTAATCTCTGATGTGTGGAAAGACTGGACATCTGCGAAAAACATTTCCCACACTCAGAACAGAAAAAAGGCTTCTCCCCCGTGTGTGACCTCTGATGTGTGGAAAGACTGAACATATCTGAAAAACATTTTCTGCACTCTGAACAGGAAAAAGGCTTCTCCCCTGTGTGTATTCTCTGATGTTTGGAAAGCTTGGACTTCTGTGAAAAACATTTTCCGCACTCCGAACAGGAAAAAGGCTTCTCCCCCGTGTGAGATCTCTGATGTCTGTAAAAACTGGACATATCTGAAAAACATTTTCTGCACTCTGAACAGGAAAAAGGCTTCTCCCTCGTGTGTATTCTCTGATGTTTGGAAAGCTTGGACTTCACTGAAAAACATTTTCCGCACTCAGAACAGGAATACGGCTTCACACCTGTGTGAGATTTTTTATGCTTATTAAGATTGCTTTTGGAACTAAAACACTTCCCACACACAGGACAGAAAAACTTCTCATCTGTTGCAAGGACAGCACCGTCCCGCACAGTCTGAGGTTCCTCAGGATAAGAGGAATACGATGGTCCGGCACCGTCCCGCACAGTCTGAGGTTCCTCAGGATAAGAGGAATACGATGGTCCGGCACCGTCCCGCACAGTCTGAGGTTCCTCAGGATAAGAGGAATACGATGGTCCATCTACACTGTGTGGTGCCGGATGGACATTTGAGGTAGTCGGGTTTTCTCCTGGACTATACTGTGTGATGTCCTCATCTTCTACTTTACAGTCTGGAGACAAAGTGAGACAATCCTCTGAGGTTTTCCTCATCTCCCGTCCATCTACTAAAATAGAGATACAAAGATTATTACTAGACATGAGCTGATTGGTTCCCCTAAACCAGGACAAGCGGGAACGCCCCATAATGCACTGTGTGATCCCAGTGCATTGACATCTGATGATTGGCCCAAGTATGCACTTGACCTACATTCTTTGGCCAATCGCAGCGCACTCTGCTGAGAGAGCCATAATTGGCCAAAGTCATCCTGACCTGCCAGGTTGCATGCTTGGATAAGGGTCTGGTATGGATTTTGAGGGGACCTCCATGCCATTTTCTTTTTTTACATTTTTCTTTAAATTTTTCTTTATTATTTTGAGCATACCAAGTGACATACAGATGGAAAACCATTCCTCTAACCGAGGAGCAATGGAGAAACATTATATATATATATATATCATTTAACAATGAAGTAAAGGAAAAACCAAAAAGAGGGCACCCACACGAGTCATGATCACATCTTTAAAAAAATAAAAATAAAAGGAAAACGGAAATAGAAGAAAGGAGGCGCGTCCCAGCACATCCCCTCCCCTCCCTCCCCTCTCGCCGGTCCCCATCTAGACCTCTGATGACCCACGACTCCGTGGGTACCCTACCCTTCACCCCCTCACGCCGGCAGGTCCCCTCCTCCCCCCGGGGGGAGTCACTATGCCCCCCACAGGGAGGGGGAGGCAAACCGGCCCCTAAAATGTCCTCTATGCCCTAACTTACTACACCAGCTCCCTCCCTTCCCCCCTAACTCCCCCGCCAAATTAACAAAAAAAAAAAAAAACCCCAACCCCAACCCCGCCTCTCTCACTCATCCCCCCCCTCTTCATCCCATCACTGAACCCGGTCCCTCTTTATTATGCATCCAGCAGAGCCCTCCCTTGTTCTGAGTATCTGAACTCGTTCCACTCAGCCCACGTTTCAAGATATACTTTACGTTTCTGTCTGGAGGTCCATACAAGGTCCTCCATTCTGTTCATTTCTTCTACTCTATTGAGCCACATCTTTACCGTTGGCGGTTGTTTATGTTTCCACGCCCCTGGGATACAGGCGCGGGCGGCATTTAAATGGTGATTAACCATAGAACTCCTGTATCTCTTTAGTCCTGTAATAGATAAAAGGGCCATTCGTCTGGTAGTTTATCTTTACTAAATTTCTGCACTATACCCTGAACCTCCGTCCAAAAGTTCAGAATTCCAGGGCATAGGCAAAAAATATGTAACAAGGTTCCTTCTTCCTTACCACACCTCCAGCACCTATCCGAGGTGTCTGGGTAGCACCTTTTTAATACTACCGGGGTACGATACCATTGAGATAGAATCTTGTAATTCATCTCTTGTGTTTTCACGCAGACTGACGATTCAAATATATTCCGGAGTATTTTACTCTTTTGTTCTTCTGAAAAGGGTCTTCCCAGTTCCATCTCCCATCTGTTAAAGAAGGGGACCTGAGAGTCCTCCGTCGGTGTGTTCAGTAGTTCACTAATTCTTGAAAGGGTGTGCCGAAGCACTCCACTGCCAATACAGTACCCCTCAAATCTTGTAACTTCTGGGGGGTTTTAGGTTGTCCAAGAAGTGCCGCAATTGTAGTGCTCTCCAAGTATCCAATCTATAAGGGAGCCCACCCTCTACCATTTCCCGCGTACTGTGCCATAAGCCTTCCCTCAAAAAATGAGATGCTTGTATTAGACCCTGGTCTATTAGTCTATCGAAGGACCCCTTCTTCAAACCTGGTGTAAATTGTGGGTTCCCCAAGATTGGGTAGAGTGGTGAGTCCAAAGTAGATAATGCCCCTTTCCTAAATAGCCCATAGGCCACTTTCAATGTTGGGCCTATCAATGGATGTTTCTTAATGAGTATCGGTAGGTCTCTATAGCACCACGCAGCCAGATAGAGTATACTACTACATTGGTCTTGCTCCAAGCCCGGCCATATTTTCTCCCCGCCATGTCTCCCCCAGTCTACCAGGCGGATTAAAATGGCCACCTAGTAGTATCTGAGGATATCTGGGGCCGATACACCTCCCTCTCGTTTTGATAAACATAATGTATGGTTCTTAATTCTTGGACTTTTGTTGCCCCAGATGACATTTTTAAAGAGAGTTTGCGTCTGTCTATAAAAAGATTTTGGTATAGCAATTGGGAGCGTTTGGAAGAGGTACAGAAATTTTGGTAATATATTCATTTTAATAATGTTAATTCGTCCGAACCACGAATGGAACCCCTTCCTCCAACCATCCAGGAGGACCCGCGTTTTCGTCAACATTGGCATAAAATTAAGTCTGAAAACCTGTGTCAGGTCCGCCGGGATGAAGGTACCCAGATATGAAAGTGACTTATCGGACCATTTAAATCTGTGCTTTGCTTTCAGGAAGCGCATCTCTCCCCTCGGGATCCCCACCCCCATTGCTTCAGACTTATCGTAATTTATCTTAAAATTTGATACGTCTCCATATACCTTCAGTTCCTGTACCAAATTGGGGAGGGATTCTACCGGGTTCACTAAAGAGTACATCATATCGTCCGCGTAGGCAGAGATCTTATATTCGGAGCCTCCAAAGGACAATCCTTTCTGGATCTGGATTCAATCGAATCCTGCTTAGTAACGGTTCCACTGAGAGGGCAAACAAGAGAGGGGATAGGGGACATCCCTTCCTTGTCCCATTTGAAAGTTTAAAAGAAGGTGACAAAATTCCGTTCACTCTAACTTGTGCTGTTGGGTGAGTATAGTTACTTCTGATCCATTGTAACATCTTATTGCCGAACCCCATGTGTTTCAAGACCATGAATTGCCAATTTATCCGATCAAAAGCTTTCTCGGCATCTGTACTGAGGAAAACACATGGGGTTCCGCCGGAGCCGGCCAAATGGACCAGGTTCAGAATCTTGATCGTATTGTCCCTGGCTTCACGCATTTGCACGAATCCCACCTGGTCTCTGTGGATAAGCCCAGGTATGTGTTGCTGTATGCGTATTGCCAGAATTTTGGCAAAGAGCTTCAGATCCTCATTCAGTAATGATATAGGTCTGTAGCTTCCACATTGAGAGGGGTCTTTGCCTTCTTTTGGTATTACCGCTATTACTGCTTTTAGGGTTTCAGAATGAAAAGAGCATGAGTCACCTAGTTCATTGAACATTCTAATCATAAAGGGGCCTAATTCTGGGAGAAAAAGTCTATAATAAAGTATGGTGAACCCATCTACTCCTGGTGCTTTCCCTCTTTTCCCTTTTTTCACTGCCTCCTGCAATTCTTCTAAGGTAATGGGTCTTCCCGTATCTTGGCTCATCTCTGATGTTAATGTTGAGATACCTGAGGTTTATATATACTTTCCCAGTGTCTCATGCTGTTGTTGGCTTGTTTGTATATTATATAGGGTACTATAATAATCACTAAATGTCCGTGCAATCTCTTTGGGTAGTACATGTTCCTCACCTCTTGACCCCTTAATCATTGGGATATAGGTTTTCGCTTGTTGCTCTCTCTTTGCCAAATGTTTCCCACATTTATTGCCGAATTCGTAGTTCTGCCTTCTACCATTCTATATCGCTCTTTTTGCTCTGTGAAAGAGTAATTCAGTAATTTGTCTACGTGACGTCATGAGCTCTCTCCCTACATTAAGGTTAGGGTTCTGTTTGTGCCGACTTTCTAAATTTCTAATTTCCGACATGAGAGTTGTTATTTTCCGTTCTCTATTCCTTTTCATTCTTGCCCCATGTTTCATCAAGACCCCCCCTAATCACTGCTTTATGGGCCTCCCATATCACCCCCAGGTTACACTCTGAGGTATCATTTATCTGAAAGTACCATTTTAACTCTGGATTTCTTCCAAAACGTCCTCGTCCTGTAGAAGACTCTCGTTCAGTCTCCAGGTACTTGGTCCGGAGGATCTGGGATCCCCTATTTTGTATTCTAAAAGAATTGGGGCGTGGTCGGTCCAAGTTATTTCCCCAATTCCAACTTCTCTAACTGCGTGAAGCTGATTGTGGGGTATAAAGTAGTAATCGATACGTGAATATATGTTGTGCGGTACTGAGTAGAAGGAGTAATCTCGCTCTCCTGGATGCATCAACCTCCATGTATCTATTAGGGTGCCTTGTTGTAACATCTGCCAGATCCGCTTCCGGGCACCCCCCGTAACTGATGAGGTAACGGATGAGGTGTCCATTGTAGGATCCAGGGGAACATTTAGGTCTCCTCCCATTATCAACTGGCCTTCCTGGAAGCCTGTCAGTCTGTCCAAAAATTCTCTCAGAAACCGGTCTTGGTGTACATTTTTACATGGAGTTCCCCTCAATATCCATAGCAGACCCGAAAGGCCTTAGTATCTATATTCCCGAGGTCTGACAATTCATTAGAGCCGCAAGCTATATTTTAAATAAGTTTTCCTTTTAGAAATCTCCTTTTTTCTTGCGGTACTGTTATAAACATGGGAAAGATGCGCTACTTTACAGGAAGACTAAGGGGACCCCTCCAGGCACAACATTTTTATTGTTTCACTTTAAGCATTATTAAAATCACTGCTCTTGAAAAAACAGCCGTTTTTTAAAAACTTTTTTTGTATGGTTACATGTCCTCTGGGGCAGGACCCGGGTCCCCAAATTTTTTTATGGCAATAACTTGCATATAAGCCTTTACCAATAAGTTACTGCCCACCGTCAAATGACGGTGGGACGATAAGCCTCTCGTTCTGGGAGGACGTTGTGACAGACCTAGCCGGGACAGAGACTTTTGGAGAGGACTGAATGCGAGCCTCTTGCCTTCCGATTATGGGCCAGGGCCTCAAAACAAGAAGGCGCATGGGTTATCCCGGCAGACAGACCTGGAACCTTAAGACTCCTTTTCCAACATCCTCAAGTTGACCTGTTCGGGGTCCCACTGTGGCTGTTGGACTGTTTCTCAGGGGGGATCATTGTCATGGACCTTGGAATGCTGAAGTGTTTGAATCTGTTACACAGTGGGGGGGGGGTCTTCTGCCCTGTTTTAAGGCTAATCCATTACAAACGCTACTTTTACCAGAACGAGTGCTCCCGTCTCATAACTTCTGAGCATGCGCATTTTTTTCCACCATCGTTAAAGCCCACACACAACCGTTTTTCACGATGTGAAAAATGACAACGTGAAAAACTACGAGAAAAAATACTGCATGTTCTAAATTTTTATTGCCCATTTTTCACGTCGAGAAAAATGCTCTGCAGCCCACAGACCAGGGATCCTCAAACTACGGCCCTCCAGTTGTTGGGGAACTACACATCCCATGAGGCATTGCAAAACTCTGACATTCACAGACATGACGAGGCATGATGGGAATTGTAGTTCCTGAACATCTGGAGGGCCGTAGTTTGAAGACCCCTGCCACAGACGATCGTTTTTAATGACCAATTAAAAAAAATAGAATTTTTCTCGTTTTGAAAAACGGTCGTGTGTACGCGGCATAACTCTATCCAAAATGAAACAAAAAAGTTTTCTCTATAGCTCTTCTTTAGGGTTCCAAAGTTGGAGGATGTTATTACATTATTATCACCATGTAAAAGTCTGTGCTCCAATCACATCATCAGATATAAAATGTCCAGCTGGTAGGAAACGGGTGTAACAAAAGAGAATACATATTATGGCCCGGATTCACGTAGCACTTACGACGGCGTATCTCGAGTTTCGTCGGCGTAAGTACAAATGTGCGCCGTCGTATCTCTGTGCCGATTCCCAAAGCTAGATACGACAAAAAATAAGGCTTTAGCCGCCCGACGTAACTTGCCTACGCCGGCGTATCGTGGGCGCATAGTTACGCTGGAGGCATCTGGAGTTCCCATTTTAAATATGCAAATGAGGGAGATACGGCGATTTACGAACGTACTTGCGGCCGGGGCATGTTTTAAGCGATTTGCGTAAGGGCTACGTCCGGCGTAAAGTTATTCCCCATATAGGAGGTGCAACCCATGCAAAGGTATGGACCAGGGAACGAACGCCGTAGATTTTTACGTTGTTTACGTAGTACGTGAATAGGGCTGACCCACCTGTGCTGATCTCTGTAGGAGTGTCCTCCTCTATAAATGTCCCCGTTATTCCATCCTCCTCCATAGACTGCTGATCATCCCTCACATACGTCTCTTCTTCTTCTGATTTCACCTCAAATTCTATATCGATTGGATCTCCACTCTAAACCAAGAGAATGAGAGAGAATATCATCTGTAAGATATAAACTTACATACAAAACCCACACATCATCTCCACCAGTCCATGTTCTAGATGCTCCGCCCCACCGACCTTGCAATAGGGAGGGATGGTGTGACCTTCCTGTGTGGAATCCCGGGAATACAGAGGACGGGGACATCTCTCTGGGGGGTTCCTGGTATTAGGTGGCTCCATCATATCCTTGTGTCCTTCTGATAACTCCTCCATCTCTCCATACTCCTCATCCTCCTCTTTATACTCTTCTTTAACATCAATATTATCATCCCCGAGGTTTCCACTCTGAATATATAATAAAACATTCATTATAATAAACATGCTTGTGTATAAATCATAACCACCAATAATTGTTCCTCATCTACCTGATGATGGTGGGGGATGGTGTGTTCTTCCTCCATCACCCCATCCTCATCATCCTCCTCCTTTATCTCTTCTTTAACCTCAACTTTAGGATCTCTCAGGTCTCCACTCTGAATATAGAATAAAAATGACATCAATGGTAACAATGCAGATAATGTACAGATCCTAATGATACGATCAGTGATTGTTCCTCATCTACCTGATGATGGTGGGGGATGGTGTGACCTTCCTGTGTGGAATAATCCCGGGAATACAGAGGACGGGGACATCTCTCTGGTGGGTTCCCATTACTGGATCCATCTGTAGGAAACACACACACTGACTGAATCCATTGTTTCTATGTGTTTATCAGATGATGGGGGATGGGGGTGGAGCCTCCGTACTGCTCTCTCCTTTACAATAAAGTCTCCTCTTACCCGGTGATGTGAGGGGCGGCTGATTGTCCATCATGACGTCCTTGTAGAGATCCTTGTGTCCTTCTAAATCCTCCTACATAGGGAAATAGACAGTGACATCACCTGATACTTACAAAGATAAAGTCATCATCCAGACACATCCCTTGTGTTGAACCTTCACAGACATCAGGAATAGTTATTTCCTCCTCCATAAAGATTATAAAATCAAACACAAGTATCATAAGTCCACCTCTAACTAAAACCCCCACCCCGTATTATTGTATAATCTGTTACTATAAACTGAAATGAAGAGAATGTTCCGGCCTTGTAAGTGGGGGAATGTTCTGCCCCTGAAGGGGTTAATCTAGGTCTCCACACTATATATGTGTGTATTATCATCTGCTGGAGATAAAAGACGTCACAGTGACTATGGAGGAAGAGGACGGACATGACGGGGTTACTGGGTGTAAATAGAAGATAAGATCTTATTACCTCCTCTGCTACCGATTCCAAAGATGTCTCCTCACTACTTCCTCCCACCTCACCTCTCACCCGGAACTTCCTGTTTATCATCTGACATCACTTTCTGTCTTCCATAGAGACTTCTTTTCTCTATGGTAGAAGTGAGATCACCATCTTGTGGAGATCAAAGGAACTGCAGCCCAGAGAAATGTCTCGTGGTCTGAACACGGCCTTGTGCTGTGTGTGTATGTACTGTACAGAGGTGGCTCTCTAATTAGGCAAGTTAGGTGATCACCTATAGGGTCCCGGAACCAGGAACACCGCATGGCATGCACGCCCCGACCAGGTAGGCCATAACACCGGGGGCGCCGTGATACAGTCACCCTAAAGGTGGGTCCGCACTGGAAGAAGACTCAGAACCAATGGTGTCTGCCTCATAAATACCCCTCCCTAGCATGCACAGCGAGGTTCAATCCTACTGATTGGTTGCTGGGAAAGAGCACCCAAACCTTGGCCCGGATTCACAGCCATCGGCGCATATATATGCCGCCGTAGCACATGTCTTTTACGCTTCGCCGGCGCAGCGCGGAGAGGCAAGCACCGAATTCACAAAGCAAATGCTCCCAACTCTGCGCCGGCGTAGCGTATATTTGTAGGCTTAAGCCGGCGTAAGTGGAAGTGGGCGTGATCCATGGTAATGAAGCGTGACCCCATGCAAATTATGGGCCAAGTGCCAGACAAGTACTTAGAACGAACTGCGCATGCGCACAATCACATCGAAACAACTGGCTAAGATACGTCGGATCACGTGTTTCTCAACCTTTTTGCCTTCGGGGGAACCCTTGGCAAAAAGTTTTAGATCTCTGGGAAGAAATTCAGATCTAAAGCTCAGGGGTCATTGGATCTGATCAGCGAGCCGTAGATATAACAGCAATAAAAAATTTCTTTTGAATCCAAGTATCTTGTCACTTGAAGTCAGGATTAGGGTTGTCCCGATACCAGTATCGTTATCGGGACCGATACTGAGCATCTGCGGGAGTACTTGCGCAAATACCCCCGATGTCAGATCCTATACTCAGATCCCCCCGGTCCGATTTTAAAGCAAGTATTAAAACTTTGGTACGACGGTCCATACACACGATCGGTCCAAACTGATCGTGTGTACACGGCCTTAAATGACGTGTCATCAGCCTACCAGGCAGGCCGGGGTAACATCACTTTAAATGCCATACGACCGCTCTCCATGGTTTGTTTCACACACTCCTGCTCAGACATATGCCGCGTACACAGTGGGGTAGATTCATGTAGAGATCCGACGGTGTATCTACTGATACACCGTCGGATCTGTGAGATCCGACGCTCGGATCTATGCGGCTGATTCCTCGAATCAGGTTCCGCATAGATCTCCCTTAGAGCCGACTGGTGTAACTGAGTTACACTGTCGATTCTTAGGCTGCATTCTCCCGCCGTCCGCTAGGTGGCGCTTCCGTTCTTCTTCGCGCCGAATATGCAAATGAGCAGAAACGCCGATTCAGAATCGAATGCCCGGGCAACGTTTTTTTTTTACGTCGTTTGCGTTCGGCTTTTTCCGTCGGATTGTTACCCCTGCTATATGCGGGGTAAGTGCGGCCGATCCTATGTTAAGTATGGCCGTCGTTCCCGCGTCGAATTTTGAATTTTTTACGTCGTTTACGTAAGTCGTCCGGGAATACGGCCATACGTTAATAGCGTTAACGACGAACACAATGACGTCCTAGCGACGTCATTTGAAGCAATGCACGCTGGGAAATTTAGCCGGCGGCGCATGCGCAGTACGATCGGCGCGGGGACGCGCGCGATTTAAATAGTAAACTCCCCCTAGCCGCGGAATTTGCATTCCCCCTGGGGGATTTACGATCCGCCAGGGCTACTTACGAGGCAAGTGCTTTCTGAATACAGCACTTGCCTCAAAAACTGGCGCAGGCGGATCGTAAAACAGATAGATCACGCGGATCTAAAGATCCGCTGATCTACATGAATCTACCCCACGGTCTTTTTTTGTGATGAAATAAAACAACGTTTTAATAAACGTCATTCAAAACGATGGTGTGTGGGCAAAGCGTCGTTTTATGTCTTCTGAAAAACGACCAAAATAAAAAAAATTCGAACATTGTTTTTTTGTGTCATAAAAAATGATGGTGTACAATTCGACCCTTTCCAGACCTATGTGAGACATCCGGCCTCCCCAATACAGACATTTTCAGATATCTCCAAATTAAGAACTTCTATGGACCTTCCCTTACCTAAAGAATATTACACAATTTGAAAAGATATGCCTAAAAGATCCACATGCCAAAGGTCGTATTTCAACAATTTATTCCCAACTGATTACTATATCCAACACCCTAACACCCTCCTACACTGCTAAGTAGTGTTGCTCACGAATATTCGCATTGCGAATATTCGCTACGAATATTGCATATTCGAGTATTCGCGAATAACACGAATATCGCGGCGAATATTCGCTATTTCGAATATTCATATTTTTTCAATTTTTTTTTTTAGAACAGATCACATCCTAGAGATCCCCATCGACGTCTAAAAGCATTGCTGGTATGATTAGAGACCTTGGGCCGAGTAGCTGCAGCAATCATTTTATATTGCCGAAAAATCGCAATGCGATTATTCGGCAATAGCGATATCGCGCGATTATTTTGTATTGTAATATATCACGAATATTCTGAGCCAATCAGAGTGCTCCATTCCGCATTTCTCGAATATTCGCAATTATTGTGTATTGTAATATATCACGAATATTCTGAGCCAATCAGAGTGCTCCTTCTGCATTTGCCGAATATTCGCAATTATTTTATATTGACATTATGATATTATGACAATGGACGCACAAATAGGATCAGTAGTCAGCGGATCTCACCATCTGTTGCGCCTACTACGCAGACTTACCCCCTTCATCCCCAAAGAAGACTTAGCGGTCGTGGTGGGAGCAATTGTCAACTCCAGATTGGACTATGCAAATGCCCTTTACCTCGGACTCCCCAAGTACCAAATCGCTCGTCTGCAAGTCGTTCAAAATACGGCCGCCAGACTTGTGACTGGAAAAAAACCCTGGGAATCAATCTCACCTTCACTGAGATCCCTTCACTGGCTACCAGTTAAAGACAGGATTGCTTTTAAAGCTCTCTGTCTAACGCATAGATGTGTCCATGGGAATGCCCCCCAATATCTATGCGATAAAATAAAAGCTCACAATCCCAATCGCATCTTGCGATCCACCAATCAGAACCTACTACAGATCCCAAAAGCCAACTACAAGTCCAAAGGAGAAAGAAGATTCGCCGTCCAAGGTCCCAGACTATGGAACGCTTTACCAGCCAGCATTCGGTTGGAGGCGAATCACTTAGCCTTCAGGAGAAAGATCAAGACTCATCTCTTTTGATATCAAAGGAGACAGGAACAACAAGCGCCCAGAGGCGATTCAGTTCGCATGTGCCGCGCTCTATAAGTTTTTCATTCATTCATTCATTGTAATATATCACGAATATTCTGAGCCAATCAGAGTGCTCCTTCCGCATTTGCCGAATATTCGCAATTATTTTATATTGTAATATATCACGAATATTCTGAGCCAATCAGAGTGCTCCATTCCGCATTTCTCGAATATTCGCAATTATTTTATATTGTAATATATCACGAATATTCTGAGCCAATCAGAGTGCTCCATTCCGCATTTCTCGAATATTCGCAATTATTGTGTATTGTAATATATCACGAATATTCTGAGCCAATCAGAGTGCTCCATTCCGCATTTCTCGAAATTTCGCATTCGCATTCGCAATAGCGAAATTTCGCAATCATTTCATTTCCAAAAAATATCACGAATATTCGTATTTAGCGAATATATCTCGAATATTCCACTATATATTCGAGATATATCGCGAAATCGAATATGGCATATTCTGCTCAACACTACTGCTAAGTGGGAATTAGACTTATTGGGCCAGATTCAGAAAGCAGTTACACCAGTGTATCTCGAGATACGCCGCGTAAATACTAAGAATAGCCGGCGTATCTTGTTTTGCTATTCAGAAAAGAAGATACGCCGGCTTTCTTCTAAGATACGGGGGTAGATTCATGTAGATCAGCGGATCTTTTGATCCGCGTGATCTATCTTTTTTACGATCCGCCTGCGCCAGGTTTTGAGGCGAGTGCTGTATTCAGAAAGCACTTGCCTCGTAAGTAGCCCTGGCGGATCGTAAATCCCCCGGCGGAATGCAAATTCCGCGGCTAGGGGGAGTTTACTATTTAAATCACGCGCGTCCCCGCGCCGATGGTACTGCGCATGCGCCGCCGGCTAAATTTCCCAGCGTACATTGCTTTAAATGACGTCGCAAGCACGTCATTGTTTTCGACGTTAACGCAATTAACGTATGGCCGTATTCCCGGACGACTTACGTAAACAACGTAAAAAATTTAAAACTCGACGCGGGAACGACGGCCATACTTAACATAGGATCCGCCGCACTTACCCCGCATATAGCAGGGGTAACGATCCGCCGGAAAAAGCCGAACGCAAACGACGTAAAAAAAAAAACGTTGCCCGGGCGTTCGGTTCTGAATCGGCGGTTCTCCTCATTTGCATATTCGTCGCGTAGAAAAAAAGAAGCGCCACCTAGCGGACGGCGGGAGAATGCAGCCTAAGAGCCGACAGTGTAACTCACTTACACCAGTCGGCTCTAAGGGAGATCTATGCGGAACCTGATTCGAGGAATCAGCCGCATGGATCCGAGCGTCGGATCTCACAGATCCGACGGTGTATCAGTAGATACACCGTCGGATCTCTATGTGAATCTACCCCCATGGCGTCTTACACCGTCGTATCTTTAGTTGCATATTTACGCTGGCCACTAGGTGGCGCTTCGCGTAAATTATGCAAATGAGCTACTTACGCAGATTGACGAGCGTACTTGCGACGGCGCGTCGTAGTTTACGTCGTTTGCGTTAGCGTTATAGCGGCGTAAGGTTACCCCTGCTATAGCAGGCGCAGCCAATGTTAAATATGGACGTCGGGACCGCGTCGAATTGAACGTCGGTTACGTCGTTTGCGTAAATCGTTCGGGAATGGGGCTCGACGTTAGTCACGTTGTTTACATTGAGAAAAAAGCGGCGTGATTTCGCGCATGCGCACTGGGAACGTCCACGGACGGCGCATGCGCCGTCCAAAAAAAAACGTCACTTACGTGGGGTCATGATTCATTTGCATGAATCACGCCCCCATCTTCCAAATTTGAATTGCGCGGCCTTCCGCCGCCACAGATACACTACGCCACCGTAACTTTCGGCGTAAATAGTTTCTGAATAAGGAACCTGCCACTGAAAGTTACGGCGGCGTAGTGTATCTGAGATACGCTACGCCTGCCTATAGATAGGCAGAGCTTTCTGAATCTGGCCCAGAATGTACAATTAATAACGACACCTGGGCAAGCATTTGGTCTAATACCAGCTCTCCATCTATAAATGTGGCAGCATTAAGCCCTGTACACATGGCCGAGGTTCTCGCTGGGCGAGGTTCTCGCTGGGAGACGCATTCTGCCGAGAACCTCGGCCGTGTGTACGCTCTCTGGGAGCCGCGCCCGTCGGGAAACCCGTCGAGCAAATAGAGAGCAGGCTCTCTATTTGCTCGACGGCCCGTCGGGATGAATGGCTGGTTGCCTTTCCCGACGGGCTGGTCGCCAAATTTGACGGCCGGCAGAGAACCTCGACGGGCGGAACAATGTGTTCCGCCCGTCGAGTTTCTCTGCCGTGTGTACGCGGCATTAGAAACATCATATAAAGTGCTCTCCCGTTGGTACCTGGTTCCCAATAGAGTAGCCGCATTTTCAGGAAACTGCTCAGATCTCTGTTTCCGCGGTTGCCTGAATAAAGGAACATATATCCATATCTGGTGGCAGTGTCCACTTGTAAGGAAATTCTGGGAGGGGATTTTCAAGATCGCCTCTAAAATTTTTGACTGTACTATACTACCAGATCCAATGGCAGCCTTACTTAACGTCAGGGGAGGGCTGGCAGGGGGGGCAGGGTGGAAATCTCCCCCCGGGCTGGTGACACTATGCACAGCCACCGGCCGCCACTACCAAATGCTGTTTTTGGAGAGCAGGAATATGCCTGCTGGAGCTCTAACACAGGTCACGGCCGCTGCTCACCTCCCACTGTGCAGCCGTGCCTGTGTCAGCTCCGAGGTAGATGGCTTCAGAGCTGAGCTATGTCTCGTCTCACACATAGCTCAGCCTCAGTCCACACCAGCACTGACATCCCCTTCTCTCTCTGCACAGACACAAGGACTCTGATGTAAGGGGGGCCTCTGTGCGGACTCTGATGTAAGGGGAGGCTCTGTGCGGACTCTAATGTAAGGGGGGCCTCTGTGCGGACTCTAATGTAAGGGGGGCCTCTGTGTGGACTCTAATGTAAGGGGGCCTCTGTGCGGATTCTAATGTAAGGGGGGCCTCTGTGCGGACTCTAATGTAAGGGGGGCCTCTGTGCGGACTCTAATGTAAGGGGGGCTTCTGTGCGGACTCTAATGTAAGGGGGGCTTCTGTGCGGGCTCTAATGTAAGGGGGCCTCTGTGCGGACTCTAATGTAAGGGGGGCCTCTGTGCGGACTCTAATGTAAGGGGGGCCTCTGTGAGGACTCTAATGTAAGGAGAGGCTCTGTGTGGACTCTAATGTAAGGGGGGCCTCTGTGTGGACTCTAATGTAAGGGGGGCCTCTGTGCGGACTCTGATGTAAGGGGAGGCTCTGTGCGGACTCTAATGTAAGGGGATGCTCTGTGCAGACTCTAATGTAAGGGGATGCTCTGTGCAGACTCTAATGTAAGGGGGGCCTCTGTGCGGACTCTGATGTAAGGGGAGGCTCTGTGCGGACTCTGATGTAAGGGGGGCCTCTGTGCGGACTCTAATGTAAGGGGGGCTTCTGTGCGGACTCTAATGTAAGGGGGCCTCTGTGCGGACTCTAATGTAAGGGGGGCCTCTGTGAGGACTCTAATGTAAGGAGAGGCTCTGTGTGGACTCTAATGTAAGGGGGGCCTCTGTGTGGACTCTAATGTAAGGGGGGCCTCTGTGCGGACTCTGATGTAAGGGGAGGCTCTGTGCAGACTCTAATGTAAGGGGATGCTCTGTGCAGACTCTAATGTAAGGGGAGGCTCTGTGTGGACTCTAATGTAAGGGGGGCCTCTGTGTGGACTCTAATGTAAGGGGGGCCTCTGTGAGGACTCTAATGTAAGGGGAGGCTCTGTGTGGACTCTAATGTAAGGGGGGCCTCTGTGTGGACTCTAATGTAAGGGGGGCCTCTGTGCGGACTCTGATGTAAGGAGGGCCTCTGTGCGGACTCTAATGTAAGGGGAGGCTCTGTGCAGACTCTGATGTAAGGGGAGGCTCTGTGCGGACTCTGATGTAAGGGGGGCCTCTGTGCGGACTCTGATGTAAGGAGGGCCTCTGTGCGGACTCTGATGTAAGGGGAGGCTCTGTGCGGACTCTGATGTAAGGGGGGCCTCTGTGCGGACTCTAATGTAAGGGGGGCTTCTGTGCGGACTCTAATGTAAGGGGGCCTCTGTGCGGACTCTAATGTAAGGGGGGCCTCTGTGAGGACTCTAATGTAAGGAGAGGCTCTGTGTGGACTCTAATGTAAGGGGGGCCTCTGTGTGGACTCTAATGTAAGGGGGGCCTCTGTGCGGACTCTGATGTAAGGGGAGGCTCTGTGCAGACTCTAATGTAAGGGGATGCTCTGTGCAGACTCTAATGTAAGGGGAGGCTCTGTGTGGACTCTAATGTAAGGGGGGCCTCTGTGCGGACTCTGATGTAAGGGGAGGCTCTGTGCAGACTCTAATGTAAGGGAGGCTCTGTGTGGACTCTAATGTAAGGGGGGCCTCTGTGCGGACTCTGATGTAAGGGGATGCTCTGTGCAGACTCTAATGTAAGGGGAGGCTCTGTGTGGACTCTAATGTAAGGGGGGCCTCTGTGTGGACTCTAATGTAAGGGGGGCCTCTGTGAGGACTCTAATGTAAGGGGAGGCTCTGTGTGGACTCTAATGTAAGGGGGGCCTCTGTGTGGACTCTAATGTAAGGGGGGCCTCTGTGCGGACTCTGATGTAAGGAGGGCCTCTGTGCGGACTCTAATGTAAGGGGAGGCTCTGTGCAGACTCTGATGTAAGGGGAGGCTCTGTGCGGACTCTGATGTAAGGGGGGCCTCTGTGCGGACTCTGATGTAAGGAGGGCCTCTGTGCGGACTCTGATGTAAGGGGAGGCTCTGTGCGGACTCTGATGTAAGGGGGGCCTCTGTGCGGACTCTAATGTAAGGGGGGCTTCTGTGCGGACTCTAATGTAAGGGGGCCTCTGTGCGGACTCTAATGTAAGGGGGGCCTCTGTGAGGACTCTAATGTAAGGAGAGGCTCTGTGTGGACTCTAATGTAAGGGGGGCCTCTGTGTGGACTCTAATGTAAGGGGGGCCTCTGTGCGGACTCTGATGTAAGGGGAGGCTCTGTGCAGACTCTAATGTAAGGGGATGCTCTGTGCAGACTCTAATGTAAGGGGAGGCTCTGTGTGGACTCTAATGTAAGGGGGGCCTCTGTGCGGACTCTGATGTAAGGGGAGGCTCTGTGCAGACTCTAATGTAAGGGGGGCCTCTGTGCGGACTCTGATGTAAGGGGATGCTCTGTGCAGACTCTAATGTAAGGGGAGGCTCTGTGTGGACTCTAATGTAAGGGGGGCCTCTGTGTGGACTCTAATGTAAGGGGGGCCTCTGTGAGGACTCTAATGTAAGGGGAGGCTCTGTGTGGACTCTAATGTAAGGGGGGCCTCTGTGTGGACTCTAATGTAAGGGGGGCCTCTGTGCGGACTCTGATGTAAGGAGGGCCTCTGTGCGGACTCTAATGTAAGGGGAGGCTCTGTGCAGACTCTGATGTAAGGGGAGGCTCTGTGCGGACTCTGATGTAAGGGGGGCCTCTGTGCGGACTCTGATGTAAGGAGGGCCTCTGTGCGGACTCTGATGTAAGGGGAGGCTCTGTGCGGACTCTGATGTAAGGGGGGCCTCTGTGCGGACTCTGATGTAAGGAGGGCCTCTCTGCGGACTCTGATGTAAGGGGGGCCTCTGTGCAGACTCTGATGTAAGGGGAGGCTCTGTGCGGACTCTGATGTAAGGGGGGCCTCTGTGCGGACTCTGATGTAAGGAGGGCCTCTGTGCAGACTCTGATGTAAGGAGGGCCTCTGTGCAGACTCTGATGTAAGGGGGGCCTCTGTGCAGACTCTGATGTAAGGGGGGCCTCTGTGCGGACTCTGATGTAAGGAGGGCCTCTGTGCAGACTCTGATGTAAGGGGGGCCTCTGTGCAGACTCTGATGTAAGGAGGGCCTCTGTGCAGACTCTGATGTAAGGGGGGCCTCTGTGCGGACTCTGATGTAAGGAGGGCCTCTCTGCGGACTCTGATGTAAGGGGGGCCTCTGTGCAGACTCTGATGTAAGGGGAGGCTCTGTGCAGACTCTGATGTAAGGGGGGCCTCTGTGCGGACTCTGATGTAAGAAGGGCCTCTGTGCAGACTCTGATGTAAGGGGGGCCTCTGTGCAGACTCTGATGTAAGGGGATGCTCTGTGCAGACTCTGATGTAAGGGGGGCCTCTGTGCAGACTCTGATGTAAGGGGATGCTCTGTGCAGACTCTATTGTAAGGAGGGCCTCTGTGCGGACTCTTGTGATCATGAAAAATCTCAGACTGTTTTCCTCGATCCATCACTTTTCCACGCTCTATGGGCCACTTGACTGGACTTGCCCCCCAGGCCTAAGGCTGCCAGCCCCCCCCCCCCTGCTTAACGTTAAACCAGAAACCCTCTCCAGGAGTCAACATAAGTTATTTATTTTGTTTATGATAGCCGCGAAACAGGTAATAGCCAGCGCATGGAAATCGCCTACGTTATCGATACCGGAAGCCGAGAAAAGAATGAATCTTTCATTTGTACATGCTAAACTGGAAGAGCTACATAAGAATAGGCTGGAGAAATTCGATAGTATACGGAAACCCTGGGCCATATACTATACCTCAGACTCTTTTGACTCGAGAGTTCTCATGTCATGCTATTGACACCCATTCATGGAAAAAATGAAATAAATTAAGTGAAAATCCATCTTCGAAACAACACCACCCCTTTCCCTTCCCTCCTTTCGTCCCCATTTCCCTTTATTTACGTTTATTTCAATCTGTATAATATTTCATCGCCAACAGCATGATAACTACTGCACTAATCTGTATTCTAATATTGTATCTCATTCTTAATAGTTGTCAAATAATATACTGTAATTGGCGAAATCACGCCGCTTTTTTCTCAATGTAAACGACGTGAACGTGATATATGTAATAAATATTGTAATAAATATCCCCCAAAAAATATATTAAAAAAATGTTTTTTTCCTCAGTTTAGGCCGATACGTATTCTTTTACATATTTTTCATAAAAAAATCCGCAATTAGTGTTTATTGATTGGTTTGCGCAAAAGTTATAGGGCCAGATTCAGGTAGATGGGAGCATCTTTGCTCTGGAGTAACGCTTCTCATTTACGTTACTCTGCCGAAATTTTAGGAGCAAGTGCTGTTATTCATGAAGCACTTGCTCCTAAAGTTGCGGCAGCGCATCGCAAATGAGCCGGCGGAATTCAAATTGGGCGGGTACTGGGCGTGTATTATCTAAACTAAGCGCGATCCCGCGGCGAACGTACTGCGCATGCGTCGAGTGTCAATGCATCCCAGTGCGCATGCTCCAAATTCTGTCAGTGAACGTCAATGACGTCACATCCCCATTCATTTAATTTTTACGCAAGCGACGCGATTTTTTTTTTTCCGACACGATGACGACGCCTATACCTAACATAGGATACTCCACTAGGGGGCTGCTTTATCTTTACGCCGCGTATCGCTTCCGGAAACGTCGGAAAGTCACTGCGTCGCGCCCGAATACGATCATGAATTGCCGACTCCCGCTGATTAACATATTTTTTCAGCGTAAATCAGCGGGAACGCCCCCGGCGCCATTTTTAAATTAACGTTGCGATGCGATGTCGAAATTCAATTGCGCTGATCGCATCGGAACTCCAACCCGGCGTTTCTTGTTTTCTGGTTACAGAGACGCCGGCTTAAAGCGACAGTTAGGCTGGAGTATCACAGATACCCCCGCCATAACTCTACCTGAATCTGGCCCATAGCGTTTATAAATTAGGGGGTAGTTTTATGGCATTTTTTGCAGTAATGGCGGCGATCAGCGTTTTTTTTTTCCGTGCTGCGATATTATGGCGGGCACTTCGGACACTTTTGACACATTTTTGGGACCATTGGCATTTTTATAGCGATCAGTGCTATAAAAAATGCATTGGATTACTGTAAAAATGCCATTGGCAGGGAAGGGGTTAACACTAGGGGGCAGTGAAGCGGTTAAGTGTGTTCCTGGGTGTGTTCTAACTGTATGGGGGGGGTGGACTCACTAGGGGAAATCACTGATCTTCTGTTCATACATTGTATGAACGGAAGATCAGCGTTTCCCCGCTGACAGGATCGGGAAGCTTTGTGTTTACACACCAAGCTCCCGGTCCCCGCGCTGTACCGAACGAGCGCGCGTGCCCGGCGGCGATCGTGCCCGCCGGGCACGCGCGCGGGACTCGGGGGCGAGCGAAGGGGCGCGCGCGCCCACTAGCGGCCGCGAAAGTCCCGACGTAGAGCTACGGGCTCTCGCCCAGGAGAGCCGACCTGCCGGCGGCTGGTCGGCAAGCGGTTAAAGACGTTGTCACAGGTATAGTCACCCAGCAGGTACAATATTTAAAGGAATTTTTTTTTATTTTTTTTTTATCTAAGTATCATTAAAATAAAATAAATTCCTTTAAATGTTGTACCCGCTGGGTGTCTATAGTTTGCCTGTGAAAACGCCTTTGAGAACCTGGGTCTTGCCCGATGGATCGATGGAAAAAAGTTTTAAAAACGGTTGTTTTGTCAGGAGTCCTGCTCCTACATGTTCCCTGGGCCGAGACCCGGGTTCTCAAAGACGTTTTACGACAATAACTTGCATATTGGGCTTCAAAATGAGCACTTATGAATTGGGACGTTCGAGTCCCATAGACTTCAATGGGGTTCTAAATGTTGGCGCGAACGGGCGGTCTGAAACTTTCTGGTGCGAACCGAACGCGGGGGTGTTCGACTCATCCCTAATAACTGCATTAAAATGTTAAAATGCTATATTGTTTGGTGGGAATGTAACTTTATTATGTTATTAATATGTGGTGTATAATGTGTGCTGATTCGTGTTCAGCTTTTGTATTTGTCACTTCCTCACACTGTAATCCCGCTACATCACGCGAGATTACAGTGAGAGAAGCCGTTCTCAGGAGTTTCCAGCCGTTTGTAGATCGCTCCTCATCTCAACATGAGAATCGATCTACAAAGCTTCATAAACAGGCACTCGGAGGAGAGCGATCTCCCCTGAGAACCGAATAGCGCTATTTTACCACACTTTCATAAAAGGACACCTCTATGTACTATTAGACCATTATACTCCTGATGAAGTGTTTTTTTTCAACATGAAACATGTTGAGTAAAAGCAACCCCCATCACTCCGCATATTCAACGCAGCTCTAAGGCCTCTCACACTGACCCTGACAGGCCCCTCTCACTGACCCTGACAGGCCCCTCCCACAGACCCGGACAGGCCCCTCCCACAGACCCGGACAGGCCCCTCCCACAGACCCGGACAGGCCCCTCCCACAGACCCGGACAGGCCCCTCCCACAGACCCGGACAGGCCTCTCTCACCGACCCGGACAGGCCTCTCTCACCGACCCGGACAGGCCTCTCTCACTGACCCAGACAGGCCCCTCTCACTGACCCGGACAGGCCCCTCTCACTGACCCGGACAGGCCTCTCTCACTGACCCTGACAGGCCCCTCTCACTGACTCAGACAGGCCCCTCTCACTGACCCCGACAGGCCCCTCTCACTGACCCGGACAGGCCCCTCTCACTGACCCGGACAGGCCCCTCTCACTGACCCGGACAGGCCCCTCTCACAGACCCAGACAGGCCCCTCTCACTGACCCGGACAGGCCCCTCTCACTGACCCAGACAGGCCTCTCTCACTGACCCAGACAGGCCTCTCTCACTGACCCAGACAGGCCCCTCTCACTGACCCGGACAGGCCCCTCTCACTGACCCGGACAGGCCCCTCTCACTGACCCTGACAGGCCCCTCTCACTGACCCGGACAGGCCCCTCTCACTGACCCGGACAGGCCCCTCTCACTGACCCGGACAGGCCTCTCTCACTGACCCCGACAGGCCCCTCTCACTGACCCAGACAGGCCCCTCTCACAGACCCGGACAGGCCTCTCTCACCGACCCGGACAGGCCTCTCTCACCGACCCGGACAGGCCCCTCTCACTGACCCGGACAGGCCCCTCCCACAGACCCAGACAGGCCCCTCCCACAGACCCGGACAGGTCCCTCCCACAGACCCGGACAGGCCCCTCTCACAGACCCGGACAGGCCTCTCTCACTGACCCGGACAGGCCACTCTCACTGACCTGGACAGGCCACTCTCACTGACCTGGACAGGCCCCTCCCACAGACCCGGACAGGCCCCTCTCACCAACCCGGACAGGCCTCTCTCACTGACCCGGACAGGCCCCTCTCACTGACCCGGACAGGCCCCTCCCACAGACCCAGACAGGCCCCTCCCACAGACCCGGACAGGTCCCTCCCACAGACCCGGACAGGCCCCTCTCACAGACCCAGGCAGGCCTCTCTCACTGACCCGGACAGGCCACTCTCACTGACCTGGACAGGCCCCTCCCACAGACCCGGACAGGCTCCTCCCACAGACCCGGACAGGCCCCTCCCACAGACCCGGACAGGCCCCTCTCACTGACCCTGACAGGCCCCTCTCACTGACCTGGCAGCCGGAGTATCACTCGAACCTTTGTGAGGAAAAGTCTCTGCCACAGACCCTCCTTGGTGAACCTCAGGGAGATACCTCTGCCACAGGCCCTCTCTGGTTTGTATTATGGAGTTAGTCCTCGTTGAATGAATCATGCCTGGATCTTCTCCTTAACATCGCCCAGACAGGTGATCAATCCTTCGGTGTCCGGCTACCTGTGATCCCTGATGGTTTGTCAAGATCAGTTTGGACCGCCAGCCTCTCAATGGCTCTCCTCAGACCGACTCCCCACCAAACAGCAATACAGCTTGGGATCTTCAAAAGTGGAAACCCAGTCGATCACTGGCTCCCCGTCGCTGCTCAGACATTCAATACCAACAGGGTCCCAGAACCAGGAACACTGTGTGGCATGCACGCCCTGGCCAGGTAGGCCATAACGCCGGGGCGCCATGATGCAGTCACCCTAAAGGTGGGTGCCGCACTGGAAGAAGACCCAGGACCAATGGTGTCTGCCCCATAAATACCCCTCCCTAGCATGCACAACGAGGTTCAATACTACTGATTGGTTGCTGGGAAAGAGCACCCAAACCTTGACTCCACTGCTGCCACCTACCGCACCGGGGCTGGAAGAACCCCCCAGTGCAACAAAATGAGCCCACAGCCAAGCTGAGACAGAGACTCTGTATTACACATAACAATTTGGATCAGAGTTTAACTACGCTCCGATCTACTTCTACGTTTAACATTTCACCGGGACCTTAAAGTAACCAGGCGCTACATATATATAAATCTATAATATATAAATCTACAACACATAAATCTATCATCTATGGCCCGGATTCACGTAGCACTTACGCCGACGTATCTACAGATACGCCGCGTAAGTACAAATGTGCGCCGTCGCATCTGTGCGCCGGACCCACAAACCAAGTTACTTCGAAAAATAGGCTTCTTCCGACCGACGTAACTTTCCTCCGCCGGCGTATCGTGGGCGCATATTCACGCTGGATGCATATGGAAGCTTCGATTCAGATATGCAAATGAGGGAGATACGCCGATTCACGAACGTAGATGCGCCCGGCGCATGTTTTAAGCGATTTGCGTAAGGGTTACGTCCGGCAGGAAAGTTATTCCTCATATAGGAGGCGCAACCCACGCAAAGGTATGGACCAGGGAACCGCCGTCGTATTTTACGTTGTTTACGTAGTACTACGTGAATAGGGCTGGGCGTAGGTTACGTTCACGTCGTAGGCAGCGATTCAACGTATCTTAGGCAGCTGTTTAGACGTGGTTGTACGCATGCGCAGAGGGATACGTCATGCGCCGTTCATTTTAAGTACTTGGATGACGTTCAGCCCATCAATTGCATGGGGTCACGCTTCATTACCATGGATCACGCCCACTTCCACCTACTTTGGCTTACTTTGGCTTATGTCGACGAATATGCGCTACGCCGGCGCAACGTTGGGCGCATTTTCTTAGTGAATTTCATACTTGGCTCTCAACGTTTCGCCAGCGTAGCGTAAAGAAGATACGCTATGGCGGCATGAAGATGCGCGGATGTACGTGAATCCGGGCCTATAACTCCGTAGTCCCGTTGGGTTGCTTGGAGGGTATTTCTGTTTTCTGGGCCCGTTATTCGGGGTTCCCTCTACACTGATGACCTGTGAAGACTTTTATAGCGTCTCCTATGAGTAACATTTGGATACAAAGTTTGTCCTCATTGCACCGACACGCAACAATCTTTTCTTCATTCAATACATTTTTTATTATCATTTTACTTTTAACAAGACTGCAGTCATAAAATCAGGAAATAGTAAAAGGTTCGAAATCCAACGAGTACACCTCGAGGGTTGTGTGGGGCCCCTGATGTACAGGAAGACAGGACTTCAGTGAGGAACAATTCCCTCAGTCAGACCAGGAAAGTTCATTCTCCTCCGTGTCCAATCTCAGATGACTGTAAACAGAGGACTTCTGTGACTGACAATTCCCGTACTCAGGATTGGGAAGTAGCTTCTCCCTCGCGTGAGACCTCTGATGTGTGACAAGTTTTGATTTATCTATAAAACATTTTCCACACTCAGGACAGAAATATGGCTTGTCCCCCGTGTGAGATATCTGATGTGTGTAAAGATGGGACTCCAGTGAAAAACATTTCCCGCACTCAGGACAGGAATACGGCTTCTCACCCGTGTGAGATCTCTGATGTGTGACAAGCATTGATTTATTTTTAAAACATTTTCCACACTCGGGACAGGAATACGGCTTCTCCCCTGTGTGTGATCTCTGATGTGCATTAAGACCAGACTTCTGTGAAAAACATTTCTCGCACTCAGGACAGGAATACGGCTTCTCCCCCGTGTGAGATCTCTGATGTATGACAAGTTTTGATTTATCTTTAAAACATTTTCCACAATCAGGACAGGAATACGGCTTCTCACCTGTGTGTGATCTCTGATGTGCGTTAAGACCAGACTTCTGTGAAAAACATTTCCTGCACTCAGGACAGGAATACGGCTTCTCACCTGTGTGAGACCTCTGATGTGTGACAAGCTTTGATTTATCTTTAAAACATTTTCCACACTCGGGACAGGAATATGGCTTCTCCCCTGTGTGTGATCTCTGATGTGCGTTAAGACCAGACTTCTGTGAAAACCATTTCCCGCACTCAGGACAGGAATACGGCTTCTCACCTGTGTGAGACCTCTGATGTGTGACAAGCTTTGATTTATCTTTAAAACATTTTCCACACTCAGGACAGGAATATGGCTTCTCCCCCGTGTGAGACCTCCGATGTCTGTAAAGTTGGGACTTCTGTGAAAAACATTTCCCGCACTCAGGACAGGAATATGACTTCTCTTCCGTGTGAGCTCTCTGATGTTTGTAAAGACTAGACTTATCTGCAAAACATTTACCGCACTCAGGACAGGAATACGGCTTCTCACGCCTGTGAGATCTCTGATGTCTGGAAAGATGGGACTTCCGTGAAAAAAATTTCCCGCACTCAGGACAGGAATATGGCTTCTCCCCCGTGTGAGATCTTTGGTGTGCATTAAGGATGCACTTCTGTGAAAAACATTTCCCGCACTCAGGACAGGAATACGGCTTCTCCCCCGTGTGAGATATTTGATGTTTGCAAAGACTGGACTTCAGTGAAAAGCATTTCCCGCACTCAGGACAGGAATATGGCTTTTCCCCCGTGTGAGTTATCTGATGTTTGTCAAGAGTGCTCTTTTCTGAAAAACATTTTCCACACTCAGTACAGAAATACGGCTTCTCACCTGTGTGAGATCGCTGATGTTTGAAAAGAGTGCTCTTATCTGAACAACATTTCCCACACTCAGTACAGCAATATGGCTTCTCACCTGTGTGAGACCTCTGATGTTGGTTGAGATTCCATTTCCTTGAAAAACATTTTCCGCACTCAAAACAGAAATATGTTTTTTCCCCCATGTGAGAATTTTGATGTGTGACAAGATTTGATTTTTTTAAAAAACATTTTCCGCAATCAGAACAGGAATACGGCTTTTGACCATTGTGTAATCTCTGTTGTTGGATCTTCTTTGAAAAGCATTTCCTGTACTCAGGGCAGGAATTCGGCTTCTCTCCTGTGTGAGATGTTTCATGCTCATTAAGATCGTATTTAAAACGAAAACACTTCCCGCACTCAGTACAGGAAAAGCTCTTATCTGTTGGAAGGACTGCACCGTCCCGCACAGTCTGAGGTTCCTCAGGATAAGAGGAATACGATGGTCCGGCACCGTCCCGCACAGTCTGAGGTTCCTCAGGATAAGAGGACGATGGTCCGGTACCGTCCCGCACAGTCTGAGGTTCCTCAGGATAAGAGGAATACGATGGTCCGGCACCGTCCCGCACAGTCTGAGGTTCCTCAGGATAAGAGGAATACGATGGTCCGGTCTGACCGTCCCGCACAGTCTGAGGTTCCTCAGGATAAGAGGAATACGATGGTCCGGCACCGTCCCTCACAGTCTGAGGTTCCTCAGGATAAGAGGAATACGATGGTCCGGCACCGTCCCGCACAGTCTGAGGTTCCTCAGGATAAGAGGAATACGATGGTCCGGCACCGTCCCGCACAGTCTGAGGTTCCTCAGGATAAGAGGAATACGATGGTCCGGCACCGTCCCGCACAGTCTGAGGTTCCTCAGGATAAGAGGAATACGATGGTCCGGCACCGTCCCGCACAGTCTGAGGTTCCTCAGGATAAGAGGAATACGATGGTCTATCTACACTGTGTGGTGCCGGATGGACATTTGAGGTAGTCGGGTTTTCTCCTGGACTATACTGTGTGATGTCCTCATCTTCTACTTTACAGTCTGGAGACAAAGTGAGACAATCCTCTGAGGTTTTCCTCATCTCCCGTCCATCTACTAAAATAGAAATACAAAGATTATTACTAGACATGAGCTGATTGGTTCCCCTAAACCAGGACAAGTGGGAACACCCCATAATGCACTGTGTGATCGCAGTGCATTGACATCTGATGATTGGCCCAAGTATGCACTTGACCTACATTCTTTGGCCAATCGCAGCGCACTCTGCTGAGAGAGCCATAATTGGCCAAAGTCATCCTGACCTGCCAGGTTGCATGCTTGGATAAGGGTCTGGTATGGATTTTGAGGGGACCTCCATGCCATTTTCATTTTTTACATTTTGGCATGGAGTTCCCCTCAATATCCATACCAGACCCGAAAGGCCTTTATATCTATATTCCCGAGGCCCGACAATTCATTATAGCCGCAAGCTATATTTTAAATAAAAAGTTTTCCTTTAGAAATCTCCTTTTTCTTGCGGTACTGTTATAAACATGGGAAAGATGCGCTACTTTACAGGCAGACTAAGGGGACCCCTCCAGGTACGACATTTAAAGGAATATTTCACTTTTATTGTTTCACTTTAAGCATTATTAAAATAACTGCTCCCGAAAAAACAGCAATATGCAATAACCTGCATATTAGCCTTTACCAATAAGCTACCGCCCGCCGTCAAATGACGGTGGGACGATAAGCCTCTCGTTCTGGGAGGACGTTGTGACAGACCTAGCCGGGACAGAGGCTTTTGGAGAGGACTGAATGCGAGCCTCTTGCCTCCCGATTATGGGCCAGGGCCTCAAAACAGGAAGGCGCATGGGTTATCCCGGCAGACAGACCTGGAACCTTAAGACTACTTTTCCAACATCCTCGAGTTGACCTGTTTGGGGTCCCACTGTGGCTGTTGGACTGTTTCTCAGGGGGGAGTATTGTCATGGACCTTGGAATGCTAAAAGTGTTTGAATCTGTTACACAGTGGGGGGTCTTCTGTGTACTCTCCATTCATGAACTGAAGCATCGTAATCACAAGTTACGATGCTCAGTGATCACTGATACTGTTCATTCAGAAAAGGTAGGAGCCCGGTTTAGCGGCTCCTACCTCCGCTCTCCATCCTGACAGATTGAGGGGGGAGAGCGGCACGGGGGAGAGCTGCACGGAGGGGGACAAGACGGCGGGGGGAGTGCTGCACGGAGGGGAGAGCTGCACAGAGGGGAGATCTGCACAGGGGGAGGATACAGAATGGGAGGAGAGCGGCATGGAGGGTGACAAGACGGCAGGGGGGGGGCTGCACGGAGGGGAGAGCTACACAGAGGGGAGATCTACATGGGGGGACAAGACGGCGGGGGGAGTGCTGCACGGACGGGAGAGCTGCACAGAGGGGAGATCTGCACAGGGGGAGAATACCGCATGGGAGGAGAGCGGCATGGAGGGTGACAAGACGGCAGGGGGGGGCTGTACGGAGGGGAGATCTACATGGGGGGACAAGACGGCATGAGAGAGAGCAGCACGGAGGGGGAGCTGCACAGAGGGGAGATCTGCACAAGGGGAAAAGACAGCATAGGGGGAGAGCCGCATGGAAGGTGACAAGACGGCAGGGGGGGAGCTGCACGGAGGGGAGAGCTACACAGAGGGGAGATCTGCACGGGGGACAAGACGGCACGGGGTAGAGTTGCACAGATGGGGGGAGCAGCACAGAGGGGGACAAGACAGAGCGCGCGGGGGGCACTGCACGGAGGGGAGAGCTGCACTGCCCAGGTATCGGATGAAGCATCGGAGCATTCCCCAAACCCCCCCCCCCCCGAGTACAAGTACTTGGGAAATGCTCGGTATCGGGACATCCCTACCTATTTTGTAGCCGCTATAACTTTTGCGCATTGAAAATGAAAGTAAAAGAAAACCTCAAATGTTGGGTTTTGCACAGAAAAGTGATAGAGGGGAAATCTTCCAATGGGGACACTAGATCTGGTGATCTGGGGGTTCCCCGAGGAATATCCTTTATTTACAGAGATTTCCTCCTGTTTACTTCCTGTTTGGCTGGGGGGACCGGAAGCGAAATCTCCGCAATAGGACACAAATGGTGGGAAATAAATCTGAAGGGTCTTATAACCCTCCCGACCCGTTTTGTAATGTCATGGAAAAAAACAAAGTTTTTCTCTACGTGATTCTTGTCAAGCTGGCCTTGCCTACATGCGATCGTGGAAAAACAAAATGCTCTAGCAAAGCGCGGTGACGTACAACACGTACGGCGGCAGTATAAAGGGGAAGTTCTATTCGGATGGCGCCACCCTTTGGGCTGCTTTTGCTTTGTTAGTAAAAGTTCGGTGAGCGTTCCATAGTCTGGGACCTTGGATCGCAAATCTTCTATCTCCTTTGGACTTGTAGTTGGTTTTCGGTATCTGAAGTAGATTTTAAATTGTGGATCGCAGAACGCGATTGGGATTATGAGCTTTTATTTGTTCGCATAGATAATGGGGGGCATTTCCATGGACACATCTATGCGTTAGACAGAGAGCTTTAAAAGCGATTCTGTCTTTTACTGGCAGCCAATGAAGGGATCTCAGTGAAGGGATCTCAGCGAAGGTGATATTGATTCCCAGGGTTTTTTTCCAGTCACAAGTCTGGCGGCTGTATTTTGGACGACTTGCAGACGAGCGATTTGGTACTTGGGGAGTCCGAGGTAAAGGGCATTTGCATAGTCCAATCTGGAGTTCCCAATTGTTCCCACCACGACCGCTATGTCTTCTTTGGGGATAAAAGGAGTAAGTCTGCGTAGTAGGCGCAGCAGATGGTGAGATCCGCTGACTACTGACCCTATTTGTGCGTCCATTGTCATGTAGGAGTCGATTTTGCCCAGAATGGGCGGGGGAGGTCCAAGTTGTTGCAGGTTGATTCCTCCGCTTGGCGTGAAACAGGAGAAGTTCTGTTTTCACTCCGTTGAGTTTAAGATAACTCTTTGTCATCCAGTCCTCTATCAAAGAGAGGCATGTCTCTAGATTGAGGTGGTGATCCTTTCTGTTGCAGATGCGGAAATACAGTTGCGTGTCGTCTGCATATGAGTGGTAGAGCAGTTTTTGGCTGCTGATGATTTCAAAAAGAGGACGAAGATAGATGTTGAATAACATCTAACATTAAATTACAGCGTGACGAATGTGCGATCTCAATCACGAACGCTAGTTTTACCAGAACGAGCGCTCCCGTCTCATAACTTGCTTCTGAGCATGCACGTTTTTTTCCCGTCAGTAAAGCCCACACACGACTGTTTTTCACGACGTGAAAAATTAGAGAGCGTTCTAAATTTTTAATGCCCATTTTTCACGTCGAGAAAAATGCTCTGAAGCCCACATACCATCGTTTTTAATGACCAATTTAAAAAATGTAATTTTTTTCGTTGGAGGGTGTTATTACATTATTATCAACATGTAAAAGTCTGAGCTCCAATCACATCATCAGATATAAAATGTCCAGCTGGTAGGAAATGGGTGTAACAAAAGAGAATACATATTATGTGTGAATATAGCAGAGGGTAAAGGGGAGAGAGAAGTCAGGAGTATCCGAGAGAAATACAGGAATACAGGACGGGGAACACAGCTCAGGAAAGTGACCAGGGGATTACAGGCTGATATCACCCAGTCCCCGCCCTACTCTGGACCAATCAGTGAGCAGTATGGGTGGAGGAGTGGATTTAGTGTTAATGACCCACCTGTGCTGATCTCTGTAGGAGTGTCCTCCTCTATAAATGTCCCCGTTATTCCATCCTCCTCCATAGACTGCTGATCATCCCTCACATACCTCTCTTCTTCTTCTGATTTCACCTCAAATTCTATATCGATTGGATCTCCACTCTAAACCAAGAGAATGAGAGAGAATATCATCTGTAAGATATAAACTTACATACAAAATCCACACATCATCTCCACCAGACCATGTTCTAGATGCTCCACCCCACCGACCTTGTAACAGTGGGGGATGGTGTGACCTTCCTGTGTGGAATCCCGGGAATACAGAGGACGGGGACATCTCTCTGGGGGGTTCCTGGTATTAGGTGGCTCCATCATATCCTTGTGTCCTTCTGATAACTCCTCCATCACTCCATACTCCTCATCCTCCTCTTTATACTCTTCTTTAACATCAATATTATCATCCCCGAGGTTTCCACTCTGAATATATAATAAAACATTCATTATAATAAACATGTTTGTGTATAAATCATAACCACCAATAATTGTTCCTCACCTACCTGATGATGGTGGGGGATGGTGTGACGTTCCTGTGTGGAATCCCGGGAATACAGAGGAGGGGGACATCTCTCTGGTGGGTTCCTGTAGCTGGATGACTCCCCCATGGTGTCCTGGTACAGATCTTTGTGTTCTTCCTCCATCACCCCATCCTCATCATCCTCCTCTTTTATCTCTTCTTTAACCTCAACTTTAGGATCTCTCAGGTCTCCACTCTGAATATAGAATAAAAATGACATCAATGGTAACAATGCAGGTAATGTACAGATCCTAATGATACGATCAGTGATTGTTCCTCATCTACCTGATGATGGTGGGGGATGGTGTGACCTTCCTGTGTGGAATAATCCCGGGAATACAGAGGACGGGGACATCTCTCTGGTGGGTTCCCATTACTGGATCCATCTGTAGGAAACACACACACTGACTGAATCCATTGTTTCTATGTGTTTATCAGATGATGGGGGATGGGGGTGGAGCCTCCGTACTGCTCTCTCCTTTACAATAAAGTCTCCTCTTACCCGGTGATGTGAGGGGCGGCTGATTGTCCATCATGACGTCCTTGTAGAGATCCTTGTGTCCTTCTAAATACTCCCACTCCTCCATGGAGAAATAGACAGTGACATCCTGACACCTTATAGGAACCTGACACACACAATGATACAGTCACCATCCAGACACACCCCTTGTCTGTTACTGGATCATGTCCCAGAATTCCCGGCACCGCTCACCTCTCCTCCATCATCTCTCTGGTGACTTCTAGAATCTTCTTTGTATTTCTCTATTCTATCAGGAAGGTGATGTGATGATCTCCAGACTTCACAGGAGGAAAACTCTAGATTTGAACACGAATAGTAAAATCAAATGATATTCTGAGAATCTTCCTCACCAGTCAGGTCTCCATTTTTGTTAAAGCCCTACTGAGATATAAATTATCCACACAGGACCCCCCCCCCCCCCCCCCCCCCACACTGTAGGTTAAAAGCTTGTCGCAAGGAATTCTGGCGTCATTACACACAACGCAGGAACAACACGCTTGCTTTGCTTGTGAGGATGCAGAAGATCCGTCCACATTCTAAGACCAATGGAAAAAAATAATGGGGGGGGGGGGGCAATGGGAGGAGGAACTCAGAGGTCAGTGTGATGTCATAGGATGACTTTGATTGTAGGGATATTGGGAGGAGGAGCTGTAGGGAGGGCAATCTGTGAGGTTTTTGTATGTATTGAGTAATATATATATGAGTCTATCACTTTAAGAATTTGTAAATACACTTTCTTGCGGTTTCTCTCTAGACACAGTAGTTTTCAGTCTATGGTGACCTTCACTGCCAGATAAGAAGCAGCAGCTTATCAGCTTACTCCCTTTTTCTTCTCAGAGAAATGGACAGTCTTATCTAAATGGAATTATCTAGCATTAAAATGGCGGAAGCCATGTTTTTTCACTTTCTACCATTCACATGATGTAACCACCCATTTAACTGTTCTCTTGCTACTAAGAAGTGAAGAGTAAGCTAGGTGGGCTGGTGAAGGGTCAGCTGGGTGAGTTGGTGAAGAGTCAGCCAAGTGGGCTGGTGAAGAGTCAGTCCGGTGGGCTGGTGAAGAGTCAGTCCGGTGGGCTTGTGAAGAATCAGCCAAGTGGGCTGGTGAAGAGTCAGGCAAGTGGGCTGGTGAAGAGTCAGCCAAGTGGGCTGGTGAAGAGTCAGCCAAGTGGGCTGGTAAAGAGTCAGTCCGGTGGGCTAGTGAAGAGTCAGTCCGGTGGGCTAGTGAAGAGTCAGTCCGGTGGGCTGGTGAAGAGTCAGCCAAGTGGGCTGGTAAAGAGTCAGTCCGGTGGGCTGGTAAGGAGTCAGTCCAGTGGGCTGGTAAGGAGTCAGTCGGGTGGGCTGATGAAGAGTCAGTCCGGTGGGCTGGTGAAGAGTCAGCCAAGTAGGCTGGTAAAGAGTCAGTCCGGTGGGCTGGTGAAGAGTCAGTCCGGTGGGCTTGTGAAGAATCAGCCAAGTGGGCTGGTGAAGAGTCAGGCAAGTGGGCTGGTGAAGAGTCAGCCAAGTGGGCTGGTGAAGAGTCAGCCAAGTGGGCTGGTAAAGAGTCAGTCCGGTGGGCTAGTGAAGAGTCAGTCCGGTGGGCTAGTGAAGAGTCAGTCCGGTGGGCTGGTGAAGAGTCAGCCAAGTGGGCTGGTAAAGAGTCAGTCCGGTGGGCTGGTAAGGAGTCAGTCCAGTGGGCTGGTAAGGAGTCAGTCGGGTGGGCTGATGAAGAGTCAGTCCGGTGGGCTGGTGAAGAGTCAGCCAAGTGGGCTGGTAAAGAGTAAGTCCGGTGGGCTGGTGAAGAGTCAGTTCGGTGGGCTGGTGAAGAGTCAGTTCGGTGGGCTGGTGAAGAGTCAGCCAAGTGGGCTGGTAAATAGTCAGTCCGGTGGGCTGGTAAGGAGTCAGTCGGGTGGGCTGGTGAAGAGTCAGCCAAGTGGGCTGGTAAAGAGTCAGTCCGGAGGGATGGTAAAGAGTCAGTCCGGTGGGCTGGTAAGGAGACAGTCGGGTGGGCTGGTAAAGAGTCAGTCTGATGGGATGGTAAGGAGTCAGTCAGGTGGGCTGGTGAAGAGTCAGTCATGACTCTTCCTATTTACTTCTATTCCTTCCTATTTTCTATCTTCGAGCCGGGCCCTTCTTTTGTATTGAGCTGTACTGTAATTGTGTTGTCCCCCCTATACATCGAAAAGCACTGTGTAAACTGTTGGCGCTATATAAATTGTGTATTATAATAATAATAATTTAATCTTATACAATAAAGACGAAAATCTCCCTAAAATAAGCCCCCTACCCCCCACCAAGTGATATAATCCGTTAGTATAGACCAGCCATTCTCAACCAGGGTTCCCTGGAACCCTGGGGTTCCTCCAGAGGTGGCTAGGGGTTCCTTGAGCTGTGGCTGATTTACCCCCTGTTTGATGGTACCTACATAGTTCTGAGCCAATTTCGCTTGGGGGAGCCAGTGGTATTACACCAATGATCTTCATAGTTCTCTGTAAGGGGGGCATTCTTACGACTACTGTAAAAAAAAGCGTATTCTTCTCACTGACCACCAAAGTAAGTGGCAATGTTCCCACTGACCCCCATTGAATGGGTTTTATCAGGGGTTCCCCGAGACCTAAACATTATTTTCCCCAGCGGTAAAAAGGTTGAGAAAGGCTGGTATAGACTGATGAGGTGAGAAGCTGATTGGTGGGAAAGGTGACACATCTCCCATATGAAGAGAATGTTCCGGCCCTGTAAGTGGGGTAACGTTCTGCCCCTGAAGGGGTTAATCTAGGTCTCCACACTATATATGTGTGTATTATCATCTGCTGGAGATAAAAGACGTCACAGTGACTATGGAGGAAGAGGACGGACATGACGGGGTTACTGGGTGTAAATAGAAGATAAGATCTTATTACCTCCTCTGCTACCGATTCCAAAGATGTCTCCTCACTACTTCCTCCCACCTCACCTCACACCCGGAACTTCCTGTCTGTCCCTGACATCACTTCCTGTCTTCCATAGAGACTTCCTGTCTCTATGGTAGAAGTGAGATCACCATCTTGTGGAGATCAGAGGAACTGCAGAAACGTCTCGTAGTGTGACCACGGCCTTGTGCTGTGTGTGTATGTATTGTATATCCTTATAGATGGGTCATCTCCACTCCCACCAACGGGGGAGAGAATAATATTACTGCCTAGTCCATCCTTTCTCAGCCAGGGTTCCTCCAAAGGTTTCTTGAGCAATGAAAAAAAAAAGAGATGGAGTGCTGAGTGGACTTTTGGTGGCCCTTGAGGCAAACCCTCTAGTTGGGGAGGCCTCTCTCTCGTGCTGGAGTTCAGGTGCTGGCCTGGGAGGACCCCGGCAGCAGGAAAAACTTGGAAGGTGACTTCCCTAAGAGGCAGCGGGAGCAAGGAGGACACTGTGAGTATTAGAGCACGGTGCAAGGAGAGAGACTGCCACATGTAGCAGGTTTCTCTGGAAGATAGAGGTGTGCTTAAATCTTCCCTAGCCTTGCCCTGGAAGATCTCTGCAGCAGTCAGTTGGGTAGACTGATGAATAGTCAGTTGAGTAGACTGGTGGAGAGTCAGATGGGTAAACTGGTGAAGTCAGTTGGGTATACTGCTGGAGAGTCATTTGGGTAGACTGGTGAAGAGAGTCAGTTGGGTTGACTGGTGGAGAGGCATTTGGGTAAACTGATGAAGTGAACCAGTAGGGTAGGCTGGTGGAGAGTCAGTAGGGTACACTGGTGGAGAGTCAGCTGGGTAGACTGCTGGAGAATCAGGTGGGTAGACTGGTGAAGAGAGTCAGTTGAGTAGACAGTGACTGCTGGAGTGTTAGTTGGGTAGACTGGTGGAGTGTCAGTTGGGTAAACTGGTGGAGAGTCAGTTGGGTAGACTGGTGGAGAGTCAGTTGGGTAAACTGGTGGAGAGTCAGTTGGGTAAACTGGTGGAGAGTCAGTTGGGTAGACTGGTGGAGAATCAGGTGGGTAGACTGGTGAAGAGAGTCAGTTGAGTAGACAGTGACTGCTGGAGTGTTAGTTGGGTAGACTGGTGGAGTGTCAGTTGGGTAAACTGGTGGAGAGTCAGTTGGGTAGACTGGTGGAGAGTCAGTTGGGTAAACTGGTGGAGAGTCAGTTGGGTAAACTGGTGGAGAGTCAGTTGGGTAGACTGGTGGAGAGTCAGTTGGGTAAACTGGTGGAGAGTCAGTTGGGTAGACTGGTGGAGTGTCAGTTGGGTAAACTGGTGGAGAGGCAGTTGGGTAGACTGGTGGAGTGTCAGTTGGGTAAACTGGTGGAGAGTCAGTTGGGTAGACTGGTGGAGTGTCAGTTGGGTAAACTGGTGGAGAGGCAGTTGGGTAGACTGGTGGAGAGTCAGTTGGGTAGACTGGTGGAGAGTCAGTTGGGTAGACTGGTGGAGAGTCAGTTGGCAGTTGGGTAGACTGGTGGAGAGTCAGTTGGGTAGACTGGTGGAGAGTCAGTTGGGTAGACTGGTGGAGAGTCAGTTGGGTAAACTTGTGGAGAGTCAGTTAAGTAGACTGGGGGAGATGCAGCAAGGTGGGCTAGCATTGTCTGCAGTTGGTAGAATTGGGACCAGTGTCTACAAGGGAGTTGGAGGTACTACAGGATGCAATATACAACGCTTTGTGCCACTTTCAAAAGGGACTGAGAGTTGCTGGCCCGTAAGGGGCTTTTGCTTCTCTAACAGAGACTGCTAGCCGCCAAGAAGGGAACCAATCAGAGCTAAGGAAGACTAAGGAAGAGGAACTAATCAGAGCTGTACATAGGGAGGAAGTTGTCCTTGGTTTTGTTGCTATCAAGTTGGGGCATCCCATAATTCCTGCTCCCCATTAACTTTACCCCCCCCCCCCCCCCCAATAAAACATAAATACAAACCTCAAAGACTGTCCCTTGTCTCTGGAGAAAGTGTGGAAGTTGCTGGTTGCCTGGCTGTGCAGAAGTGGGGAACCCAGTCATCTGCAACCCCTCTGGGGGTAGTGCTACACTTGGTTCTGTATTCTGTAAAAAGGGGCGGAATCGGGAGGTTGGTAGGAGGAGGAACCAAGGTACAGTGCCGGGAGGTGGGTAAGGGGCGAAGACAAGGCGTGGCTCTTCAGGGGTGGGGGGGTATCTGTACCTATTCTGTGGGAAGTAGTTTTTTATGTTTCCCAGCAGTGTTGGCGGTAAGTAAGGTAGTGCGGCCTCCTCCTTGGCTAATAATGGTTGGGGGGGGGGGGCATTCAAAGATATAATAATTGCACCTGAGGCAGGGGACTGTAATGACCCCAGGGGGGGGGGGCCATATGGCGTAGAACTTTTCGTATCTCCCGTTGCACGCAGCCATTCATTCCTCAGCCTCCCATTTTATCTGTGACTTTCTTTATCCAATCAGCTGAGCTCTTGAAGAGAAGGGGCACCACACGTTTCTTATAAAGGCTGATGGGGGTGATGGGCACATGGGGAAAACGTGTATCAGAGAATCAGATTATAAACAGTTGGGTTGCTTGGAGGGTATTTCTGTTTCTGGGCCCATTATTCGGGGTTCCCTCTACACTGATGACCTGTGAAGACTTTTATAGCGTCTCCTATGAGTAATATTTGGATACAAAGTTTGTCCTCATTGCACCGACACGCAACAATCTTTTTTCCATTCGATACATTTTTTATTATCAAGTTACTTTTAACAAGACTGCAGTCATAAAATCAGGAAATATTAAAAGGTCGAAATCCAACGAATACACCTCGGGGGTTGTGTGGGACCCCTGATGTACCGGAAGACAGGACTTCAGTGAGGAACAATCCCCTTACTCAGGACAGGAATACGGCTTCTCCCCCGTGTGAGATCTCCGATGTCTACGAAGAGTGGACCTTCGTGAAAAACATTTCCCGCACTCAGGACAGGCAAACGGCTTCTCACCTGTGTGAGAGCTCTGATGTTCATTAAGATTGGACTTCCGTGAAAAACCTTTCCCACACTCAGGACAGGAATACGGCTTCTCCCCGGTGTGAGCTCTCTCATGTTCATTAAGAATGGACTTCTGTGAAAAACATTTACCGCACTCAGGACAGGAAAATGGCTTCTCCCCTGTGTGAGACCTCTGATGTTTGTCGAGACTGGACTTCAGTGAAAAGCATTTCCCGCACTCGGGACAGGAATACAGCTTCTCCCCCGTGTGAGATATCTGATGTTTGTAAAGAGTGCTCTTTTCTGAAAAACATTTCCCGCACTCAGTACAGAAATACGGCTTCTCACCTGTGTGAGACCTTTGATGTTGGGTGAGATTCCATTTCCTTGAAAAACATTTCCCGCACTCAAAACAGAAATATGTTTTTTCCCCCATGTGAGACCTTTGATGTGTGACAAGTTTAGATTGTTTTAAAAAACATTTTCCGCACTCAGAACAGGAATACGGCTTCTCACCCTTGTGTAATCTCTGATGTTTATAAAGATTAGATGTGTCTGAAAAAGATTTCCCGCACTCTGCACAGGAATACGGCTTCTGACTTGTGTGAGACCTTTGGTGTCTGGTGAGATTGGATTTAACTGAAAAACATTTCTCACACTCAGGACAGGAATATGGTTTTTCCCCTGTGTGGGATCTCAGATGGCTGTAAATTTGTGACTTCTGTGAAAAACATTTCCCACACTCAGGACAGGGAAATCTCTTATCCGTTGGAAGGACGGCACCGTCCCGCACAGTCTGAGGTTCCTCAGGATAAGAGGAATACGATGGTCCGGCACCGTCCCGCACAGTCTGAGGTTCCTCAGGATAAGAGGAATACGATGGTCCGGCACCGTCCCGCACAGTCTGAGGTTCCTCAGGATAAGAGGAATACGATGGTCCGGCACCGTCCCGCACAGTCTGAGGTTCCTCAGGATAAGAGGAATACGATGGTCCGGCACCGTCCCGCACAGTCTGAGGTTCCTCAGGATAAGAGGAATACGATGGTCCGGCACCGTCCCGCACAGTCTGAGGTTCCTCAGGATAAGAGGAATACGATGGTCCGGCACCGTCCCGCACAGTCTGAGGTTCCTCAGTATAAGAGGAATACGATGGTCCGGCACCGTCCCGCACAGTCTGAGGTTCCTCAGGATAAGAGGAATACGATGGTCCGGCACCGTCCCGCACAGTCTGAGGTTCCTCAGGATAAGAGGAATACGATGGTCCGGCACCGTCCCGCACAGTCTGAGGTTCCTCAGGATAAGAGGAATACGATGGTCCATCTACACTGTGTGGTGCCGGATGGACATTTGAGGTAGTCGGGTTTTCTCCTGGACTATACTGTGTGATGTCCTCATCTTCTACTTTACAGTCTGGAGACAAAGTGAGACAATCCTCTGAGGTTTTCCTCATCTCCCGTCCATCTACTAAAATAGAAATACAAAGATTATTACTAGACATGAGCTGATTGGTTCCCCTAAACCAGGACTCCGCCCACATCAGGCAGCTTTGTCTCTGAGGATCTTACAATTCCCCCCTCAAGGTAACTAGTAAATGGGTCCTCTGATCTCCTACCAGATCATTTCTTTATTCATGGACCTTAGTCAGAGAGTGAGGAAACAACGAGAACTGTCTTTTATAGGAGTGACAGTGATGAGGGGATTATAGGACGAGGGTCAGGAGTATGTAATGTACAACATAGAGTATATAGTGCAGGGGTCAGGAGTATGTAATGTACAACATATAGTACATAGTGCAGGGGTCAGGAGTATGTAATGTACAACATAGAGTATACAGTGCAGGGGTCATAAGTATGTAGTGTATTTAGTGTTAATGACCCACCTGTGCTGATCTCTGTAGGAGTGTCCTCCTCTATAAATGTCCCCGTTATTCCATCCTCCTCCATAGACTGCTGATCATCCCTCACATACGTCTCTTCTTCTTCTGATTTCACCTCAAATTCTATATCGATTGGATCTCCACTCTAAACCAAGAGAATGAGAGAGAATATCATCTGTAAGATATAAACTTACATACAAAACCCACACATCATCTCCACCAGTCCATGTTCTAGATGCTCCGCCCCACCGACCTTGTAACAGTGGGGGATGGTGTGACCTTCCTGTGTGGAATCCCGGGAATACAGAGGACGGGGACATCTCTCTGGGGGGTTCCTGGTATTAGGTGGCTCCATCATATCCTTGTGTCCTTCTGAAAACTCCTCCATCACTCCATACTCCTCATCCTCCTCTTTATACTCTTCTTTAACATCAATATTATCATCCCCGAGGTTTCCACTCTGAATATATAATAAAACATTCATTATAATAAACATGTTTGTGTATAAATCATAACCACCAATAATTGTTCCTCATCTACCTGATGGTGGTGGGGGATGGTGTGTTCTTCCTCCATCACCCCATCCTCATCATCCTCCTCTTTTATCTCTTCTTTAACCTCAACTTTAGGATCTCTCAGGTCTCCACTCTGAATATAGAATAAAAATGACATCAATGGTAACAATGCAGATAATGTACAGATCCTAATGATACGATCAGTGATTGTTCCTCATCTACCTGATGATGGTGGGGGATGGTGTGACCCTCTTGTGTGGAATAATCCCGGGAATACAGAGGACGGGGACATCTCTCTGGTGGGTTCCCATTACTGGCTCCATCTGTAGGAAACACACACACTGACTGAATCCATTGTTTCTATGTGTTTATCAGATGATAGGGGATGGGGGTGGAGCCTCCGTACTGCTCTCTCCTTTACAATAAAGTCTCCTCTTACCCGGTGATGTGAGGGGCGGCTGATTGTCCATCATGACGTCCTTGTAGAGATCCTTGTGTCCTTCTAAATACTCCCACTCCTCCATGGAGAAATAGACAGTGACATCCTGACACCTTATAGGAACCTGACACACACAATGATACAGTCACCATCCAGACACACCCCTTGTCTGTTACTGGATAATGTCCCAGAATCCTCCTCACCTCTCCTCCATCATCTCTCTGGTGACTTCTAGAATCCTCTTTTCATTTCTTTATTCTATCCGGGAGGGAGGTGGAGACAATGTGATGGTCATGTGATCTCCAGACTTCACAGGAGGAAAACTCTAGATCTGAACACGAATAGTAAATCAACTAACGTTCTCAGTATCCTCCACACCGGACAGGTCTCTATTATTATTAAAACCCCACTGATGGAAAAAGTTAGACAGACTTTTTCCATCAGGAAATTCCGACCGTGTGTACGCCCCATCGAAAATTCAGGGGAATTCCATCGGAGTTTAGATAGAGAACATGTTGTCTTTTATGCCGATGGAATGTGATTTTGGTCAGACAAAGGTCCGACCGTGTGTACGGGGCTTTATTTTACTGAAAGGGGAGTTAATGATTGGAATAAACTACCAGCAGAGGTAGTGAGACAGTCACCAGTAAATGGCTTCAAACATGCCTGGGACGAATACAGATTTAAAGTCAAACAACAAAGTTAATGAAAAAAAAAATCGGCGGACTCGAAGGACTACTCGGTCTTTTTCGGCCAACACTTTTATATGTTTCTATATATTTGTCTTTGGACTTTGCCAGGACACATCGTATTCCTGGGATCTCCGGGTATTCGGATCATTATGGAAAAATCAGTTTTTAGCACATTTACTACAAATGAAATTTTCCTTCTGTCTCCCTATTTAAATCTTTTAAAATAAAGACGTACATACTCCAATCCCCCCTAAAAAATAAAAATGAAATCCCCATCCCACCTAGGTATGCCACCTGTCTGGGATTCGCCCGGACAGTTTGGGTTTTGAATCGTGAGTCCGGGTTTCAGACCTTCTGAAACCCGGACACAATATTCATAATGGTATCTGGCTCCCCAAGTAACCGAGTACCACAACCGCCGAAGAGCTTAGGACCCATTCCTATACATGGACAGGAGAGGAGAGAGGGCTTGAAATGCTCCCTCCCACCTCCCTCCTCCTCCCACCCCTCACTACCCATGCACATTCCAATCCTCGGTCTTCTTCCCTCTTGAAAGGGATGGGTGAGCTGGAAATCTGAAGTTCAGCAACTGGCAGATACATTGTGGATGAAAGGTGTCGATAGCCGAGCCTCCATCTTTGGGTGAGTAAGCTCACCATCCAATGTCTGTGACTGACGTCTCCCCCCATCCTCCCTTCTCTCTCCTGCCTCCGAGCGAGTAAATACACTAAGGTAAGAGTGACTCAGATGTAAGGGGTGCTCTGATTTAATTGGGGGGCTTTGAGAACCCTGATTTAAGTCAAAATGCTGGGAACTCTGATGTAAGTGGGAGGTTTGGTGAGCAGAAACACCAGATTTCCCCTTTACATCAAAGTCCACAGCATCCCCCCCTTAAGATGAATGTATCTGTGAGCCGCTAAAGTGTTCGGGTTTGACTTGAGGAAAAGGTGGCAACCCTACCCCCGCCACTAATAAAAATTGTATAATCCGTTCTTATAGACGTATGAGGTGATTGGTGGGAAAGGTGACACATCTCCGAAATGAAGAGAACGTTCCGGCCCCACAAGTGAGGGAATATTCTGCCCCTGAAGGTAAGGTGACCAGATTTTTAAAACTAAATCCGGGGAGATATTTTTTATACTAGTAATGGCGGCAATCAGCGACTCTCTGCCCATCCCCGTCGCAGCCACCGCACGCCTTACAGCCTGTCAAGTCTTACTCTCCGGGCCCCCCAGCTACTACTGGGTGGGGAGCTGAGGAAGATCACTCCACCAGGGAAGGCAAGGAGATAGGCAGGTTGGGACTTGAACCAAGGCAGAAGAACATGCAAGCGGAGCTGAATGGGCATGCGCCCGAAACTGAAGAAATATTACCTCCACACCGACCAGCACGTGATCATCAGAAAGGGGCACAGATAATGGAAACAACCCCCTTAACTAGTAGGAGCAGCGGAGCAGGGGGGTGTAATTCACTTTTTTTTTCTGCGCTGACTGTCTTTGAAATTGCCCCAGCCCCTGTTCAAATCCAATCCGGGGACAAAACCGGGCCAGACTTGTTTCGGGGACAGTGTCCTCAATCCGGGGACTGTCCCCTGAAATCGGGTATGGTCACCTTACCTGAAAGGGTTAATCTAGGTCTCCACACTATATAAGGGTGTATCATCATCTGCTGGAGATAAAAGACGTCACAGTGACTATGGAGGAAGAGGACGGACATGACAGGGTTACTGGGTGTAAATAGAAAATAAGATCGTATTACCTCATCTGCTGCCACCTCTGTTGTTCGTCATACCTCATGGAACTTCCTGCTTGTACCTGAGATCACTTCCTGTCTGCCATAGAGACTTTCTGTCTCTATGGTAGAAGTGAGGAGATCACCACCTTGTGGATGTCAGAGGAACTGCAGCCCCAAGAAACGTCTCGTAGTGTGAACACGGCCTTGTGCTGTGTGTGTATGTATTGTATATCCTTATAGATGGGTCATCTCCACTCCCACCAAGGGGGAGAGAAATATATTACTGCCTAGTCCAGCCTTTCTCAGCCAGGGTTCCTCCAAAGGGTTCCTTGAGCAATGGACAATTTCTGTCTCTCAGTAACAATGATGTAGGAATGTCCTTCTCCCACTGACTGAAAGTCTTGCGTTTCCCAAAAGAATTTGCTGTAAGTAAGGTAGTGCGGCCTTACACAGATCCTCCTTGGCTAGTAATGGTTAAAGGAGGGGGGGCATTCAAAGATATAATAATTGCACCTGAGGCAGAAAACAGTAACAAATCCAGGTGGCCCATATGGCGTAGAACTTTTCGTATCTCACCTTGCACTTTGGCATCCATTTCTCAGCCTCCATTTTATCTGCAACTTTTTTTTTATCCAATCAGCTGAGCTTGGCTCTTGAGGTATCTTCCAGAAAGATGGGAGTCGTCTAGCAGCATTGAAATAAAGGGGCAGCACATGTTTCTTATAATGGCTGATGGGGATGGTGGGTACATGGAAAAAAAAGGTATCGGAGAATCAGGGAGTGTCTACATCTAAGACAGATTGAATTTGGGTCCTAACGTCGAGCAGAACAGACCAATCTTGGGACAGTGCCACCACATATGTAGGAGACCTCCATGTCCACAACCCCTCCAGCAACAGTTACTGTAAGGGATAAATGGTGGCTAGCTTGGAGGGGACTCAGTCCCAATGGGTAAGTCGTTTGTCATCGTTCTCCTGCAACTTAGTGTCTACAGAACATAAAATGACATGTTCCTGACCACTGCTCTCTGTTGTGGTATTTTGGGGTCCGGATCTCTAGCCAGCCATAAAAGCCAAACAGTTTTTATTTCTTCAAAATCAGGCAAAAGTAGCTTTTCTTTAACATAAACCAGTCCATATACTTCTGATACAAAACCAAATATTTGGCTCACCGCCACCATAAACCTGTCCCACTACAGGGGTTAGAGTTCCCGCCTGCTTCAGGGGTCCAAAAAAAAAGGTCACAGGAGGGTCTCAGCAGATAGACAGCCTACAGTCCTCTCACCACTGTGTGCTGTTCTATACAACCCCTCATGGACCACCACTGGCTGCTTCCTGCCCTGCTCAGTCAGCCCTAGGGATGAGCTTCGAGTTCGAGTCAAACTCATGTTCGACTCGAACATTGCCTGTTCGCCAAACAGCGAACAATTTGGGGTGTTCGCGGCAAATTCGAAAAGCTGCAGAACACCCAGGAAAAGTCTATTGGAGAAATCTAAAGTGCTAATTTTAAAGGCTTATATGCAAGTTATTGTCCTAAAAAGTGTTTGGGCACCCGGGTCCTGCCCCAGGGAAGTGTTTGGGCACCCGGGTCCTGCCCCAGAGGAGTGTTTGGGCACCCGGGTCATGCCCCAGGGGAGTGTTTGGGGACTTGGGTCCTGCCCCAGAGGAGTGTTTGGGGACTTGGGTCCTGCCCCAGAGGAGTGTTTGGGGACTTGGGTCCTGAGGGGAGTGTTTGGGGACTTGGGTCCTGCCCCAGGGGAGTGTTTGGGGACCTGGGTCCTGCCCCAGAGGAGTGTTTGGGGACTTGGGTCCTGCCCCAGGGGAGTGTTTGGGGACCTGGGTCCTGCCCCAGGGGACATGTATCAATGCAAAAAAAAGTTTTAAACAAACGGACGTTTTTTCGGGAGCAGTGATTTTAATAATGCTTAAAGTGAAACAATACAAGTGAAATATTCCTTTACAGTTCGTACCTAGGGGGTATCTATAGTATGCCTGTAAAGCAACGCCCCCTGATACACCACATCTACGGACCTTCCTTTATCCAGATACACCACGTCTACAGGGCTTCCTTTATCTAGATACACCACGTCTACAGGGCTTCCTTTATCTAGATACACCACGTCTACAGACCTTCCTTTATCCAGATACACCACGTCTACGGGCCTCCCTTTATCTAGATACACCACGTCTACGGGTCTTCCTTTATCTAGATACACCACATCTACGGGCCTTCCTCTATCCAGATACACCACGTCTACGGGCCTTCCTTTATCTAGATACACCACGTCTACGGGCCTTCCTTTATCTAGATACACCACGTCTACGGGCCTTCCTTTATCCAGATACACCACGTCTACGGGCCTCCCTTTATCCAGATACACCACATCTACGGGCCTTCCTTTATCTAGATACACCACGTCTACGGACCTTCCTTTATCCAGATACACCACGTCTACAGGCCTTCTTTTATCCAGATACACCACGTCTACGGGCCTTCCTTTATCTAGATACACCACGTCTACGGGCCTTCCTTTATCCAGATACACCACATCTACGGACCTTCCTTTATCTAGATACACCACGTCTACGGGCCTTCCTTTATCTAGATACACCACGTCTACGGGCCTTCCTTTATCCAGATACACCACGTCTACGGGCCTCCCTTTATCCAGATACACCACATCTACGGGCCTCCCTTTATCTAGATACACCACGTCTACGGGTCTTCTTTTATCTAGATACACCACATCTACAGACCTTCCTTTATCCAGATACACCACATCTACGGGCCTTCCTTTATCTAGATACACCACGTCTACAGGCCTTCCTCTATCCAGATACACCACGTCTACGGGCCTTCCTTTATCCAGATACATCACGTCTACGGGCCTTCCTTTATCTAGATACACCACGTCTACGGACCTTCCTTTATCCAGATACACCATGTCTACGGGCCTTCCTTTATCTAGATACACCACGTCTACGGGCCTTCCTTTATCTAGATACACATCTATGGGCCTTCCTTTATCTAGATACACCACATCTACGGGCCTTCCTTTATCCGGATGGCAACCCACCTTCTCATAGAAGGTTAATAGATTGGTTTGGCAAGAACGATTCTTCATGAATCCATGCTGATTACTGCTAATGATACCGTTCTCATTACTAAAATCTTGTATATAGTCCCTTATCATCCCTTCCAAGAGCTTACATACTATTGATGTTAGGCTGACTGCTCTGTAATTCCCAGGGATGTATTTTGGGCCCTTTTTAAATATTGGTGCTACATCGGCTTTTCTCCAATCAGCTGGTACCATTCCAGTCAGTAGACTGTTCGCAATGGTCTGGTGATTACTTGACTGACCCTTGAGTGCAAGCCATCCAGTCCCGGTGATTTATTAATGTTACGTTTCCCAAGTCTCATTTTAATTCTGTCCTGTTAGCCATGGAGGTGTTTCCTGTGACGTGTCATGAGGATAGACACTGCAGTTTTGGTTACTGAAGCCCCCCGATTCGCTCGTGAAGACTGAGGAGACACGGTAGACCTAATAATCCTGGGGGAACTGCAAAACATTTTCTTTACCCAGGAACTCTTCACTCTGCACGGGGGACTACCCACCAATATTATAACTGCTTCTTTTGTCATCCCCTTAGAAGGACAACAACAGGAAAAAAAATGATACGATCCAGGACCCATCATTGGCATTCTCTACACAGAGCCGTATATGACAAGCTCCTGACCACTGCACTCTGAACACATTATTGGTTAATAGGCAAGCTTGGTGGAGTGCCATCATCCCAATATATATATAGAAAACAAAATACAATCCAAGCAACAAAATGGGACTATAAATATATACAAATCTATAATCTATAACTCTGTAGTCCCGTTGGGTTGCTTGGAGGGTATTTCTGTTTCTGGGCCCGTTATTCGGGGTTCCCTCTACACTGATGACCTGTGAAGGCTTTTATAGCGTCTCCTATGAGTAATATTTGGATAAAAAGTTTATTTTCTTCATTCAATACATTTTTTATTATCATTTTACTTTTAACAAGACTGCAGTCATAAAATCAGGAAATATTAAAGGAAGAATACGAATACACCTCGAGGGTTGTGTGGGACCCCTGATGTACAGGAAGACAGGACTTCAGTGAGGAACAATTCCCTCACTCAGGACAGGAATACGGCTTCTCCCCCTTGTGAGATCTCTCATGTGCGTTAAGACCGGACTTCTGTGAAAAACATTTCCCGCACTCAGGGCAGGAATACGGCTTCTCCCCCGTGTGCAATCTGTGATGTGTGTAAAGATTTGACTTCCGCGAAAAACATTTCCCGCATTCAGGACAGGGAAACGGCTTCTCTCCTGTGTGAGAGCTCTGATGTGCGTTAAGACCGGACTTCTGTGAAAAACATTTCCCACACACAGGACAGGAATACGGCTTCTCCCCCGTGTGCAATCGGTGATGTTTGTAAAGACTGGCCTTTTCTGAAAAACATTTCCCGCAATCAGCACAGGAATACGGCTTCTCCCCCGTGTGAGACCTTTGGTGTTTGGTAAGATTGGACTTCCTTGAAAAACATTTCCCACAATCAAAGCAGACATATGGTTTCTCCCCTGTGTGACACATTTGATGTGTGGCAAGTTTTGATTTTCTTAAAAAACATTTTCCACACTCAGAACAGGAATACAGCTTCTCACCGGTGTGAAATCTCTGATGATTACAAAGATCAGACGTGTTTGAAAAACATTTCCCACACTCTGCACAGGAATATGGCTTCTCAGTCAGGTGAGACCTCTGATGTGTGGTAAGAAGGGACTTCTGTGAAAACATTTTCCCACACTCAGGACAGGAAAATGGCTTCTCCCCCGTATGAGATCTCTGATGTATGATAAGTACTGATTTTTGTACAAAAGATTTTCCACACTCAGGACAGGAATACGGCTTATCCCCAGTGTGGGACCGTTGGTGTCTGTTGAGATCGGATTTCCCTGAAAAGCATTTCCCGCACTCAGGACAGGAATACGGCTTCTCACCTGTGTGAGCCCTTTGGTGTCTGTTGAGATCGGATTTCCCTGAAAAACATTTCCCGCACTCAGAACAGAAATATGGTTTTTCCCCCGTGTGAGATCTCTGATGTCTGTAAAGATGCGACGTCTGTGAAAAACATTTCCCGCACTCAGGACAAGAATACGGCTTCTCTCCTGTGTGCAATCTCTGATGAGTATAAAGTTCGGACTTCTTTGAAAAACATTTCCCGCATTCAAGGCAAGAATGTGGCTTCTCACCTGTGTGAGATCTTTTATGCGCATTAAGACTGAATTTATAACGAAAACACTTCCCGCACTCAGGACAGGGAAACTTCTTATCTGTTGGAAGGACAGCACTGTCCCTCACAGTCTGAGGTTCCTCAGGATAAGAGGAATACGATGGTCCGGCACCGTCCCGCACAGTCTGAGGTTCCTCAGGATAAGAGGAATACGATGGTCCGGCACCGTCCCGCACAGTCTGAGGTTCCTCAGGATAAGAGGAATACGATGGTCCGGCACCGTCCCGCACAGTCTGAGGTTCCTCAGGATAAGAGGAATACGATGGTCTGGCACCGTCCCGCACAGTCTGAGGTTCCTCAGGATAAGAGGAATACGATGGTCCGGCACCGTCCCGCACAGTCTGAGGTTCCTCAGGATAAGAGGAATACGATGGTTCGGCACCGTCCCGCACAGTCTGAGGTTCCTCAGGATAAGAGGAATGCGATGGTCCGGCACCGTCCCGCACAGTCTGAGGTTCCTCAGGATAAGAGGAATACGATGGTCCGGCACCGTCCCGCACAGTCTGAGGTTCCTCAGGATAAGAGGAATACGATGGTCCGGCACCGTCCCGCACAGTCTGAGGTTCCTCAGGATAAGAGGAATACGATGGTCCATCTACACTGTGTGGTGCCGGATGGACATTTGAGGTAGTCGGGTTTTCTCCTGGACTATACTGTGTGATGTCCTCATCTTCTACTTTACAGTCTGGAGACAAAGTGAGACAATCCTCTGAGGTTTTCCTCATCTCCCGTCCATCTACTAAAATAGAGATACAAAGATTATTACTAGACATGAGCTGATTAGCCTCCCCTATCTAGATGGCAGCTCACTTCCTCATAGAATGTTAACAGATTGGTTTGGCGAGAACGACCTTTCATAAACCCATGCTGGTTACTACCAACGATACTGATTTTCATCAGCAAATTCTTGGATATAGTTCTTTATCATCTCCTATTATCATTACATACTATTGATGTTAGGCTGACTGGCCTGTAGGTCCCAGGAATAAGTCTCTGCCCTTTTTCAAACATTGGTACCAAGTTTGCTTTTCTCCAATCAGCTGGTACAATTCCTGTCCTTATGCTGTCCATTAAGATTAGGCATAATGGTCTAGCTATAACCTGACTAAGTTCTTTGAGGACTCTCGGGTGTAAACCATCTGGTCCTGGTGATTTATTTGTGTTAAGCATATCTAGTCTTTCCTTGACTCCGGCATCTGTAAGCCACAAGTGTTCACGTTTGTCACGAGTGATTAGAAGGGTGCCGGTCCTCGGGCCAGCCCTGAACGTCTTGGGAGTGGGTGGACATGGCCTTCTGGCTTAGTTTGCCTGCTCTCATGAGGTCTCCCTTCGGGGGGAGCCCCACCTAGTATTGGGAGGGTTCTGTTTCGGCAGACCCTCTAAGGAATTGGGTCTGTGTCGGCTTCGGTTGCTCGAACCGCAGTACCTCAGTCCCCGTCTGGAGCCTAATGCCCTGGGGGACCAGGGTCAGGTCCTTTGTGAGGAGGACCGTTTGACGTTGCACCCGTTGCACGTTTTTGTGTTTCACTCTTTATGTGTGTGCACATTTTTATTCTGCACCGGTGGAGTTTTTGGCTTTTCAATAGAAAAAATCCGTAAACCACAAGTACATCCTGTAATGTATTAACAGTACTGTCGATAAATGTATTAACAGTACAGTTGTCTTCTCTTTGTTATCTGTAACCGTCCTCCCTTCATTGTCTTTTATGTAGGAAATGTGATTTGGTTTCGCTTTTTTACTGTTAATATATCTAAAAAATTCCTTGAAAATTTTCTCTCATAGTCTTTTTTTAGCCACCCTGATTTTGTTCTTACACTTTTTATTGCATTCCTTGTAGTGTTGGAATGCTTACAATGCCCCTTCCACTTTATATTTTCTAAAGGCCATTTTCTTTCTCTTTAATAAGCCTTTTTACGTTACGATTTATCTACCCAGGTTTAACCTTCGCTTGTCTATAATTAATGCCCATTCCAATGTACTACAATACCTTTGTTTAATATGTTCCTAAATCATTCCCATTGTTTTCACATTCAATCTTTCTAGGATTTGGTCCCAATTGATGTCATGTAGTAATGATCGCAGTTCAAACAAGTTTGCCCGTTTGGAATTTAGTGTTCCTGTGCTATTCTCATGCCTGTCATGGTTATGCAGTAATGTTTGTCTGTCAGCTTTCCTCTCCATGTGCTCAGAGTAAGGCCGCGTACACACGTACGAGAACCTCGACGGGCCAAACACATCGTTCCGCCCGTCGAGGTTCTCGCCCGGCCGTCGAAATCGTCGACCAAGCCGTCGGGCAAGGCGTCGAGCCATGGTTCTCGATGGGCCATCGAGCAAATAGAGAACCTGCTCTCTATTTTGGCTCCACGGCTTGCTCGACGGGACGCTCGGCGAAAACGTACACACGACCGAGTATCTCGGCAGAATATGGATCCCAGCGAGCTTCTCGCTGGATTCTGCCGAGGTTCTCAGTCGTGTGTACGGGGCCTAAGAGGCCAGCCACTCTCACCTGGCTGCTTAAGTAATCTCTCCTAAGCATGGCTCCTCCCCAGGCCCCTATCAGTGAACTCTATATTAACCTGTGCACTGCAAGCCAGCCGGGCTGATCAACATTGTGTGTTTAGCATTCGTGTGTAACTAGCTGTGTTTTCTACGTCTTATTCAGTTACCGATCATGGCTTGTTCTCGACTATTCCTGCCTGCTTGTGACCCTGACCTTTGGCGTGTTCTTTGTTTATCCTTGTCTGCTAGTTGCCCTGACGTTTGGCTTATCCCCTTACAATCTCTTGTTATCCTGAGCTGCTGCTTTCCCTCTATCCTCTTTCAGCCTACTGTGAGCGTGAGCTGGGAGACTCTGGGGGCCGCGACCTGGAGCCAGTTGCAGCCCAGCCCATCCTGACCACTAGAGACTCTGGTAAACACCTGCTGGCTCTTAGAGTCCGCACTCTGGGGAATCTTATGCTCTAGCTCCCTGTGGGATCCGTGTTGGTGCTCCAGTGGACCCACCTTCCTTAACCACCCAGAATTCCAAACGCAGCAGTCAGCCATAGGGTCCACTACCTTAGAGGTGCACTCCTGACGCCAACAGTGTGCATCTGTCACCTGGCCTCAGGTGACCTGACAATGCCTTCTTTTTCTGTGATATACGCTAAATGTGATCATCCTTTGATCGCTAGATCCTAAGTTGTCCCGTATTGTCACATCTGAGATCAGACTTGGATCGTTCTTAATTAATAAATCTAGCAGGGCGTTCTTTCTAGTCCACCAGTTGGACATGAAGTTGTCCGGTAAGATATTCATGAAATAACGTGCCTTTAATGAGTGAGCTGTCCCCTCTGCCCAGTCAATATCTGGATAATTAAAGTTCCCCATTTCGATATTTCCCGGCCTCGCCGCCATTTCTAACTGCGCTAGAAGGTCGAGTTCCTCGTCTTTCAGGTTGAGGGGCCTGTAACATACCCAACTATTAATCTCCCACTTACTTCTTCTCTTTGGAGTTCTACCCACACTGATCCCACCTCCGCCTCGTTGCATTCACAATGTCACTCCTCTTTACCACCCTTACATTGTTTTTGATATATAGACACACCCCTCCCCCTCTTCTACCTTCCATCTCCTTCCGATAAAAGAAGTACCCCTGGATATTTTCCAGTCAGTCGTGTGAGCTGTCAAACCAAGTCTGTTATTCCCACAAAGTCTAGGTCCTCCTCGTGTAACAGCAGCTCCAGTTCCTCCATTTTGTTAGCAAGGCTCCTGGCATTTGTGTATACTCCTCTTGGTGTTGTATGGGTGCAGGCTTTGTTCTTGGTTTGACCAATTTTTCCCCCTGGGGTTAGATGTTACCGCTATATTTCCACTATTACCCTCTGTCCTTTGCTCACTTCCAGCTGCCGGTTCCTCTGAACCATGGGTCTTCAAACTACGGCCATCCAGTTGTTCAGGAACTACAATTCTCACCATGCTTAGTCATGTCTGTGAATGTCAAAGTTTTACAATGCCTCATGGGATGAGTAGTTCTGTGACAGCTGTAGGGCCGTAGTTTGAGGATCCCTGCTCTGAACCCTCCCCCAACACCTAGTTTAAAAGCCCCTCCAACTGTGTTGCAATATTTCCTCCCAATAGTGCTGCACCATCCCCATTAAGGTGCAGCCCGTCCTTATTAAAGAGCTGGTAACCGACTGAGAAGTCAGCCCAGTTCTCCAGGAACCTGAACCACCCCTCCCTCCTACACCAGTTCATCAGCCGCTTGTTCAGCTCCCTAAGCTCCTGCTGCCTCTCTGATGTGTCTCAAGGTACAGGTAGTATTTCCAAGAAAAGTACCTTGGAGGCCTTTAATCTATTCCCTAAGTCCGTGAAATCATTTTTTCGGAACTCTCCACCTTCCTTTCACTTTTTAATTGGTTCCAACATGTACCATAACTGCTGGGTCCTCCCCAGGACCACCGAATAATCTATCCACCCGATCCGCGATGTGCCGATAATCAACATATAAAAGTCTGAGCGCCAATCAAATCATCGGATATAAAATGTCCAGCTAGTATGAAATGGGGGGTAACAAAAGAGAATACATATTATGTGTATATATAGCAGAGGGTGGAGGGGAGAGAGGAGATATCTAGAGTATGTAATGTACAACAGAGTATATAGTGCAGGGGTCAGGAGTATGTAATGTACAACATAGAGTATATAGTGCAGGGGTCAGGAGTATGTAATGTACAACATAGAGAATATAGTGCAGGGGTCAGGACTCATGATATTGATAGTCAGTAATCAGTGGTGGGTGAAATAATTACTGGAGACAAGTTGCAGAGATCCCACACCGCTGCCTCCCATCTCCTGAGACTGCACTCAGTGACTTGGGTCTGAGACTATACAGACATATCCCTCCACCCGGCACAGCCAGCAAATAACAGAGCAAGTAACCCGGGAGAATTGTTCTGTCAGAGATCTCACTAGACCCGGGCATGGGGCAGAAGACCCAAGGTACATACCCCAGGTGTCTAGGTCAAGCAAACCCTATGGTGAAAATCAACATTTTGCTGCCAGCTGAACCCCAGAATCTCCATAAATCCAGTCTAGAGACATAAATTGTGTCTGCAGCACAGAGAAGGAAGATTATCCGAGAGAAATACAGGAATACAGGATGGGGAACACAGCTCAGGAAAGTGACCAGGGGATTACAGGCTGATATCACCCAGTCCCCGCCCTACTCTGGACCAATCAGTGAGCAGTATGGGTGGAGGAATGGATTTAGTGTTAATGACCCACCTGTGCTGATCTCTGTAGGAGTGTCCTCCTCTATAAATGTCCCCGTTATTCCATCCTCCTCCATAGACTGCTGATCATCCCTCACATACGTCTCTTCTTCTTCTGATTTCACCTCAACTTTTATATCCATCAGATCTTCACCCTAAACCAAGAAAGTAAGATACAAAATTATTGTATAAAATAAGCTTTAATATTGTGACATCACAGAAAAAATCCACACATTGTGCGAGTCTATGTTCTTAGAAAGCTCTGTCCCACCAACCTTGTAACAGTGGGGGATGGTGTGAACTTCCTGTGTGGAATCCCGGGAATACAGAGGACGGGGACATCTCTCTGGTGGGTTTCTGTAGCTGGATGACTCCCCCATGGTGTCCTGGTACAGATCTTTGTGTTCTTCCTCCATCACCCCATCCTCATCATCCTCCTCTTTTATCTCTTCTTTAACCTCAACTTTAGGATCTCTCAGGTCTCCACTCTGAATATAGAATAAAAATGACATCAATGGTAACAATGCAGATAATGTACAGATCCTAATGATACGATCAGTGATTGTTCCTCACCTACCTGATGATGGTGGGGGATGGTGTGACCTTCCTGTGTGGAATAATCCCGGGAATACAGAGGACAGGGACATCTCTCTGGGGGGTTCCTGGTATTAGGTGGCTCCATCATATCCTTGTGTCCTTCTGATAACTCCTCCATCACTCCATACTCATCATCCTCCTCTTTATACTCTTCTTTTACAACAATATTATAATCCCCGAGGTTTCCACTCTGAATATATAATAAAACATTCATTGTAATAAAGATGTTTGTGTATAAATCATAACCACCAATAATTGTTCCTCATCTACCTGATGATGGTGGGGGATGGTGTGACCTTCCTGTGTGGAATAATCCCGGGAATACAGAGGACGGGGACATCTCTCTGGTGGGTTCCCATTACTGGATCCATCTGTAGGAAACACACACACTGACTGAATCCATTGTTTCTATGTGTTTATCAGATGATGGGGGTGGAGCCTCAGTACTGCTCTCTCCTTTACAATAAAGTCTCCTCTTACCCGGTGATGTGAGGGGCGGCTGATTGTCCATCATGACGTCCTTGTAGAGATCCTTGTGTCCTTCTAAATCCTCCCACTCCTCCATGGAGAAATAGACAGTGACATCCTGACACCTTATAGGAACCTGACACACACAATGATACAGTCAATCATTCATCTCTAAATAAAGCCTCCACCCCATATCATTGCATAATCTGTTATATAAACCGAAAAGGTGAAATTAATGGAACAGCGACACATCTCCAAAATGGAAAGTATGTTCCGGCCCTGTAAGTGGGGGAATGTTCTGCCCCTGAAGGGGTTAATCTAGGTCTCCACACTATATATGTGTGTATCATCATCTGCTGGAGATAAAAGACGTCACAGTGACTGTGGAGGAAGAGGACGGACATGACGGGGGGGTTAAATAGAAATTAAGATCTTATTACCTCCTCTACTGCCACTTCAAGCTTTGTCTCCTCTCTACTTCCTCCCGACTCACCTCTCACATGAAACTTCCTGTCGGTACCTGCAATCACTTCCTGTCTGCATCTGACATCACTTCCTGTCTTTCATAGAGACTTCCTGTCTGGGGAAAAAGTGAGCCCACCATCTTGTGGAGCTCAGGAAACTGCAGCCCCGGAAAAAAAAAGCGTCTCGTAGTGTGAACACGGCCTTGTGCTGTGTGTGTATGTATTGTATATCCTTATAGATGGGTCATCTCCACTCCCACCAAGGGGGATAGAAATACAGACCTCCCATTTTTTTTTTAAATAGGAAGGACACTAATTAGCAAAAGTATGTAGGCATGGGACTAGGGTGACCACGTGTCCCGGATTGCCCAGGACAGTCCCGCATTTTGCAGGTCTGTCCCGGGCAGCCTCATTCCAGGACAATACAGTGTCCCGGAATGAAACCGACACAGCCACCCCCCCCCCGGGCCAATCTGATGCCCCCAAAAAAAAGGCCGCCACATCACTGCTTTACTTACTAACAGTACTTGCCCTGGCCCGGAATGCCTGGATGAGCACAATCCCCGCCCCCTGCTTGTAATGGGGAAATCATAAATCCCGCCTCTTGTGTCCAATCACTGTGCTGTGGTTCGTTACAACACAAGCTGATTTTTGGGAAGGGGGCGGTGTCCCTGAATGGTAGTTTGTAAATGTGGTCACCCTACATGGGACACACCCCCTGCCATGCCCCTTTTGAAGGAGAACTATAAACGTTAAAGTGGAGTTCCACCCATTTTTTTTTATGTTTGTCTGTGCTGCATGCCCTAATCTCATAGGGCCAGATTCAGGTAGAGTTAGGCTGGAGTATCCATTGATCCGCCAGCCTAACTGTCACTTTAAGCCGGCGTTTTTGTTTTCTGTAACCAGAAAACAAGAAACGCCGGGTTGGAGTTCCGATGCGATCAGCGCAATTGAATTTCGCCATCGCATCGTTACTTCAACTTAAAAATGGCGCCGGGGGCGTTCCCGCTGATTAACGCTGAAAAAATATGTTAATCAGCGGGAGTCGGAAATTCACGATCTTTTTCGGGCGCGACGCATTGACTTTACGACGTTTCCGGAAGCGATACGCGGCGTAAAGATAAAGCAGCATCCTATGTTAAGTAAAGGCGTCGTCATCGCGTCGGAAAAAAAAATTATCGCGTCGTTTGCGTAAAACGTTCATGAATGGGGATGTGACGTCATTGACAGAATTTGGAGCATGCGCACTGGGATGTATTGACACTCGACGCATGCGCAGTACGTTCGCCGCGGGATCGCGCATAGTTTAAATAATACACGCCCCGTACCCGCCCAATTTGAATTCCGCCGGCTCATTTGCGATGCGCCGCCGCAACTCTAGGAGCAAGTGCTTCATGAATAACAGCACTTGCTCGTAAAATTTCGCCAGAGTAACGTAAATGAGATGCGTTACTCCAGAGCAAAGATGCTCCCATCTACCTGAATCTGGCCCATAGTGTTCAGAATGGACAGTTTTTATTTATTTTGTTGCTTGTAAATACCTTTATTTTGTAGTCCTTAGTTACTTCCTCCTCCTTATTAGCCTAGGCTATTAAGTCACACGGCTATTTGCAAGGGTTTCTGGGATAGGCATCATGTATCCCAGTAGTCCTTGCAAACCTGACCGAAACCTATTACATTGCTTGTGCAGCACTGAGCATGTGCGAGATATGCAAAGCTGAAATCCAGGAAGTCATACAGTCTGGCTTCATGATGCCCACACTTAAGATGGCCACGGTCTATTTCTAGATTATAAATGCTGTAACAACCTAACAAAACGGACCTTAGTTTACAGACTAACTTTACTAGAATACATTAAGCTTGTGTATTATAGGGGTATTTATATTTGGCATGTAATTTTTTTTTGGGGGGGGGGGGGAGTGGGGGCTTCAGTAGGAGTGGGACTTCCTGTCCTGCTTCCGCCGAGGGGCTGGTAAGGCGATTAGGCCTAATCGCCTTACTGCAGCCCCTCCCTTTGGCGATCGTCTAGGACACTGACAGGTCCTAGACGATCGCCTGTCCAATCAGCGGCGGGCCGCGCCGCGTGTGCATGCGCAGTGCGGCTCGCGCATGCGCAGTGGGTGCCCGGCCGTGAAGCCGAAGGCTGTCACGGCTGGGTGCCCACAGTCGGGATGGAGACGCCGGCTGGGGAGGGGGGGAGAGGAGCGGAGCCCCGGTCGGCGCGTCGCTGGAACGCAGGAGCAGGTAAGTAAGTGTTTATTAAAAGCCAGCAGCTACACTTTTTGTAGCTGCTGACTTTTAATAAACATTACATTTGGGTGGAACACCCCTTTAATGCAAATTATGCCGCATACACACGATCATTTTTCGGGTTGTAAAAAAACAAAGGCCCAGATTCACAGAGCGATTACGCCTGTCTAACTGGTGTTAGACAGGAGTAATTTCAAATTTCGCGCGCCGTATCACTAGTTTGAATCCTCAAACCATGATACGGCGGCTTCGGGCTTCGATCCGAGAGGCTTACGTCTTCATAAGCCTTCGGATCTACGCTGCAATATTTTTGCGGCCGCTGGGAGGAGTTCGCGTCGTTTTCATGCGTCGGGATATGCAAATAAGTTTTTACAGCGATCCACGAAGATACGAGCGGTCTTCGCAATCGCTTACGTCTATTTTTTTCTACGTACTGTTAGACCAGCTTTTTGCTTGTCTAACAGTGCGTAACCCATGTTAAGTATGGCCGTCGTTCCCGCGTCGAATTTAAAATATTTTTTTTTTTTTTTTTTACGTAACTCGTTCGGGAATAGGAATGTCCGTAAACGACGCTACTCAAGAAAAAATGACGTAACGACGTGATTTCGCGCAATGCACGGCGGGAAATTTGGGAACGGAGCATGCGCAGTTCGATCGCCCCGGGAACGCGCCTATTTTAAATGCTTCACGCCCCCTAATCGCGTATATGGATTGCGCCGGGAGAAATACACTACGCCGCCGTCGTTTACTGGACAAAATCTACCTGGATTCCACGTAGAGCCAGGTAAAATACGGCGGCGTAGAGTATTTGGGAAACGCTACGATAATCTAATTGTATCTGAATCTGGCCCAAAGTTTTTCAGGCTCTAGAAAAACAAATTTTTTTTTCAACTTGATCATTAAAACGGCCTTGCCTACACACGATCATGAAAAAAAAATGCTTAAGCAAACCGTGGTGACGTACGACGGCGCTTTGAAGGGGAGGTTCCATGCGGATGGCGCCACCCTTTAGGCTGCTTTAGCTGATTCCGTGTTAGTAAAAGACGATTTGCGCTTTTCTGTCTGTTACAGGGTGATGAATGTGCGATCTCCATTACAAACGCTAGTTTTACCAGAACCAGCGCCTCCCGTCTCATAACTTGCTTCTGAGCATGTGTGGATTTTTCACGTCGTTAAAGCCCCACACACAATCATTTTTTACAACCCGAAAAACGACAACGCTAAAAACGTCATGAAAAAAATAGAGCATGTTCAATTCTTTATTTATTTTTTGCCCGTTTTTCAAAACCCAAAAAATGCTCTGGAGCCCACACACGATCGTTTTTAACCACTTCCCTACCAGCCTATAGGGGAATCACGTCATGGTGATCCCCTCGCCGATGAGACAGGACGTTGCACAACGTCCTGTCTTCACGGCGTTCTAGGGCGCGCCCGCGGCACCACCCGCGATCCCGCGCGCGTGCCCGACGGCCGTGATTGCCGCCGGGCACCCGCGATTTCCGGAAATCACGGCAGGAGTGTGGATCTGTGTGTGTAATGATGGGGTGTAAACACACAGATCCACCTCCTGTCAGCGGTGAGGAGACTGATGTGTGTTCCCAGTACAGAGGAACACACATCGATCTCCTCCCCCTGTGAGTCCCCCTCCCCCTACAGTTAGAACATACTTTAGAAAACATTTTAACCCCTTCAGCGCCCCCCTAGTGTTAACCCCTTCCCTGCCAGTCACATTTACACAGTAATTAGTGCAGTTTTATAGCACTAATCGCTGTGTAAATGTGAACGGTCCCAAAAACGTGTCAAAAGTGTCCGATATGTCCGCCGCAACGTCACGGTCACAAAAAAAAAAAAAACGCAGATCCCCGCCATTACTAGTAAAAAAAATTAAATAAAAATGCCATAAATCTATCACCTATTTTGTAGACGCTATAACTTTTGCGCAAACCAATCAATATACGATTATTGCCTTTTTTTTTTTACCAAAAATACGTAAAATACGTATCGGTCTAAACTGAGGGGAAAAAAAGTTTTTTTTAAAAAAAAATATTGTGAGATGTATTAAATAAAAAGGAAAAAATATTGTGTTTTTTTTTTAAATTGTCGCTCTTCTTTTGTTTATAGCGCAAAAAATAAAAACCGCAGAGATGATCAAATACCACCAAACGAAAGCTCTATTTGTGTGGGGAAAAAAACATAATGATTTAATTTGGGTACAGTATTGCCTGACCGCGCAATTGTCATTCAAAGTGCAACAGCGCTGAAAACTAAAAATTGGTCTGGGCAGGAAGGGGGTGAAAATGCCCCGGTATGGAAGGGGTTAATGACGTTAAAAAAAAAGTCATTTTTTTACAACCCGAAAAATGATCGTGTGTACGCGGCATTAAGGCTTGTACACACGGTAGGACATCCAACAAAATTTCCCTTGGATTTTTGTCCTCATTGATTTCTCCGGTCACACCCATAGCATACACACAGTCAGTCTTTTCTGCAAACTTTTCTAAAACTTTCCCATCATCACGTCGTTTTTTTGCTCTTTTCTGCTCTTTTCTGCCACCCTTTGGATAACTTCTGCTATCGTTGGTTGATTTTAACATTGGTTCTGAGCATGCGCATTTGAAATTTGTCCAAAAGTCCGATGGTTTGCTGTACACACAGACGGACTTTGCACCATCGGACTTTTTTTTTGCCGGGAAAAGTTGGTCCGTTCGCAGACCCAACTTTTTGTCCACACGGTCGGACAAATGCAAAAAGTTCCAGATTTTGATGTGTGTACGGGGCTTTAGACTTCACACTCCTTTTAAATCGAGTTTTGTGAAAACTTGAGCCCCACAAAACCGATCAAACAATTTAGTAATAAGTGTTAACGGGTAATCGTTTTTAACTATAATGGCATATACAAGGATAAAGGGAATCATATTTTTTCTCGACTAAGAAGAACTCTGCTCTGGCGAGAGTGGAGGGTTTTCAGATAAATCCCTTATGGATATTATCTGTAACATACTCGGTCATGGCTTTGGTCTCTGGGAGGCTGAGGGGGTATACCCAGCCTCTAGGGACACTAGAACCTGAGACTAAAGAAAGAGATTCACCGCTCCAGGTGGACGATTAGGAATGATTGGATTACCATTAAGGTGCTGGCGATGCACGTAGCAATGGTAATGAAGAGAAGAAAAATGGACTGCCGCACTCCAAGAGGACTTCAATCAAAAAAGTTGTCTTTATTGTAAAAATAAAACATGTACAGCCACAACAACCACAAAAACAGGACAGCCGACGCGTTTCGCACTCAACTAGTGCTTAGTCATGGCTAAAACAAGTCAAGCTAAATCAGGCTAAAACAAGTCAAGCTTTTAGCCATGACTAAGCACTAGTTGAGTGCGAAACGCGTCGGCGGTCCTGTTTTTGTGGTTGTTGTGGCTGTACATTTGTTTTATTTTTTACAATAAAGACAACTTTTTCGATTGAAGTCCTCTTGGAGTGCGGCAGTCCATTTTTCTTCTCTTCATTACCATAGAACCTGAGACTAAGTCAATGGCACAATTGTAGGATCTTTTGGGGGGGGGAGTTGATCCGCCCTGCGCTTGGAAAACTCATCCAGAAATTCTGCATAGTGCGTTGGCACCAGGGAAAAATCCTCAGCAGACGCCATGGAAGGAGTCTTGGCTGGGACCACCTTTCCAAGGCATTTAGTTTGACAGGTGGGCCCCCAGGAAAACAAATAAGGACCAGACCAGTCGATTGTTGGGGAATGTTGTTGAAGCCAAGGAAGTCCCACGACTAACTTAGAAGTAGCCAGTGGTAACACCTAAAAGGAGATGGACTCCTGGTGAAGCACTCCCATCGACATCTTGATGGGAGTGTTGCAGGAATGAATAGGACCCAGGGCAAAAATGGTTCCATCAATGGCTGAAACTCGAAGGATCTGAGGAAGATGTTGTGTAGTCCAAGCACATTCCTTTACCAAGGATACAGAGATAAAACGAATTCTTCCATTGAGACAATGCAAGTGGGGAGGTGCAACTGAACAGTAATAGTTGGACGTGGCTGAGGACATGTGACCATTACTTAATCACTGTATATATTGCTTTTATATTAGGGATAGGATGCATTTGCATTGCTGTTTTTTTTCTCTTTTAGGTGTTCCTGCACCGCTGCGTCTTCCTTGGACAAGGAGAGGCAGTGATCCAACGTGGATGACAAATTCCGAGACGTAGTTTTGTAGGCAGGGGGAGGATGTAGCACCCTGATGTTTAGGCAGGGTTGCTTCTAAATTTACCTGCCAGGCATAGTTGCCTTGGCCAATTGATAGGGATCAATTGACTTCCCCCTGAGCCACAAATTGCTGCACTTCTCTCTTCTGTCACTAGGTGGTCGGGTGCTTGGTGACATTAGATAAGACAAGGGCAATGCAAGGACAAAGTAGGAGTATATGGGGTATCTCAACCAAGGGGCAGGGGTTTTCTTGAATCCCTTGGCCTGCTGGGAGAATCTATATATTTAAATCGAGAGGTATCTTGATATAGCGCGGTCTTACCCCGTAGGGGCCCGACGTGCTTGGGCAAATTTAGACAGGATCCGATTAACCTACCAGCATGTATTTAGAGTGATTGGGTGGGGTCATGTGATCTTGGTTCTGTGTCACCTGGACAGCTGTGTGTTGTGCTATCTGGGCTGCTAGGCCAAAGTATGAGGTCTATCCCAGGGACATCTGGCTGCTAGGCTGTCTGAGGGCTTATCCAGAAGCAAAAGAGCAGCGTAGGGTTGGGACTGCGGCTTGCAGTCAAACCAGAAGTGCTGGTTATGCTGGCCACTAAGGGACCATCCACCATATTACCAGGGACCCCAGTGAGTAGCTGAAGTAAGCACCGGAGCATAATTCTCACCAACCGTGGACGGTGATGAATCTGGAAACTTCAGCATGTGTCACGCCAGGGACCCAGCCAGCGGAGGTGACCCTTGCAGTGCAGCCTTGTGTGCCAAGCCAGGGACCGAGCCGGTCATTGGGGTGACGCTTGAGGAGTATCTATGAATGCCAAGCTGGGGACCCAGCAAGGAAGTGGGTCTGATGCTTGAGGAAGATACTCAGAGAGAAGGTTGGAGGAGCTTAGGGGATCCAGTGGCCAGTCTAGTGAGGGAGACTGGGAGCTCAGGGGAGTGAAGATCTACAAGAAGTTATTGTAGAGGAAGTACTGAAGCTCGTTACAACTTGCATTAGGAATTGTTATAAGACTGTTGCCATAGGAGACAGCGGTCCTACACCTGCAGATGTGGTGTCTTGCTGGATGCCTTTTCCTGCATGGCGGTCTACCTCGGTCTCGGAGACTGATAATTAGCATTGCAACTACTTATGCTGCGTACACACGATTGGAGTTTCCAAAATGAAAAGTTTGATGTGAGCTTTTGGTCGGAAATTCCGACCGTGTGTGTCGGCTCCATCTGACTTTTTCTGTCAGAATTTCCGACAACAAAAATTTGAGAGCTGGTTTTCAATTTTTCCGACAGAAGAAAAGTTCTTGTGGGAAATTGCGATCGTCTGTATGCAATTCCGACGCACAAAAAAACACGCATGCTCTGAATCAAGCAGAAGAGCCGAACTGCCTATTGAACTTCATTGATCTCGGCTCGTTGTAGTATTGTACATCACTGCATTCTTGACGGTCGGAATTTTTTGTGACCGTGTGTATGCAACACAAGTTTGAGCCAATATTCCGTCTTTTTGGGCGGAATTTCCGATCGTGTGTAAGCGGCATTAAAGGTGTCCTGGCCTTAAAACCTCGCTACATATACATCTATAATCTATAACTCTGTAGCCCCGTTGGGTTGCTTGGAGGGTATTTCTGTTTTTTGGGCCCATTATTCGGGGTTCCCTCTACACTGATGACCTGTGAAGACTTTTATAGCGTCTCCTATGAGTAACATTTGGATACAAAGTTTGTACTCTTTGCACCGACACACACAATCTTTTCTTCATTCGATACATTTTTTATTATCATTTTACTTTATTATCATTTTACTTTTAACAAAACTGCAGTCATAAAATCAGGAAATAGTAAAAGGTCGAAATCCAACGAATACACCTCGAGGGTTGTGTGGGACTCCTGATGTACAGGAAGACAGGACTTCAGTGAGGAACAATTCCCTCACTCAGGACAGGAATACGGCTTCTCCCTCGTGTGAGATCTCCGATGTCTGTAAAGAATGGACCTATCTGAAAAACATTTCCCGCAATCAGAACAGGAATACGGCTTCTCCCCCGTGTGACATCTCTGATGTCTGTAAAGGCTGGCCTTCTCTGAAAAACATTTCCCGCACTCAGGACAGGAATGTGGCTTCTCCCCCGTGTGAGATCTCTGATGTCTGGCAAGATGGGACTTCTCTGTAAAACATTTTCCACACTCAGGACAGGAATACGGCTTCTCCCCCGTGTGCAATCTCTGATGTGCGGTAAGACTGGACTTCAGTGAAAAACATTTCCCGCACTCAGGACAGGAATACGGCTTCTCACCAGTGTGACACCTCTGATGTGCGGTAAGACTGGACTTCACTGAAAAACATTTCCCGCACTCAGGACAGGAATATGGCTTCTCACCTGTGTGCAATCTCTGATGTTTGTAAAGACTGACACTTTGTGAAAAACATTTCCCGCACTCGGGACAGGAATACGGCTTCTCCCCCGTGTGAGACCTTTGGTGTTTTTCGAGATCGAATTTCCTTGAAAAACATTTTCCACAATCAAAACAGAAATATGGTTTTTCCCCCGTGTGAGATCTTTGATGTATGACGAGTTTAGATTTTTTTACAAAACCTTTTCCACACTCAGAACAGGAATACAGCTTCTCACCGGTGTGAAATCTCTGATGATTATAAAGATCGGACTTGTGTGAAAAACATTTCCCACACTCTGCACAGGAATACCGCTTCTCCCCTGTGTGAGATATTTGATGTCTGTTGAGATTGGATTTCCCTGAAAAACTTTTCCCGCACTCAGGACAGGAAAATGGTTTTTCCCCTGTGTGGGATCTCTGATGCCTGTAAAGATGTGACATTTGTGAAAAACATTTCCCGCACTCAGGGCAGGGAATCGTCTTCTCTGTTGGAAGGACAGCACCGTCCCGCACAGTCTGAAGTTCCTCAGGATAAGAGGAATACGATGGTCCGGCACCGTCCCGCACAGTCTGAGGTTCCTCAGGATAAGAGAAATACGATGGTCCGGCACCGTCCCGCACAGTCTGAGGTTCCTCAGGATAAGAGGAATACGATGGTCCGGCACCGTCCCGCACAGTCTGAGGTTCCTCAGGATAAGAGGAATACGATGGTCCGGCACCGTCCCGCACAGTCTGAGGTTCCTCAGGATAAGAGGAATACGATGGTCCGGCACCGTCCCGCACAGTCTGAGGTTCCTCAGGATAAGAGGAATACGATGGTCCGGCACCGTCCCGCACAGTCTGAGGTTCCTCAGGATAAGAGGAATACGATGGTCCATCTACACTGTGTGGTGCCGGATGGACATTTGAGGTAGTCGGGTTTTCTCCTGGACTATACTGTGTGATGTCCTCATCTTCTACTTTACAGTCTGGAGACAAAGTGAGACAATCCTCTGAGGTTTTCCTCATCTCCCGTCCATCTACTAAAATACAAATACAAAGATTATTACTAGACATGAGCTGATTGGTTCCCCTAAACCAGGACTCCGCCCACATCAGGCAGCTTTGTCTCTGAGGATCTTACAATTCCCCCCTCAAGGTAACTAGTAAATGGCTCCTCTGATCTCCTACCAGATCATTTCTTTATTCATGGACCTTAGTCAGAGAGTGAGGACACAACGAGAACTGTCTTTTATAGGAGTGACAGTGATGAGGGGATTATAGGACGAGGGTCCCCACCCCCTCTATCACTCATTGTCATCTTCCCAACACAAGAAGTCCTGCACTTCTTTATCACTTTCTGTTTAAGTTTCCAAATTGGAGGATGTTATCACATTATTATCACCATGTAAAAGTCTGTGCTCCAATCACATCATCAGATATAAAATGTCCAGCTGGTAGGAAATGGGGGTAACAAAAGAGAATACATATTATGTGTGGAGAGGAGAGAGAAGATTATCCGAGAGAAATACAGGAATACAGGACGGGGAACACAGCTCAGGAAAGTGACCAGGGGATTACAGGCTGATATCACCCAGTCCCCGCCCTACTCTGGACCAATCAGTGAGCAGTATGGGTGGAGGAATGGATTTAGTGTTAATGACCCACCTGTGCTGATCTCTGTAGGAGTGTCCTCCTCTATAAATGTCCCCGTTATTCCATCCTCCTCCATAGACTGCTGATCATCCCTCACATACGTCTCTTCTTCTTCTGATTTCACCTCAACTTTTATATCTATCAGATCTTCACCCTAAACCAAGAGAAAAACATCTTGTAGCTTTCATACATCGTCTCCATAAGTCTGTGTTTTAGATGCTCCAACCCACCAACCTTGTAACAGTGGGGGATGGTGTGACCTTCCTGTGTGGAATCCCGGGAATACAGAGGACGGGGACATCTCTCTGGTGGGTTTCTGTAGCTGGATGACTCCCCCATGGTGTCCTGGTACAGATCTTTGTGTTCTTCCTCATCATCCTCGTCCTTTATCTCTTCTTTAACTACAATATTATAATCCCCGAGGTTTCCACTCTGAATATAGAATAAAAATGACATCGATGGTAACAGTGCAGATAATGTACAGATCCTAATGCAGGGTTTGACAAATTTGCTTGGAATCTAGGAGCCAGCTAAAAAAGTTAGGAGCCAGAAAACGCGCCCCGTCCCGCCGAGCTTGCGTGCAGAAGCGAACGCATATGTGAGCAGCGCCCGCATATGAAAACGGTGATCAAACCACACACGTGAGGTATCGCCGCAATCGTTAGAGCGAGAGCAATAATTCTAGCCCTAGACCTCCTCTGTAACTCAAACCATGCAACCTGTAGAATTTTTTTAAACGTCGCATATGGAGATTTTAAAGGGTAAAAGTTTTGTCGCCATTCCACGAGCGGACGCAATTTTGAAGCGTGACGTGTTGGGTATCAATTTACTCAGCGTATCATTATCTTTCATGACATATAAAAAAATTGGGTAACTTCACAGGTGTCTTATTTTTTTATTTAAAAAAAGTGTGCTTGTAAGGCTGCTGCGCAAATACGGTGTGACATAAAGTATTGCAACGACCGCCATTTTATTCTCTAGGGTGTAAGAATAAAAAATATATATAATGTTTGGGGGCTCTAATTAGAGGGAAGGAGATGGCAGTGAAAACACTGGGGAAGCTCCATTAGAATTGCTGGATTGCTGTTTTACTTGTAATGCCAACAGGCCACCACAAGATCACAGAAGGAAGCTTAGGTCTGTAGAAGGCCACAAAGGCGCCGGCCCGCGGCGAGGACACACGGAGACACAGGGTCCTGTGTAACTATTTCTTGTCGCAATTGCGACCAGGCGCCCGGATTTTGTCGAGCCCTGTCCTAATGATACGATCAGTGATTGTTCCTCATCTACCTGATGATGGTGGGGGATGGTGTGACCTTCCTGTGTGGAATCCCGGGAATACAGAGGACGGGGACATCTCTCTGGGGGGTTCCTGGTATTAGGTGGCTCCATCATATCCTTGTGTCCTTCTGAAAACTCCTCCATCACTCCATACTCCTCATCCTCCTCTTTATACTCTTCTTTAATATCAATATTATCATCCCCGAGGTTTCCACTCTGAATATATAATAAAACATTCATTATAATAAACATGTTTGTGTATAAATCATAACCACCAATAATTGTTCCTCATCTACCTGATGATGGTGGGGGATGGTGAGACCTTCCTGTGTGGAATCCCGGGAATACAGAGGACGGGGACATCTCTCTGGTGGGTTCCTGTAGCTGGATGACTCCTCCATGGTGTCCTGGTACAGATCTTTGTGTTCTTCCTCCATCACCCCATCCTCATCATCCTCCTCTTTTATCTCTTCTTTAACCTCAACTTTAGGATCTCTCAGGTCTCCACTCTGAATATAGAATAAAAATGACACCAATGGTAACAATGCAGATAATGTACAGATCCTAATGATACGATCAGTGATTGTTCCTCATCTACCTGATGATGGTGGGGGATGGTGTGACCTTCCTGTGTGGAATAATCCCGGGAATCCTGAGGACGGGGACATCTCTCTGGTGGGTTCCCATTACTGGATCCATCTGTAGGAAACACACACACTGACTGAATCCATTGTTTCTATGTGTTTATCAGATGATGGGGGATGGGGGTGGAGCCTCCGTACTGCTCTCTCCTTTACAATAAAGTCTCCTCTTACCCGGTGATGTGAGGGGCGGCTGATTGTCCATCATGACGTCCTTGTAGAGATTCTTGTGTCCTTCTAAATACTCCCACTCCTCCATGGAGAAATAGACAGTGACATCCTGACACCTTATAAGAACCTGACACACACAATGATACAGTCACCATCCACCTCGGTATAAAACCCCCAACACGTATCATCGTATAATCCGTTAGTATACATGCATTCCTGATCCCTGCACTGTGTACATAGCACACTCCTGATCTTAACCTACTATTCTCCAGTCCTCCCCGCTGCCTCCTTGTCCACTCCGCTACTCTCACGTCCACCTCACTGCCCTCCTGAACACCTGTCCATCCCACAGCCCCCCTGACCACTCTGCTTCCCCCAATCCACCCCCCTCCCCCAGTCCACTCCACTGCCCCCCAGTCCATCTGGCTTCTGTAAGGTTCTTTTAGGTGCTGTGGTTACTGTGGTCCACTTTGGGTTGCTATGGATTGATTTTGGGTGTTGTATATAGAATGGGCCACTTTGGTGTGGTGTTGATAGTGTGGGTTGCTATAGGTAGGGTGGGGTACTTTGGGCTGCCAGTGGAAAGTTGGGTTAGACTGGATAATAAGCGGTGCTGCCAGTAGGGTGGGCTAATGTAGGCCCCTCCCACTGTTAACGCAATGAGGCCACACCCTCTATTCGCCATGGGATGCACAGTACGCCGTGTTACTACTCTCTTCAAGCCACCCCAAGAGTGCCCAAGGCCTTTTACGATCCTATTTTGTCTGTAGTGTATACTACGAAAAATGGCGTGCGCCAGTAAAGTGCTCGGGTTTGTCTTGAAGAAAAGGCAACCCTAACCGTAAGTGTGGAAATGTTCTGTCCCTGAAGGGGTTAATCTACATTTCCACACTTTATATGTGTGTATTATCATCTGCTGGAGATAAAAGACGTCACAGTGACTATGGAGGAAGAGGACGGACATGACGGGGTTACTGGGTGTAAATAGAAGATAAGATCTTATTACCTCCTCTGCTACCGATTCCAAAGATGTCTCCTCACTACTTCTTCCCGCCTTACCTCTCACCTGGAACTTCCTGTCTGTGCCTGACATCACTTCCTGTCTGTACCTGACATCACTTCCTGTCTTCCATAGAGATTTCCTGTCTCTATGGTAGAAGTGAGATCACCACCTTGTGGAGCTCAGAGGAACTGCAGCCCCGAGAAACGTCTCGTAGTGTGAACACGGCCTTGTGCTGTGTGTGTATGTATTGTATATGAGGAAAAAATGGGGGAGTCTCGCGCCAAAATAGGTTGGGGGGGGGGGGGGGATAATACAATACAGTGCAATTAGTATGAGCTGCTCCCTAAATAATACAGAGTGCTGGATTATACGTTTGAACAAGTGAAATAAGGGGCGCTAACTAGTGATATATTTAGCATAAATTTCTATGCGACAATAATGTGAATAAAATATATGTGAAAATCGTGCCACAACAATATAACAACAAAGCATTAAATACAGCAAATGTGCAAATAGCCGTGGACAATGATTTGTCTACCCAGAGTCCATATATAATAAGATGTGCAGTAATGTGCTAGAAAGCAATTGTGATCTTATAAGGTGCTCCGTGCTAAATCTTCAAAATAATTGATTTGTTCCGCCTTCACCAAAGGACCACCTCAAGTGGGGATAGATGGCTCCTTACCCGATGGTGTTGACCTATTAGTTGTAATAAGGTCAAATGAGCTCAAGAATCAGCTACTTCCCATGGGAAACTCGATTTCAAAACAGGTTGATAACAGATCTCATAGAAAGAGAAAAACAATCATAATTGTGAAAAAACCTGTATAGCGCGAAGATTCAGCTGAGAAGATTCCTTCCTATGGTAATCCATCTGACTCCTCTAAGTTTAAGGTCCTTAAATACCATGTATAGCCAATAGTTCAAATCTCATAGGACGCAGTTTTTAGTAGTGCCTAGGACCCGGCACTGGGGCTAGTCAGCATGGCAGGATGGGCTATGATGAGTGTTCCTCGCTGGGGAACTGGGGTGAAGTCCAAGCTGGATACGAGTTCCTCGCTAGGGAGCTGGCGTGCGTTCCAGGCCAGGGGACCAGCGGGACCGGAAGTGCGTTATTTTTACGTATCCAGGCGCTTCGACGTACGTTTCGTGATTAACACGTCGTCAGGAAGCATGTTAATCACGAAATGTACGTCGAAGCGCTGGTCCCCTGGCCTGGAACGCACGCCAGCTCCCTAGCGAGGAACTCGTATCCGGCTTGGACTTCACCCCAGTTCCCCAGCGAGGAACACTCATCATAGCCCATCCTGCCATGCTGACTAGCCCCAGTGCCGGGTCCTAGGCTAGGGTGACCAGACATCCCCAGTTTCAGGGGACAGTCCCCTGATTGAGGACACTGTCCCCGGATTAAGTCTGTCCCTGGTTTTGTCCCCAGATTGGATTTAATAAGGGGCAGGGGCAATTTCTAAGACAGTCAGTGCAAAATTAAAAAAAAAAAAAAAGAATTACACCCCCCCTCTCCACCATTCCTACTACCATAGGGGGTTGTATTTTTTCCATCATCTGTGCCCCTTTCTGATGATCATGTGCTGGTCGGAGCGGAGGGAATATTTCTTTCATTCAGCTCCATTCGCATGTTCTTCTGCCTTGGCTCAAGTCTCGGCCAGCCACCTGCCTATCTCCTTGCCTTCCCTGGCAGAGTGATCTTCCTCCGCTCCCCATCCAGTAGTAGCCGGGGCCCGAAGAGTAAGACTTGAGAGGCTGTGAGGCGGGTGGCGGCGGCGACGGGCAGAGAGTCGCTGATTGCCGCCATTACTAGTAAAGAAAAAATATGTCCCCGGATTTCATTTTAAAAATCTGGTCACCTTATCCTAGGCACTACTAAAAACTGCGTCCTATGAGATTTGAACTATTGGCTATACATGGTATTTAAGGACCTTAAACTTAGAGGAGTCAGATGGATTACCATAGGAAGGAATCTTCTCAGCTGAATCTTCGCGCTATACAGGTTTTTTCACAATTATGATTGTTTTTCTCTTTCTATGAGATCTGTTATCAACCTGTTTTGAAATCGAGTTTCCCATGGGAAGTAGCTGATTCTTGAGCTCATTTGACCTTATTACAACTAATAGGTCAACACCATCGGGTAAGGAGCCATCTATCCCCACTTGAGGTGGTCCTTTGGTGAAGGCGGAACAAATCAATTATTTTGAAGATTTAGCACGGAGCACCTTATAAGATCACAATTGCTTTCTAGCACATTACTGCACATCTTATTATATATGGACTCTGGGTAGACAAATCATTGTCCACGGCTATTTGCACATTTGCTGTATTTAATGCTTTGTTGTTATATTGTTGTGGCACGATTTTCACATATATTTTATTCACATTATTGTCGCATAGAAATTTATGCTAAATATATCACTAGTTAGCGCCCCTTATTTCACTTATGTATTGTATATCCTTATAGATGGGGTCATCTCCACTCCCACCAAGGGGGGAGAGAAATAAATACCTCCCATATTTTTTAAATGGGAATGAAGGACGCTAATTAGCAAAAGTATGTAGCATAGGACATACACCCTGCCACGCCCCCTTTAAAAAACATTTAAACCCACACGTGTTTTTTAAACCACTACTATTCCTTTATGTTGGCTTTTGAAGATTGCAAATGAAGCAATTTAGGAATTTCTGAAAGATAAATTGTGTATTTTATACACATGTATATAGATCAGAGCAACATGAGGAGGAAAGAGGGACTTTGTTCCAAATCAGGGACAGTTGGGAGCTATGGAACCAATTTTTTTCACATTTTTTATTAAATTTTTTATTTAACCACCTAACGCCGATATACGTCGGCAGAATGGCACGACTGGGCACAGGCACGTACCTGTACGTCGCCTTTAAGAGCCCAGCCGTGGGTCGTGCGCGAAGCTCCGTGACCGCTCCCGCGGGACCCCCAGACCCGATCACCACCGGTGTCCCGCGATCGGTCACAGGAGCTGTAGAACGGGGAGAGAGGCGAGTGTAAACAAACCTTCCCCGTTCTTCACTGTGGCAGTGTCACTGATGCCTAATATAGGGAATGCCGATCAGTGATGTCACACTTAAAGCCACGCCCCCTTACAGTAAGAATCACTCCCTTAGGGCACACTTAACCCCTCAGCGCCCCCCCCTAGTGGTTAACCCCTTCACTGCCATTGTCATTTTCACAGTAAGCAGTGCATTTTTATAGCACTTTTCGCTGTGAAAATGACAATGGTCCCAAAAAATGTGTCAAAAGTGTCCGCCATAAAAAAAAAACGCTGATCGCCGCCATTACTAGTAAAAAAAAATATATATCAATAAAAATGCCATAAATCTATCCCCTATTTTGTAAACGCTATACATTTTGTGCAAACCAATCAATAAACGCGTATTGCGATTTTTTTTAACAAAAATGTAGAAGAATACGTATCGGCCTAAACTGAAGAAACATTTTTTTTTTATATATATCCACTTCCATTCCAGGCACTTACGCACCTTCCCGCCCAAGCCAATTTTCAGCTTTCAGCACTGTCGCAATTTGAATGACAATTGCGCGGTCATGCTACACTGCACCCAAACAAAATTGGCGTCCTTTTTTCCCCACAAATAGAGCTTTCTTTTGGTGGTATTTGATCACCTCTGCGGTTTTTTTTTTTGTGCAACAACTAAAAATAGAGCGAAGATTTTGAAAAAAAAATAAAGTTTTTATTTTTTTCTGTTAATTTTTTTGTAAATGAGTATGTTTTCTCTTTCAATTATGGGCACTGATATGGTGGCACTGATGGGCACCGATGAGGTGACACTGATGGGCACCGATGAGGTAGTTCTGATGGGCACCGATTAGGTAGCACTGATGGGCACTGATAGGCGGCGCTGGTATTGGGCACTGATGGGCACTCATGGGCGGCACTGATGGGCACTCATGGGCGGCACTGATGGGCACTCATAGGCAGCACTGGGCACTCATAGGCGGCACAGGTGGGCACTCATAGGCGGCACAGGTGGGCACTCATAGGCGGCACAGGTGGGCACTGATAGGCGGCACAGGTGGGCACTGATAGGCGGCACAGGTGGGCACTGATAGGTGGCACAGGTGGGCACTGATAGGTGGCACAGGTGGGCACTGATAGGTGGGCACTGGGCATGGATTGGCACTGTGGGGTGGCACTGACAGACACTGGGGTGGCACTGATGATCACTGAGGGGTGGCACTGATGGATCAATGTTGCCAATCAGTGCCCATGTGTGGGCACTGATTGGCATCATTTTTTTTTACTGCCCCCCTTTTTTTTTTTGTCATTTTATTTTTTTGTCATTTTTTTGTCATTTTTTTTGTATTTTTTTTTGTATTTTTTTTTATTACCCTGGTGGTCTAGTGTGGCGATCCGAGGGGGGGCTGCGCTGATAAACAATCAGCGCGAACCCCCCCTGTCAGGAGAGCCGCTGATCGGCTCTCCTCTACATGCGTCTGTCAGACGCGAGTGAGGAAGAGCCGTCGGCGGCTCTTCCTGTTTACATCGTGATCAGCCGTGATTGGACACGGCTGATCACGTGGTAACGAGGCTCCGCCGGAGACTCGTTACCGAGATCGGAGGTGCAGGGTGTCAGACTGACACCCCGCATCACCGATCGCCGCGCTGCGCGCCCCCACGGGCGCGTGCGGCATGAAATCGTGCTAGACGTTTGAGAACGTCTAGTCACGATTTCATAACCACTTCCCGGCCGTAAATCGGCTATTGGCCGGGCGGGAAGTGGATATATATATATTTGGGGGATATTTATTATAGCAAAAGGTAAAAAATATTGCGTTTTTTTTCAAAATTGTCGCTCTACTTTTGTTTATAACGCACAAAATAAAAACCGCAGAGGTGATCAAATACCGCTGAAAGAAATCTCTATTTGTGAGAAAAAAAGGACGCCAATTTTGTTTGGTCGGCGTGTCGCACTACCGCGTAATTGTCTGTTAAAGTGACGCAGTGCGAAATCGCAAAAAGGGGCAAGGTCCTTTGCCTGCTGAAGTGGTTAAACCAGGAAAACGCAGTCCCAAGTCATCACAGCAATGGTACATAGATATTGGAACATCCAATTACATAGCGTTTAACATGCCTAACCAGTAAATGACCGCTAAATCTTCATAGACTTCAAGGCATCAACAAAGAGGACATTTCTAGCATAGATTAATCAATCCCTGATGCCGCGTACACACGATCAATCCATCCGATGAGAACCGCCTGATGGACCGGTGTTATCGGTTAACCGATGAAGCTGACTGATGGTTCGTCGCGCCTACACACCGTCCGTTAACAAAACGATGGTGTCAGAACGCGGTGACGTAAAACACGACGACGTGCTGGAAAAAAATGAAGTTCAATGCTCCCAAGCATGCGTCAACTTGATTCTGAGCATTCGTGGATTTTTTTCTTTTTTTTTTAATTGTTTATTTATATCAGGAAACCGGTCCCAACGAACCAAAAACAGGGTAACAAAACATCACTGTGTCGTACCACGCAGGGCACATAATCATGAAATACAGGAAACACTGAGTTACTGTTACCGGATAACGTTTCAGAGTGTACTCAACTGTGGGCGTGTGGCCCAGTGATAAGCGGAATAACATGTCTCCTCTCCCCCATCTTGATGTTTCACTCCTATGATTGGCAAAACCGGAGGGGCCTGTGCCGCCCCATCCGAGGGATCGGGGTTGCGATGGCTGGGTGGGCTCGGTGTCCCGTGTTTTCTTCTTTATATAAGAAATAGAGAGTAAGTACTAGGTGGAGAGATAGTATAGAGAGAAGGAAAGTATCCCCATTAAAGATGAGGGATATTAGGTGGGGTATCCAGAGCTGGGTCTCCAGGAGGGGGAAAGAGTTAAGAGGTGGGGTTAGGGCAGGGTGTGCTGAGGGTGAGAGGGGGGGGGGGGAGGGACTCGCGACCATGTCAAAGTCTCCATTTGTTCAATAATGAATCATGCCTGATCGGGGAGGGGGGTGTCAAGGGCACCCCCAACTCCTCACCTGCTGAGGTCGTGCGACGTGGTTAGGCTTCCCCTCTGAGGGCTTGGCCTTCTGGTGAGTATTTAAAGTGGTTCCAGAGTTGCCACGTCTCTGTGTAGGCCTCATTCCTGTCTTGCATTCGTGGATTTTTTTCCGATGGTCGTGCGTACTAACGATCGGTTCTGACCTGTCGGTTACGAATCCATCGGTTAAATTTAAAACCAGTTGGCTTTTTTTTTTTAACCGATGGTTAAATAACCGATGGCGCCCCCACGCGATCGGATTTGACCGATGAAAACGGTCCATCAGACCATTCTCATTGGGTTTAACCGATCGTGTGTATGCGGCCTTACAGGGCCTACAAGATCTCAGAAGGTTGGACACTTAATGAAATATATGGGGCTGCCCATTCCATTTTCCCTTTTCTTTAAAGATAGAAAATAGAAGAAAGAAAAAAGACTGAAGGTGAGGAGGGGTGAACGGGGGTGGGGGACAAAAAAAAAAGTGTGGGGGTGGGGCGTTAGGAGGGAAATGGAGAAGGAAGATTTGAGGTGGTGTGATGGTACATTAGAACAAGACTAATAAAGTTAGAAGGAATTGTCTGATGGGTAAGTTATGGTTCAAAAAGAGCTCTCCCCTCTTCAGGGAGGACAAACACATTCCAAAGCCTCCAAGTCTGATGCCGCGTACACACACGATCATTTTTCATTTTTTACAACCCGATCATTAAACCGGCCTTGCCTACACGCAATCGTGAAAAAAAAAAATGCTCTAGCAAAGCGCAGTGACGTACAACACGTACGACGGCACTATAAAGGGGAAGTTCCATGCGGACGGCGCCCCCTTTGGGCTGCTTGGCTGCTTTAGCCGATTCCGTGTTAGTAAAAGACGATTCGCGCTTTTCTGTCTGTTACAGGGTGATGAATGTGCGATCTCCATTACGAACGCTAGTTTTACCAGAACGAGCGCCTCCCGTCTCATAACTTGCTTCTGAGCATGCGCAGGTTTTTCACGTCGTTAAAGCCCACACGCGGCCGTTTTTTACAACCCGAAAACGACAACGTTAAAAACGCAGTGAAAAAATAGAGCATGTTCGAATTTTTGCCGTGGAGCCTATCAGGAAAGGAAAATTACGATAAGTATCTGATTGGGAATTTTCTGCTTTCCTGATAGGCTCCATGGCAGCATACGTGTGGGTTGGCCCCACCTCCATAACCACCCAATAGGACACCTCTACCATAAATCTCAGTTCTGGGCTCCTAGCCGTGTTCCGTGACTAGCCTACTCCAAGCATTGGGAGGGAACTCCTGCTTCCATGGTGCCTCTCAGGAAAGTAAATTTACAGTAAGTATTTGATAGGAATTTTTTTTCGTTTTCCTGACAGGATCAATGGCAGAATATGTGTGGGTTGGCCCCTCCTCCATAACTACCCAATAGGACACCTCTCCCATAAATGTTTGCTCTGGACTACCAGCCATGTTCCCGAATGGAACTTCCCCTTTATAGTGCGGTCGCACGTCACCGCGCTTTGCTAGAGCATTTTGTTTTCACGATCATTTGTAGACAAGGCCGTTTCAATGATCGGGTTGAAAAAAACTTTGTTTTTTCTAGAACAGTGATGGCGAACCTTGGCACCCCAGATGTTTTGAAACTACATTTCCCATGATGCTCAACTACAATGCCTAGTGCATGAGCATCATGGGAAATGTAGTTCCAAAACATCTGGGGTGCCAAGGTTCGCCATCACTCTTCTAGACCAGTGTTTCTCAACCTTTTTCCAGTCGGGGGCACCGTTGAAAAGTATTTTCAGTCTTGAGGCACCCCAGTCCAAGGCTTGGTTCACATTACCGCGTGTCGTGGAACACCTTTTGAGTTTCGTCATACAGCCAGGTACTGCACTGTAGGGGGAAGCAGAGAGCACAGCACTCTCCCCTACACTCTCACTTTTGAGGCTGACGGAGCTTCTCACAGTGCCGATGTACAGTTCGGCAGAAGATCTGGAGATCAGGCTCATCTTACAGCCCTTCTTTCCCCTGATTCCGCGGCACACCTGAGAACCCTTGACGGCACACCAGTGTGCCGCGGCACACTGGTTGAGAAAGGCTATTCTAGACCATTAAAAACATAATTTTTTACAACCCGAAAAACAGTTGTGTGTATGCAGCATTAATCCCAGGCTTCATCCGGACCTCCTCCCTGTTCGAACTATTCCCGATCGTGGCAGCCGCTCAGCTCTGGGGTCACATCTGGACAGGGCAAACCGTGGCCTTCACCACCGATAACCAGGCCATCGCAGACATTATTATTAAAGGCAGGTCCAAGTCGCTCATAATCATGTCCTTCCTACGCAGGCTGGTACAACTGCCTCTACAGCACCAGTTTAATGTCCACTGTACCTTTCTTCTGGGCAAGTGCAACCTTGCTGCAGACGCACTTTAATCCCGCTTTAATTACACTTCCTTTTTTCAGCAGAGACACCGAGCCGACCCAACACCAGCTCTTATCCCTCCTTGGTCTCAGCTGACTCTGCACTAGAACAGCACCTGCATGGAGCGACCCAGATCATCAACCAGTCTCTGTCCCACAACACGCTCAAAGTGTACCACGCAGCTTGGGACGTATTCAGCAAATTCTTAGCATCCTACTCCGCAGAAACTACAATAGATACCAACCACATTCTGGCCTTCATCTCATACTGCCATAATCGCCTTACCCTATCCCATAACACTACCAGACCGTACTTAGCGGGCATCCAACACTTTCTGGCTTTACGAGATCCAGCAAAACAGTTGTTGTTTGCATCACATGCGGTCTGAGCCGCCCTCCAGAAACGACAACCCAAAACCGAGGCCAAACGTCTGCCCATAACAAGCGCCATCTTCCGGGATATGTCTACTATCCTCACCAGTTCTCCATTTGGCCTTCTTCCCAGCCTGATCATACAAGCAGCCATCTACCTAGCTTAATACGGGTTCTTGCGGCCTAGCAAGTTCACCTGCAGCAACCCCGCCGGCCAAGTTCTGCGTAGACGTCAAGATCATCTCATCCTCCACCTTGCAGGATCCAAAACCCAGCAATCAGGCTCCGGGGTAGATATCCACCACAATAAAACAAGCAATATCTGGTGTCCGGTTAACCATACTTGATCGCCTACTGTCACACATAACGGACAGTGTAACTCTACTCCCCTATTTCCTTTTCCAATAAAACCCTTGAGGGCCTGCCAGTTCATCAAACACGTGAGGATTCTCCTACGCAACCTACATCTCAACCTCAGTCAGTATTCTGGTCACTCTTTCCGTATTGGAGCAGCCTCGGCCGCATCCCGGTATGGAGTCCCAGATAATGTCATTAAGAGACTAGGCAGGTGGAAGTCTGCCTTCTTCGCCGGTACATCCCCAATCCCCAGGTGGAAATGGCACAAGCATTCACCAAACTTGCTCATTGAACAAAGCTAAAATCACTAAAGTATTACACCCCTACCTGAATGTTTTTGCCCCCTTATTTTGGCATACCATCCATTAGACCAGGGCACACTTCAGGTCCATTTCATGTTTGTGTGACTGACAGACTCACCTGGGACAGAGGCTTTTGGAGGGGACTGGATGCTCGCCTCTTGCCTTGCGATCATGGAATTTGGGGGAACGGTGCTCTTTGTGAGCTGTATGCCTGGGGATCCTGTATATGCCATTAGAGTGACTGATTCATACTGTTGGGACATACAGTGTAAGGAGATGCTAATGCCGTCACCTCCAGCCATCCGTCTGTTCTCTGTGCTAATTGACTCTGCTATTGTGTGAAGATGTCCCGTGTTTACACTTATGATAATGTGTATTGTATAGCAGGTGAGAGGAGACGTGACGTCTACCCTGAAATGTCATATCTATGAGTCGCCTAGTCTGGGTAAATGATTAGTTAATTAGCTCATGTTAATTTATGTTCTGGTTACCTCCTCTTTAAACTGTATATAAGGTTGTATTCTTGGTTCTATTAACCACTTAAGGACCGCCTCCTGCACATATATATCGGCAGAATGGCACGGCTGGGCACAAGCACGTACCTGTACAACCTGTTTAAGTGCCCAGCTCCGTGACCGTGGGACCCGATCGCCGCCGGAGTCCCGCGATTGGTCCCCGGAGCTGAAGAACGTGTGTAAACACACTTTCCCCCGTTCTTTACTGTGGCGCTGTCATTGATCGTCTGTTCCCTGATATACGGAAAGGCGATCAATGACGTCACGCGTCCAGCCCCGCCCCCTACAGTTAGAAACACATATGAGGTCACACTTAACCCCTTCAGCGCCCCCTAGTGGTTAACCCCTTCACTGCAATTGTCATTTTCACAGCAATCAGTGCATTTTTTGCTGTGAAAATGACAATGGTCCCAAAAATGTGTCAAAATTGTCTGATGTGTCCGCCATAATGTCGCAGTCACGAAAAAAAATCGCTGATCGCCTCCATTAGTAGTAAAAACAAAATAATTAATAAAAATATCCCCTATTTTGTAAACGCTATAAATTTTGCGCAAAACCAACCGATAAACGCTTATTGGGATTTTTTTTTACCAAAAATAGGTAGAAGACTACGTATCGGCCTAAACTGAGGAAAAAAAAATGTTTTTTTTATATCTTTTTGGGGGATATTTATTATAGCAAAAAGTGAAAAAATATTGAATTATTTCAATTATTTCAATTTTTGTTTATAGCGCAAAAAAAAATAAAAAACGCCGAGGTGATCAAATACCACCTAAAGAAATCTCTATTTGTGGGGAAAAAAGGACGGCAATTTTGTTTGGGAGCCACGTCGCACGACCGCGCAATTGTCAGTTAAAGCGACGCAGTGCGGAATCGCAAAAAGGGGCAAGGGTCCTTAACCTGCATTTTGGTCCGGGGCTTAAGTGGTTAAACAAGCCATGTTCGGCCAGGGATGGACTGGCCATTGGGACTACAGGGAGTTTCCCGGTGGGCCGATGGCTCAGTGGGCCGGCTTCAGTGACAGTGGACCGCTGCCCCCTCTGCTCCTCTGTCTCTCCCTCCCCGCAGCGCTCACCTGGAGGGAACAAAGAAGCAGGGGGAGGACCAGAGGAGCATGGGGAAGGGCACAGACAGTTGACTCAACAGCTATGGCCTGGGAGTTTCTCCCTTCTGCCTAATCTTGTCCCATAAGGGGGGGGGGCACCAAACTGATTCTTTCCCGGGGTGGAATATTGTCTAGCTTCCCCACTGGTACCAGCCGTACTACTCTAATAACGTAGAACGGCTAGTGGCTAGTGAAGGGGGAGAAGGGGCTTGGGTGGCCGGGGGGGGGGCGGGAGTTGTCCGGCCGCCATAGGAGAGACCTGTCAAAGTGGGCCAGTCTGGATGAAGTCCAGGGCCAAATTTCTGTCCCAGTCCAGCCCTGTGTTCGGCAGACAAACAAGTCTCGTCTCGTTGTGTGCAGCTGGAATATCTGATATCTATATGCAGACTGGTAGGAAGCGGTATATGACGGAAGCACTCAAGCGGAGTGTGGGAGGTTCCGTTACAGTCTGTACGTCTTATGGTAAGGTCTATGTTGTTCATATGCGTATCGGCCATAGGGCTTCAACCATAAGCAAGAAGGCCAGTATGGTATATAACCAGCCCGCTCGCCTTTGTCGGTTTTCTGTGCGCCATACTTGGTTTCCGGTGCGCAATGACCTAAAAGGGGATGGGAGGGTGGGTATCGTGCTCCGGACACCAAGTATGGCGCACAGGAAACCGACACAGGCCCCACAGGTGAGCAGGCTGGTTATATACTCTCCGGGCTCCTCCATACTGGCCTACTTACTTATGGTTGAAGCCCTACAGCCAATACAGATATGAACAACAGAGACTTACCAAACATGAAGTGGACCTGAAGTGTGCCCTGGTCTGATGGACGGTATGCCACATTAAGGGGGCTTACCCAAGATTAGTAATACGTATTTTGTGAAGAAAAATGAATTTGAGAAATACCCACCCTCCCATCCCCTTTTTAGGGCATTTCTCATATTCCCTAAAAAGTCTATGTTGTTCATATCCGTATCGCCCATAGGGCTTCAACCATAAATCTATAACTCTGTAGTCACGTTGGGTTGCTTGGAGGGTATTTCGGTTTTCTGGGCCCGTTATTCGGGGGTTCCCTCTACACTGATGACCTGTGAAGACTTTTATAGCATATGAGTAATATTTGAATACAAAGTTTGTCCTCATTGCACAATCTTTTCTTCATTCGATTTATTATCATTTTAGGTTTAACAAGACTGCAGTCACAAAATCAGGAAATGGTAAAAGGTCGAAATCCAACGAATACACCTCGAGGGTTGTGTGGGAGACCCCTGATGTACAGGAAGACAGGACTTCAGTGAGGAACAATTCCCTCACTCAGGACAGGAATACGGCTTCTCCCCCGTGTGAGATCTCTGATGTCTGGAAAGATGGGACTTATCTGAAAAACATTTCCCGCACTCAGAACAGGAAAAAGGCTTCTCCCCCGTGTGAGATCTCTGATGCGTGGAAAGATGAGACTTCTGTGAAAAACATTTCCCGCACTCAGGACAGGAATACGGCTTCTCCCTCATGTGCAATCTCTGATGTGTGGAAAGATTGCACTTTAGTGAAAAACTTTTTCCGCACTCAGGACAGGAATATGGCTTCTCCCCCGTGTGAGATCTCTGATGTTTGTAAAGACTGGACTGCGCTGAAAAACATTTCCCGCATTCAGGACAGGAAAAAGGCTTCTCCCCCGTGTGAAATCTCTGATGTTTGATAAGACCGGACTTCAGTAAAAAACATTTCCCGCACTCAGGACAGGAATACAATTTCTCACCCGTGTGCAATTTGTGATGTGTGTAAAGACTGGACGTATCTGAAAAACATTTCCCGCACTCAGAACAGGAATACGGCTTCTCCCCCGTGTGCAATCTTTGATGTCTGTAAAAACTGGACTTATCTGAAAAACATTTCCCACACTCAGGGCAGGAATATGGCTTCTCGCCTGTGTGAGATCTTATATGCACTTTAACATGACATTTATAACGAAAACACTTCCCGCACTCAGGACATGGAAATCTCTTATGTGTTGGAAAGACAGCACCGTCCCGCACAGTCTGAGGTTCCTCAGGATAAGAGGAATACGATGGTCCGGCACTGTCCCGCACAGTCTGAGGTTCCTCAGGATAAGAGGAATACGATGGTCCGGCACCGTCCCGCACAGTCTGAGGTTCCTCAGGATAAGAGGAATACGATGGTCCGGCACCGTCCCGCACAGTCTGAGGTTCCTCAGGATAAGAGGAATACGATGGTCCGGCACCGTCCCGCACAGTCTGAGGTTCCTCAGGATAAGAGGAATACGATGGTCCATCTACACTGTGTGGTGCCGGATGGACATTTGAGGTAGTCGGGTTTTCTCCTGGACTATACTGTGTGATGTCCTCATCTTCTACTTTACAGTCTGGAGACAAAGTGAGACAATCCTCTGAGGTTTTCCTCATCTCCCGTCCATCTACTAAAATAGAAATACAAAGATTATTACTAGACATGAGCTGATTGGTTCCCCTAAACCAGGACTCCGCCCACATCAGGCAGCTTTGTCTCTGAGGATCTTACAATTCCCCCCTCAAGGTAACTAGTAAATGGCTCCTCTGATCTCCTACCAGATCATTTCTTTATTCATGGACCTTAGTCAGAGTGAGGAAACAACGAGAACTGTCTTTTATAGGAGTGACAGTGATGAGGGGATCGCTTCTCGGCCTTTTGGCTAAGATCAAGTGTAGTATCTGTTTTTCAGTTGCCAGTAGGTGGTGCTATGCTGACCGTTCCCAGTATTCGGCGAGGATGAAAGGGATGGTGGTTGGCGGACGCTAAACCTGCTGGCGTGGAGGTGAAAGCCTTCTGATCGGGACGGAGAGGCATGGAGGTCGAAGCTGAGGGGCTGGGCCCCTGGCCTGGATTTGGGAGAGAACCCTTGCTCCTCTTTTCGCCGGGAGGAGTATTTCCCGAATGTGATTAGGTGGGAGGGATGGGGGTTGTGGGTAGTAGCCTGCTGAGGTGCCCCCCCCCCCCCCGACCTCTTCTCCTACCTTCCTGTCTGGGAAGGGTGCTGCCGGTCCGGACTGGGGGTCAGAGTCCGTTGAAAAGCCTGTGGAGATGGTGCAACTGGAGTGGCAGTCCAGGGGTGCCATACATTGCACAAGTGTTTGAAAGGGCCACTTACCGTATGGCACTTTGGTCACGATCTCCACACCTTTTCTAACACCTGCCTCTAGGGCCGAGCCTTTTGGCTGGGACCAGGGGAATTTTTGTTCCTGGTCGGAGGGCCGGCCATCTTATTGCACGGTGGCCAATTTCCACTCACCTCTCCCACCTTCCTTCTCCCCCACTTTCTTTTTTATTTTACCCGTTTGTCACGTCACGTTTTTTTTTTGCTGGTGCACTTTATGTGTGATGAGTAGGGTGCTGGTCCTCGGGCCGGCTCTGAAAGTCTTGGGAGTGGGTGGACATGGCCTTCTGGCTTAGTTCCTGCTCTCATGGGGTCTCCCTTCAGGGGAGCCTTACCGAGGAGGGTTCTGTTTCGGCAGTTCCCCCGAGGATGCTGGGTCCGTGTGGCTTCGGCTGCATGGACCACAGATAACCTCAGTCCCTGCCAGGAGCCTAACGCCCCGGGAGATCAGAGCTGGGTCCTTTTCAGAGGACCAATTGATGATGCACCCGTCACAGTTTTTTGTGTCACTCTTTATGTGTGTGCACATTTTTTCCTGCACCGGGTGAAGTTTTTTGGGTTGTGTTATGCACGCCACAGGCTTTTCAATAGAAAAAATGGATCCTCTGATCTCCTACCAGATCATTTCTTTATTCATGGACCTTAGTCAGAGAGTGAGGAAACAAAGAGAACTGTCTTTTATAGGAGTGACAGTGTTTATAGGACGAGTGTCCCCACCCCTCTATCACTCATTGCCATCTTCCCAACACAAGAAGTCCTGCACTTCCTTATTTAGTCCATGATTTAGTCATGAATGACAGCAGGGCTGAGCCCCACCAGAGGTCAGAGAGTGAGGATGGGGGGAGGGGAGAACAACCAAGATGAAGACTGGACTGATCCTGAAGACCTCCATCATTGGTTATTGACTCCTCCCCCTCATTATCACTTTCTGTTTAAGGTTCCAAAGTTGGAGGAAGTTATCACATTATTATCAACATGTAAAAGTCTGTCCTCCAATCACATCATCAGATATAAAGGGCCAGCTGGTAGGAAATGGGTGTAACATAAGAGAATACATATTATGTATATATATAGCAGTGGGTGGAGGGGAGAGGAGAAGTCAGGAGTGTGTAATGTACAATATAAATGGTTTATGATCGGTTTAGTAACGCCTATGATGAAAACCAACATTTTGCTGCCGGCTGAACCCCAGAATCTCCATAAATCCAGTCTAGAGACATAAAGTGTGTCTGCAGCACAGAGAAGGAAGATTATCCGAGAGAAATACAGGAATACAGGACGGGGAACACAGCTCAGGAAAGTGACCAGGGGATTACAGGCTGATATCACCCAGTCCCCGCCCTACTCTGGACCAATCAGTGAGCAGTATGGGTGGAGGAATGGATTTAGTGTTAATGACCCACCTGTGCTGATCTCTGTAGGAGTGTCCTCCTCTATAAATGTCCCCGTTATTCCATCCTCCTCCATAGACTGCTGATCATCCCTCACATACGTCTCTTCTTCTTCTGATTTCACCTCAACTTTTATAGCTATTGGATCTTCATCCTAAATCAAGAAAATGAGAGATTATAACATAGTGTACGGAGTTCATTCATCATCTCCATGAGTTAGTTTTGTGTTCTAGATGCTCCGCCCCACCGACCTTGTAACAGTGGGGGATGGTGTGACCTTCCTGTGTGGAATCCCGGGAATACAGAGGACGGGGACATCTCTCTGGGGGGTTCCTGGTATTAGGTGGCTCCATCATATCCTTGTGTCCTTCTGATAATTCCTCCATCCCTCCATACTCCTCATCCTCCTCTTTATACTCTTCTTTAACATCAATATTATCATCCCCGAGGTTTCCACTCTGAATATATAATAAAACATTCATTATAATAAACATGTTTGTGTATAAATCATAACCACCAATAATTGTTCCTCATCTACCTGATGATGGTGGGGGATGGTGTGACCTTCCTGTGTGGAATCCCGGGAATACAGAGGACGGGGACATCTCTCTGGTGGGTTCCCATTACTGGATCCATCTGTAGGAAACACACACACTGACTGAATCCATTGTTTCTATGTGTTTATGGTCGTGGCCCTCTGACTGAGAGTGATGTGGATCACATAAACACGCGACAAGACTTACAATATAAATAGACCTGAAGTGTGCCTTGGTGGTCTGGTCAGTATGCCAAGAAACGGGGGCAAAAGACTCAGATAGGGAAATAGCTTATATTGATTTATTGAGCCAGCTTGGTAAAGGCTTGTGCCATTTCTTCCTGAGGATTTGGGATGTATGTGGCAAAACAAGGAGACTTCCCATCAGCCTGGTATCTTGATTACGTGGTCTGGTACTCCCTGTTGGGAGGCAGTTGAGACTGCTCTAATTCGGAAAGAATGTCCAGAGAACTGACTGGGGTTCGAAGCCCAAGTTGTTTAGGATTCTGACATGCTTGACAAACTGCCTGCCACTCAGGGAGCTGGTTTAGAAAGAGTAGCAACAAGCTACCATCAGATTGGCTGGGTAGATGGAGCAGTAGTTGGTCGAGCACCGTCACTGGGCGTCAGGCATTGTTAGTCTGAAACAGGTTGATGTCAACCCCCGGGGCTGGTTTGTTGCGTTTGCAGACTGAGAGTGTAGGGGTTCGAAAGCGAGTTGGGTGGCGTCGCAGCAGTGTCTGACTGCCGGAGCCACTGACTGTAAATTCATTAGGTCGTAGGGAACCGTAGAAGGCCTGGTAGATGGCTACTTGGGTGACTATGCTGGGCAAGGCCCTAAATGGGGAACGAGTAAGGATTTCAGACATGTCCCTAAAGAGGGCACTCTTGAAAGGTAGGCGCTTGCCACTGACTACAGGTTGGTGCTTCTGTATGCTCTGTAGGAGGGACTTGACTGCATGGGCTCGAGAATACTGACAGTTTACTGGGGTCCTGCAGGGACAGGAAATGCTGGACGCCATCTAGATATGGCGTGATAGTATTGTGAGAAAGGGTCAGCTGCGTGTGGCAATACGATATGAAGGCTAGGACGTGTCTAACGTTGCCTATTGCTGCTCTGAGGCAGATGGCCAAAAATTAGCGGTTAGTGTTCCAAGCAGTGCGATAGGCCTTCAGTGTGTTGCGTGCCAAGGAGTGGTTAATAAGCTGGCTTGAGTTGGTGAGATGCTACTTCAGTCCATCATCAGCAATGACCAGGGAGGGACAGGGATGGTTATTGGGTCGGCTCCAGGCTCTTGCTGGAAAAACAAAGTAAGGTTGGAATGGGACAGAGTATCAGCTGCGATTTTGCATTTGCCTGGAATATGTCTACAGAAGATATTAACTGGTGACGGAGTGACAGCTGCGCGAGCCTGCGCAGGAAGGACGTGATGGGGAGAGGCTTGATCTACCTTAATTGATGAAGTTGGCTGTGGCCTGATTGTCTGTGGTGAAGAACACTGTCTGTCCAGTTCAAGTGTGGCCCCAGACCTGGGCAGCTGCCACAATGGGGTACAGCACGAGGCGTGATGAAGACTGGGTGAAGCAGAAATTTAAGAGAATTTCTGGGGGCCAAGGTTTGGAGAACCAGTGGCGGACGAAAAATGCACGCAAAAGCCTGTGGTGGCTTGGCTGACACTGTCGGGATGAAGATTGAAATGCTGTTCTAACAGGTGGGGAAGTTATCCCACATAGCTAAGTCTGCTACTGATGCTTGGTCTAGTTTGAGAACTTGGACTGGATCTTGCATTGGTGTGAGAAAATCAAGACAATACACAGATGCTCAACAAGACGATATACGTGCACTCACTGACCAACGTGCACTCGCAGACCAACGTGCACTCGCAGACCAACGTGCACTCGCAGACCAACGTGCACTCGCAGACCAACGTGCACTCGCTGGTGCTGGATGGAAACCTGAACTAACTGCAGGGAAAAATACAGGGAAAAGATGAGTGGCCCGCGTGCCACTAAAGATGAAGATCCAACTAGGTGCCACTGTGTGTTTGTGTGGCTGATTGTTTGTCACTGAGATGTGTTTGCAAATTTAGTTTGTATTCGGGTTTACACGTGGTGCGCGCTGCAAAGTGTTTTATACTACTGCAGACAATTTTATGTGGTTGCAAGGGTGTCAGTGAGTGTCAGGTTGCTGGGATGATATTGTGTGGTTGCAGGAGCCTCGAGTATGAAGGTTTGTTTTGAGACGGAATTGCATGGTTGCAAGGGTATCAGTCTGGTTTGCTGAGACAATGTTGCGTGGTTGCAAAGGTCTCCATGATTATGAGGTTTGTTTTGAGATTGCATTGCGTGGTAGCAAGGGTCTCAGTCTGGTTTTCTGAGACGATATTGCACGGTTGCAAAGGTCTCGATGATTATGAGGTTGTTTTGAGATGGCCTTGTGTGGTTGCATGGGTCTCAGTCTGGTTTGCTGAGACGATATTGCCCGGTTGCAAAGGTCTCGATGATTATGAGGTTGTTTTGAGATGGCCTTGTGTGGTTGCACGGGTCTCAACAAGTGAGAGGGTTGCTGAGCGGTGTTGCGTTTGCAATGGTCTCAAGTGAGTGTCGGGCTGCTGAGATGACTATGTATGGCTGCAAAGGTCTGAACGGGTGTCAGGTTGCTGAGACGATATTGCGTTTGCAATGGTGTCAAATGAGTGTAATTTTGCTAAGACGACTTTGTATGGCTGCAAAGGTCTGAACGGGTGTTAGGTTGCTGAGACGAGATTGTGTGGTTGCAAAGGTCTAGACGAGTGTGAGGTAGCTGAGATGATATTACATTTTCAAGGGTCTCAAATAAGTGTCAAGTTGCTGAGACAATATTCCCTTTTTTTTTATGAAAACAACTGTGAATGAAACGCTGGTAAACATTAGTTACCACGTCTGGCAGTGTTTACAAGCCGTTATAGGCATTGGTGTTTCGAATGCCTCAGAATATCCGACTGAACCTTTTTTTTTATTATTTTTTTTTCCAGGAAGGTTTCTAACTCAACTGCCTAGAAACGACTATAATGATCCTGTGTAGAAGTACTGATAAGATAACACGGAGGAGAGATTGGGGACCCTGTGTAGATGTACTGGTAAGATAACAGAGGAGAGATTGGGGGCGGCTGAAAAAACACCCGACAAGTGGGAGCTGTGGTGGCTCAACGTGATTGGCACTGCGCTGACAAGCCGTTCACCTCTGCAGCCATGGGTTCGGATCCCGGTCTCGGCTACATGTGAATTGAGTTTGGTGGTCTCAGCCCGGCTCCCGGTGGGTGTGCTATGCAAGGTACGCCTAAGCTTAGTATGCCCACCCCCCCCCAAAAAAACACCACACTTTATTTTGCGTTTTGTAAAGGTCATGTGTTGCAAGGGTCTTAACAAGGGTGTCAGGCTGCTGGGATGATTTTGCGTGGTTGCAAGGATCTCAATGAGTGTGGGGCTGCTGAGACGATATTGCGTTTGCAAGGGTCTCAACAAGGGTGTCAGGCTGCTGAGACGATATACGCGTGGTTGCAAGGATCTCAATGAGTGTGAGGGCTGCTGAGACGATATTGCGTTTGCAAGGGTCTCAACAAGGGTGTCAGGCTGCTGAGATGATTTTGCGTAGTTGCAGCAGTCTCAACAGGTGTCAGGTTGCCGGGGGGCTCAGATTGCGTGGTGGCAACGTTTTTATTTTTTTTGCGTTTTGTAAAGGTCATGTGTTGCAAGGGTCTTAACAAGGGTGTCAGGCTGCTGGGATGATTTTGCGTGGTTGCAAGGATCTCAATGAGTGTCGGGCTGCTGAGACGATATTGCGTTTGCAAGGGTCTCAACAAGGGTGTCAGGCTGCTGAGACGATTTTGCATGGTTGCAATGGTCTCAACAGGTGTCAGGTTGCCGAGGGGCTGAGATTGCGTGGTGGCAAAGTTTTTTTTTTTGCGTTTTTATATATATTTTTTATTTTATTTTGCGTTTTGTAAAGGTCATGTGTTGCAAGGGTCTTAACAAGGGTGTCAGGCTGCTGAGATGAGTTGCAAGGTCTCGATCAATAAGACTTGGGTTACTGAGAAAGGATAGAAACACCTGGTTTGTTTGTACCTTAAGCAAGCAGTATAGGGTAGAAGAACAACGCCTGTTTGAATCGTAGATTTCATAGGGGCCACTAATGAACGATATGGGAGACAACAAATAGTAGCAAATTGATAGGACATAAAGAATGTAATAACAAACCTTACTTGCGACAGTGGGCCATGCGAGTGAGTTTGTGGCGGACTGTGGCTGGAGTGAAACATGTAGGAAAGGTGTAGCGTGATGCCATGCATGGGGCAAAACAACAAGGTTTGGTGTAGAAAATAGAACACGAGAAGTGCGTACGAATATTTTATAAGCTCCACTGTGGGAACCGATGCGGGTGACACCATGAGTGGCCATGAATTTTGACATGACAAACAAGCTAACGAATCCTACCTGGGACAGTGAACATGCAACTGGGTTTGCTTGGACTGGAGTGGATGTGCAACACATCCGAAGAGTGTGGCGTGGTGTGGTGTGGCGCCATGCATGACGCACAGGCAATAACTTCGGTAAATAAATGAGAGAGAAGAACCGTGTACAAACAATTCGTAAGTTCCGCTGCGGAAACTAAAACGCACGGCATGGGGGAAACATAGAATGGCAATGGTGGAAAGTATGCAATGTATCTGATACAAAACGGTTATAAAGAGAAATGACTGATACAAAAACGGTTGTAAAATGCATGAAACAAATCCGATACGAATCGGAAGTAAGGAGTGTTGAACAAATCTGCTGTGAATTGGTTGTAGAGTGTATGCTACTCCTTGCTGTGAAACCGAACGCCTACCAGCCACCCATCCCCCCAGGCTAATCAAGTGCAGACAAGGCAGCAGGTGAGTTCAATCTGCCAAAGAACCCATACAAAGAATATATGCTAATCTCCAAATGGATGAGACAGCAAGCATGGACACTGAATATACAAATACATAGTTTGTTTGGCAGGACTGAGGCCGCGTACACACGGCAGAGAACCTCGTCGAGGTTCTCTGCCGGCCGTCGAAATCGGCGACCCGCCCGTCGGGAATGGCAACCAGCCATTCATCCAGGCGGGCCGTCGAGCAAATAGAGAACATGCTCTCTATTTCTGCTCGACGGCACTCCCGACGGGATGCTCGCCGAGAGCGTACACACGGCCGAGGTCCTCGCTGGAATGCAGCTTCCAGCGAGGTTCTCGCTGGTTTCCAGCGAGAACCTCGGTCGTGTGTACGCCGCCTCAGTTACAAATGTACCAAGCTTGTAGTAACTAAGATGTTAGAACATGAGCAACAATAACTCAGAGGCAGAGCAGATTTTTACAAAAGAAATGCAGGATAGGAAGCATAACGAATTGCAAGATTGCACATGATACAAAAGGTTTGAATACAACCTGCGACAGTAAGCGGGAACCGCCGGCGAAGATCATGAACGGAGAAGCCGCAATGCACTTGCGATGTCGAATGTGATTGAATGCGCAGACTCACAGACATGAGGTGAGCTGGGAAGAGTCAGCCCAGTGACGTGTAGTACTGCACACTGAACCGACAAAGAGCATGTGTGAGTGGGCTGCTTAAATACCCTCCGGGCTCCTCCCATAAACTCAGGCCACCATACTGGCCTTCTTACTTAACAGATGATGGGGGGTCTAGGTGGAGCCTCCGTACTGCTCTCTCCTTTACAATAAAGTCTCCTCTTACCCGGTGATGTGAGGGGCGGCTGATTCTCCATCATGACGTCCTTGTAGAGATCCTTGTGTCCTTCTAAATCCTCCTACATAGGGAAATAGACAGTGACATCCTGACACCTTATAGGAACCTGACACACACAATGATACAGTCACCATCCAGACACACCCCTTGTCTGTTACTGGATAATGTCCCAGAATCCTCCTCACCTCTCCTGTCAGCAGCTCCATCATCTTCTTGGTGACTTCTAGAATCTTCTCCATGTTGTGTCTCTCAGGTTTTAGGGAGTCACATGGAGGCACTGCGATGGTCATGTGATCACCTGACTTCACAAGAGGAAATCTCTGTATTGGAGAACCAATAGGAATATAATGTTAGAATCCCAGAATCCTCCTCACCTCTCCGGTCAGGTCTGTATTATTAATAGAGATAAGAGTGATGTCATGTGACCTCCCAGAATCCCCCTCACCTCTCCGGTCAGGTCTGTATTATTAATAGAGATAAGAGTGATGTCATGTGACCTCCCAGAATCCCCCTCACCTCTCCGGTCAGGTCTGTATTATTAATAGAGATAAGAGTGATGTCATGTGACCTCCCAGAATCCTCCTCACCTCTCCGGTCAGGTCTGTATTATTAATAGAGATAAGAGTGATGTCATGTGACCTCCCAGAATCCTCCTCACCTCTCCGGTCAGGTCTGTATTATTAATAGAGATAAGAGTGATGTCATGTGACCTCCCAGAATCCCCCTCACCTCTCCGGTCAGGTCTGTGTATTATTAATAGAGATAAGAGTGATGTCATGTGACCTCCCAGAATCCCCCTCACCTCTCCGGTCAGCAGGTAGATGATCTCCAGGGTGAGGTTTAGTATCCTCTCAGTCATGTGACTCCGGTCCTCCTCCATCCTCATTGGTCATGTGATCTATACAGGTTACCTGTAGACTAATAATTGATAAGAGAGAACAATGAGGACTGTACTTAGGGTAAGGTGATTAGATTTTTAAAATGAAATCCAGGGACATATTTTTTCTTTATTAGTAATGGCAACAATCGACTCTCTGCCCATCGCCGCCACCTCACAGCAGTGGCGGCTGGTGTTCAAATTTTTTTGGGGGGCGCAAACAAATGACAAAAAAAACACAATTGCAGCCTCACTGTGCCCATCAAAGGCAGCCACTGTGCCATGCCATCAATTGTTATAACATCAATTGTTGCCACTGTGCCCACATCCACTGTCCCCACATTAATTGTCTCCCACTGGTGCCCACATCAATTGTCCGCACTGTGCCTTGTAAAATGCTCCCAGTCAGATTGCTCCCCCCCCCGCCTGGCACTTACCTTTCTGGGGTTCGCCATCCTCCTTCCACTGTCCCTCGATGTCTTCTGCCACCCTCGATGATGCTCCAGCCAATCAGGTTACGGATAAACAGAATCACTGAAACCTGATTGGCTGAGACGGCATCAGTCTTATTCAAGGGACGTAGCCCACTACGTTCCTAGAATAAGACATCCGGGAGCTGAAGGACTGTACTGGGAAAGCCTATCAGAGCCACTGGTTCTGACAGGCACTTCCCCACAGCCAACCAACTGAATGAATGAAAACTTATAAAGCGCAGCACATGCGAACTAAATCGCCTCTGGGCGCTTGTTGTTCCTGTCTCCTTTGATATCAAAAGAGATGAGTCTTGATCTTTCTCCTGAACGCTAAGTGGTTCTCCTCCAACCGAATGCTGGTCTGGGACCTTGGATCGTGAATCTCCTTTCTCCTTTGGACTTGTAGTTGGCTTTCGGTATCTGGAGTAGATTTTGATTAGTGGATCGCAGAACGCGATTGGGATTATGAGCTTTTATTTTTTCGCATCGATAATGAGGAGCATTCCCATGGAAACATCTATGCGTTAGACAGAGCGCTTTAAAAGTGATTCTGTCTTTTACTGGCAACCAGTGAAGGGATCTAAGTGAAGGTGAGATGGGTTCCCAGGGTTTTTTCCCAGTCACAAGTCTGGCGGCCGTATTTTGAACAACTTGCAGACGAGCGATTTGGTACTTGGGGAGTCCGAGGCAAAGGGCATTTGCATAGTCCAATCTTGAGTTTACAATTGCTCCCACCACGAACGCTAAATCTTCTTTGGGGATAAAAGAAGTGAGTCTGCGTAGTAGGAGCAGCAGATGGTGAGATCCGCTGACTACTGATCCTATTTGTGCGTCCATTGTCATATAGGAATCAAAGATGATCCCAAGACTTTTGGCGCTAGGGGTGATGATTTTGCCCAGAATAGGCGGGGGGCTCCAGGTAGTTGCAGGTTGATTCATCTGCTTGGCGTGAAACAGGAGAAGTTCTGTTTTCACTCCATTGAGTTTAAGATAACTCTTTGTCATCCAATTCTCTATCAAAGAGAGACATGTCTCTACTCTCTAGATTGAGGTGGTGATCCTTTTTATTGCAAATGCGGAAATACAGTTGCGTGTCGTCTGCGTATGAGTGGTAGAGCAGTTTTTGGCTGCTGATAATTTCAAAAAGAGGACGAAGATAGATGTTGAACAACACCGGCGATAGAGGCGATCCTTGGGGGACTCTGCACGATACTGTGCGTTTCTCAGAAGTAAAGGGTCCTAACTTCACTGTTTGCGATCGGTTTTCCAAAAAAGAGGAGAACCAAGATAAATCGCTCTCTCCGACTCTGGCTACTTCAGCGAGCCGAGTCAGTAATAGTTTGTGGTCGACAGTGTCGAAGGCTGCGCTTAGGTCCAACAGAACCAGAACACAGGATTCTCCTTCGTCTGCGGCCTCGAGAGCGCGTCCCATATTTTAAGCAACGCGGTTTCCGTCCCGTGTCCGGGACGGAAACCCGATTGAAATGGATCAAGTAGCTTGTGGGTATCTAGATGCTGTTGCAGCTGTTGTACCACTACTTTTTCCATTACCTTTGAGAGTACATTAGGGCCTGTTATGAGATGGCGGTGGAGTGGATCCTTGGTCAGATAATCGTCGCCCTATGTCCGGTTATCTGACTAGGCTGGCCACAATAACATACACTCAGGCAATGTGTGAGTGTATGTTATTTGCACGGCGCTGCAAAATGAATGTTTAAAAGCCTTAAAGGGCCCGTTTTTTTATGACTACATGAGGGGGGGGCGGCGCCCGGATGCCCCCTATGGACGGGCCGCCACTGCCTCACAGTCTCTCAAGTCTCACTCTCTGGGCCCCAGCTACTACTGGATGGGGAGTGGAGGAAGATCACTCCGCCAGGGAAGGCAAGGAGATAGGCAGGCGGTTGGCCAGGATTTGAGCCAAGGCAGAAGAACATGCGCCTGAAACTGAAGAAATATTCCCTCCGCTCCATCCAGCACGTGATCATCAGAAAGGGGCACAGATAATGGAAAAAATACAACCCCCCTATGCTAGTAGGCACAACAGAGCGGGGGGTGTGATTCTAATTTTTTTATTTTAATTCATCACTGACTGTCTTTGAAATTGCCCCGCCCCCCTTTTAAATCCAATCTGGGGACAAAACCAGGGACATACTTGGTCCGGGGACAGTGTCCTCAATCAGGGGACTGTCCCCTGAAACTGGGGATGTCTGGTCACCCTAACTTAGGGTTGCCACCTCATCCCTTTAAACCCGTACACATATTAATTACACAGGTTCTGTGTCTGATTAGGGTGGTAATTAAGATCACTTGGTGACTTATCTGAATTAAATTGGCCTCAGAACCTGTGTAATTCATATGTGTTCAAGTTTAAAGGGATGAGGTTGAAACTCTAACTGTACTGGTTGTACAATATTAGGATGGGGGTTACTGGGTGTAAATAGAAGATAAGATCTTATTACCTCCTCTGCTGTCTCTTCCAGCGATGTCTCCATGCTACTTCCTCATGACTCACCTTTCACCCGGAACTTCATGTCTGTCCCTGACATCACTTCCTGTCTTCCATAGAGACTTCCTGTCTCTATGGTAGAAGTGAGAAGATCATCACCTTGTGGGTCTCAGGGGGACTGCAGCCCCGAGAAACATCTCGTAGTGTGAACACGGCCTTGTGCTGTGTGTGTATGTATTGTATATCCTTATAGATGGGGTCATCCCCACTCCCTCCAAGGGGGAGAGAAATAAAGTAAATGAAGGACACTAATTAGCAAAAGTATGTAGGCATATGACACACACCTTGCCATACCCTCTTAAATGGAGAATTATATAAAGAAAACCTCAGTTAAACCCACACAGCCACGGGAGTCTCCCTCATTTGGACACCCACGAGTGCAGGGCGATCTCCCGGCTGGACCTGTCACTCAGCCACACACAGACAGAGCAGCCCGAGCGGCCGAATGGAGTACGGCCAATTGGTCTGTGGCTGAGTGACAGGCGGATGTAGGCTGCGAGCTGAGGCAGAGGGGCAGGGTCGATCCTAGGTGGGTGCGTGGTGTGCAGTGCAATCGGGCCCCACAGAGGTGGGGGCGCTGAAGCGCCAGAGTGCTCCCCTCCCTCCTCTCCTTGTCGGTGTCCAGAGGCCGCTCTCTCCAACGCCACTGTGTTTCCTGCCCAAGGCTGTCCCCCCTCCTGTCAGAGGAGGAGAGTGAAGCAGCCAGAGATCAGAGCAGCTGTCTCTGTGTGGAGAAAGACTAGCCGTGCAGAGACGTTGCTGGGGGGAGGTTTGTGACTGATATGTGTTCTCTTCCTCTCTGTCACAATCTTCTCCACACGGCTGCCGCCCAGGTGTATTTATGTATGCTAATGGGGGGGGGGTGGTTTGTCCTGAAGGGGGTCTGTACTAATGGGGGTGATTTGTGGGGGCTCTGTACTAATGGAGGGGGGGGGTGGTTTGTCCTGGGAGGGTCTGTACTAATGGAGGGCGAGGTATGTCCTGAGGAGGTCTGTACTAATGAGGGGTGGTTTGTGGGGGGGGGGGTCTGTACTAATGGAGGGGGGTGGTTTGTCCTGGGGGGTCTGTAGTAATGGAGGGGGATATTTGTCCTGAGGGGGGGTGGTTTGTGAGGGTTGTCTGAACTAATGGAGGGGGTGGTTTGTGGGGGCTCTGTACTAATGGAGGGGGGGTGGTTTGTCCTGGGAGGGTCTGTACTAATGGAGGGCGAGGTATGTCCTGAGGAGGTCTGTACTAATGAGGGGTGGTTTGTGGGGGGGGGGTCTGTACTAATGGAGGGGGGTGGTTTGTCCTGGGGGGTCTGTAGTAATGGAGGGGGATGTTTGTCCTGAGGGGGGGTGGTTTGTGAGGGTTGTCTGAACTAATGGAGGGGGTGGTTTGTGGGAGTTTGGGGCCCTCCAGTCTTTACAGATTTTATGAATACTCTATTAGAAGAAACGGTTATACAAATACGGAGGGCATGCACTAAATATTTCAGTATAGTCTATACCACAGGAATATGGAAAATACCCCAAGGATAATGCCGCGTGTTTTTCGGGTTGTAAAAAACAATGTTTTTCAGGCTCTAGAAAAAACGACCTTGCCTACACACGATCGTGAACAAAAAATGCTCTAGCAAAGCGCGGTGACGTCCAACTCATACGACGGCACTATAAAGGGGAAGTTCCATGCGGATGGCGCCACCCTTGGGGCTGCTTTAGCTGATTTCCTGTTAGTAAAAGACGATTCGCGCTTTTCTGTCTGTTACAGCATGATGAATGTGCGATCTCCATTACGAACGCTAGTTTTACCAGAACGAGCGCCTCCCGTCTCATAACTTGCTTCTGAGCATGCACGTTTTTTTCACGTCGTTAAAGCCTACACATGACCATTTTTTTACGACGTTAAAAACGACAACGTTAAAAAATGTCGTCAAAAAATTAGAGCATGTTCGAAATTTTTAATACCCATTTTTTACATTGTGAAAAATGCTCTGGAGCCCACACACCATCGTTTTTTTAATGACATTAAAAAAAAAACATATTTTTTTACAACCCGAAAAACGGTCATGTGTACGCGGCATTACGGTCTCTGACCTTATTGATTTTACATTTATGGAACCCCCACCAAATTTTGAAAAAAACAAGGTTTATTACTGGGGGGGTTGGGTCACAGGCACTCTTTTAGAGAAGGAACTCCCCTAAACATGACCTGTGGTTTTTCTGGGAGGATAGGTCCTAGGATGGCATCATCTTTTGATCAGGTGCCAATGCCTATGTGCTAATTTTCTCACCAGAAAACGTTGATCTGAAACCCCCTGTGATAAAAGGCCAGGTATAGTCGTTTTGTCCTCCGGCTTGTCAGCCAAAAGTACATTTCTATCAAGTTTTTCCACTTCCGAGACTCGCAATTCCGAGTCTCCGATAGAATATCTGTCATGGATATGCAGTAATGTCTGGCAGCTTACCTTGCTCGCCATGTGTTCATCTTAGAGGCCAGGCCCTCTCACCTGGCTGACTTCATCATCTCTCCTCCCTGTGTGGCTCCACCCCAGGCCATTCCAGGAACTCTATATTAACCACTGCACTGCAGGTCTGCCTGGCTGATCAACGTTGTTTGTTAAGCATTGTGTGTTTGGGTTCCTGTTGCCGTGTGCTACGTTTATCTCTGTGTACCGATCTTGGCTTGTCCCGACTACTCTTGTTTGCCTGTGACCCTGACCCTTGGCCTGTCCCTTGTTTTTCCTTGTCTGCTTGTCACCCCGACCTTGGCTTAACCCTTCACTATCTCTTTGTGTCCTGAGTGGCTGCTTCCCCTTTCTTCATATGGAGCGTGACCTGGGAGACTCTGGGGGCCGCGACCTGGATCCAGTTGCAGCCAAGGCCATCCTCGCCACTAGAGGCTCTGGTGAATACCAGCTAGATCTTAGACTCCGTGCCCTGGGAAATTCTGGGCTCAAGCTTCCTGTGGGATCCCTGTTTGAGCTCCAGTGGACCTGTCCCCCATATCCACCATCCGCAGCAGTCTGCCATAGGGTTCACTATCTTGTGGTGCACTCCTGACTCCAACGGGGTGCATTGGTCATCTGGCCACAGGTGACCTGACAATATCCCTTCTCCAAAAATCTGTTGGTCATGACCTTCGTATGCTCTTTAAAGTCATCAATCTTAGTGTAATTGCGCGTACATATTGGCTTTTTCGAGTCCAGCCACTGATGGTGATGCCAGCTGTCTCAGGGAAAAAAGGCATTTCTATCGGTAGACTTGAAGTATGTTGAGGTAAGGAATTGTCCCTCCTCAACACGTATCTGCAAATCCAAAAAATGGATAGAATGTTGATCTGCCTCATATTTAAAATATATGCCCCTATCATTATTATTCAATGCGTCCATGAAGGAACCAAGTGAATCCCTGGATCCCTTCCATAGGAGGAGGAGGACGTCGTCAATGTACCTGACCCACAGAACAAGCTTCGGTCTGCGGTCAGCATACACGACGTCCTCCTCCCATTTCCTCATTAATAGGTTGGGCAGGCTGGGGGAAAATCTACAACTCCGTTGGGTTGCTTGGAGGGTATTTCTGTTTTCTGGGCCCATTATTCGGGGTTCCCTCTACACTGATGATCTGTGAAGACTTTTATAGCGTCTCCTATGAGTAATATTTGAATACAAAATTTGTCCTCTTTGCACCGACACGCAACAATCTTTTCTTCATTCAATACATTTTTTATTATCATTTTACTTTAAACAAGACTGCAGTCATAAAATCAGGAAATAGTAAAAGGTCGAAATCCAACAAATACACCTCGAGGGTTGTGTGGGACCCCTGATGTACAGGAAGACAGGACTTCAGTGAGGAACAATTCCCTCACTCAGGACAGGAAAAAGGCTTCTCCCCCGTGTGAGATCTCTGATGTGTGTAAAGATTGAACTTCAGTGAAAAACATTTCCCGCACTCAGAACAAGAAAAAGGCTTCTCCCCTGTGTGCGATCTCTGATGTCTGTAAAGATTGGACTTATCTGAAAAACATTTCCCGCACTCAGGACAGGAATACGGCATCTCACCCGTGTGAGATCTCTGATGTGTGTAAAGAGTGGACTTCATTATAAAACATTTCCCACACTCAGGACAGGAATACGGCTTCTCCCCCGTGTGCAAGCTCTGATGTGTGTAAAGATTAGACCTCTGTGAAAAACATTTCCCGCACTCAGGACATGAATACGGCTTCTCCCCCGTGTGTATTCTCTGATGTGTGTAAAGAGTGGACTTCAATGAAAAACATTTCCCGCACTCGGGACAGGAATACGGCATTTCACCCGTGTGTATTCTCTGATGTGTGTAAAGACTGGACTTCAATGAAAAACATTTCTCACACTCAGGACATGAATATGGCTTCTCCCCCGTGTGTGATCTCTGATGTTTGCAAAAATTGGACTGATCTGGAAAAACTTTTTCCGCACTCAGGACAGGAATACAATTTCTCACCCGTGTGCAATTTTTGATGTGTGTGAAGATTGGACTTATCTGAAAAACATTTCCCGCACTCAGAACAGGAATACGGCTTCTCCCCTGTGTGCAATCTCTGATGTCTGTAAAAACTGGACGTATCTGAAAAATGTTTCCCACACTCAGGGCAGGAATACGGCTTCTCGCCTGTGTGAGATCTTATATGCACTTTAACATGAGATTTAAAACGAAAACACTTCCCGCACTCAGGACATGGAAACCTCTTATGTGTTGGAAAGACAGCACCGTCCCGCACAGTCTGAGGTTCCTCAGGATGAGAGGAATACGATGGTCCGGCACCGTCCCGCACAGTCTGAGGTTTTTCAGGATAAGAGGAATACGATGGTCCAGCACCATCCCGCACAGTCTGAGGTTCCTCGGGATAAGAGGAATACGATGGTCCGGCACCGTCCCGCACAGTCTGAGGTTCCTCAGGATAAGAGGAATACGATGGTCCGGCACCGTCCCGCACAGTCTGAGGTTCCTCAGGATAAGAGGAATACGATGGTCCGGCAGCGTCCCGCACAGTCTGAGGTTCCTCAGGATAAGAGGAATACGATGGTCCGGCACCGTCCCGCACAGTCTGAGGTTCCTCAGGATGAGAGGAATACGATTGTCCAGCACCGTCCCGCACAGTCTGAGGTTCCTCAGGATAAGAGGAATACGATGGTCCGGCACCGTCCCGCACAGTCTGAGGTTCCTCAGGATGAGAGGAATACGATGGTCCGGCACCAACCCGCACAGTCTGAGGTTCCTCAGGATAAGAGGAATACGATGGTCCGGCACCGTCCCGCACAGTCTGAGGTTCCTCAGGATAAGAGGAATACGATGGTCCGGCACCGTCCCGCACAGTCTGAGGTTCCTCAGGATAAGAGGAATACGATGGTCCATCTACACTGTGTGGTGCCGGATGGACATTTGAGGTAGTCGGGTTTTCTCCTGGACTATACTGTGTGATGTCCTCATCTTCTACTTTACAGTCTGGAGACAAAGTGAGACAATCCTCTGAGGTTTTCCTCATCTCCCGTCCATCTACTAAAATAGAAATACAAAGATTATTACTAGACATGAGCTGATTGGTTCCCCTAAACCAGGACTCCGCCCACATCAGGCAGCTTTGTCTCTGAGGATCTTACAATTCCCCCCTCAAGGTAACTAGTAAATTGGTTCTCTGATCTCCTACCAGATCATTTCTTTATTCATGGACCTTAGTCAGAGAGTGAGAAAACAACGAGAACTGTCTTTTATAGGAGTGACAGTGATGAGGGTGTGACAGAACCCACTGTCACTGTGTGTTTTGGAAGGGACTTCGCGCTCCTACCCACAGCCTATGGCCCAGATGAGGCTGGAGACCCGGGACAAGCTGGCATTGAGATAATGTAATGTAATGCTACATCTCTTCCCCCCCCCCTTACATAGACAATGGTCTGGACTGGAGACGTCTCTCCGCAGGGGATGTGTATTGAGAGGCTGCCTGCTTACCATAATCTCATTATGTTTATCTGTAGCCTGTTTCAATGTACAAATATTCAGTTCCCATTGGTTGTTCCTAGTCCCTCACCCCCTCCCCTTTATGACAAGGCTAATGGGAGTGTCCCTAAATGTCTGTAAAACTTTATGTCTTGTATTTAATAAACCGTTAATGCTCTGCATGTTTAACCCTCATCACCTGTGTGGATTGTCTCGTGATTGAGGGGTTAAGGGCTGGATATGGAGAATCTGCAGGCTGCGGGTGCATTTGAGGGATAGGAGACACAGGTCTGGCGGATGTGCCCACCTAGGGTATCCGAGATCCGTCACAGAGGGGATTATAGGACGAGTGTCCCCACCCTCTTTATCACTCATTGCCATCTCCCCACCGCAAGAAGTCCTGCACTTCCTTATTTAGTCAATGATCTAGTCATGAACAACAGCGGGGCTGAGCCCCACCAGAGGTCAGAGAGTGAAAATGGGGGGGGGGGGGGGACAACCAAGATGAAGACTGGATTGATCCTGAAGACCACTATCATTAGGTTATGGACCTGCCACAAGTTGTGGATTGTCCACTAGCCACGTCACCTGCCACAAGTTGTGGAATGTCCACTTGTCATGTCACCTGGCCACGTCACCTGCCACAAGTTGTGGATTGTCCACTTGCCATGTCACCTGCCACGTCCCCTGGCCACAAGTTGTGGATTGTCCACAATGCAATGCAAGCAATTACAGATGTTTAAGTTTTTTTAATGTTTTTTCATCATTTGCCACAATTTTTGAGATTTCTAATGTAAAAAAATAGGTCACCTTTATAAACGAAATCGCGGCAAAACGCCGGTACCGCGTTTTGCTGCGATTTGCGTCTGAAACGCGAAAACGTTTGGGTCTGAACCCAACTGCTTTAAAACGCAAAAAAACGTGAATGTGTGCACGGACACATAGGATAACATTTAAATGTGTTCAGGGGCAGTTGAAAAAAAATGGCCAAATGCCTCTAAACTTGAGTTTACCAGCGTCTCGTGTGCATGGGGCCTTAGCAAACCCTATGGTGAAAACCAACATTTTGCTGCCAGCTGAACCCCAGAATCTCCATAAATCCAGTCTAGAGACATAAATTGTGTCTGCAGCACAGAGAAGGAAGATTATCCGAGAGAAATACAGGAATACAGGACGGGGAACACAGCTCAGGAAAGTGACCAGGGGATTACAGGCTGATATCACCCAGTCCCCGCCCTACTCTGGACCAATCAGTGAGCAGTATGGGTGGAGGAATGGATTTAGTGTTAATGACCCACCTGTGCTGATCTCTGTAGGAGTGTCCTCCTCTATAAATGTCCCCGTTATTCCATCCTCCTCCATAGACTGCTGATCATCCCTCACATACGTCTCTTCTTCTTCTGATTTCACCTCAAATTCTATATCGATTGGATCTCCACTCTAAACCAAGAGAATGAGAGAGAATATCATCTGTAAGATATAAACTTACATACAAAACCCACACATCATCTCCACCAGTCCATGTTCTAGATGCTCCGCCCCACCGACCTTGTAACAGTGGGGGATGGTGTGACCTTCCTGTGTGGAATCCCGGGAATACAGAGGACGGGGACATCTCTCTGGTGGGTTCCCATTACTGGATCCATCTGTAGGAAACACACACACTGACTGAATCCATTGTTTCTATGTGTTTATCAGATGATGGGGGATGGGGGTGGAGCCTCCGTACTGCTCTCTCCTTTACAATAAAGTCTCCTCTTACCCGGTGATGTGAGGGGCGGCTGATTGTCCATCATGACGTCCTTGTAGAGATCCTTGTGTCCTTCTAAATACTCCCACTCCTCCATGGAGAAATAGACAGTGACATCCTGACACCTTATAGGAACCTGACACACACAATGATACAGTCACCATCCAGACACACCCCTTGTCTGTTACTGGATAATGTCCCAGAATCCTCCTCACCTCTCCTGTCAGCAGCTCCATCATCTTCTTGGTGACTTCTAGAATCTTCTCCATGTTGTGTCTCTCTGGTTTTAGGGAGTCACATGGAGGCACTGTGATGGTCATATGATCACCTGACTTCACAAGAGGAAATCTCTGTATTGGAGAACCAATAGGAATATCATGTTAGATTCCCAGAATCCTCCTCATCTCTCCGGTCAGGTCTGTATTATTAATAGAGATAAGAGTGATGTCATGTGACCTAGCTCCCAGAATCCCCCTCACCTCTCCGGTCAGGTCTGTGTATTATTAATAGAGATAAGAGTGATGTCATGTGACCTCCCAGAATCCCCCTCACCTCTCCGGTCAGGTCTGTATTATTAATAGAGATAAGAGTGATGTCATGTGACCTCCCAGAATCCTCCTCACCTCTCCGGTCAGGTCTGTATTATTAATAGAGATAAGAGTGATGTCATGTGACCTCCCAGAATCCTCCTCACCTCTCCGGTCAGGTCTGTATTATTAATAGAGATAAGAGTAATGTCATGTGACTTCCCAGAATCCTCCTCACCTCCCCGGTCAGGTCTGTGTATTATTAATAGAGATAAGAGTGATGTCATGTGACCTCCCAGAATCCTCCTCACCTCTCCGGTCAGGTCTGTATTATTAATAGAGATAAGAGTGATGTCATGTGACCTCCCAGAATCCTCCTCACCTCTCCGGTCAGGTCTGTATTATTAATAGAGATAAGAGTGATGTCATGTGACCTCCCAGAATCCTCCTCACCTCTCCGGTCAGGTCTGTATTATTAATAGAGATAAGAGTAATGTCATGTGACTTCCCAGAATCCTCCTCACCTCTCCGGTCAGGTCTGTATTATTAATAGAGATAAGAGTGATGTCATGTGACCTCCCAGAATCCCCCCTCACCTCTCCGGTCAGGTCTGTGTATTATTAATAGAGATAAGAGTGATGTCATGTGACCTCCCAGAATCCCCCTCACCTCTCCGGTCAGGTCTGTATTATTAATAGAGATAAGAGTGATGTCATGTGACCTCCCAGAATCCTCCTCACCTCTCCGGTCAGGTCTGTGTATTATTAATAGAGATAAGACTGATGTCATGTGACCTCCAAGAATCCCCCTCACCTCTCCGGTCAGGTCTGTGTATTATTAATAGAGATAAGAGTGATGTCATGTGACCTCCCAGAATCCCCCTCACCTCTCCGGTCAGGTCTGTATTATTAATAGAGATAAGAGTGATGTCATGTGACCTCCCAGAATCCCCCTCACCTCTCCGGTCAGGTCTGTATTATTAATAGAGATAAGAGTGATGTCATGTGACCTCCCAGAATCCTCCTCACCTCTCCGGTCAGGTCTGTGTATTATTAATAGAGATAAGACTGATGTCATGTGACCTCCAAGAATCCCCCTCACCTCTCCGGTCAGGTCTGTGTATTATTAATAGAGATAAGAGTGATGTCATGTGACCTCCCAGAATCCCCCTCACCTCTCCGGTCAGGTCTGTATTATTAATAGAGATAAGAGTGATGTCATGTGACCTCCCAGAATCCCCCTCACCTCTCCGGTCAGGTCTGTGTATTATTAATAGAGATAAGAGTGATGTCATGTGACCTCCCAGAATCCTCCTCACCTCTCCGGTCAGCAGGTAGATGATCTCCAGGGTGAGGTTTAGTATCCTCTCAGTCATGTGACTCCGGTCCTCCTCCATCCTCATTGGTCATGTGATCTATACAGGTTACCTGTAGACCAATAATTGATAAGAGAGATTGATGAGGACTGTACTTAGGTTTGCCACCTCATCCCTTTAAACCCGTACACATATTAATTACACAGGTTGTGTGGCTGAATAGGGTGGTAATTAAGATCACTTGGTGACTTATCTGAATTAAATTCGCCTCAGAACCCGTGTAATTCATATGTGTTCAGGTTTAAAGGGATGAGGTTGAACCTCTAACTGTACTGGTTGTACAATATTAGGATGGGGGTTACTGGGTGTAAATAGCAGATAAGATCTTATTACCTCATCTGCTACGTCTTCCAGCGATGTCGTCCTCACGACTCACCTCTTACCCGGAACTTCCTGTCTGTCCCTGACATCACTTCCGGTCTCTATGGTAGAAGTGAGAAGATCGCCACCTTATGGAGCTCAGAGTTACTGCAGCCCCGAGAGACGTCTCGTAGTGTGAACACGGCCTTGTGCTGTGTGTGTATGTATTGTATATCCTTATAGATGGGTCATCTCCACTCCCACCAAGGGGGAGAGAAATAAAGTAAATGAAGGACACTAATTAGAAAAAGTATGTGGGCATATGACACACACCTTGCCATACCCTCTTAAAAGGAGAATTATATAGAGAAAACATCAGTTAAACCCACACAGCCACAGGAGTCTCCTTCATTTGGACACCCACGAGTGCAGGGCGATCTCCCGGCTGGACCTGTCACTCAGCCACACACAGACAGAGCAGCCCGAGTGACCAAATGGAGTACGGCCAAACGGTCTGTGGCTGAGTGACAGGCGGATGTAGGCTACGAGCTGAGGCAGAGGGGCAGGGTCGATCCTAGGTGGGTGCGTGGGGTGCAGTGCACTCGGGCGCCACAGAGGTAGGGGCACTGAAGCGCCAGAGTGCTCCCCTCCCTCCTCTCCTTGTCAGTGTCCAGAGGCCGCTCTCTCCACCACCGCTGTGTTTCCTGCCCAAGCCCATCCCCCCTCCCTACTCTTGTCAGAGGAGGAGAGTGAAGCAGCTGTCTCTGTGTGGAGAGTGAAGCAGCCTCGCAGCGACGTTTCTAGGAGGATTTTCGTGCCCGACGTGTTCTCCTCCTCCTCTCTGTGTCTCTGTCACGATCTCCACCCAGCTGCTGTGCAGGTGTTTTTATGTATCCTAATGGGGGAGGGGTGGTGGTTTGTCCTGATGGGGTCTGTACTAATGGGGGGGTGGTCTGTGGGGGGTCTGTACTAATGAAGGGGGGATGGTTTGTCCTGAGGGGGTCTGTATTAATGGAGGGAGTGGTTTGTCCTGGGGGGTGGTCTGTACTAATAGAGTAGGTGGTGTTTTGTCCTGAGGGGGTCTGTCCTAATGGAGGGGGTGGTTTGCCCTGGGGGTCTGTACTAATGGAGGTGGTGGTTTGTGGAGAGTCTGTACTAATGGAGGGAGGTGGTTTGTCCGGGGGGTCTGTACTAATGGAAGGGGGGTATGTAATAATGGACGGGGGTGGTTTGTCCTAGGGAAGTCTTTGGGGTCTGTACTAATGGTGGGGTGTGGTTTGTCTTGGGGGTCTGTACTAATGGAGGGGGTAGAAAGAAAGGAGTCACCGCTCCAGGTGGGATCACTAAATGGTTACAGGATACCGAGGGTGCTGGCGGTGCACTAAGCAAAATGAAGACAAAGAAAAATGGATAGCCGCACTCCAAAACCTGATGGGTGGTCTTTTATTCAATAGACAGCATGTACAAAAATAGGGTCACAGCAGTGGAAACAAGGAACAGCCGACGCGTTTCGCACTGGATCAGTGCTTATTCATGGCTTCGGCTGTTCCTTGTTTCCACTGCTGTGACCCTATTTTTGTACATGCTGTCTATTGAATAAAAGACCACCCATCAGGTTTTGGAGTGCGGCTATCCATTTTTCTTTGTCTTCACTAATGGAGGGGGGGTGGTTTGTCCTGGGGGGTCTGTACTGAGGGAGGGGTTTATACTTAGTGGATGGGGGTCTGTACTGAGGGGCGACTATAGTTGGTGGAGGGGGGTGACACCATGTTTTACCACACTAGGTGACACCAACCCTATGACGCCACTGCAGCCGTGGGCTCTTCTTCCACCCCTCCCTCTCCAAAGATAGAAAATAGAGGAAAGAGAAAAGACTGGATGTGAGGAGGGGTGGAGGACAAAAACAAAGTTTAGGAGGGAAACAGGCAAGGGAGATTTGAGGTATTCCATAGCCTTCAAGTCTTATGCTGCGTACACACGATCGGAATTTCCGACCACAAAACCTTTTTTTTCTGAGGTATGTCGGCTCAAACTTGTCTTGCATACCCACGGTCGCACAAATGTTGCTTGGAAAATCTGATGGTCAAGAATGCGGAGACGTACAACAGTACGACGAGCCGAGAAAAATAGCACTCTCGTATAAGCCTCTCTCACAGAGTTAGCAGCCAGTAGAACTCACGGATAAGTCTCTCTCACAGATTTAGCAGCCAGTAGAACTCACGGATAAGTCTCTCTCACAGATTTAGCAGCCAGTAGAACTCACGGATAAGTCTCTCTCACAGATTTAGCAGCCAGTAGCACTCTCGGATAAGTCTCTCTCACAGATTTAGCAGCCAGTAGCACTCTCGGATAAGTCTCTCTCACAGATTTAGCAGCCAGTAGAACTCACGGATAAGTCTCTCTCACAGATTTAGCAGCCAGTAGCACTCTCGGATAAGTCTCTCTCACAGATTTAGCAGCCAGTAGCACTTTCGGATAAGTCTCTCTCACAGATTTAGCAGCCAGTAGCACTCTCGGATAAGTCTCTCTCACAGATTTAGCAGCCAGTAGCACTCTCGGATAAGTCTCTCTCACAGATTTAGCAGCCAGTAGCACTTTCGGATAAGTCTCTCTCACAGATTTAGCAGCCAGTAGCACTCTCGGATAAGTCTCTCTCACAGATTTAGCAGCCAGTAGCACTCTCGGATAAGTCTCTCTCACAGATTTAGCAGCCAGTAGCACTCTCGGATAAGTCTCTCTCACAGATTTAGCAGCCAGTAGCACTCTCGGATAAGTCTCTCTCACAGATTTAGCAGCCAGTAGCACTCTCGGATAAGTCTCTCTCACAGATTTAGCAGCCAGTAGCACTCTTGGAAAAGCCTCTTTCACAGACTTGGCAGTCAGTTGAACTCATAGATAAGTCTCTCTCACAGACTTAGCAGCCAGTAGAACTCACGGATAAGTCTCTCTCACAGATTTAGCAGCCAGTAGCACTCACGGATAAGTCTCTCTCACAGACTTATCAGCCAGTAGCACTCACGGATAAGCCTCTCTCACAGACTTAGCAGCCAGTAGAACTCACGGATAAGTCTCTCTCACAGACTTAGCAGCCAGTAGAACTCACGGATAAGTCTCTCTCACAGATTTAGCAGCCAGTAGCACTCTCGGATAAGTCTCTCTCACAGATTTAGCAGCCAGTAGCACTCTTGGAAAAGCCTCTTTCACAGACTTGGCAGTCAGTTGAACTCATAGATAAGTCTCTCTCACAGACTTAGCAGCCAGTAGAACTCACGGATAAGTCTCTCTCACAGATTTAGCAGCCAGTAGCACTCACGGATAAGTCTCTCTCACAGACTTATCAGCCAGTAGCACTCACGGATAAGCCTCTCTCACAGACTTAGCAGCCAGTAGAACTCACGGATAAGTCTCTCTCACAGATTTAGCAGCCAGTAGCACTCACGGATAAGTCTCTCTCACAGACTTATCAGCCAGTAGCACTCACGGATAAGCCTCTCTCACAGACTTAGCAGCCAGTAGAACTCACGGATAAGTCTCTCTCACAGACTTAGCAGCCAGTAGCACTCTTGGATATAAAACAAAGTATCATAATTAGAACAAAGTTCAAAATGATAAACAGCGCTAAACAATGTTGGATAAATGTCCAGCAACATCAAGCTAAGATGGCGTAGAAAAGATAGAGAGGTGATGTGAACATCTCAAGGAATTTTCAAAATCTTTCCACCTTGTCCCAGAAGACCACCACGCGTGAGGCACACTCCCCTTTGGGGGTTAAACTCACCAGAGGGCCAGTAATATCAGGCCTTACACAGGTATCTTTCCACCATACCATCCATCAGCTAAGCAGGGAGGAACGCTCCATATAGAAACAAATGAAACTCCAAATAGTGTAATTCGGTTTTAATTTATTTAAAAAGCAATAACCCTTCACCACACATAAGATCCCCGCTCACAGTGTACGTACCATGAATCAGTAGTAATGAGCAAATAATGACGAGTATCGGATGGTCTCAGGAATCCCAGGAGCAAACATGTAATGTCTTTAAAACAGAACAGAGCAAATGGTCCTTCCTGGTCAAAAACCACCGGTGGAGCGCAGATCACGTCACTTCCGATAACGCCGCGTTAGCCCCGCCCTGACCGGTTTCGTCTACCAATGGACTTCAACTGAGGGCGTGGCTGAGCGGCAAAGATTAGATGTTTATATATACCCTCCTGTTCCGTCATTGGCTGCTATTACGGCGCGGAAAGCTCCCCTATTGGTCTACCACCGAGTCGCTCAAAGACAGATACAGAGAGGGGCATAAAATCAGTACGCTATCACAGGATAAAACTAAGGAGCACACGTAATATAAAACGGGAAACCAATTTACCATATAGCCCGCGCTATAACGATCCGATCTTATTTCTTTTTAAAAAGAAATTTTGAAGGGAAAGCAAAGTAAAAAGACTCGTTCGGAAATAGTATAATATTGTACAACATGTTGCTTCTGGGGTTAATGAACACCACATAGAGCATAACAGGGCACTTTGGAAACAATAGAAACATTTTATATATAAGCATTACTGCATATATATATTATATTTAGAGGATACAACCTTTCAGTAAAAACACTAAAAAGCACTAAAAAAGATGATGGACTAAAATTGAATACTAAAGGCTATTAATGATTTTTTGAAAACAATTAGATATTTTAAAACCAATTAAATAATTCTAAAAAACAAAATAATCGTGAATCTGATCTAAATACAGATAGATTTGCTTCTCATATAGCACACAAATACATGTGCCACATCGATAGAAGCAAATACAGAATGCAAAACATAAGCATATATTCAAAAAGCTCACTGTTTATACAAAATTTCCTATATCCATAGAGGTAGATAAATGGGCAAGGAAAATATATAAATAATACAATTAAAAACGTTCAACTCTAAGAATATATAAATATATAATCAATTGTACATATAATAAAATAAAATACAATATATCAAGAGTAGACATTATGCATAAATATGTAAAGTAGATAAGAGAGTATTAGACTTTGCTAATAAAGCAATATTAAACATCACTAATAAAGCAATTTATGTCTAATTCGACATTTAGTCCCTTAGGAGCCAAAGTGTCAGCAGAATAAATGTATTTGGTCTCAAGTTTGGAGAGTTCCCTCACTCGGTTACATCCTCTCCAGGGGGGTTTTAACTGTTCCACCCCCCAGAATCTGAGACCTGCCGGGTTTTCGTTATGATGCAATTTGAAGTGCAACGATACGTTATGGTCTTTGTAACCCAGTTTTATGTTTGCAATATGTTCTGCAATTCTGATTTTTAATTTTCTTTTTGTACGGCCCACATAAAGTAATTTACACGGGCATTCTAGGAAATAGACAATATAGGTGGTATTGCAAGTGAGAAAGTCCTTAATCGCAAAAGAAACATTATTACTGGATGTAAAGTTCTCGAGGCCTCTAACCCGGCTGAGGACTTCCCTACAGGGACCACATTTTCTGCATGCAAAAAAACCATTTTTTTCCCAAAATATAGTGGGTTTCCTAGGGGGGTCTAAGACTTTTTTAATGATCCTATCTCCATAACTAGGAGCCTTCCTATAGATAAAGGAGGGTTTTTCTGGAATCACATATCTCAAGACTTTGTCCAAAAAAAGAATGTGCCAGTGAGAAGAAAAGATCTTTTCAACCTCTTTATATTGTGAATGGTATCCAGAAATAAAACTCCATTCAAGGTTGTTGTGCAATCGAGAGGAGGACGAGGCAGCATTTGGGAAAGAGGGTACAGGGACTACACGTAGTTCTTCTATAAGTTTATTCAATTTCACTTCACAGTAGCCCTTCTCCATAAATTTATTCTTAAGGAGCCCTGCTTGTATGACATAATCAGTATCTTCAGTACAGTTACGTCGTACTCGCATTATCTGACCTTTGGGTATATTTCTAAGCCAGGTGGGATGATGTCCGCTTTTCGTTGGTAAGTAGCTATTTGCGTCAGTGGGTTTGAAATACACCTTTGTTCCCAATTTATCTCCATTTCTATATATCTGGAGATCTAAGAAATGCACATTCTGACGATTGTATTCACATGTTAGATTAATGTTCTGGTTATTTTTATTCAAAACTTCTAAAAAGAGTTCTAGAGATACCAGTGTCCCTGTCCATACAAAGAACAGGTCGTCTATGTACCTGCGGTATAGTAACAGTTCCTCTCTCTTAACATTGAATATGGTTTTATCTTCCCATTCAGCCATGAAGAGATTGGCTATGCTGGGGGCAAATTTGGCCCCCATTGCTACGCCTCTCTTCTGGGAGTAGAAGTTACCGTCAAACCAGAAATAATTGTGCCCTAAACAAAAGTCCAAAGCATCACGTAAAAAAACTTTTTGAACATGCACTAGGTCTTCCCTCTGGCTCAATGCCCAATTTAATGCTAAAAGGGCATCGTCATGTTGTATGACCGTATAAAGGGATGCTACATCAGCGGTGACTAAATAAACTTCTTCTCTCCCCACCAAATTTATATCATTCAAAAGTACCAGCAGATCTTTTGTGTCCTTCAGATAAGCTTTTGTAGAGCTTACACTTTTTTGTAGGAAGTGATCGAGGTATTGGCCTAATCGTGATGTAATAGAACCAATACCATTTACAATTGGCCTTCCTGGTGGCTGAACCAAATCTTTATGTATTTTTGGTAAGGTGTAGATGGTTGGTATACGGCCATTACTAGGTACTAGGTATTTCCTTTCTTTATTGGAAAGGGCTCCTTTATGGTAACCCATTTCCACAAGGAATTTAAGATTTTTTTCATATTGGGGAGTGGGGTCCTTATTTAACTTCTGATACGTCGCCTTATCCATTAGCATATTAGTCAATTGGTTTTGATAAAAACTTTTAGTTAAAATGACCACACCTCCTCCTTTATCCGCAGGTCTTACTACGATATCTTTCCTCTCTTCTAAAAGTTCAATACCCTCTTTAATATAGCGGGGGTTCACATTCTTTTTAGGGGTGATACCCTCTAAATCTCGTAAAACTAGTCCTTTAAAAACATCAAGTGGTTGATTTGATCCAACCTGAGGATTAAAAAGGGATTTATTACGGAGTCCACTATCAACAGGTACTAGCGAGGTTTGAAGTCCCGGAGTAATAATTGTCACTGGATTTACTGTATTGAGGTTTTTATTTAAAAAATACTTTTTCATATTTAACCTGCGTACATATTTATGCACATCAATAAAGACATCAAATTTATTGATTGGGCGATGTAGACCACATTTTAGACCTAAGTTTAAAATGTTAGTCTCTTTATCAGATAAAGTTATATCTGTCAAGTTAAAAATACCCCCTAGTCGTGACTCCTTTCGTGCTCGTTCCTTCTTCTTTTTTTTGGACATTACGTCCGGCCCTACATCCTCTTGTTCTTCTCTCGTTGTTCTGGGTTGCCCTAATCTGTCCCGATCCCATTGGGATAAATCTCTCCAAGGTTGGCTCTGGTTGTTCTCTACGGGATAATACTCCCGATATTGGGGGGGCTGTTGAGGGTAGGTGACTGGTCGTCCCCTGTGTTGGTTCGAACCCCTGCCTCTCCTCTGCCACCCTCTGCCTCTTCCTAAAAAAGGCTGTGATGTTTGATAACCCGGCCTATTTGTATCATCTCTTAGTGGTTCAAACCTATTGTACACTGGTAGTTGATATTCATTAGGTGGCCGTTGGTTAGAATAATTAGAAGGGCCCATATTCCTGGATCTACCTCTTCCATGGTTAGAGCCCCTTCTATTCGGTGTAGAATGATAGATAGGCACTTGTGGTGTGGGGAGAGTTCTCCCATCACTAACTATTAGGTTGATTTAATATTTTATATATTATTAATTATTTATTTTACTTTTCCTACCATTATTTAACTATTAGCATCTGTGGCGCTGAGATGTGCCTCTAGGCCTTTGTGAAGCACACTTTGTTCCAGCACTCTTGGATAGGTCTGTCTCTCAGACTTAGCAGCCAGTAGCACTCTTGGATAGGTCTCTCTCACAGACTTAGCAGCCAGTAGCACTCTTGGATAGGTCTCTCTCACAGACTTAGCAGCCAGTAGAACTCACGGATAAGTCTCTCTCACAGACTTAGCAGCCAGTAGCACTCTTGGATAAGTCTCTTTCACAGACTTGGCAGCCAGTAGAACTCACGGATAAGTCTCTCTCACAGACTTAGCAGCCAGTAGCACTCTTGGATAAGTCTCTCTCATAGACTTAGCAGCCAGTAGAACCCTGACCTGTCCCTTGGTTATCCTTGTCTGCTTATTGCCCCGACCTCGACTTACCCTTCACCATCTCTTGTGTCCTGAGTGGCTACTTCCCCTCTCTCCCTACGGAGCGTGATCTGGGGGACGCGACCTGGATCCAGTTGCAGCTAAGGCCATCCTCACCACTAGAGGCTCTGGTGAATACCAGCTGTATCTTAGACTCCACGCTCTGGGGAAACCTGGGCTCAAGCTTACTGTGGGATCCCTGTTTGAGCTCCAGTGGACCTGTCCCTCATATCCACTCTGTGTTCCATCCGCAGCAGTCTGCCATAGGGTTCACTACCTTGTGGTGCACTCCTGACTCCAACGTTGTTTGTTAATCATTGTGTGTTTGGGTTCCAGCTTGCCGCGTGCTACGTTTATCTCTGTGTACCGATCTTGGCTTGTCCCTGACTACTCCTGTTTGCCTGTGACCCTGACCCTTTGGCCTGTCCCTTGTTTTTCCTTGTCTGCTTGTCACCCCGACCTTGGCTTAACCCTTCACTATCTCTTGTGTCCTGAGTGGCTGCTTCCCCTTTCTTCCTATGGAGCGGGACCTGGGGGACTCTGGGGGCCGCGACCTGGATCCAGTTGCAGCCAAGGCCATCCTCACCATTAGAGGCTCTGGTGAATACCAGCTAGATCTTAGACTCCGTGCCCTGGGAAATTCTGGGCTCAAGCTTCCTGTGGGATCCCTGTTTGAGCTCCAGTGGACCTGTCCCCCATATCCACCATCCGCAGCAGTCTGCCATAGGGTTCACTATCTTGTGGTACACTCCTGACTCCAACGGGGTGCATTGGTCATCTGGCCACAGGTGACCTGACAATATCTCTTCTCCAAAAATCTGTTGGTCATGACCTTCGCCTGCTCTTTAAAGTCATCAATCTTAGTGTAATTGCGTGTACATATTGGCTTTTTCGAGTCCAGCCACTGATGGTGATGCCAGCTGTCTCAGGGAAAAAAGGCATTCCTATCGGTAGATTTGAAGTATGTTGAGGTAAGGAATTGTCCCTCCTCAACACGTATCTGCAAATCCAAAAAATGGATAGAATGTTGATCTGCCTCATATTTAAAATATATGCCCCTATCATTATTATTCAATGCGTCCATGAAGGAACCAAGTGAATCCCTGGATCCCTTCCATAGGAGGAGGAGGACGTCGTCAATGTACCTGACCCACAGAACAAGCGTCCTCCTCCCATTTCCTCATTAATAGGTTGGGCAGGCTGGGGGAAAATCTATAACTCTGTAGTCCCGTTGGGTTGCTTGGAGGGTATTTCTGTTTCTGGGCCCATTATTCGGGGTTCCCTCTACACTGATGACCTGTGAAGACTTTTAAAGCGTCTCCTATGAGTAATATTTGGATACAAAGTTTGTCCCCATTGCACCGATACGCAACAATCTTTTCTTCATTCAATACATTTTTTATTATCATTTTACTTTTAACAAGACTGCAGTCATAAAATCAGGAAATAGTAAAAGGTCGAAATCCAACAAATACACCTCGAGGGTTGTGTGGGACCCCTGATGTACAGGAAGACAGGACTTTAGTGAGGAACAATTCCCTCACTCAGGACAGGAATACGGCTTCTCCCCCGTGTGCGATCTCTGATGTCTGTAAAGACTGGACTTCAATGAAAAACATTTTCCACATTCAGGACAGGAAAACGGCTTCTCTCCCGTGTGAGATCTCTGATGCTTGCAAAAATTGGAATGATCTGAAAAACATTTCCCACACTCAGGGCAGGAATACGTCTTCTGTCCCGTGTGCAATCTCTGATGTCTGATAAGACAGGACTTCCTTAAAAAACATTTCCCGCACTCAGGACAGGAATACGGCTTCTCCCCCGTGTGAGTTTTCTGATGTGTGGAAAGACTGGACTTCAGTGAAAAACATTTCCCGCACTCAGGACAGGAAAAGGGCTTCTCCCCCGTGTGAGATCTCTGATGTGCGGAAAGACTGGGCTTCTCTGAAAAACATTTCCCGCACTCAGGACAGGAAAAAGGCTTCTCCCCTGTGTGTGATCTCCTATGTTTGTAAAAACTGGACTTATCTGAAAAACATTTCCCACACTCAGGGCAGGAATACGGCTTCTCGCCTGTGTGGGATCTTATATGCACTTTAACATGAGATTTAAAACGAAAACACTTCCCGCACTCAGGACATGGAAACCTCTTATGTGTTGGAAAGACAGCACCGTCCCGCACAGTCTGAGGTTCCTCAGGATAAGAGGAACACGATCTCTGATGTGTGTAAAGAGTGGACTTCATTAAAAAACATTTCCTGAACTCATCACAGGAATACGACTTCTCACCCGTGTGAGTTTTCTGATGTGTGATAAGACCAAACTTCAGTGAAAAACATTTCCCGCACTCAGGACAGAAATATGGCTTCTCCCCCGTGTGCAATTTGTGATGTGTGTAAAGACTGGACTTATCTGGAAAACATTTCCCGCACTCAGAACAGGAATACGGCTTCTCCCCTGTGTGCGATCTCTTATGTCTGTAAAAACTGGACTTATCTGAAAAACATTTCCCACACTCAGGGCAGGAATACGGCTTCTCGCCTGTGTGAGATCTTATATGCACTTTAACATGAGATTTAAAACGAAAACACTTCCCGCACTCAGGACATGGAAACCTTTTATGTGTTGGAAGGACAGCACCGTCCCGCACAGTCTGAGGTTCCTCAGGATAAGAGGAATACAATGGTCCGGCACCGTCCCGCACAGTCTGAGGTTCCTCAGGATAAGAGGAATACGATGGTCCGGCACCGTCCCGCACAGTCTGAGGTTCCTCAGGATAAGAGGAATACGATGGTCCGGCACCGTCCCGCACAGTCTGAGGTTCCTCAGGATAAGAGGAATACAATGGTCCGGCACCGTCCCGCACAGTCTGAGGTTCCTCAGAATAAGAGGAATACGATGGTCCGGCACCGTCCCGCACAGTCTGGTCCTCAGAATAAGAGGAATACGATGGTCCGGCACCGTCCCGCACAGTCTGAGGTTCCTCTGGATAAGAGGAATACGATGTCCCGGCACCGTCCCGCACAGTCTGAGGTTCCTCAGGATAAGAGGAATACGATGGTCCGGCACCGTCCCGCACAGTCTGAGGTTCCTCAGGATAAGAGGAATACGATGGTCCGGCACCGTCCCGCACAGTCTGAGGTTCCTCAGGATAAGAGGAATACGATGGTCCGGCACCGTCCCGCACAGTCTGAGGTTCCTCAGGATAAGAGGAATACGATGGTCCGGCACCGTCCTGCACAGTCTGAGGTTCCTCAGGATAAGAGGAATACGATGGTCCGGCACCGTCCCGCACAGTCTGAGGTTCCTCAGGATAAGAGGAATACGATGGTCCGGCACCGTCCCGCACAGTCTGAGGTTCCTCAGGATAAGAGGAATACGATGGTCCAGCACCGTCCCGCACAGTCTGAGGTTCCTCAGGATAAGAGGAATACGATGGTCTGGCACCGTCCCGCACAGTCTGAGGTTCCTCAGGATAAGAGGAATACGATGGTCCGGCACCGTCCCGCACAGTCTGAGGTTCCTCAGGATAAGAGGAATACGATGGTCCGGCACCGTCCCGCACAGTCTGAGGTTCCTCAGGATAACAGGAATACGATGGTCCGGCACCGTCCCGCACAGTCTGAGGTTCCTCAGGATAAGAGGAATACGATGGTCCATCTACACTGTGTGGTGCCGGATGGACATTTGAGGTAGTCGGGTTTTCTCCTGGACTATACTGTGTGATGTCCTCATCTTCTACTTTACAGTCTGTAGACAAAGTGAGACAATCCTCTGAGGTTTTCCTCATCTCCCGTCCATCTACTAAAATAGAAATACAAAGATTATTACTAGACATGAGCTGATTGGTTCCCCTAAACCAGGACTCCGCCCACATCAGGCAGCTTTGTCTCTGAGGACCTTACAATTCCCCCCTCAAGGTAACTAGTAAATGGCTCCTCTGATCTCCTACCAGATCATTTCTTTATACATGGACCTTAGAGAGTGAGGAAACAACGAGAACTGTCTTTTATAGGAGTGACAGTGATGAGGAGATTATAGGACGAGTGTCCCCACCCCCTCTATCACTCATTGCCATCTTCCCAACACAAGAAGTCCTGCACTTCCTTATTTAGTCCATGATTTAGTCATGAAAACAGTGGGGCTGAGCCCCACCAGAGGTCAGGAGTGAGGAAGGGGGAGGGGAGAACCAAGATGAAGACTGGACTGATCCTGAAAACCACCTCATTATCACTTTCTGTTTAAGGTTCAAAAGTTGGAGGAAGTTATCACCATGTAAAAGTCTGTGCTCCAGTCACATCATCAGATATAAAATCTCCAGCTGGTAGAAAACGGGTGTAACAAAAGAGAATACATATTATGTGTATATATAGCAGGGGGTGGAGGCGAGAGAGGAGAAGTCAGGACTATATAATGTAGAATATAAATGGTTTATGATCAGTTTAGCAAACCCTATGGTGAAAATCAACATTTTGCTGCCAGCTGAACCCCAGAATCTCCATAAATCCAGTCTAGAGACATAAATTGTGTCTGCAGCACAGAGAAGGAAGATTATCCGAGAGAAATACAGGAATACAGGACGGGGAACACAGCTCAGGAAAGTGACCAGGGGATTACAGGCTGATATCACCCAGCCCCCGCCCTACTCTGGACCAATCAGTGAGCAGTATGGGTGGAGGAATGGATTTAGTGTTAATGACCCACCTGTGCTGATCTCTGTAGGAGTGTCCTCCTCTATAAATGTCCCCGTTATTCCATCCTCCTCCATAGACTGCTGATCATCCCTCACATATGTCTCTTCTTCTTCTGATTTCACCTCAAATTCTATATCGATTGGATCTCCACTCTAAACCAAGAGAATGAGAGAGAATATCATCTGTAAGATATAAACTTACATACAAAACCCACACATCATCTCCACCAGTCCATGTTCTAGATGCTCCGCCCCACCGACCTTGTAACAGTGGGGGATGGTGTGACCTTCCTGTGTGGAATCCCGGGAATACAGAGGACGGGGACATCTCTCTGGTGGGTTTCTGTAGCTGGATGACTCCACCATGGTGTCCTGGTACAGATCTTTGTGTTCTTCCTCCATCACCCCATCCTCATCATCCTCCTCTTTTATCTCTTCTTTAACCTCAACTTTAGGATCTCTCAGGTCTCCACTCTGAATATAGAATAAAAATGACATCAATGGTAACAATGCAGATAATGTACAGATCCTAATGATATGATCAGTGATTGTTCCTCATCTACCTGATGATGGTGGGGGATGGTGTGACCTTCCTGTGTGGAATCCCGGGAATACAGAGGACGGGGACATCTCTCTGGTGGGTTCCCATTACTGGATCCATCTGTAGGAAACACACACACTGACTGAATCCATTGTTTCTATGTGTTTATCAGATGATGGGGGATGGGGGTGGAGCCTTCGTACTGCTCTCTCCTTTACAATAAAGTCTCCTCTTACCCGGTGATGTGAGGGGCGGCTGATTGTCCATCATGACGTCCTTGTAGAGATCCTTGTGTCCTTCTAAATCCTCCCACTCCTCCATGGAGAAATAGACAGTGACATCCTGACACCTTATAGGAACCTGACACACACAATGATACAGTCACCATCCAGACACACCCCTTGTCTGTTACTGGATAATGTCCCAGAATCCTCCTCACCTCTCCTGTCAGCAGCTCCATCATCTTCTTGGTGACTTCTAGAATCTTCTCCATGTTGTGTCTCTCAGGTTTTAGGGAGTCACATGGAGGCACTGTGATGGTCATGTGATCACCTGACTTCACAAGAGGAAATCTCTGTATTGGAGAACCAATAGGAATATCATGTTAGATTCCCAGAATCCCCCTCACCTCTCCGGTCAGGTCTGTATTATTAATAGAGATAAGAGTGATGACATGTGACCTCCCAGAATCCCCCTCACCTCTCCGGTCAGGTCTGTGTATTATTAATAGAGATAAGAGTGATGTCATGTGACCTCCCAGAATCCTCCTCACCTCTCCGGTCAGGTCTGTATTATTAATAGAGATAAGAGTGATGTCATGTGACCTCCCAGAATCCCCCTCACCTCTCCGGTCAGGTCTGTGTATTATTAATAGAGATAAGAGTGATGTCATGTGACCTCCCAGAATCCCCCTCACCTCTCCGGTCAGGTCTATGTATTATTAATAGAGATAAGAGTGATGTCATGTGACCTCCCAGAATCCTCCTCACCTCTCCGGTCAGGTCTGTATTATTAATAGAGATAAGAGTGATGTCATGTGACCTCCCAGAATCCTCCTCACCTCTCCGGTCAGGTCTGTGTATTATTAATAGAGATAAGAGTGATGTCATGTGACCTCCCAGAATCCCCCTCACCTCTCCGGTCAGGTCTGTGTATTATTAATAGAGATAAGAGTGATGTCATGTGACCTCCCAGAATCCTCCTCACCTCTCCGGTCAGCAGGTAGATGATCTCCAGGGTGAGGTTTAGTATCCTCTCAATCATGTGACTCCGGTCCTCCTCCATCCTCATTGGTCATGTGATCTATACAGGCTACCTGTAGACCAATAATTGATATGAGAGAATAATGAGGACTGTACTGGTTGTACAATATTAGAATGGGGGTGTATGAGGGGGGGGGGGGGGGTTAATATGAGGGTTTCAATCAGGGAAGAACGCCCCCCAGTGGGATTACATACAGAGGAAATTTTATTTTGGTGTTTTTGTAGCTTGATGGATCACAAACTCATTTTTCTAGGTAAGGTCAATTTTGCTAGTTTTTTTTTTTTCTGGAGAAAGTAAGACAAATACGATTCCCTCTATGTCTAAATACCCCCCCCCCCCCCTACACACACACACACTGATAAAAGTCATATAAGCTATTAAAGGCCAAAATAAACAATGTTCCGGCCCCATAAGTGACCCTGAGGGGGTTAATCTAGGTCTCCACACTATATATGTGTGTATTATCATCTGCTGGAGATAAAAGACGTCACAGTGACTATGGAGGAAGAGGACGGACATGACGGGGTTACTGGGTGTAAATAGAAGATAAGATCTTATTACCTCCTCTGCTACCGATTCCAAAGATGTCTCCTCACTACTTCCTCCCGACTCACCTCTCACCCGGAACTTCCTGTTTGTCCCTGACATCACTTCCTGTCTTCCATAGAGACTTCCTGTCTCCATTGTAGAAGTGAGAAAATCACCACCTTGTGGAGCTCAGAGGACCTGCAGCCCAGAGAAACGTCTCGTAGTGTGACCACGGCCTTGTGCTGTGTGTGTATGTATTGTATATCCTTATAGATGGGTCATCTCCACTCCCACCAAGGGGGAGAGAAATACAGACCTCCCATTTTTTTTAAATGTGAATGAAAGACACTAATTAGCAAAAGTATGTCATTAAAAACGATCGTGTGTGGGCTCCAGAGCAGTTTTTTTACAACCTAAAAAATGGCCATTAAAAATTTAGAACATGTTCTAAATTTTATCGTTGTAAAAAATGGTCGTGTGTGGGCTTTAACGATGTGGAAAAAAATGTGCATGCTCAGAAGCAAGTTATGAGACGGGAGCACTCGTTCTGGTAAAACTAGTGTTCATAATGGAGATCGCACATTCATCACGCTGTAACAGACTGAAAAGCACGAATCGCCTCTCACCAAACTTTTACTGAATGAATGAAGAACTTGTATAGCGCGGCACATGCGAACTGAATCGCCTCTGGGTGCTTGTTGTTCCTGTCTCCTTTGATATCAAAAAAGATGAGTCTTGATCTTTCTCCTGAACACTAAGTGGTTCTCCTCCAACCGAATGCTAGTTGGTAAAGCGTTCCATAGTCTGGGACATTGGATAGCGAATCTTCTTTCTCCTTTGGACTTGTAGTTGGCTGTCGGAATCTGGAGCAGGTTTTAATTGGTGGATCGCAGAACGCGATTGGGATTGTGAGCTTTTATTTTATCGCATAAATACTGGGGAGCATTCCCATAGATGCATCTGTGCGTTAGACAGAGAGCTTTAAAAGTAATTCTGTCTTTCACTGGAAGCCAGTGAAGGGATCTCAGTGAAGGTGAGATTGATTCCCAGGGTTTTTTCCCAGTCACAAGTCTGGCGGCCGTGTTCTGAACGACTTGCAGGCGACCGATTTGGTACTTGGGGAGTCCGAGGTAAAGGGCATTTGCATAGTCCAGTCTGGAGTTTACAATTGCTCCCACTACGACCACCAAGTTTACTTTGGGGATGAAAGGAGTAAGTCTGCGTAGTAGGCGCAGCAGATGGTGAGATCCGCTGACTACTGACCCTATTTGTGCGTCCATTGTCATATAGGAGTCAAAAATGACCCCAGACTTTTGACTTTGGCGCTAGGGGTGATGATTTTGCCCAGAATGGGCGGGGGAGTCCAAATTGTTGCAGATTGATTAATGCGCTTGGCGTGAAACAGGAGAAGTTCTGTTTTCGCTCCGTTGAGTGTAAGATAACTCTTTGTCATCCAGTCCTCTATCAAAGAGAGGCATGTCTCTAGATTGAGGTGGTGATCCTTTCTGTTGCAGATGCGGAGATACAGTTGCGTGTCGTCTGCATATGAGTGGTAGGGCAGTTTTTGGCTGCTGATAATCTCAAAGAGAGGACGAAGATAGATGTTGAACAGCACTGGTGACAGAGGCGATCCTTGAGGGACTCCGCATGTAACTGTGCGTTTCTCAGAAGTGAAAGGTCCTAACTTCACTATTTGCGATCGGTTTTCCAAAAAAGAGGAGAACCAAGATAAATCGCCTTCTGTGACTCTGGCTACCTCAGCCAGCCGTGTCAATAATAATTTGTGGTCAACAGTGTCGAAAGCTGCGCTTAGGTCCAACAGAACCAGAAGACAAGATTCTACCTCGTCTGTGGCCTCGAGAACGTCGTCCCATATTTTGAGCAATGCTGTTTCGGTCCCGTGTCCAGGCCAGAAACCCGATTGAAATGGATCCAGTAGCTTGTAGGTATCCAGATGCTGTTGCAGCTGTTTTACCACTACTTTTTCCATTACCTTTGAGAGGACATTGAGGCCTGTTATGGGACGCCGGTGGAGAGGATCCTTGGGGTCTAGGGTTTGTTTCTTCAGGATGGGTTTGATTATGCACTCTTTCAACTGTAAAGGCACTATGCCTTCCTTGAAAGACAGGTTAACAAGCTGCGTGATGGGGGGCGCCAGGATGTCGGCGCATTCCTTCAGCAGTTTAGTGGGGATGATATAATTTGGCGCTGTGCCGTTACGCAGAGCGCCAATGATATTTTTTGTGGCATCGATGGAGATGGGTTCCAGGATGAACTTACCTGGTTGTGGTAAATTGCTGTGGGTATTGTGTGAAAAATTCCTGGAGGGGCTGAAGGGGGAGTTGTTTTGCTGAATGCTTTCACGGATTCCCTCGATTTTATTAATGAAGTAATCCGATAATTCATTGCAAAACTCTTGTGTCCGAATTGGGAGCTTCAAGACATCCTGGGTTCATGGTCTGAGTGACCATCTTGAAGAGTTCGCGTGGGCGGTTTAGGGCGCTATTGATAGCCACAAAAATTTTTTTTCTTGGCTAGGAATATTTCTTTATGATATTTTCTTGTTATCGCCTTGTAGGAGGAGAGGTTTACCTCTAAAGAGCTTTTTTTCCAGACGGCTTCTGCCCTTCTGCGCTCTTTCTTCAGTAACGACAGCTGGCTGTTGAACCGGGTGCCGTTGTTTTTCCGGATGCGGGTTTTACGTTTCGGCACTACTAAGTCAGCTGACTGTAGCAGGGCCGAATTTTATGGTCTCCAGTGTTTTTAGGGCCGTTTGATGCGGCTGAATTGCTTTTATTTTTTCCCTTAATGTGGTTTTGAAGAGTTCCGAGTGGAGCTTCTTCTGACATCTAGTCCAGTGTGTTGTCACTGGTCTAGAGGTTTTTGTTGCGGGGGAGAGTTTGGAAATAGTGAATTTAATTGCATGGTGATCAGTCCATGGCAATGGTTCTATTTCAAAAATTTTATTTCCAGATCTTGTCTGAAAACAAGATCGAGCGTGTGGCCTGAAGCATGTGTGGGCCCACATACTAATTGCTGTAGCCCTAAACCTTCCAAGTGGTCAATACAGGCGTCGGCAATGGGGTCTAGTGGGGAGTTGGCCCAGAGGTTAAAATCCCCGAGCAGCAAAAGGTGTCCAACAATGATGATAGCAGCTGCGATTTTGGGCCGGGTGGTCTATAGCAGAGAAGAATGTGGATGGTCTCCTTTGAATTAGTTTGTAGTTGCAGAGTAAGGGTTTCCATGAATGGAAGAGGGTTTTGGAGGACTGGTTTAGTGATCACAAGGTGAGTCTTGTGGCTCACCGCCAGGCCTCCTCCTCTTTGCCCTATTCTGTTTTCCGTTATAATACGGTAGTTTTCTGGCACCAGTTCTCCTAGAATGGTGTTACAGTCGGCTGTGAGCCAGCTCTCTGTAATGAAGAGGCAATCTAGATCATGTTGTAGAATGAAATCACGGATTTCTAGGCGGTGTTTTACTGCCGATCTTGTGTTGATCAATGCACATGATATGTGCTTAGGCTGGTGTAAATGACTTAGGTTTTTGACAGTCGGTCGATGATCGACTCTCAATAATTTTTCCACTCTTAGGGCTTTTTTGGTGATGGCTGGCAGTATTGCGGCAAATCGCCTCAGACCCCAGATAGCTTCTGCAGAATATTGCAAATTTGTCATGGTAGCCATCACCGGATCGCGGGGGGGGGGGGGGAGGAGAGGGGGGGGAGTTTACGGGCGATGGAGGGAAGATTTAGCTAAATCTTCTCTCCCGGTTGGTCCAGAGGAAGGCAAAAAAACCCTGGCCGAGCAGTGCCAATATGCTGCGGCAGGGAAAAAAATTACTTCCTGACCCCTGTAGAGGCGATCGGACGAACCCTGGATCAACACTGATGGAGGCGATGGTTGTTGTGGCAGAATGACTGGGGGGGGAGTAACCCGCTTGTGGCTGTGGGGGTATGGGGGAGGTGCTTTTACCAGATGTCCCCCAGATGGCCACTGATCAGGGGCCCTGGTCTGGGAGGTGTGCACCTGGATGTATGGCTCGGGTGGGGGGAGGAGAGAGAGGTATCTGGTGAGGGTAAGAGGGGGGTTGCTGTGGCTTTATCTGGGGGGATTGCTGGAAAGACCGGGGCGGCGAACCGCTAGGCCGCGGATGAAGCCGCGGCCTTTTCTAAACGCGGCCGCCGCAAATTGCTCCACGAGATAGCGCAGGGGCCAGGGGCCGAATTGCTGGCTGTAGGAGGCTGCGGGAGGTGCCTCACGTTCCGGGTGGTAGTTGGGGGGCCTGGAGACGGAGGACGAGGAACGAAGGGGGGGCCGTTCAGCCGGAGAAAAGAGATTAGGGCGCCGCTGCGGCTGTCCTGAAAAGGACGGCCTCCCACGGGCCCTAAGGAGAAGTAGGATTGCCCTGTGTAGCAGGGGCTTACCTGGCGAGATCCTCAGGAGGGGGAGAAGCAGCCTTTGGGAGGCTGAGGCGGGGAGGTGGGAACCCTGCTTGTCTGGAGCCCAGGAGCCACACGTCCTAGTGGTAGTTACGTGCGCCGTTGATACTGGGACAGTTCTCGCCCTGGGGGAGGGTCACTCTCTCAGACCCAACAGGAAGAGCTCCTGGAATCAGTGTCAGAGGTGGAAGGAGAGGTGGACTTCTGTGACTAACACGAAATCAGCAAAAGCAGCCCCAATGGTGGCGCCACCTGCATGGAACTTCCTCTTTATAGTGCCGTTGTACGTTGAAAACCGTTGATAATTTTTCCGACGGACGTTGGCTCAAACTAGTATTGCATACACACGGTTGCACAAATTCCGAACGTCAAGAACGTGGTGACGTACAACCCTACGACGAGCCGAGAAAAATAAAGTACAATGATTCCAAGGATGCGTAGGATTTTTGTGCGTCGGAATTACATACACGATTGGAATTTCCAACAAGAACTTTTGTTGTCGGAAAAATTGAGAACCAGCTCTCAAACATTTGTTGTCGGAAATTCCGACAGCAAGTGTCCGATGGAGCGTCCACATGGTATATCCGACCCAAAGCTTGTGTACGTGGCATAAGACTTTGGTCAGGTGAGTTCCCTATTGCTGAGACTCAGGGGTCTGGCTCTAGAGCAGGGAAGTCTTCTCTTCCTGCTATGAACAAGGCCGTTAAAGCTGAAACGCGTCTACCTCTGCTGTACTTTATGGAGATATATTAAATTTGGACCGATTTAAAGAGCATGTATAGAGTTGCGGATTGTCCTTTATCCATTCATGTCTTCTTTTCCTGTTTTAAGGAACCACCATGGAAAGACACCTCCAGACAGTGGACCATTCCGGGGAAGACACCCTTGAAGTCAAGGGGGTTGGTTGATTGTTTTTGGTGTCTTGTTTTTTCAAGGTAACATCCAGAAGTTCTGGGCTGTTCTTTATAATCTGGAGACACTCAGACAATGCCATTAAGGTGGGGTACAATTTTTAGGTGGATTCAGAGTTTTGCAGTAGCAAAAGGCTAGATTGGTATCCTTGTCAGGCATGGGTATACATCTTGGCGGGGCAGACTGCCTCTGACAGCAGTACCCAAGCCTGTGAGATTGAATTCTACCCCTGGAGCTATTACTGGAGGTGGGTCCATGGTAGGCAACTTCAGAGGTTGACTACGGGACCCCTCAGGTCAAACTAAAGGCTAGGCAGTTTTGGCTGCTCAGGTGCAGTGGTCCTCTGGTGGGATGCTGTTGTGATTTTCAGTACTTGGAGCATTTCGGTGTTCCAAGCTGATCCAGGCAGATGTGGTACTCCAACCTAAAAGGGGCATTGGACAGTTGCTCCGAGGGATCTACTGGATCAGGATCATCTGTTCCCAAGGAATGTGTTTTGCCTTCCAGCTTCAGACTACCTTTGACAGCTTGATAATTGAAGCTCAGATTCTGAGACTGAGCACCATGATGTCTAGGAATCCCTTGATGCGAAGAGGTGGGGTCTACCACTTAATGTTAAAACTATTGCTAGACATGTGGTGATTTTCTTATCTTGGTGTAATGCTGCATACACGCGATCGGAAATTCCGACAAGAACAGTCCGATGTGAGCTTTTGGTCGGAAATTCCGACAGTGTGCAGGCTCCATCTGAATTTTTCTGTCGGAATTCCCCCTGAGAAAAATTTGAGAGCTGGTTCTCAAATTTTCCATCAAGAAAAGTTTGATCGTCTGTATGCAACTCCGACGCACAAAAAAACATGCATGCTCACAATCAAGCAGAGGAGCCAAACTGCCTATTGAACTTCATTGATCTGCGCTAATCGTACGTCACCGCATTCTTGACCATCGAAATTTCCGACAACATTTGTGTGACCGTGTGTATGCAACACAAGTTTGAGCCAACATTCCGTCAGAAAATAAAATCCACGGTTTTCTTTTCTGAATTTCCAATCGTGTGTACGCGGCATTAGTATCGATTTTCCCTTGCTGAAGCTTCCCACCCTGATCTATCACACTTATGCTGCCATGGAGGCACCAGGGAGACAGAAAATGTTATCCTACCTATCCATGGCAGCATACTGATCCCACCCAGTTCGTTCCTCGCAATGTACAGGAAATGGGCTGTTGTGTGGGGGGTTGACTTTTTATAGCTATGCACTGGTCCTGTGGGCAGAAGTAGGCGGAGCTACTATGACACATATGCTGTCATGGATAGGCACCAGGAAAAGAAAATAACGGTAAGTATGATACCATTTTCTGTTTCGATTATTCAGGGTTCCCTCTACACTGGTGACCTGTGAAGACTTTTATAGCGTCTCCTATGAGTAATATTTGGATACAAAGCTTGTCCTCATTGCACCGACACGCACAATCTTTTCTTCATGCAATACATTTTTTATTATCGTTTTACTTTAAACAAGACTGCAGTCATAAATTCAGGAAATCCAACAAATACACCTCGAGGGTTGTGTGGGACCCCTGATGTACAGGAAGACAGGACTTCAGTGAGGAACAATTCCCTCACTCAGGACAGGAAGGTGGCTTCTCCCCCGTGTGAGATCTCTGATGTCTGCAAAGACTGGACTTGTCTATAAAACATTTCCCACACTCAGGACAGGAATACGGCTTCTCCCCCGTGTGACATCTCTGATGTCTGGAAAGACTTGACTTCAGTGAAAAACATTTCCCACACTCAGGGCAGGAAAGTGGCTTCTCCCTCGTGTGCAATCTCTGATGTGTGTTAAGATTAGACTTCTGTGAAAAACACTTCCCGCACTCAGCACAGGAATACGGCTTCTCCCCCGTGTGAGATCTCTGATGTTTGCAAAAATTGGACTGATCTGAAAAACATTTACCGCACTCAGAACAGGAATATGGCTTGTCTCCCGTGTGTGATCTCTGATGTGTGATAAGACTGGACTTTTCTGAAAAACATTTCCCGCATTCGGGACAGGAATACGGCTTCTCCCCCGTGTGGGATCTCTGATGTGTGATAAGACTAGACTTATGTGAAAAACATTTCCCGCACTCAGGACAGGAATATGACTGCACATCCGTGTGCATTTTATGATGTTTGTAAAGATTGGCCTTTTCTGAAAAACATTTCCCGCACTCGGGACAGGAATACGGCTTCTCCCCCGTGTGAGACCTTTGGTGTTTGTTGAGATTGGATTTCCTTGAAAAACATTTCCCACAATCAGAGCAGAAATATGGTTTTTCCCCAGTGTGACACATTTGATGTGTGACAAGTTTTGATTTTTTTAAAAAACATTTTCCACACCCAGAACTGGAATATGTTTTTTCCCCCGTGTCAGACCTCAGATGTCTGTAAAGATGAGACTTTTGTGAAAAACATTTCCCACACTCAGGACAGGGAAACCTCTTATGTGTTGGAAGGATAGCACCGTCCCGTACAGTCGGAGGTTCCTCAGGATAAGAGGAATACGATGGTCCGGCACCGTCCCGCACAGTCTGAGGTTCCCCAGGATAAGAGGTATACGATGGTCCGGCACCGTCCCGCACAGTCTGAGGTTCCTCAGGATAAGAAGAATACGATGGTCCGGCACCGTCCCGCACAGTCTGAGGTTCCTCAGGATAAGAGGAATACGATGGTCCGGCACCGTCCCGCACAGTCTGAGGTTCCTCAGGATAAGAGGAATACGATGGTCCGGCACCGTCCCGCACAGTCTGAGGTTCCTCAGGATAAGAGGAATACGATGGTCCGCCACCATCCCGCACAGTCTGAGGTTCCTCAGGATAAGAGGAATACGATGGTCCGGCACCGTCCCGCACAGTCTGAGGTTCCTCAGGATAAGAGGAATACGATGGTCCGGGCACCGTCCCGCACAGTCTGAGGTTCCTCAGGATAAGAGGAATACGATGGTCCGGCACCGTCCCGCACAGTCTGAGGTTCCTCAGGATAAGAGGAATACGATGGTCCGGCACCGTCCCGCACAGTCTGAGGTTCCTCAGGATAAGAGGAATACGATGGTCCGGCACCGTCCCGCACAGTCTGAGGTTCCTCAGGATAAGAGGAATATGATGGTCCGGCACCGTCCCGCACAGTCTGAGGTTCCTCAGGATAAGAGGAATACGATGATCCATCTACACTGTGTGGTGCCGGATGGACATTTGAGGTAGTCGGGTTTTCTCCTGGACTATACTGTGTGATGTCCTCATCTTCTACTTTACAGTCTGGAGACAAAGTGAGACAATCCTCTGAGGTTTTCCTCATCTCCCGTCCATCTACTAAAATATAAATACAAAGATTATTACTAGACATGAGCTGATTGGTTCCGCTAAACCAGGACTCCGCCCACATCAGGCAGCTTTGTCTCTGAGGATCTTACAATTCCCCCCTCAAGATATCTTGCCCCCACCCCAAAGCAGCCTATCTCCATGCTGGAAGATTATTTAAGAGGAATACAGGAAAAGTGACCAGGGGATTACAGGCTGATATTACCCAGTCCCCGCCCTACTCTGGACCAATCAGTGAGCAGTATGGGTGGAGGAATGGATTTAGTGTTAATGACCCACCTGTGCTGATCTCTGTAGGAGTGTCCTCCTCTATAAATGTCCCCGTTATTCCATCCTCCTCCATAGACTGCTGATCATCCCTCACATACGTCTCTTCTTCTTCTGATTTCACCTCAAATTCTATATCGATTGGATCTCCACTCTAAACCAAGAGCATGAGAGAGAATATCATCTGTAAGATATAAACTTTAATATTGTGACATAAAAAATAAAAAAAATCCACACATTGGGCCAGATTCTCATATATTTTCGGCGGCGTAGCGTAAGCCATTTACACTACGCCGCCGCTGCGTACTAGAGCAAGTGCTTTATTCTCAAAGCACTTGCTCCGTAGTTTGCGTTGGCGTCTCGTAAATCTTGTATTTAAATTAAGCGCGCCCCCGCATCGAACGAACTGCGCATGCGCCGGCCGGGGAAAAAGCCCAGTGCGCATGCTCCAGCTCACGTCGGGAAGCGTCATTGAAACCGACGTCAAAATGACGTGAGCGTCATTTACGCAAGTCCCTATTCGCGAACGAGTTAGTAAAACGACGTAAGCGACGGAAAAAGCTGACGCTGACCCAACGCCATACTTAACATGGCGTCCGACGGCACCCGACTGAACTTCGTAAGGTTACTTCACATAGAAGCTGGGGTAACCTTACGAGTCCGTAAACGACGTACGCGACGACGAGGCGGCGTAAAAGCGATCGGGAATCGCCGTACTAGCCTCATTTGCATATGCAAATGAAAAAACAACGTGAAGGACACCTAGTGGCTGGAGTTGTCATTACACCTACGATCCGAAAGTGTAATGCTTTTACACTTGTCGGATGTAGAAGCGTATCTATGCAAAAGTGATGCTAAGCATCACTCGCATAGATACGAGGACAAAAAAAAGGCGATACGACGGGGTATCTGAGATCCTCCGTCGTAACGCCTCTGAGAATCTGGCCCATTGTTTCCATATTCTAGAATCAGGGGTGTCAAACTCAATTTCATCGTGGGCGCATTGGCATTATGGTTGTCCTCCAAGAACCAGTTGAGCACCACCTTACACCAGATGTTAAGAGACCCCCCCCCCCCACCATCAGAAGTCTCTTACATCACAGTTCACCCCCCTTACCTTTTGCTGCTGGGGTTGGAGCTGGAAAGCAAAAAGTGCAGGGTCTGGAGGGGGACCAGAGGGAGGTTGGAGCCAGCTGAATGGTAAGACCAGGAGAGGGTGGAGACCAGGGGGTGTTGTGGCTAGATCTGTAGGAGGCACAGGATCCGTAGAAGGAGTTCTGGCCTCCTTTCTGCTGCCAACTGCTGAGATGGGGAGGGGGGGGCAGACATGAGCCTTTCGGCAGGTGCACAGAGAAGGGCAGGATCTGTCAGAGGAGATCTATCCTCCTCTATGCTGCCAACTGGTGAGAAAAGGTGGGGGCAGGAACAAGGAGGTTGTCACAGCTGCAAGGGCCAGATGAAATGGCCCTGAGGGCCGGATTCAGCCCGCGGGCCTTGTGTTTGACACCTGTGTTCTAGATGCTCCGTCCCACCAACCTTGTAATGGTTATTGATGCTGTGACCTTCCTGTGTGGAATCCTGGGAATACAGAGGACGGGGACATCTCTCTGGTGGGTTCCTGGTATTAGGTGGCTCCATCATATCCTTGTGTCCTTCTGAAAACTCCTGCATCCCTCCATACTCCTCATCCTCCTCTTTATACTCTTCCTTAACTACAATATTATCATCCCCGAGGTTTCCACTCTGAAGATATAAGAAAACATTAATTGTAACAAACATTTTTATGTATAAATCATGTAACGGGAGGGCCCGTGGGACCCAGAGGCTCTTAGAAAGCATGAGCCAGAAAATAATGGACAGTCAGAATATATCTTGGACTACCTGAGATGGGATTATTATGTAATTATTATCCACAATGTATTCCAGGATATCTGTGGAGAACTGGTTGCTGTTTGTTGATTCTGAACTCAACAGGTTAATTGAAAGAGTGATTCATTCATAATGTGGGGCCACAGACTGTTAGGTGTTAATGTCATCAACTCCAGCCCACCTGTCTGTCTAGTGTGATGTAAATGAATCTTAGATGGCTTTTGAGGATCTTTCATTGTGGCTTGTGCTAATTGACCCTGCATTGTGTGAAGGTCTATTGATGATCAATGTGTATTGTGAGTTAACAGACAGCCTAAGGCTCAGGTGTAGGAATTATCAATTGTAGTTAATTAGCTCATGTAAATTATATCAGAGCTGGAACCATTGTCTGATGTTGTGGGTGGAGTTGGGTCATTGTTCATTTGGTTAGTGCAGTATTCCTTTTGTGTATATAAGAGCCTGCTTTCTCAATAAAGATTGTCTATTCCTGTTGAACCTCAAACAGAGCCGTGTCTCGTTAATTCGGGGAATTCGTATGGGTCGTGTTCACCGGATTGTGGAGTGTCGATAAGCTGTCTTGGGTTCGGGAATGGAATATCCTATACGGCTTTAACCCCTGTCCCATTTGGGGTTCCGTTACAATCAAAGCCACCAATAATTGTTCCTCATCTACCTGATGATGTATTGTGTAGTTGTGGTCATCCTGTGTAGAATCCCGGGAATACAGAGGACGGGGACATCTCTCTGGTGGGTTTCTGTAGCTGGATGACTCCACCATGGTGTCCTGGTACAGATCTTTGTGTTCCTCCTCCATCACCCCATCCTCATCATCCTCCTCCTTTATCTCTTCTTTAACCTCAACTTTAGGATCTCTCAGGTCTCCACTCTGAATATAGAATAAAAATGACATCAATGGTAACAATGCAGATAATGTACAGATCCTAATGATACGATCAGTGATTGTTCCTCATCTACCTGATGATGGTGGGGGATGGTGTGACCTTCCTGTGTGGAATAATCCCGGGAATACAGAGGACGGGGACATCTCTCTGGTGGGTTCCCATTACTGGATCCATCTGTAGGAAACACACACACTGACTGAATCCATTGTTTCTATGTGTTTATCAGATGATGGGGGATGGGGGTGGAGCCTCCGTACTGCTCTCTCCTTTACAATAAAGTCTCCTCTTACCCGGTGATGTGAGGGGCGGCTGATTGTCCATCATGACGTCCTTGTAGAGATCCTTGTGTCCTTCTAAATACTCCCACTCCTCCATGGAGAAATAGACAGTGACATCCTGACACCTTATAGGAACCTGACACACACAATGATACAGTCACCATCCAGACACACCCCTTGTCTGTTACTGGATAATGTCCCAGAATCCTCCTCACCTCTCCTGTCAGCAGCTCCATCATCTTCTTGGTGACTTCTAGAATCTTCTCCATGTTGTGTCTCTCGGGTTTTAGGGAGTCACATGGAGGCACTGTGATGGTCATGTGATCACCTGACTTCACAAGAGGAAATCTCTGTATTGGGGAACCAATAGGAATATCATGTTAGAATCCCAGAATCCCCCTCACCTCTCCGGTCAGGTCTGTATTATTAATAGAGATAAGAGTGATGTCATGTGACCTCCCAGAATCCTCCTCACCTCTCCGGTCAGGTCTGTGTTTTATTAATAGAGATAAGAGTGATGTCATGTGACCTCCCAGAATCCTCCTCACCTCTCCGGTCAGGTCTGTGTATTATTAATAGAGATAAGAGTGATGTCATGTGACCTCCCAGAATCCTCCTCACCTCTCCGGTCAGGTCTGTGTATTATTAATAGAGATAAGAGTGATGTCATGTGACCTCCCAGAATCCCCCTCACCTCTCCGGTCAGGTCTGTGTATTATTAATAGAGATAAGAGTGATGTCATGTGACCTCCCAGAATCCTCCTCACCTCTCTGGTCAGGTCTGTATTATTAATAGAGATAAGAGTGATGTCATGTGACCTCCCAGAATCCCCCTCACCTCTCCGGTCAGGTCTGTGTATTATTAATAGAGATAAGAGTGATGTAATGTGACCTCCCAGAATCCTCCTCACCTCTCTGGTCAGGTCTGTATTATTAATAGAGATAAGAGTGATGTCATGTGACCTCCCAGAATCCCCCTCACCTCTCCGGTCAGGTCTGTATTATTAATAAAGATAAGAGTGATGTCATGTGACCTCCCAGAATCCTCCTCACCTCTCCGGTCAGGTCTGTATTATTAATAGAGATAAGAGTGATGTCATGTGACCTCCCAGAATCCTCCTCACCTCTCCGGTCAGGTCTGTATTATTAATAGAGATAAGAGTGATGTCATGTGACCTCCCAGAATCCTCCTCACATCTCCGGTCAGGTCTGTATTATTAATAGAGATAAGAGTGATGTCATGTGACCTCCCAGAATCCCCCTCACCTCTCTGGTCAGGTCTGTATTATTAATAAAGATAAGAGTGATGTCATGTGACCTCCCAGAATCCTCCTCACCTCTCCGGTCAGGTCTGTGTATTATTAATAGAGATAAGAGTGATGTCATGTGACCTCCCAGAATCCCCCTCACCTCTCCGGTCAGGTCTGTATTATTAATAGAGATAAGAGTGATGTCATGTGACCTCCCAGAATCCTCCTCACCTCTCCGGTCAGGTCTGTGTATTATTAATAGAGATATGAGTGATGTCATGTGACCTCCCAGAATCCTCCTCACCTCTCCGGTCAGCAGGTAGATGATCTCCAGGGTGAAGTTTAGTATCCTCTCAGTCATGTGACTCCGGTCCTCCTCCATCTTTATTGGTCATGTGATGTATACAGGTTTCCTGTAGACCAATAATTTATGAGAGAATTATCTGGACTGTACTGGTTGTACAATATTAGGATGGGGGTGTATGGTGAGGGTTTCTATCAGGGAAAAATTGTCCCCGGTGGGATTATACACACAGGAATATTCCTTTTAGCATATGGTATGGTTTTGGGGGTCTTCCGCTTTATGTCTATAGAAATCCCCCATCCTCCGTGCCTCTGTAAAATGAAATTAATGTTCTGGCCTCTTACGTGGGGGAATGTTCTGCCCCTGAAGGGGTTAATCTAGGTCTCCACACTATATATGTGTGTATTATCATCTGCTGGAGATAAAAGACGTCACAGTGACTATGGAGGTAAGGTGACCAGATTTTTAAAATGAAATCCGGGGACATATTTTTTTCTTTACTAGTAATGGCGGCATTCAGCAACTCTCTGCCCGTTGCCACCACCGCCCACCTCACAGCCTGTCAAGTCTTACTCTTCAGGCTCCTACTGGATCGGGAGTGGAGGAAGATCACTCAACCAGGGAAGGCAAGGAGATGGCTGGCCAGGATTTGAGCCAAGGCAAAAGAACATGCGAGCGGAGCTGGATGGGCATACGCCTGAAACTGAAGAAATATTCCCTCCGCTCCAACAAGCACATGATCATCAGAAAGGGGCACAGATAATGGAAAACAAATACACCCCCCCCCCCCATGCTAGTAGGCACGGCGGAGCGGGGTGTGTAATTCAAATTTAAATTTATTCTTGCACTGGATTGTCTTTGAAATTGCCCTTGCCCTCTATTAAATCTAATCCAGGGACAAAACCGGGGACAGACTTGGTCTGGGGACAGTGTCCTCAATCAGGGGACTGTCCCCTGAAACTGGGGATGTCTGGTCACCCTATATGGAGGAAGAGGACGGACATGACGGGGTTACTGGGTGTAAATAGAAGATAAGATCTTATTACCTCCTCTACTGCCTCTTCCAGCGAAGTCTCCTCTCTACTTCCTCCTGACTCACCTCTCACCTGGAACTTCCTATTTATAACCTGACATCACTTCCTGTCTTCCATAGAGACTTCCTGTCTCTATGGTAGAAATGAGATCACCATCCTGTGGCTCTCAGAGGAACTGCAGCCCCGAGAAACGTCTCATTGTGTGAACACGGCCTTGTGCTGTGTGTATATGTATTGTATATCCTTATAGATTGATATAAAGGGATTCTTCACCCATCGGTCATCAATGAAAGGGACTACTACACGGACCATTGATATAAGGTTTTTTTTCTGCCATTTGTGACCAACGTAACATTGATTTTAATAATGCTTAAAGTGAAACAATAAAAATAGTAAATTCCTTTAAATACCATGCCTGGGAGGTCCCCTTAGTCTGCCTGTAAAGTGGCGCATCTATGTAATGTATAGAAAAAAAGTAAAAGACCTGGGACACGTTTGGTGGTCTGTAAGAGAGTAGTAAGGGCCCTTTCACGCGTACGGACCGTATGTCCGCATTTTCATCCATCCGTTGCGGATGAAAACGGGACATACATTGGTCCCTATGTGATTACGGGTGTCAGCGGATGACCATCCGCTGTCACCCGTAATTGTCCTCCACCGCAATAATCCGATTTTTCGGACGGAAGATAATCCTATTATTCTTCCGTCTGGCGAATCGGATCGGATGAATACGGACATACGGTCCGTGTTCATCCGATCCTCCCATAGGGGAGAGCGGAGGAAAGACAGGATGGTCCCTGCACAGTGTGCGGGGACCGCCCTGTCAGCCGACAGCTCAGTGGGGATTTTACGCTGAGCTTACGGACTCACATGGGGCGGATCAATACTGATCCGCCCCGTGTGAAAGGGCCCTAATGTGGCGCATAGTTTGCCACAGTACGTGTAGCTGAATTGTGAGTGTTCTGCATGGAATGCAGGGCTCAGATATGTCCTGTGGAGAGGGCTAGTGCTAGCAGGGGGTGGGGAGCATTAGATATGTGCTCGGGGGCAGTAGTGGCTGGTGCTTAACATTTTTTGGGGGGGGGGGGGGGGAAACAGGCACTTTGCCCCATATGCAGCCACTATGTCCATCATATGCAGCCACTGTGTCCATCATATACAGCCACTGTGCCCATCATATACAGTCACTGTGCCCATCAATACAGTCACTGTGCCCATCATATACAGCCACTGTGCCCATCATATGCAGCCACTGTGTCCATCATATGCAGCCACTGTGCCCATCATATACAGCCACTGTGTTCATCAAATTTTTTGGGGGGAGGAAAAAAAAAGCCACTTTGCCCCATATACAGCCACTATGTCCATCATATGCAGCCACTGTGTCCATCATATACAGCCACTGTGCCATCATATACAGCCACTGTGTCCATCATATACAGCCACTGTGCCCATCATATACAGCCACTGTGCCCATCATATACAGTCACTGTGCCCATCATATACAGCCACTGTGCCCATCATATACAGCCACTGTGCCCATCATATACAGCCACTGTGCCCATCATATACAGCCACTGTGCCCATCATATACAGCCACTGTGCCCATCATATACAGCCACTGTGCCCATCATATACAACCACTGTGTTCATCAATTTTTTTGGGGGGAGGAAAAAAAACAGCCACTTTGCCCCATATACAGCCACTATGTCCATCATATGCAGCCACTTTGCCCATTATATACAGCCACTGTGCCCATCATATGCAGTCACTGTGCCCATCATATGCAGCCTTTGCCCACCATATACAGCCACTGTGCCCATCATATACAGACACTGTGCCCATCATATACAGCCACTGTGCCCATCATATGCAGCCACTGTGTCCATCATATACAGCCACTGTGCCCATCATATACAGCCACTGTGTTCATCAAATTTTTTGGGGGGAGGAAAAAAAACAGGCACTTTGCCCCATATACAGCCACTATGTCCATCATATGCAGCCACTGTGTCCATCATATACAGCCACTGTGCCCATCATATGCAGTCACTGTGCCCATCATATACAGCCACTGTGCCCATCATATGCAGTCACTGTGTCCATCATATACAGCCACTGTGCCCATCATATACAGTCACTGTGCCCATCATATACAGCCACTGTGCCCATCATATACAGTCACTGTGCCCATCAATACAGTCACTGTGCCCATCATATGCAGCCACTGTGCCCATCATATACAGCCACTGTGCCCATCATATACAGTCACTGTGCCCATCATATACAGCCACTGTGCCCATCATATACAGCCACTGTGCCCATCATATACAGCCACTGTGCCCATCATATGCAGCCACTGTGCCCATCATATACAGCCACTGTGCCCATCATATACAGCCACTGTGCCCATCATATACAGCCACTGTGCCCATCATATGCAGCCACTTTGCCCATCATATACAGCCACTGTGCCCATCATATACAGTCACTGTGCCCATCATATACAGTCACTGTGCCCATCATATACAGCCACTGTGTTCATCAAATTTTTTGGGGGGAGGAAAAAAAAGCCACTTTGCCCCATATACAGCCACTATGTCCATCATATACAGCCACTGTGCCCATCATATACAGCCACTGTGCCCATCATATACAGCCACTGTGCCCATCATATACAACCACTGTGTTCATCAATTTTTTTGGGGGGAGGAAAAAAAACAGCCACTTTGCCCCATATACAGCCACTATGTCCATCATATGCAGCCACTTTGCCCATTATATACAGCCACTGTGCCCATCATATGCAGTCACTGTGCCCATCATATGCAGCCTTTGCCCACCATATACAGCCACTGTGCCCATCATATACAGTCACTGTGCCCATCAATACAGTCACTGTGCCCATCATATGCAGCCACTGTGCCCATCATATACAGCCACTGTGCCCATCATATACAGTCACTGTGCCCATCATATACAGCCACTGTGCCCATCATATACAGCCACTGTGCCCATCATATACAGCCACTGTGCCCATCATATGCAGCCACTGTGCCCATCATATACAGCCACTGTGCCCATCATATACAGCCACTGTGCCCATCATATACAGCCACTGTGCCCATCATATGCAGCCACTTTGCCCATCATATACAGCCACTGTGCCCATCATATACAGTCACTGTGCCCATCATATACAGTCACTGTGCCCATCATATACAGCCACTGTGTTCATCAAATTTTTTGGGGGGAGGAAAAAAAAGCCACTTTGCCCCATATACAGCCACTATGTCCATCATATACAGCCACTGTGCCCATCATATACAGCCACTGTGCCCATCATATACAGCCACTGTGCCCATCATATACAGTCACTGTGCCCATCAATACAGTCACTGTGCCCATCATATGCAGCCACTGTGCCCATCATATACAGCCACTGTGCCCATCATATACAGTCACTGTGCCCATCATATACAGCCACTGTGCCCATCATATACAGCCACTGTGCCCATCATATACAGTCACTGTGCCCATCATATGCAGCCACTGTGCCCATCATATACAGCCACTGTGCCCATCATATACAGCCACTGTGCCCATCATATACAGCCACTGTGCCCATCATATGCAGCCACTTTGCCCATCATATACAGCCACTGTGCCCATCATATACAGTCACTGTGCCCATCATATACAGTCACTGTGCCCATCATATACAGCCACTGTGTTCATCAAATTTTTTGGGGGGAGGAAAAAAAAGCCACTTTGCCCCATATACAGCCACTATGTCCATCATATACAGCCACTGTGCCCATCATATACAGCCACTGTGCCCATCATATACAGCCACTGTGTCCATCATATACAGCCACTGTGCCCATCATATACAGCCACTGTGCCCATCATATACAGTCACTGTGCCCATCATATACAGCCACTGTGCCCATCATATACAGCCACTGTGCCCATCATATACAGTCACTGTGCCCATCAATACAGTCACTGTGCCCATCATATACAGCCACTGTGCCCATCATATGCAGCCACTGTGTTCATCAAATTCTTTGGGGGGAGGGAAAAAAACAGCCACTTTGCCCCATATACAGCCACTATGTCCATCATATGCAGCCACTTTGCCCATCATATACAGCCACTGTGCCCATCATATGCAGTCACTGTGCCCATCATATGCAGCCTTTGCCCACCATATACAGCCACTGTGCCCATCATATACAGACACTGTGCCCATCATATGCAGCCTTTGCCCATCATATGCAGCCTGTGCCCATCATATATAACCACTGTGCCCAGATGTGAGGAGATGCGTCTTTGGTCCCGGTGGTCTGTAGCACAGTAGTATGTGGACAGTGTCATGGGGTGTTTGGAGTTGCAGAGTGAGCGTTTCCATGAACGGCAATGAGCTCTGTAGGTCTGGTTTGGTAAGAGAGAGGTGAGTTTTGTATATCACATCCAGGCCTCCTCCTCTTTGCCCAATTCTGTTCTCGGTTAGGATGCGGTAGTTCTCCGGCACTAGTTCTGCTAGGATGGTATTACAGACCAATGTTAGCCAGCTTTCTGTGATGAAAAGGCAATCTGTGTTGTGTTGGGTGATGTAGTCGTGAATTTCCTGTCTGTGCTTCACTGTGGATCTTGTGTTGATCAGGACACATGATAGGTGTCGTAGTTGAAATGGTGCCTTCCTGTTTTTGACGGTCGATCGTCGATTGATTCTCAGAAATTATTCTTTCTGTAGTATTTTTTTAATGGAATTTGGTAGCGTTGAGGCGGTATTCCTTAGTCCCCTGGAGGGTTTCTGCTGAATGTTTCATGTTGAGCATGGTACAAAACCGCCGAAGATGATGAGATGATTAATGATAAGGAAAAAAAAAATGATGACGATGGTGGTCATTATGCGATGAGGATGATGACGATAGGCGGAAAGGTGGACCGCAATCTAACCACCCTAGTTGATCCAGAGGAAGGCGGAGAAAAAAAACATTGAGCGTCACCAATCGGCTACAGCCGGGAACAAAAATGTCTTCCTGATCCATCTGGAGGCAATCACACCCTCATCTACATCATGTGACCCTCATCTACATCATGTGACCCTCATCTACATCATGTGACCCTCATCTACATCTTCTTCAGCTTCTTAGTAAATAGGATAGAAATCTTCACAATCCTATAGAAGAGGTTGGGGGTCCTGAGTAGTCATAGAAAGGCCCAGCACCCCAATAGTAGAGGAAGAGGTGGTCTGGTGACATGGAGAAGAAGACTCCGGTCAGTCTCTGGATCTCCATCACTGGAAACATGGTGAGACAACAAATACAGCGGGATGGTGGAGGAGATGTTGGTGTCGGTGTGGAAATGGACAGAACACGGGATGATGACACTGAAAGAACAATACGGCTTCATTCTACGATATGTCAAGGAGAGAACCGTACAGGAGAGACTTTTCTCTCTAATTATTGTCAGTAGAAGACCCGGAGAAAACCTGTTCTGTGTTCTGAGAGAGCAGATGGAACGTTTCTCCTTGTGTGTTCTTATCATTATTATTGTTACTCGATACCTAGTGACTGTGACTGGCGTGGTTCTAATACTCGACTTTACCTGACCACTGCACTCTATACACAGGGCTGTATATGATATACTCCTGACCACTGCACTCTATACACAGGGCTGTATATGATATACTCCTGACCACTGCACTCTATACACAGGGCTGTATATGATATACTCCTGACCACTGCACTCTATACACAGGGCTGTATATGATATACTCCTGACCACTGCACTCTATACACAGGGCTGTATATGATATACTCCTGACCACTGCACTCTGTAACGACCTCTTGCAAGAGTTTACACCACAAAATGTACTCAGCCAATGAGAGGGAATGACTCCATTTTTATTTTAAAAAGCCTAGAGGACTGACTTTTAAGTGGTGGGGTTTTACGTGTTTCGTCCTGGAAGACGACTTGCGAAAACAGACCTCTTGCAAGAGTTTCCACCACAAAATGTACTCAGCCAATGAGAGGGAATGACTCCATTTTTATTTTTCTCCTGCTATCAATGGCCAACACGGTACAACACTTCATCCATGTCTTTGGTGATCTCTGATCTCCTTATGAAGTGTTTCTTACATGATGAAGATCAGCCATGGAGTATATCTGAGGTGTATATCAGGGTGTGCTTCTTCCCCACATGTCCAGCAACATTCATATACAAGACATTTCCCGCACTCACTAATACACCTCGAGGGTTGTGTGGGACCCCTGATGTACAAGAAGACAGGACTTCAGTGAGGAACAATTCCCTCACTCAGGACAGGAATGTGGCTTCTCCCCCGTGTGAGATCTCTGATGTTTGTAAAAACTGGACTTATCTGAATAACATTTCCCGCACTCAGGACAGCAATACCGCTTCACCCCCGTGTGCAATCTCTGATGCGCGGAAAAATTGGACTTATCTGAAAAACATTTTTCGCACTCAGGACAAGAATATGGCTTCTCCCCTGTGTGCAATCTCTGATGTCTGTAAAAATTGGAGATCACTGAAAAACATTTCCCACACTCATTACAGGAATACGGCTTCTCTCCTGTGTGAGATCTCTGATGTATGGAAAGATAGGATTTATCTGAAAAACATTTCCTGCACTCTGGACAGGAATACGGCTTCTCCCCTGTGTGAGATCTCTGATGTGTGGAAAGATGGGACTTCTCTGAAAAACATTTCCCACACTCAGGACAGGAATACGGCTTTTCCCCTGTGTGAGATCTCTGATGGCTGTCAAGTGCGTCCTTTCGTGAAAAACATTTCCCACACTCAGGACACAAATGCGATTTCTCCCCCGTGTGTAATTTCTGATGATCGTAAAGATTGGCCTTCTGTGAAAAACATTTCCCGCACTCAAGACAGGAATACGGCTTCTCCCCCGTGTGAGATCTTTTATGTTCATTAAGTTTGGATTTAGAACAGAAATCCTTCCCGCACTCAGTACAGAAAAACCTCTTATTTGTTGGAATTATGGCACCGTCCCGCACAGTCTGAGGTTCCTCAGGATAAGAGGAATACGATGGTCCGGCACCGTCCCGCACAGTCTGAGGTTCCTCAGGATAAGAGGAATACGATGGTCCGGCACCGTCCCGCACAGTCTGAGGTTCCTCAGGATAAGAGGAATACGATGCTCCGGCACCGTCCCGCACAGTCTGAGGTTCCTCAGGATAAGAGGAATACGATGCTCCGGCACCGTCCCGCACAGTCTGAGGTTCCTCAGGATAAGAGGAATACGATGTTCCATCTACTAAAATAGAGATACAAAGATTATTACTAGACATGGGCTGATTGGTTCCCCTAAACCAGGACTCCGCCCACATCAGGCCGCTTTGTCTCTGAGGATCTTACAATTCCCCCCTCAAGGTAACTAGTAAATGGCTCCTCTGATCTCCTACCAGATCATTTCTTTATTCATGGACCTTAGTCAGAGAGTGAGGAAACAACGAGAACTGTCTATTACAGGGGTGACAGTGATGAGGGGATTATAGGACGTGGGTCAGGAGTATGTAATGTACAACATAGAGTATATAGTGCAGGGGTCAGGAGTATGTAATGTACAACATAGAGTATATAGTGCAGGGGTCAGGATTATGTAATGTACAATATAGAGTATATAGTGCAGGGGTCAGGAGTATGTAATGTACAACATAGAGTATATAGTGCAGGGGTCAGGACTCATGACATTGGTATTCAGTAATCAGTGGTGGGTGAAATGTTTACTGGAGACAAGTTGCAGAGATCCCACACCGCTGCCTCCCATCTCCTGAGACTGCACTCAGTGACTTGGGTCTGAGACTATACAGACATATCCCTCCCCCCGGCACAGCCAGCAAATAACAGAGCAAGTAACCCGGGAGAATTGTTCTGTCAGAGGTCTCACTAGATCCGGGCATGGGGCAGAAGACCCAAGGTACATACCCCAGGTGTCTAGGTCAAGCAAACCCTATGGGGAAAATCAACATTTTGCTGCCATCTGAACCCCAGAATCTCCATAAATCCAGTCTAGAGACATAAATTGTGTCTGCAGCACAGAGAAGGAAGATTATCCGAGAGAAATACAGGAATACAGGACGGGGAACACAGCTCAGGAAAGTGACCAGGGATTACAGGGCTGATATCACCCAGTCCCCCCGCCCTACTCTGGACCAATCAGTGAGCAGTATGGGTGGAGGAATGGATTTAGTGTTAATGACCCACCTGTGCTGATCTCTGTAGGAGTGTCCTCCTCTATAAATGTCCCCGTTATTCCATCCTCCTCCATAGACTGCTGATCATCCCTCACATACGTCTCTTCTTCTTCTGATTTCACCTCAAATTCTATATCGATTGGATCTCCACTCTAAACCAAGAATATTATAGATTATAACATGTTGTACAGAGTTTATTCATCATCACTATAAGTCACTTTTGTGTCCTAGATGCTCCTTTCCACCAACCTTGTAACAGTGGGGGATGGTGTGACCTTCCTGTGTGGAATCCCGGGAATACAGAGGACGGGGACATCTCTCTGGGGGGTTCCTGGTATTAGGTGGCTCCATCATATCCTTGTGTCCTTCTGAAAACTCCTCCATCACTCCATACTCCTCATCCTCCTCTTTATACTCTTCTTTACCATCAATATTATCATCCCCGAGGTTTCCACTCTGAATATATAATAAAACATTCATTGTAACAAACATGTTTGTGTATAAATCATAACCACCAATAATTGTTCCTACCTATGATGATGTGTGGGGGATGGTGTGACCTTCCTGTGTGGAATAATCCCGGGGGAATACAGAGGACGGGGACATCTCTCTGGTGGGTTCCCATTACTGGATCCATCTGTAGGAAACACACACACTGACTGAATCCATTGTTTCTATGTGTTTATCAGATGATGGGGGATGGGGGTGGAGCCTCTGTACTGCTCTCTCCTTTACAATAAAGTCTCCTCTTACCCGGTGATGTGAGGGGCGGCTGATTGTCCATCATGACGTCCTTGTAGAGATCCTTGTGTCCTTCTAAATACTCCCACTCCTCCATGGAGAAATAGACAGTGACATCCTGACACCTTATAGGAACCTGACACACACAATGATACAGTCACCATCCAGACACACCCCTTGTCTGTTACTGGATAATGTCCCAGAATTCCCAGAATCCTCCTCACCTCTCCTGTCAGCAGCTCCATCATCTTCTTGGTGACTTCTAGAATCTTCTCCATGTTGTGTCTCTCGGGTTTTAGGGAGTCACATGGAGGCACTGTGATGGTCATGTGATCACCTGACTTCACAAGAGGAAATCTCTGTATTGAGGAACCAATAGGAATATCATGTTAGACTCCCAGAATCCCCCTCACCTCTCCGGTCAGGTCTGTATTATTAATAGAGATAAGAGTGATGTCATGTGACCTCCCAGAATCCTCCTCACCTCTCCCGGTCAGGTCTGTGTTATTAATAGAGATAAGAGTGATGTCATGTGACCTCCCAGAATCCCCCTCACCTCTCCGGTCAGGTCTGTGTATTATTAATAGAGATAAGAGTGATGTCATGTGACCTCCCAGAATCCTCCTCACCTCTCCGGTCAGGTCTGTATTATTAATAGAGATAAGAGTGATGTCATGTGACCTCCCAGAATCCCCCTCACCTCTCCGGTCAGCAGGTAGATGATCTCCAGGGTGAAGTTTAGTATCCTCTCAGTCATGTGACTCCGGTCCTCCTCCATCCTCATTGGTCATGTGATGTATACAGGTTTCCTGTAGACCAATAATTGATAAGAGAGATTGATGAGGACTGTACTGGTTGTACAATATTAGGATGGGGGTGTATTGGGGGGTAATATGAGGGTTACTATCAGGGAAGAACCATCCCCGGTGCGATTATACACAGAGGAACATTCCTTTTAGCATATACCATGGTTTTGGGGTCCAGTAGCCTCTTCCCCTTTATATCTATAGAAATCCCCCATCCACCGTACCTCTATGAAATGAAGAGAATGTTCCGGCCCTGAAGGGGTTAATCTAGATCTCCACACTATATATGTGTGTATTATCATCTGCTGGAGATAAAAGACGTCACAGTGACTATGGAGGAAGAGGACGGACATGACGGGGTTACTGGGTGTAAATAGAAGATAAGATCTTATTACCTCCTCTGCTGCCTCTTCCAGCAATGTCTCCTCTCTATTTCCTCCCAACTCACCTCTCACCCGAAATTCATATTTATAACATGACACCACTTCCTGTCTGGACCCGACATCACTTCTTGTATTCCATAGAGACTTCCTGTCTCTATGGTAGAAGTGAGATCCCCCACCTTGTGGAGCTCAGAGGAACTGCAGCCCCGAGAAATGTCTCGTAGTGTGACCACGGCCTTGTGCTGTGTGTGTATGTATTGTATATCCTTATAGATCAGGGGTCTCAAACTCAAATTATCTGGGGGCCACTGGAGGTATAAGCTGGGTGAGGCTGGGCCGCATCAAGTATTGGACCAAAATGTCACAGATTGCGCCCCTGCCGCCCCTAATGTTCACTCTCCAGGACAGTCCCTATGACCCTGGCTGCAGTCACATACACACACTCACTCTTCTCCATTCTTCTTTCGGCACTGCCAGCCAATCACATAGATTAGCGCTCAGTCTATTAGGGCAGTGAGCCAATATTCGCTCAGCCCTGATAGGCTGAGCTCTTGTTCCACCCACAGAAATTTCCTATCAGGGCTGAGCGAATATGGTTTCACATACATATAATGCCCCCATCATGTGCCCCTCACATATAATGCCCCATCATACGCCCCTCACCATCCACCAATAACACCCCACCCCAGCAGTAGCACCGCATCATCCACCAGCAACACCCCCCCCCATCACACTTACCCACCTGTGGTAATAGAATGAGCTGACGGATGATGGGGGGGTACTACTGCTGGGGTAGGGGGGGGTTGTTGTTGGATGATTGGGATGCTATTGCCAGGGCAGTAGCACCCCCACCATCCACCAGAAACACCCCCAATCGCCCTACCCCCTGTGGTAATAGCATGAGCTGACGGATGATGGGGGTGCTACTGCTGGGGGGGGGGGGTGTTGGATGATTGGGATGCTACTGCAAGGCAGTAGCACCCTCATGTTATTTCCACAGGGAGGGGGGCTGTTGCTGTGTGAATGATTAGGGTGCTACTGTTCATCAACACCCCCCAGCAGTAGCACCCCATCATCCACAAGCAACACCCCATTCCCCCTACCACCCTGTGATAATAGCATCAGCTGAAAGATATGGGGGTACTACTGCTGGGGGGTGGGGGGTGTTGATGAACAGTAGCACCCTAATCATTCACCAGCAACACCCCCCCCCTGTGGTAATAACATGAGGGTGCTAGCCTCCCAATCATCCAACAACAACCGCCCCCCCCAGCAGTAGCACCCCCTATTCCCCTACCACCCTGTGAGAGCATCTGCTAACTGGCATTACAGTAGCACTTACTTTGAAGGACGCTGCTGACGAGGGCGAGGGCGCTCAGCTCTTCTGAGCAACTTCACTTCAGTGCGGACCGGCGCGTGACGGCAGCGCCGCCCTACGCTGCTGACGTCACATGACGCACACCCCTGCTTTGCCGGACACAAAGATGAGTACGGGGGGGGGGGGGGGCTGCAGGGAAAGGGTACCGCGCTGCGCTGCATGCGCTGCAAGGTATGACACTGTCCGGGGGAAGGGCTTGTCAGTGGGCTGCAAAATCTCGGTCTGCGGGCCGCAACTGGCCCGCGGGCCGGGAGTTTGAGACCCCTGTTATAGATTGATATAAAGGGATTCTTCTCCCATTGGTCGCCAATGTAAGGGACCACTACACTGACTGTTGATATAAGGCCGTCCTACTCCCATTGGTCACCAAAGTAATAGTGATTTTAATGATGCTTAAATTGAAACAATTAAAATGAAAAATTCCTTTAAATATTGTGCCTGGCGGGTCTCTCTGCCTGTAAAGTGGCGCATCTGTGTAATGTATAGAAACACCT